>NC_069488.1:10471298-10600897 GCF_026875155.1 Cherax quadricarinatus
CTCTCTCTCTTTCTCTCTTTTCTCTCCTTTCTCTCTTCTTTTTCCCTCTCTTTTCTCTCTCTTTTTTTCTCTTTTTTCCCCTTCCCCTTTTTTCTCTCCTCTCTCTTTTCCTCTCTCTCTTTCTCTCCCCTCTTTTTTCCTCTTTTCTCCTCTTTTCTTTTTCCCTCTCTCTTTTTCCCTCTAATCTCTTTCTCTTTCTTTTCTCCCCTCTTTCTTTTTCCCCTTTCCCCTCCCCTTTCCCCCTCTTCTTTCTCCCTTTTCCCCTCTCTTTCTCTCTTTTTTCTTCTCTTTCTCTCCTCTTTCTCTCTTTTTCTTTTTTCTCTTTTCCCTTTTTCTCTCTCTTTCCCTCTCCCCTTTTCTCTTTTTCTCTCTTTCTTTTTCTCTTTCTCTCTCTTTCTCTCTTTTTATTCTCTCTCTCTTTCTTTCTCCTTTTCTATCCTTTCTCTCTCTTTCTCTCTTTTCTCTCTCTCTTTTTCTTTCCCCTTTCTTTCCCCCTTTCCTCTCTTTCCTCTCTTTCTCTTTTCTCTCTCTTTTTCTTTTCTCTTTTTCTTTCTCTTCCCCTTTCTTCTCTTTCTCTTTTCCTTTTCCCCTTTTCTTTTCTCTCTCTTTTTTTCCTCTCTTTTTTTCCCCCCTCTTTTCTCTTTTTTCCTCTCTTTCCCTCTTTCTTCTCTTTCCCTCTCTCTTTCTCTCTTTTCTCTCCTTTCTCTCTCTTTCCCCCTTTTTTTCCCTCCCCTTTCTTTTTTTTCCCCCTCTTTTTTTTCTCTCTCTTTTCTCTCTCTTTCTCTCTCTTTCCTCTCTTTCTTCCTTTCCCCCTCTCTTCTCTTTTTTTCCTCCTCTTCCCTTTTCTCCTTCTTTCCCCTTTGCTCCTTTTCTTTTTCCCCTTTCCTCTTTTTCTCTTTCTCTTTTTCCCCTTTCCCCCGCTCTTTCTTTCTCTTCCCCCTTTCTCTCTTTTTTCTTCTCTCCCCCTCTTTCTCCTCTCCCTTTTCTTTTTCCCCTTTTTTTCTCCCCTTTCCTCTCTTTTCTCTCTTTCTCTTCTCTCTTTTCTTTTCCCCTTCCCCCTCTTTCTTTTTCTCTCCCCCCTTTCCCCTTTTTCCCCTCTTTCTTTCTCTCTCTTTTTCTCTTTCTTTTCTCTCTCCCCTTTTTTCCCCTCTCTTTTTCCCTCTCTCTTTCTCCTTTCCCCTTTTTCCCTTCCTTTTCTCTCCCTTTCTTTTCTTTCTCTCTCTTTCTCCTCTTTTCCCCTCTTTCCCCCTTTTTCCCTCCCCTTTTCTTTTTCTCTTTCTCTTTCTCTCCCCTTTCTCTCTCTTTCCCCCCTCTTTCTTTTTCCCTCTCCCCTTTTTTCTCTCTTTCCCCTCTCTTTTCTTTTTTCTCTTTCTCTCTCTTTCCCCCTCTTTCTTTTTTCTTTCTCTTTTTTTTTTTTTTTTTTTTTTTTTTTTTTTTTTTTTTTTTTTTACACGGGGTTTGAAAGGGTTTAAAAAGGACCCTAGCTTTATTGACAGCTATTACGGGTTTTAAGGGGTTTCCTAACTTTAGGGCAAGTAAAGCTTTCCCTACATCACTCTTTTGGGAAAGTTTTTTTGTTATGAAAAATTTAAAAGTAGGGAACAGGATGAATTTGGGCCATCTGGGGGCCGCATTTTCATTTGACAATGCGTTATCTCTTTTTGCCCATCATTATGCTTTTAACGAATGTCCCCCATATCGAGTCATCCTGGGTATTATGTCTCAGAGGGAGTGATGTTCGGAGAAGGGTACAGCACAGTAAAGTTGCTGCTTTCTGCCCGTTTTCTGGCTTAAAACCCTTGTTTCCCCCGCTGTCCTCGAATTGGATCCAATTTGGGGGTTTTTTGGGACAATATTGGCCTTTACATAACAGAAAGGGGCCCCCCCAACATCCCCCCTTTGTTAAAGGTCTGCTGAAAGGGACAGATCTACCGGGATGGGCCCCCAGGCGAGATTTGAGACTTTCTTGCTCTGTTCTCTCTTTTTCAAGCAGTCGCAATGAGAGGGGGGGCGGGAAAACCAAGAAAGTGGAGCATATCAAGGTTTTGACGTATTTTCCTGTACGGATCTTGAAACCCCCCCACTGTCAAGCAGAAAACGAGATACGGCGAAGTGCTGTAAAAACCCTTTCCCGGGTGCCTTGGGTTTTCAAGATTTACAACTGGTTCTTCCCCCGGGGTTGTTTGGAGTCAAAATTTTAAAACCCCCAAGGGTTTCAACTTCTTCTCCCGGGGGCCCAAAAATCGTTCCCCTTTTATCCTTAAATACTGCGCCAGCATTTCCTCTGGTGCCTAGAGACGAAAAAACATTTTCTTTTTTCAGGTTTAAAGGGTTTCTTGCCCTCTATTTTCCCCAAACTGATATAGCTTCAGCTTTTGGGGATTGATGTAGCAAAAGCCCGCGGCATTTCTTCTTTGGATAAGTGAAAAGTCATGTTCAGGGCGTCTGCCTAACCTTTTGATTCTGGGATGAGATGAAGAAGGGGGGTTTAAGTAGACAATTTCCCTAAAAGTGGAACAGCACACTTCCCTTTTGGAACGCTTGCCCCAAAAGGATGCCCTTTCTGATTTCCCTTCCTTGAGGACTACACTTAGAGATTTTACCATGAAAGGGAATAAGGGAGACATAGCGTGGGGCCTGCAATTCCCCCTGCCTTTAAGTTTTGCTAAGGGCCTGGTGCCACACCCCGGGCGAAAGCCCCCAGCAATGTTTCCCTGTTTCCCCACAGCCGACTTTTTGGGTTATCAGTGGGTGGGCCACTTTGTGGAGAGGTTTAACAACAAAACAGCAGGAGAGTAACCCTTTCCCCGAAGCCAAAAAGCGATACAAAATAGTGAGTGGGTAGTCAAAAAAATCTGTTTATTTGGGCTTGAGATTTTGGGCTCAAGGGTCTTACCCGTGATTTTACAGGGGTGACACTGGGGCGTAGTTTTCTGTTTTTGCTCTGCTCTCTTTTTTGGGGAAAAGGGAAATACATTTTCCCCTTTTTCCCTGGAGAGGGCCTTTTTTTTTCCCCCCTGGGGCTAGGGAGTGTGAAAATCGGGGTTTTGGGTTTCTCTACTGGGCTGCACATCTTTTCCCAAAAATCTTGGGCTCAAAATTGTCGGGGGCCCCCAAAACCTTTTCCCCTTGGGCAAGTATTTAAAAGGGAAAAGCACCTCCCCCCTGCCTTTTTGTCACCCTGACGTTTTGACCCAGTTTTTTTTGGGGGAGCTAGCCAAAGGGGGGTCCCTTGCTGGTCAGGGAAATTGCATTTTGGTACAAAATGTTTAGCAAAAAGGTCCGCCCCTTTTCTTTAACCCACTTTGGAGAGGTGGTCCATCCGTCGATTTAGAGGGGAAAAAAGTTTTATCAGGCAATAACCCTTTTCTGTCCTTGACCAGGGGCCACCGGTTTTGGAACCCACCCTACCCGTCTAAATTTTTTTTTAGGGGTCCACCCCCCATTTAGTAATGGGCCCCCTTTGGGAAAATCAAACCCCCCTGCCCACAGGGTTGCATGTGCAAGTTCCTGTTAAGGTGGTAGGTGGGCTCCCTTTTACCTTCGCCGCTTTGTACTTTGCATAGCAGCCCCTCTACCCAAAGAAAGCCAAACAAGGGTGATCTGTGGCTTTGTCACATATTTTCCGGTGAGGAATGTTTCTTTTTTCCCGAATTTAAGGGTGTGTCCAGTGAAGGCTTTCACTTTGGGTTTTCCCAAAACCCCCCCGGGGAAGACATTCCAGTCGGTGGTGGCGAGCCCCAAGCAAAAAAGGGGGGGCCCAATAAACCCCTTTTCCCCCCTAGCCCGGTTGTCGTGTGGACTCCTCAAAATCGTTCTGTTGGGATCTTAATTTTAAAAACAGCCTTGTGGTCAGACGAATCCCAAAGTAGCCGAGGGGTTGACAAGTGACTTTGGGGTTCTGCCAGACCTCACTACTGGGTCAAGGGGGGAAACCCGAATATGGTAGGGAAATCAAAAAAAAGTTTCTAAAGTCAAACAAATGCAAGAAGGTCATCAAAGTCCCTCTGTTAAAAGGGGCCCGGGTTGGGGGTCCCCCAAAAAATTATATATTTTTACAGTTGTTTGTAGCAGAAGGGGGTCAAAATTTTCCATTAAAGGGAAATTGGGGAAAGGGGCTTTCCCCTCCTTTCCCCCTCTCCCCTTTTCTCTTCTCTTTCCCCTCTCTCTTTTTCCCCCCCTCTCCCCTTTTTTTCCCCTTCTTTCTCTCTCTCTTCTCTTTTTTCTCTCCTCTCTTTTTCTCTCTCTCTTTCCCCTCTCTCTTTTTCCCTCTTCTTTTCTCCTCCCCTTTCTCTTTCCCCCTTTCTCTCCTTTTTTTCCCCTCTCTTTTCCCCCTTTCCCCCTTTTTCTCCCCTTTTTCTCTTCTTTCTCTCCCCCCCTTTTTCTTCTCTTTCTCTCTCTCTTTCTCTTTTTTCCCCCCTTTCTTTTCCCCCCCTTTCCTTTTCTCTCTTTCCCTCTTTTCTCTCTTTTTTTCTCTCTCCCTTTTCTCTCCCCCCCTTTTTTCTCTTCTTTCTCTCTCTCTTTTTCCCCTCTCCTCTTTTCCCCTCTCTTTTCTCTCTCCCTTACTCTCTTCTTTCTCTCTCTTTTCCCCTCTCTTTCTCCCCTCTTTTCTCTCTTTCTTTTCCCCTTTCTCTCTTCCCTTTCCCCTCTCTTTCCCCCCTTTTTTTCTCTCTTTCTCTTTTTTTTCTCTCTTTTTTTCTCTCTTTTTTCCCCCTCTTTTCTCTCTTTTTCTCTCTTTCTCTTCCCCTTTTTCTCTCTTTCTCTTTCTCTCCTCTTTCCCCCTCCTTTCCCCCTCTTCTTTTTCTTTTCCTTCTTCCTTTTTTTCTCCCCCTCTCTCCCCTCTTTCCCCTCTTTTCTCTCCCTCTCTCTCTCTTTTCTCTCCTCCCCTCTACCCCCTCTCTTTTCTCCCTCCTTTTCTCTCTTTCTCTCCTCTTTTCTCCCTCTTTCTCTCTCTCTTTCTTTTTTTTCCTCCTCTGAATTTGGGGCCATCTGTGGGGGCCGCATTTTCTTTGATCAACTGACTTTTTCGTTTGGGGCATCATTATCTGGGACGAATGTGTTCCTTTCTCGAGTCATCCTGGGTATGTAAAATCTCAGATGGAGGATTTCGGAGAAGGGTTTAAAACCCCAGTGAAGTTTTCTGCTTTTGCCCGGCTTCTGGCATAAAAGCTGTTTTACGCTGTCCCGAAGTGGATCCAAGTGTGGGATTTTACATATTTGGGCCCTTTTAATAAAAAGAAGGCCACCCAATCCCTCCTATGTTGAAAGGGTCTGCTTTTAAATGAAAAGATCTATCCAGGATGGGGCCCGGCGGGGGATAGACGTCTTGCCCGGTTTTTCCCATTTTTTCAAGCATCGTAGATGAAGGGGGGGGCCAGGCTTTCCAAGAAAGTGGGGCATACTCAGGTTTTGGGGGCGTTTCTTGTGCCTCGTACAGAATCTTGCAAAACCCCCACGTCAAGAGATGGGAGTTTCGGCGAAGTGCTGTAAGCCCTTCCTGGCTGCCTTGTTTGCAAGATTTACAACATGGTCCTTCATGGTTAGTTTGGAGTCAAATTTCATCCCAAGGATATCAACTTCTTCTCCAGGTGCCAACATCCTCCCATTCATCCTTACTACTGCACCAGCATTACCATCATCGTGCCTAGAGACGATCATCATTTGCGTTTTCTCAGGTGCAAATGTTACTTGCCATCTATTTCCCCAAGCTGATATAGCTCTCAGCTGGTGATTGATGTAGCTTAGAGCAGCTGCCATTTTTTTTCTCTTGGATAAGTGAATGTCGGTGTACAGTCGTCTGCATATGCATGTGATTGTGATGAGATGAAGGTCGTTGTAGTAGACATTCCATAGCAATGGTCCCAGCATGCTTCTTTGTGGAACACTTGCCCCAATAGGATGTCTTGCTGATTCCATTCCATTGAGAACTACACTTGGAGATCTACCATGAAGGTAATCACTAAGGAGACGTAGCGTAGAGCCTGCAATTCCCAGTGCTTTAAGTTTTGCCAAGAGGCCCTGGTGCCACACCCAGTCGAAAGCGCCAGCAATGTCCAGTGCTACCACACAGCTGACTTTAGATTCATCCAGTGATTGGTGCCACTTAGTGGAGAGGTTTAACAGATCAGCAGCAGAGTAACCTTTCCTGAAGCCATATTGACGATCACAAAGTAGTGAGTGATAGTCAAAAAACTGTCATTTGTCTTGAGATTGTCTCAAGGATCTTACCAGTGATTGACAGGAGTGACACTGGTCTGTAGTTGCTGATTTCTGCTCTGCTCTTTTTGTGAACAGGGACTACATTTGCCTTTCCATAGAGGGCCATTTGCACTGTACTAGGCAGTGCTGAAAGATGAGAGTTAGAGGTGCTACTAGCTGGTCTGCACATCTTCTCAACAATCTTGGGCTCAACTTGTCTGGGCCCACAGCCTCTTCTTGGTCAAGCGATTTAAGAAGGAAATGCACCTCCTCCTGCCTTAGTCACCACTGACAGTTTTGACAGTTCTTGCAGCTAGCCAAGGAGGGTCCCTTGCTGGATCAGGAACTTGCATTTTGGTAGCAGTGTTCAGCAAAGAGGTCTGCCTTCTCTTGACTACTAGTAGAGGTGGTCCCATCCTGTCGATTTAGAGTTGGAATGAGTTCATCAGGCAGATAACCTTGTCTGTCCTTGACCAGGGACCACCAGGTTTTGGAGCCTACCCTACCTGATGCTAGCTTTCTTTTAGTGCCCACCTCCCATTTAGCAATGGCCCACTTTTGAAAGTCACCCATATGTCTACAGGCTTACCTGTGCAAGTTCCTGTTATAGGTGTTAGGATGTGTCTTATACCTTCGCCATGCTTTGTACTTAGCAGTAGCAGCCTCTCTACAACGAAAGCCAAACCCAGGCTGATCCGTAGGCTTCGTCACATATTGCCAGTGAGGAATGTGTTCTTGTTGTAGATTAAGGATGTGTCCAGTGAAGGCTTTCACTTGGTTGTCAACATCCCCTTGGAGAAGAGCATTCCAATTGGTGGTGGCAAGCTCAGAGCGAAGGGCTGGCCGATTACCTACCTACCCCTCCCCCCCCCCCCCTCTCTCTCTCTCTCTCTCTCTCTCTCTCTCTCTCTCTCTCTCTTTTTCTTTCTTTTTTTCTTTTTCTTTTTCTCCATCTTTTTCTTTCCCTCACCCTCTCTTCCCCCCCCTTTTTTATAGGCCAGTCACAACCTTAATATCACTCGTTCTGTCTACCTTGTTATGGGAGATAGCTGCCTTGGCCCTTAAATCTACTCTGGCTCGCTTCTATTGCTGCCCTTCGACCTCATGGTTACTGTATATATATCTCAAAACTGTCATGAACGAGGTCCTTAAAGATCACTGATACAGGTTGGTAATGCCAGAGTAGATTCACACGAGTGCCCATATTTCCATGAACATGTGCAGAAACACTGTAACAGATACCGAAAGGACTACAATACCAGAGACAAACTGGGAGACATACACAAGGGTTCGGCAGGACGGTGTGTTTTGGTTCTTTTCCCAGCAGTAATCGTCTTGGAGATTTCTATCGACTGAGGCTCTGTGCCACAAATCGTCCACAACCACCTGTTCGTTGGTGCTCTTTTGTGTTGCTTGCGACTTGCTGATAAGTGAGGATCATTTTTTAAGTTTGTCCTCTGCTACCTTCGTCGTGGTTCTTATTGCCGAGGTGCCTGTAGGGACCTCGGAACTTTCAGGGGAATCGTACGACTTAATGTTTTTTAAATAATGCTGTATTTTTACATGGTATAATAGTATTTGTTGAATGTTTGTTCCTTGCTTTTTATTTTTATCCCTTATAGTTCGGTGTAATTTTTATGAGCGTGAGCGTTTATGTAACTTGTGTGGTAAGTGCTCAATAAATGTTACTACGACCACTAGTAATTACTACCATGACTACAAACTACCACTATTTCATTTATAACTAATTACGGTCCTTCTACTGCTGCTGTTACCACTGCTATTAATTACTATTATCACTATTATTGCTAATACTAATGCTACTTATTACTACTGCACAGCCAGCTTTGTGGACGAGCTGCTTCATGAAGATGTGGAAGGGTCTTTCTTTTTTTTAAATATATAATATGTAAATTATTGAAGTTTTCTTGAAGTCGCTGAGTGGTTAATCGTGGTGGTAAATGCCTTCTCCTTTATACAGGTTTGGTGGGTGCAGATGGGCAAGACGACGTCTGCATAGTGACACTAAACAAGGATACTTCTGTCGAAAAATCCGAGCAGTCCCACACTGACTCGGAGCAAAAGCCTCCTGAAGCTCCAAAGGACCCTCAGCTACTTGACAACTGTCAAGATTTTAATATGCACGAAGAAAGTATTGTAGGTTTTAAAAGCCCGTGGCTGGACGACCCAGGAGAAGGTGCGTACAGGAGTCTCCAGCATGACGGAGGACAACACTGTGATGATGCAGAGGGGCGCGACACTCTTAACAAAAATGAATGTAAAGAAACTAATACATTGCATTCGACAGACTATAGCACATCATGCGGGGACAAGCCAAAGGCTCGCCCAGACCTGGACGATAGTTACAGCTGTGGTCACAATCGGCAAAACGAAATTTCAGAAGACAAAGATCTGGATGATGAGATTAAAACTTGTTTCGAGTGTCTGAGTGATACCGTCCCTGACTATGAAGAGGATTGGGTAGGGTATATTATGGAGGACGTGAACGATGCCGATTCTGTTACTCTCCAGGATAAAGACAATGAACCTTGTTTTACGACTATTTCTGAAGGAGCTTTAGGATGCGACTCTGATGACTCTTACGAAGCAGAGTCAACACCCTCGCGTAATGATGAAGGGTAGGTAACTCCTAATGATGGGAAATGAATGTCAGTTTTAGTTTAGAAAATGTACTTGAGGAAATAAGCAATAACAACCTGAGGCATTATATATTACTACATTGAGACTAACCTCGAGTAACTATTGATATTTTCAGAGTTTTGAAAAATTACCATTGTGAAACCACTTCAGACACTTTAGAGCAATTTCTCATAACTTTTTAATGGTTGTAGAGTTCATTTAATTATTCTTTCTACACTTCTTTTCTGGGTAGTCTTTGCAAAATTATATTAGGGGATTATTAAATATTTATAGAGTATTTTTAACTTTGGAAATCTGAATCACACAAGTTTGACAGCATAATAGCCGATTAATTCCACTAACACTTATTCTGCATGTGAATCTCCTAATTAGAAATAATTTTCCTCAGAAATTTTAGCTGTTACTTCTGTGGAACCATCTTGGCTTCCAGCGGTGAAGGACGAGTGCGTCTCGGCGACCATAGTGTCTGTGCTTCCAGTAAACTTCAGTCGACAAGTGAAAATGCCATATTCTGTCTTGGATGCTTCTTAAGGAGAAGGGATACACAGTTTGCTGAAGACCTGAAAAATAACGAAATATCATTGGAAGGAGGAAAAATGTCTTTCCTTGAAGAGGCCACAAGGAAATCACCCGTGAAAGGGTCTGTTTCAACAACGGTGCCTTCCTTTCTGTGCTCGACCTCTCTTGCATTGCTAATGCCGAGTTCGCCCATTAATTCCAAATCCGAAGTTCCTCCTACCGTAACTTGTGTAATTTCGACTCGACTTTCACACGACGCCGAAAGAGTTTCACCCTCATCTGGATCCATTCAGCATAGTCCATTATTTGCTGACAAAACTTCAGCTCCGCCTTTAGCCTTTGCTTATCGTTCAGATAAATCTACAAAGTGTGTCAGCGCCTCGCTAGTCCAACCTACTAAGGTTTCTTTTTCCCCAGTTAAACCGAGAGGGGGCACCACAACCCCGCCAGTTAAACTTCCAGAGGCTGCCAGTAAACCTTTAGTGCAATCCACGAAAGATGTGAGAGATTTCGCAGTTGACATTTCAGAAGATACCAGTGCCTCTTCAGTTCCACCGACGAAGGGTGCCAGGGACCCTCTTGTACCACGATCGAAGATAGCCAGGGACCCTCTTGTACCACAATCGAAAATAGCCAGGGGCCCTCTTGTACCACGATCGAAGATAGCCAGGGACGCTCTTCCGTCACCGGCGAGAGGAGCCAGGGACGCTCATGTTCCACTGACGAAGATAGCCAGGGACCCTCTTGTACCACGATCGAGGAAAAACAGGGACGCTCTTGCGCCACTGGCGGGGGGAGCCAGGGACGCACATGCGTTACCGGCGGGAGGAGCCAAAGACGCTCTTGTTCCACCGACGAAGGGTGCCAGTGAGCCTCTTGTACCTCGATCGAAGATAGCCAGGGACACGCTTGCATCACCGGCGGGGGGAGCCAGGGACGCTCCTGTTCCACCGATGAAGATAGCCAGGGACCCTCTTGTACCTCGATCGAAGATAGCCAGGGACCCTCTTGTACCTCGATCGAAGATAGCCAGGGACCCTCTTGTACCTCGATCGAAGATAGCCAGGGACCCTCTTGTACCACGATCGAAGATAGCCAGGGACCCTCTTGTACCACGATCGAAGATAGCCAGGGACCCTCTTGTACCACGATCGAAGATAGCCAGGGACACACTTGCATCACCGGCGGGGGGAGCCAGGGACCCTCTTGTACCACGATCGAAGATAGCCAGGGACCCTCTTGTACCACGATCGAAGATAGCCAAGGACCCTCTTGTTCCATCAACGAAGGGTGCTAGGGACCCTCTTGTACCACGATCGAAAATAGCCAGGGACCCTCTTGTACCACGATCGAAGATAGCCAAGGACCCTCTTGTACCACAATCGAAAATAGCCAGGGACGCTCTTGTTCCACCAACGAAGGGTGCCAGGGACCCTCTTGTACCACGATCGAAAATAGCTAGGGACCCTCTTGTACCACGATCGAAAATAGCCAGGGACGCTCTTGTTCCACCAACGAAGGGTGCCAGGGACGCTCTTGTACCACGATCGAAGATAGCCAGGGACCCTCTTGTACCACGATCGAAGATAGGCAGAGACGCTCTTGCGCCACCAGCGGGGGGAGCCAGGGACGCTCTTGTACCACCAACGAAGGGTGCCAGGGACCCTCTTGTACCACGATCGAAGATAGCCAGGGACCCTCTTGTACCACGATCGAAGATAGCCAGGGACCCTCTTGTACCACGATCGAAGATAGCCAGGGACCCTCTTGTACCACGATCGAAGATAGCCAGGGACCCTCTTGTACCACGATCGAAGATAGCCCCGGGACCTCTTGTACCACGATCGAAGATAGCCAGGGACCCCCTTGTTTCCACGATGGGAAGATAGCCAGGGACCCTCTTGTACCACGATTGAAGATAGCCAGGGACCCTCTTGTACCACGATCGAAGATAGCCAGGGACGCTCTTGCGCCACCAGCAGGGGGAGCCAGGGACGCTCTTGTACCACGATCGAAGATAGCCAGGGACGCTCTTGTACCACGATCGAAGATAGCCAGGGACGCTCTTGTACCACGATCGAAGATAGCCAGGGACGCTCTTGTACCACGATCGAAGATAGCCAGGGACCCTCTTGTACCACGATCGAAGATAGCCAGGGACCCTCTTGTACCACGATCGAAGATAGCCAGGGACCCTCTTGTACCACGATCGAAGATAGCCAGGGACCCTCTTGTACCACGATCGAAGATAGCCAGGGACCCTCTTGCGCCACCAGCAGGGGGAGCCAGGGACGCTCTTGTACCACGATCGAAGATAGCCAGGGACGCTCTTGTACCACGATCGAAGATAGCCAGGGACCCTCTTGTTACCACGATCGAAAGATAGCCAGGGACCCTCTTGTACCACGATCGAAGATAGCCAGGGACCCTCTTGTACCACGATCGAAGATAGCCAGGGACCCTCTTGTACCACGATCGAAGATAGCCAGGGACCCTCTTGTACCACCGGCGGGGGGAGCCATGGACGCTCTTGCACCAACTATGGCAGCCATTGCACCTTCAGATAAGCCAGGAAAGAGAGCCAGTGCTCATTCAGTTAGGCAAGTTACCAGTGCAATTCAAATTCCATCCATCAAACTTACCTATGCCCATCTACGCCGGTATAAAAAACATGCCATAGTGCTTTCCGATAAATATATGAAGCGTGTCAGTGCCTCATCAGTTAAGTCAACAAATGGTGCCAGAGCTCCAATATTACGGAGAAGGAAAAACTACAGTAGAATAGCTAAATATAAAAACGGTCCACGTTTACATCCAGTTCGATCTGCCAAGGATGCAAGTATATCAGGAGGCCTTAGACAGCGTGCCACAGTTAGGGCTCTGACCTTGAACGAGACGTGTGTACCAACTAACTACTCAGCAAAAAGTTATAAGAGTAGATGTGTAAAAAGACACAAATGCGCAGATCGGTCGGCAAAACTAGATGAAAAACTAGATGGTAGAATTTTCCATGCTGCTGAGAGTATGAAACTGGACGTTAGAACTGCATTAGGTTTGTCTTCAGATGGAAATGTTTCAACAATCCCTTCAACTCTCTCAAGATTATACGTTCCAGCGTCGCTCCTGAATCCCTCTGGCCGAGTAGACGCTCCGGCGTCGCCCCTGAATCCCTCTGGCCGAGTAGACGCTCCGGCGTCGACCCTGAATCCCTCTGGCCGAGTAGGACGCTCCGGCGTCGCCCCTGAATCCCTCTGGCCGAGTAGACGCTCCGGCGTCGACCCTGAATCCCTCTGGCCGAGTAGACGCTCCGGCGTCGCCCCTGAATCCCTCTGGCCGAGTAGACGCTCCGGCGTCGCCCCTGAATCCCTCTGGCCGAGTAGACGCTCCGGCGTCGCCCCTGAATCCCTCTGGCCGAGTAGACGCATCGGCGTCCCCCTGATCCCTCTGGCCGAGTAGACGCTCCGGCGTCGCCCCTGAATCCCTCTGGCCGAGTAGACGCTCCGGCGTCGCCCCTGAATCCCTCTGGCCGAGTAGACGCTCCGGCGTCGCCCCTGAATCCCTCTGGCCGAGTATGACGCTCCGGCGTCGCCCTGAATCCCTCTGGCCGAGAGTAGACGCTCCGGCGTCGCCCCTGAATCCCTCTGGCCGAGTAGACGCTCCGGCGTCGCCCCTGAATCCCTCTGGCCGAGTAGACGCTCCGGCGTCGCCCCTGAATCCCTCTGGCCGAGTAGACGCTCCGGCGTCGCCCCCTGAATCCCTCTGGCGAGTAGACGCTCCGGCGTCGCCCCTGAATCCCTCTGGCCGAGGTAGACGCTCCGGCGTCGCCCCTGAATCCCTCTGGCCGAGTAGACGCTCCGGCGTCGCCCCCGAATCCCTCTGGCCGAGCAGACGCTCCGGCGTCGCCCCCGAATCCCTCTGGCCGAGCAGACGCTCCGGCGTCGCCCCCGAATCCCTCTGGCCGAGCAGACGCTCCGGCGTCGCCCCCCGAATCCCTCTGGCCGAGCAGACGCTCCGGCGTCGCCCCCGAATCCCTCTGGCCGAGCAGACGCTCCGGCGTCGCCCCCGAATCCCTCTGGCCGAGCAGACGCTCCGGCGTCGCCCCCGAATCCCTCTGGCCGAGTAGACGCTCCGGCGTCGCCCCCGAATCCCTCTGGCCGAGTAGACGCTCCGGCGTCGCCCCCGAATCCCTGTGGCCGAGTAGACGCTCCGGCGTCGCCCCCGAATCCCTGTGGCCGAGTAGACGCTCCGGCGTCGCCCCCGAATCCCTGTGGCCGAGTAGACGCTCCGGCGTCGCCCCCGAATCCCTGTGGCCGAGTAGACGCTCCGGCGTCGCCCCCGAATCCCTGTGGCCGACCTGACGCTCCGGCGTCGCCCCCGAATCCCTGTGGCCGACCTGACGCTCCGGCGTCGCCCCCGAATCCCTGTGGCCGACCTGACGCTCCGGCGTCGCCCCCGAATCCCTGTGGCCGACCTGACGCTCCGGCGTCGCCCCCGAATCCCTGTGGCCGACCTGACGCTCCGGCGTCGCCCCCGAATCCCTTGGCCG
Source organism: Cherax quadricarinatus (assembly GCF_026875155.1). Lineage (NCBI taxonomy): Eukaryota > Metazoa > Arthropoda > Malacostraca > Decapoda > Parastacidae > Cherax > Cherax quadricarinatus. The sequence goes on from NC_069488.1 coordinate 10,485,223, forward strand.
ACCTGACGCTCCGGCGTCGCCCCCGAATCCCTGTGGCCGACCTGACGCTCCGGCGTCGCCCCCCGAATCCCTGTGGCCGACCTGACGCTCCGGCGTCGCCCCCGAATCCCTGTTGCCGACCTGACGCTCCGGCGTCGCCCCCGAATCCCTGTGGCCGACCTGACGCTCCGGCGTCGCCCCCGAATCCCTGCTGGCCGACCTGACGCTCCGGCGTCGCCCCCGAATCCCTCTGGCCGACCTGACGCTCCGGCGTCGCCCCCGAATCCCTCTGGCCGACCTGACGCTCCGGCGTCGCCCCCGAATCCCTCTGGCCGACCTGACGCTCCGGCTCGCGCGCCCCGAATCCCTCTGGCCGACCTGACGCTCCGGCGTCGCCCCCGAATCCCTCTGGCCGACCTGACGCTCCGGCGTCGCCCCCGAATCCCTCTGGCCGACCTGACGCTCCGGCGTCGCCCCGAATCCCTCTGGCCGACCTGACGCTCCGGCGTCGCCCCCGAATCCCTCTGGCCGACCTGACGCTCCCGGCGTCGCCCCCGAATCCCTCTGGCCGACCTGACGCTCCGGCGTCGCCCCCGAATCCCTCTGGCCGACCTGACGCTCCGGCGTCCGCCCCCGAATCCCTCTGGCCGACCTGACGCCCCGGCGTCGCCCCCGAATCCCTCTGGCCGACCTGACGCTCCGGCGTCGCCCCCGAATCCCTCTGGCCGACCTGACGCTCCGGCGTCGCCCCCGAATCCCTCTGGCCGACCTGACGCTCCGGCGTCGCCCCCCGAATCCCTCTGGCCGACCTGACGCTCCGGCGTCGCCCCCGAATCCCTCTGGCCGACCTGACGCTCGCCGGCCCGACTCGCCCCCCGAATCCCTCTGGCCGACCTGACGCTCCGGCGTCGCCCCCGAATCCCTCTGGCCGACCTGACGCTCCGGCGTCGCCCCCGAATCCTCTGGCCGACCTGACGCTCCGGCGTCGCCCCCGAATCCCTCTGGCCGACCTGACGCCCGGCGTCGCCCCCGAATCCCTCTGGCCGACCTGACGCTCCGGCGTCGCCCCCGAATCCCTCTGGCCGACCTGACGCTCCGGCGTCGCCCCCGAATCCCTCTGGCCGACCTGACGCTCCGGCGTCGCCCCCGAATCCCTCTGGCCGACCTGACGCTCCGGCGTCGCCCCCGAATCCCTCTGGCCGACCTGACGCTCCGGCGTCGCCCCCGAATCCCTCTGGCCGACCTGACGCTCCGGCGTCGCCCCCGAATCCCTCTGCCGACCTGACGCTCCGGCGTCGCCCCCGAATCCCTCTGGCCGACCTGACGCTCCGGCGTCGCCCCCGAATCCCTCTGGCCGACCTGACGCTCCGGCGTCGCCCCCGAATCCCTCTGGCCGACCTGACGCTCCGGCGTCGCCCCCGAATCCTCTGGCCGACCTGACGCTCCGGCGTCGCCCCCGAATCCCTCTGGCCGACCTGACGCTCCGGCGTCGCCCCCGAATCCCTCTGGCCGACCTGACGCTCCGGCGTACGCCCCCGAATCCCTCTGGCCGACCTGACGCTCCGGCGTCGCCCCCGAATCCCTCTGGCCGACCTGACGCTCCGGCGTCGCCCCCGAATCCCTCTGGCCGACCTGACGCTCCGGCGTCGCCTCCCAGTCCCTCTGGCAGCCTAGTTTATCCAACGTCACATGTTCCTCCCTCTGAGGTTGCGTCTCCACTTAAGGAACAAGTTAAAAGACCTTACCTTTGTACTTCCCCTGCACGACAGTCTTCCAAACCTGAGGTTCAAATACCTATTGGAGTTGAGCCTTTCTCTCTGGATGGTCCAGAAATTATTGCAGTTCAAACATCTAGGCCAGAATTCTCATCTCGCGTAACTCCTCCTCGACAAGATGGTGCTTTACCTCTTCCTTGTGTAGGAGGACTATCAAGTCTTAGTGATCAGTCTGCAAGACTACATGTTCCAGCACCTAGTAATGCTCACACTTTAAATGTAAATTGTTCATCACCTGTTGCTGCTGTAGCCCCGGGCCCCCCACCACCTGCTGCTGCACCGCATGTTGCTGCTGCAGCCCCGGGCCCCCCACCACCTGCTGCTGCACCGCATGTTGCTGCTGCAGCCCCGGGCCCCCCACCACCTGCTGCTGCACCGCATGTTGCTGCTGCAGCCCCGGCCCCACCCCGTGTTGCTGCTGCAGCCCCGGGCCCCCCCCCACCACCTGCTGCTGCACCGCATGTTGCTGTTGCAGCCCCGGCCCCACCCCGTGTTGCTGCTGCAGCAGCCCCGGTCTCGCCGCTTGTTGCTACATCAGAGAAGATAATATTGCTCTCCCCTTTTGGTCGGTACATACTGGTCCACCCAGCACACCTTGCAGATAGAGTACGAGGTCGTTCCATTATTGCACTCTCCCGTGCAATGTGGCACAAACAGGCTTCTGTTTTTCCAACTTGGTACAGACTTGATTATTGCTCTGCAGGGCAGTACAGGCTCCACGTTTCTCTTCAAGCTCAGTCCCCATACGCTCTTCTTCCCTCATCTCGGTGTCCCTCTGCTGTCCCTGGGTCTGGACCCCCGCCCTCTGCTGTCCCTGGGTCTGGACCCCCGCCCTCTGCTGTCCCTAGGTCTGGACCCCCGCCCTCTGCTGTCCCTGGGTCTGGACCCCCTCCCTCTGCTGTCCCTGGGTCTGGACCCCCGCCCTCTGCTGTCCCTAGGTCTGGACCCCCGCCCTCTGCTGTCCCTGGGTCTGGACCCCCGCCCCTCGCTGTCCCTGGGTCTGGACCCCCGCCCTCTGCTGTCCCTGGGTCTGGACCCCCGCCCTCTGCTGTCCCTGGGTCTGGACCCCCGCCCTCTGCTGTCCCTGGGTCTGGACCCCCGCCCTCTGCTGTCCCTGGGTCTGGACCCCCGCCCTCTGCTGTCCCTGGGTCTGGACCCCCGCCCTCTGCTGTCCCTGGGTACTGGACCCCCGCCCTCTGCTGTCCCTGGGTCTGGACCCCCGCCCTCAGCTGTCCCCTGGGTCTGGACCCCCCGCCCTCTGCTGTCCCTGGGTCTGGACCCCCGCCCTCTGCTGTCCCTGGGTCTGGACCCCCGCCCTCTGCTGTCCCCTGGGTCTGGACCCCCGCCCTCTGCTGTCCCTGGGTCGGACCCCCGCCCTCTGCTGTCCCTGGGTCTGGACCCCCGCCCCTCTGCTGTCCCTGGGTCTGGACCCCCGCCCTCTGCTGTCCCTGGGTCTGGACCCCCGCCCTCTGCTGTCCCTGGGTCTGACCCCCGCCCTCTGCTGTCCCTGGGTCTGGACCCCCGCCCTCTGCTGTCCCTGGGTCTGGACCCCCGCCCTCTGCTGTCCCTGGGTCTGGACCCCCGCCCCTCTGCTGTCCCTGGGTCTGGACCCCCGCCCTCTGCTGTCCCTGGGTCTGGACCCCCGCCCTCTGCTGTCCCTGGGTCTGGACCCCCGCCCTCTGCTGTCCCTGGATCTCGTCCCCACCCATCTCGCTGTCCCTGGATCTCGTCCCCAACCATCCGCTGTCCCTGGATCTGTCCCCCACCATCCGCTGTCCCTGGATCTCGTCCCCAACCATCCGCTGTCCCTGGATCTCGTCCCCAACCATCCGCTGTCCCTGGATCTCGTCCCCAACCATCCGCTGTCCCTGGATCTCGTCCCCAACCATCCGCTGTTCCCTGGATCTCGTCCCCAACCATCCGCTGTCCCTGGATCTCGTCCCCAACCATCCGCTCCCTGGACTCGTCCCCAACCATCCGCTGTCCCTGGATCTCGTCCCCAACCATCCGCTGTCCCTGGATCTCGTCCCCAACCATCCGCTGTCCCTGGATCTCGACCCCAACCATCTGTTCTCTCTCGATCTCAACGTGCATCAGCTCGTGCCAAGAAAGGTCGTCGTGCCTTTACTAGAGCATCTAGATCAGGGAGTGATGTGGCCCTTGGTGCTCAGACCCAGAAAGCTTGTGCTTCAGAGGATTCATCAGGAACTTTTACCAATGAAACCGAAACGAGGGTTCCACTTTTGCCCACAGAGCACAGTCTTCAACCAGTGGAGCATAACCCATGTATAACACTGTTGGCAACATCAAGAGCTTCTCAGGAGGCTCCAGTAGAAGTATCCAAAGATCGATGCATTCACGATGGCTCCCTGGTGCACCGTCACTGTCAGTACTGCCAGCTGTGGGTGTGTAACGAATGCCAAAGAACTCAAAATATTTATTCTCGGTGTGTTACTCCGATGAGGTTATACCGTATTCAGGTCCACGTGGAAAATGCGAGGTATGCATCCCTGGCTCGACGACAGCCTACTAACTCAGCCTCGCAGGCAAACGCCCAACCCTCAAATGTCACTGGAGTCTCGACTCCAACCGATACCCCAGCCTCGTCTTCAAGTGACAATCTCGCCTCTACTAGAGGAACAAATATGTTCATATACATTCCATGCAAGAAAGTGTGTCGTTTTGTTAAAAGGTAGAAGACAAAGCAGGAGCGAAGATATTTGCTTTTCTGAAGTGTTCAATTAAGAGTTAGTCAACATGTCACCATGTACCGGAGTCGAACTACACATCATCCCCCAAGAGCTGACAAACAAGAGTGAAACAAAGGTACAGTATTGGTATAGCACTTTTGGTACATTACATCTAGGGGGATGTGTTAATCTCTAGGTAATCGGTGTTTAGCGAAATAGTAGGCAAGAAGGCTCGATACTGAGTAAAGAGAAACTGGTTAAATTTAGAAAGCCACACTGGCATAAAGGACTCTTTAAGAGTAATTTTTAAGACCAGTTTTAATTTACTGGTGCCAGTTACTTCAAGAAGGCTGCCTTAATGGTGGTGAAGGGCTCTTCATGCATATAATGGAACTGCTGTTCCTTGATTTGAATTGAACCTGTTTTCTAACCATTTCCCATGCTCTGTATGACTGTTACGGCCTTGGCACTATTTGGAAACCAGCTCTCGCTTCAGTCTTTCACGAGCCTTTCCTTCTGACATCGGGTCACCTGAGCATCGTGGTGAGATTTGAACTGCTTTGCCTAGGGGTAGGAGCCACGATTCCTAGAGTGCTTAAGAACCAAGCAAAAATTCACATAATCGCTGGGAATAATTATCCTTTTCATTATATTTGCTAATTTATGACCAATGACAAGGATCAAAGTATGAATGTTAGGTAAAAAGGACACAACTAATGCGACATTTTATTGAAGCAACTTTTCGCTTTCCAGGAGTTTTGTCAAGCCGTTAAACAATACAGGGAGATAGAGCGTAAGTGCACCTTCTAGCTAACAGTAATTTTCCAGCATGAATATGGATTGTAAAGAAAAAGAACAACTTTGCTTGTTTAGAGATTAGAATGAGAGCAGCAGGTTGACAAAAATGTACAAATTTGATAAGAGATATGATCAAAGTATTGAATAACAAAATAATTGTAGTGCTTTGTAAATAATAATGGGCTTCAGAGCTTTGCAAAGTTTAAAACCAAACTGCTTTTAACACGATAAGTCTTGAACATAATGCTAAGATTAGTAAGGTTAAGCTATGTAATATTGTCTCTTATTCCCGATACTTTGATGTAATAAAATTGAAATCTTTACAGAGGTGAGCTTGCAAAAATTTGGAAAACGATACCACCTGCCCTGAACCTTCAACCACTGATGACATGTTGACTCCCCGGCAATAAACACTGGTGAGAAACGTGAATAAATTTTTGGCCTAATTTTATTCACTATAGATCTAGTAGTTTTGACCGTGAGGGGCTCTTTTTCCAAGGTAGTGAACTTCTTATTTTCCTCTTGGATAGTATCTACTTGCTTCCTCTTTTAACTGTTGCCCGGGTCCCCCTCCCCCCTCCCCACCTCTTTTCATAGTTAGGGGAGATATGGAGGGATTATGTACACTTTTTGGATTGTGGCTTAACTGGGTCGATTTATCTGCCTTGGATGGTGCTTGATGTGCATCTGTCGGCAGCAGATGGGTACATCTCCGCGTCTAGCCTCAGGTGATGACCTCTTCTAATTTCTTGGAGTAAAATTAGTTTCATAACTGTTCAAAGAGAGGTGGTGGCGGCTTTGCTATAAATACCGGTGAGTACTTGTGTGGTTACCAAGAATGTTACACACACACACACACACACACACACACACACACACACACACACACACACACCACACACAGTGGGGTTAAATGCAATCCTAACTAATTTTTGTCCTGGTAGCTGGCATGCCATTGGCTGTGGATCATTTTTAAAAATTTTACTCTTGGTTGGGCCATTTCTCCCCTTAGGTTTTCAAAAATTACTAGGAGGCCTGTCAAGACCTCGGGGAAAAACTAGGCGTTTTTTTTTTAAAAATTTTTATGGGGTTTTGGGGCGGGCTATTTTAACTTGTACAGTTTTTTGTCTAGTGTTCGTTAATTTTTTTTTGCTTATTTTATTTTTTTTAATGTCTGTGACCCGGTAGAAATCTACGTGGTCGGGCTCCAAAATAGGATAAAGGACATTTAGGGGATGATCTTCGATAGTCACCTTACGTGCATTTTTGCTAAAGCTAAACTGGAAGCCCGGAGGCGTTACTCCCCCTCATACTGGGGGGTAATTATGGACAATTTTCTACTTACTTTTTCCGTATCATTCTTGGTTTACCCCATCAAAAATCGGAACTTACACTATACCCAAATTGCTAATAAACCGGATTTTACCCATTCGGAGACCACCCTGACATACTGACGGGCCCTTTCTAAAACCCCAACCCTCCGCCTCCAATTTCCTACCCCCCCTCGTGCCTTTCCACATTACACTTGCATTATATAAACACTCGCTTTCCTAATGGACTAAAGGGGCACCCCTTTAAAAATTTTCCTTAAATTCCCCCTAATTTTTTTTTTTTCACATTCCAAACCTAAACCTTCCATTTTTTTCATTAAATTCAGATTCTGAAATTTAAAAAATGGGTTTAATTCATGTCCAAGAAAAGAACAAGAGGGGGGATTTTTTCGGTTTAAAGCATGTTGCTAAGTTAATATTCTGAATGAAAGGGAAGAATAGGCAGAGATTGCTGTACTGCCCCACTCTAATAGCCTTTTTTTTTCTAATTTTCACTCCCTATATCAAAATGCCCATAGGAGCCGAAAGTCCACGGGCCTTGCGACAGGAGCACATTGGGGGCTCGACTTTTTGGGTATTTGCTTTCCATCTTCAGGGTTCGTCACTTGAGACCAGTTAAATTCAGGGGCACAGATCCTCTCGTACCTCCTGTTAAGATCTCCTGCCTACACCTCTTGCCTGTGGGGGCGCAGCTGTGGAACACATTTTTAAAAAGTTTAGCCATGGCTTGCTTAATGTCCTGGGACGTCGGGAAACTTTTTAAAATTTTATGGTAGTATTTAGACGTCTTGTTTGGGGGGGTTTTTGGGGGGCATGGGGGGGGGGGGGGGGGGGGGGGGGGCTTTTTGGTCTGGGGAATTGTGTTCTCCTTTCCCCCAGAAAACCTAATTACCCCCCAATCCCCTCTTACCTATCCCCTCCTCTCCTTTTTCCTTTCCCTTCCCCACCCCTCCCCTTTACCCTTCCTCTCTTTGGCCTTTGGGGTTTTTTCCCCCCAGCCATGCTAGTTTTTCCCAGTAGGGGACAGGGTACCAGAGTCCATCCCATTCCCTCGAGGTTCTCTGTGGGGGCGTAGTTTGCCGTGAATCTGATCGCCTGGGGTGTCTCGATCCCTCTCCGTACCCCGAGGGCGGCTTAGGGGTCTTTTGGGCGATGGGTGTATCTCTGGAAGCCACCTTTTTGGGTTCCGGGGTGGTGGCCAAAAGGAAAATATCTTTGTGGTGGATACCGGGTCCCCCTCTTTTTTCCACCGAGGAAGCTCGGGAATGTGAGGTTTTCTATCCCCGGGTTTCTGGGTTTTCTGCATGAAGGGGAGGGGAGCACGGGGTTTCCCTGCTGCATTGCACTACTTGCAATCTTTGGTCCCTTGGCACAGAGGGAATTTCTGGCTCTTTCATTCCTCCAGAAATATCCCCCCGGTCCCTCCTTTTAATTCTTTTTTTTTTTAACAAAAAAAAGTAACCTAACCCTGGGGGTTCCCAATTAAAGACCCCACCCCCCGGTCCCCTCTTTTTTACCGCACCCCGTTCTGACCTCGCCTCGTCTTTTGATTACTCTTCAGACACTCCTAAGGCCCCTGTACCTCTTGCTACCCAAGCTAGTGATCATTCTCTTTCACATATCGATACTATTCCTATCGCTATCGAAGAACGTCATTCCCTCAATTCTTGTAGTGGTACTGTCATTCTACCCCATACCATAGTCCAACAGAATTTCCAGACATGTGGCAATGACATTCTCGAACAGCTGGAACTCCAAGCTCTCCCAGTTCTCAAGGTAGACGCTTGTGTTCTTCCTGCATGCGGGCGGAGATGATACCCTTGCAAGTTGGCTCATTTAACTTTTAACAGCCGTGAACTCCAATTCTCTGTTTATGTAGCAGGACATTGGTTACAAGTTCGAAAGGTGATCCCTAAACCGCAACAGTGTAGAAATTGCTGGAGATTTGGTCACCCAGCGAAATATTGCAGATCTATAGCCAAATGCCCAGTCTGTGGTGCTGATGACCATTCTAATAAGTCTTGCAGTCGACTTCCCTCTTGCCTTAATTGTCATGAGGCTCGCCCTTCGTACTCTGGCCGTTGCCAGGTCTACTTACATGAGCGGGAAATTTGTTCTCAAAGGCAGAAGGTCTCTTATGCTATGGCAGTTTCTCATCTCTGCCTCCAAGGGAGACTACCCTGTGTTTCTTATTCTCGTGGTTTCAAAACGTCCTCCCCACTTCAGGGGTCCCATTTTCTGCAGCCCCATTTTCTGCAGCCTCCTCTGCGGTTGCCCCTCCCAAAGTCACTCCTGTATCTAATTCTTTTGCTGTCCTGGGCTTGGACGTCCCTTCAACACCTCAGACTGTTGTCACTTATTTGTGTTCTACACAAACACCGGTATCGGAAAGACCTCGTACACCTTCTCCTCCCAATCATCCTTCTACTTCTCAGAAAGTCCAAAAAATCTCATTTAACCCCTTCTTCCACCTCATTTTGCCTTCCCGGTCTCCGTACCTCGGTCTTCCCCTCTCACTGGCTCTCTTGTCTCTTGTCCAGACCAGAGCTTTGGTGAGATGGGTAAGGAAGAAGGATGGGTAAGGATAGAAATTTTGCAAAAAGGGTGGGAGGGGGGAGAGAGAGGTAGGATATAAAAGGTAAGTGGCCCAACCACTTTGGTGTAATTTAAAAAGTGTATGTGAAATGATAATATATTCTTTAAGGGGTATAATACTAACCCATCAGTCACAGATATAACAGATATACAAGTACATGACGCTGAATTGGTAGTAATTATACAAGTTGCAATTGCTTTTTTTTTTTTTTTTTTTTTTTTTTTTTTTTTTTTTGCTCGATTGCACAACGGATATGTATGCGACAATGAAGGCAATAATTTTCTGGCCAGTTTATAGAATTACGTGACAATGGCTTCTTACAGGTGGTGTCCAGCCATAGTAAATAGCATGGAACAGTCTACCTAGTTGGGTTATTGAGGCTAGGACTTTGGGTAGTTTCAAATTTAGGTTGGATAAGTACACGAGTGGGAGGGGTTGGATTTGAGTGGGACTTGCACATCAGAGCTAATTTCTTGGGTAGCATTGAAAATTGGGTTGGTCAAATGTTTGTTAGTGGGATGAATTGTAAAGGACCTGCCTAGTATGGGCCAACAGGCCTGCTGCAGTGTTCCTCCTTTCTTATGTTCTTATTGTTATACAAGATGTCTCCCTAATTGGGGGTGATGTTCTCAGTATACATAGAAGGGTTCTGGTGTTACCCAATCTTCATCAGGGAGGTTGCTCAATATCATTGGTCGATGGTAATCAGCTTTGTATAAAACGACGGACCCTCTGTAGGAGAGTCATTCTTTGAGTCCTGTGAGGAGGAGTATTGATGATATAATCCGTGGTATTTGCCACTTGTATAGGATGTTCTCTATCTGGCATGTATAGTTCTTGCATTGTAGTTTTCTTTTTTAGGGTGTCAAGGCGTACATTTATGGCAGTAATATCTTGTATGTGTAAATCTGCCATTTTAACTCTCTCTCCTCCTGGTATCGGTAATGAAGCGAAGAGCTCTATTCTGGACCCTTTGTAACCGTAGCATATTGGTCTTTGTTAATGACATTGGGACACAAGGGTATTCGAGTATAGGTCTTATTAACATTTTATATAGATGTTTTTTGACATGTTGAGGGGCTTGATTGAATCGAAAGAGACTGCAAAAGGGCTTGGCTATGTTGAGCTTTTTAGTTACACGAGTTTGTTAAAGGAGAAACCTGCCTTTTCATATCCCAAATCTTTTTAGGGTTTCTAATGGCTACAGGTGTACCTCTGATGGAGATACCCCTTTATCTTCAATTGTTGATGCAAAACGTCCTATCGTGCTAACAAGGACCTTGTCAGGATTAGTCGTAATTCTCCATTTCTTTTCCCAATTAGATGTTCGACGAAGTTCAATATTCATTTTTTCTGTGACTCTCTCATACTTGTATTTTCCTGTTACCGGAGTTGATGAGACGACATGAATAACATCTGCAAACTGTCACAATTGTATCATTAAACTCTGAGGAAGGTCATTCACATAAATGTTGAACAGAAGTGGACTGAGACAAGAACCTTGTGGGACACCAGCTGTCGGTATAAAAGGCTCTGTCGACCTGCCATGAAAGGTGGGAATGATTTTTCTTTTGAGTTAAGGAATTATATATTACTCTGAGAAAAGTTGTTATGGTCTGGTAGGTCAATGAGTTTGTATATAAGGCCATCATGCCATAAGCTATCAAAAGCTTTATGAACATCTCTGGTGGCAATCAAGGCAAGATTCCCCTTGTTGATAAATTAGACACACGTGCAACTCTTGGGTATCTTTATTGAGGAAACGTTTCGCCACACAGTGGCTTCATCAGTCCATACATAGGAGAAACTTGAAGAACAGGAGGAGAATGAGGTAATCAGTCCCTCAACCTTGAGTCGATGTGTTCAGTCCATCAATTTGAGTAGAATTCGGCAGATAGCGGAGAAGCAGCTTATAAACCGTAGGGCAGGAGAGGTGTAGCAGTCATAGGTAGTGTCACCTCTCCTGCCATACGGTTTATAAGCTGCTTCTCCGCTCATCGCCGAATTCTACTCAAGTTTGATGGACTGAACACATCGACTAAAGGGTTGAGGGACGATTACCTCATTCTCCTCCTGTTCTTCAAGTTTCTCCTATGTATGGACTGATGAAGCCACTGTGTGGCAAAAACGTTTCCTCAATAAAGATACCCAAGAGTTGCACATGTGTCTAATTTATCAACATGTCGGTTCTCTGAACCATTCATCTACAAGATTCCCCTGCTGTTTTAGACTTGCTACAGTATCGAAAAATATTTATTGCATGATTGGTACCCCCCTGTTTTCAAAGCCAAATTGTTTCGGAAAAGTGATTAAATCCATATAGTATTTTCAATCTGTTGGAAATGACCTTCTCAAGAACTTTTCCAGTGACTTCAAGTAAAGATAAGGTCTAAAGTTCCCAAGTTGGTGGATGTCTTTTTTGGGCTTACCAAGAAAGATCATCCTAGCAGTCTTAAAAACCACTGGAAAATGTCCTGAGGCCAAGATGGCATTAAAGATATTTACCAAAGACTGTTTACAATTTCGGGTAGGAAATTTATTTGTTTCAAACGTTATTCCAGAGAGGCCAGGGGCTCTATTTCGCATTCTTCCAATAACCGACTCATCTCTAGTAATGTAATAGGGCTAGCAAGCGGGTGGGTATCTTCAAAGTTTGGGAAATATCGATGGAAGGTAGTGGTTGTAGACAAACCAAGTTCTCAAAATCCCCCAATTTATTTACCAACTTATAATGATTGTTAAATTGACGACTGTTATTGTGGGAGAGAATTTTCTCCCATACATCACCCATCAAATTAGCCTGGTCCTGTGGATCGTCAAGTTTAATTTCAACATCCTCATCATCCTCATCAGGAAGGGATGAACTAGGTAGTTAGGAAACCTTGTGCTTTGCCCCTAAAAGTTGTTGGATCTTACTCCAAAATTTTGCTGGTTCACGTTTATACTGTTTAGCTTGAACTAGCAATTTCCACAAGTCCCGTTTGTGATGACTAATGTTAATTAATTCTTGCCTTAATCGGTGCAGTGTAGCTATTAGTGGTTGTCGCGTTTGAAGATGCCTTCGACATTCTGCTTGATAATTCTTAAATTGTCTCTAATTTCCCTAGTAGGTTTATATTTTTGGTATATCTTTGTGGAAGCTATTTGACAAGTTGCATTAGTAGCTTCAATTATTCGATTATGCAGGGACTGGATTGCATCATCAATTGCAGTGGAAGGTAGATTTTCCAATGACACAATTTCATCGTCACCCAGAAATGCCCTGAAGGGGTCAAATCCTAGAGTGTTAAGATTGGGTTTAGGAGGTACAGGTATTCTAAATGGAGAAGTTTGTAGTTGTATTATAACAGGGATATGGTCAGATCCTACGTTTCCACCAGGAGATATAAGAGTGAAAGATGTCAGTCTGTTTGTCAGTACTATATCTGGTGTCCCTGGATGAGGTCCAATGTACGAATTAAAGAATGGCCCCTTGGGAAAAGACAAGTTTCTAGCTGTCATGATATTAAATAGTTATTTTCCCTTTTAAGTCACCCAGTGGAACACCAGCTCCACAGTTAAAGAGGGCAGGGTGATGAGCATTAAAATCTCCTGCTAGAATTGTTGGAATATTTCTGCTTAATATCCTATGTAGAGGAATTGACTCTATATATTGTTGTCTCGGGGAAAATATCCATTCCTATCACTAGTTGTCCATGAACGTTTTTCATTTCTATTGCAAAATGTTATCTTCATCAACATGAATATTTTAAAAGAAAGCCTAATTTAACTAAGAGGCACCCACTAAAGGGGCCTCCGATTTCTCCACAGTAGAGTAACTACGTAATTTAATATGTTGATCAACTCTTGCAACTGTCTCGTTCAAGAGTAAAAACATCGGGATTGTAATTATGTAGTTCAACCCAAGGAGGTAACGGTTATTAAAGAAATGTTGAACATTAAGTTGGAAAAATTGGTAATCCCCATTATTTCTTGCACTTCGCTCGTGTACTGCTGTCTGAACGCCTACAAGTAATGTCATGTTTGTTAAACCACACTATCCCTGCTGGACTCGTCAAGGGAGGAGGGAAATTCTGCGTAGTTGCTTGTGTATTAAAAATGCCATCATCTTTACTAGAGGTGGTAATATTAACAGACTCGTTAGAATCGTTAATCAGAAAACTGAGGTATGATATTCCCAGTTACAGGAAGCAGAGGCTCGTGAGAGTTAATGGGAGACTGTGGAGGCTCCAAGGGAAAATTAGGTAGGCAAGATGAGTTACCCTGGGAAAGTTCCTGTTCGACAGGATTAGTTTCAATAGCGGGAGAGTAGGCACCAATTTCTGGGGCATTATGTTCAGGTGTTGACTTATCAGGTTGAGGGGAGTTGACAACCTGGGTATGCAAGGTGGGCGATCCCTGGGCCAGGAATGACTTAGGCTTATTTTTAGATGTAGAGTAGGGTACATACTACTTATGAGAAGGCTGGGTCACAATAGCCTTCACATTTTCTGGGATAGTGATTGGAGTGATCCCATTAGCCATTAACAGATCATTTAAAACCTGAGAGCAGAGTTGAATGTCACCACCTGCTATGTCTTTGGCCATCATATACATTAGTTGTGCTCTCGTCATATCCCCGGCTGTGGATACCTGAGACATAGGAGATGAGACTGAACCTTGTTGCGTTTGTGCATGTTGTAGGTGGGGCGCTCCAAGAGGGGCAGAATTCCAAACATTGGAACCATTGGTAGACACCTGAGGAGTCCCCTTGATCCAGGCCCGAGCTGGGAAGGAAGTTTGGGACATCGTTGGCGGTGCCTGGGGAGTGGTCTTCTTAGAAGTGGACAGTTTCTTGGCTTCAATAATTTTCCGCATTTCCTTTTTTCTTTCAGGACAAATAGCAGAAACAGCATGTTTTCCGTTGCAGAGGACACATTTGGGTGTTTTTATTATTACAATCTCGATAAGAATGTTGGCCAGAGCAAATGCTACAAATCTGCCCTTGAGTACTGCATTTCTTGGTGTTATGACCAAAGGCATAACACTTAAAACATTGTGTCACACTGACAAATCGTTCAAGAGAGATTTGGTCAGGTGTACATCTGGTGCCAAAACATTTGAAGCCATTTTGACACAAGTTTGGCCTCCTCAGGTGTCTCAAGTATTAACTTCAAGGTTCCCTTGTTTGGTTTAGAGAATTTATATGCTTCTACAGCCCTAAATTCAGAATTCTCTGTATTAGTCCTCAACAATTTCATTCGCTGTCATGTCTCATGAAACTGTTGATTCTTGCAACAAACACAGTCCTCTGAGCTTGATAGCTCTCAGGTGCAACTGGGGTAACACCAGAAGTCTTCAGTTTTTCAAGGACATCATGCTTCAGCAGTTGAAGTAACTCTTCTTCCGAAGAGAGGAGAAGTACTGCTCCAGCGTGGGTTTGAAAAACATCCACTGGAGCAACAGTTGAGTTCGAGCAAATACATGCTAGAATTTTTCATCGACATTTGATTTCCATCAATACATAATCTTACTCGTATCCTCGCCATGATGTCTAGGAAGGAACATCTGGCAGAGGAGTTCCTTAACAAAAAGGGAACTTTCCTTAATGTTATACTAGCATCCTATTTCAGCTGACTTATGAAGGTCAGCCCCTAAGATAGCCTACCCTCGAGTGGTGAGGGGAAAGGGCCCAAGGCAAAGATCGGCCGGATTTTAAAAAACCACACGGGCTACCGGTTAGTCAAAATGCCTTGTGTTAACTCGCCAAAGCGAAGTTGCCGAAAAAGATAGGAAAGTCAGAAGGATAGCAATGTATGTAGTGTTAGTGTGGGGGCCAGTGTTGATGTTTGGGTGAGGGGAGGGATGGGGAAGGATGGGGGGATGAGGATGAGAGGGGTGAACAAGCAAGCAATTCACCGCCTTACCCTCTTGATGGGATGGGGCTCGAAGTGACTGCAAGCAAGTTTCCTCTCAGCTCTGGTGAAGAACTACTCAGGATAACCCAAGAAAAATCTCGAGCAACAGTGTTCAGAGTTGCTCAGCTGAAGAGCAGGAACGACGACGTCTTCTCTCCACGGTGGCTGGGCTGCTTCTCCTTCATTTATGTGTCTTTTCCACTGGCTGTTAGTGTGGAGGTTCACCATCTTTGTACTGTGCCTTCCTCCCCTGTCCCCTCCCAAGATTCTTCTGCCACCTCCCAGGTTTCTGCCTCTTCTGTCCCCTCCCACACTTCTCCAGTTCCCTCCACCCTTGCCTCCCTCCCCCTACCTTGGTACAGTCCATTACAGTTCCAATCTTTTCTCAAGCTACTACTACTTCCATCTCCAATATTGTCTCCCATACGACGTCTCTGAACTCCGTAACACTTGAAGCAATCTCAATATATTGCAGAGACCAAACCATCAATGGACACTGATCCACCCTTTGTTCCTTCTTTTTCATCTGCAGAACTCCTTTCTTCATCGTGCACCGTTCCTTCGCTGCTTGAATGTTTTCTGCTGCCACCGACACGTGGACTGGTCTAACCTCTAGTCCGTAGGTACCCTTACCTGCAGATTTCTAGTATCTTTATCGTTGCCAATCATGGCTATTTACAGTGGAATATTCGCGGCCTCAGGGGTAATCTATCCCATCTCAGGCTATAATTTATTGTATTATTCAGATCCTTTTCCTGATGGGACCTTTAATGAAAGTGCCCTTCTACGCACTGATATTCCGTACCTTCGGCTTTTTGTTCATACTTTGCTGCATTACCCAGCAGCCCGTATCCACTTGTATAGATGGTATACACTGTTCTTTGTATATCTCTCCTTTTCGGGCATTATCTGTACAGGATATTGCCTTTCTTGTTTCGTCATTACCGCCACCACTTCTGTTACTTGGCGATTTTAATTCCCATCATTTCCTCTGGGGGGGGAGGTCTCGCTGTGATTCCCGTGGCATTCAGTTAGAGGCTTTTCTTACTTCCCACCCCCTCCATGTTTTAAATACAGGTACTCGCACCCATTTTGATCCTCATACTCGTATTCTTGCATCGATCTCTCTGCTCTTCCTCTGCCACACTAGACTTCACCTGGTCTGTTCTAGATTTACTTGACAGCAATCATTTTTCAATCATTCTTACTTAACCTACATATTCACCACCTCTTCGTAACCCACGCTGGCAATTTGATAAGGCAGATTGGGACCTTTACTCACAACTGTTTTTAGTGAGGTTCCTTCTTCGTCCTCCATTGATGAGCTTTCACACCTCTTCTCGTCCTCAGTTTTAACCACAGCTTTTCATTCTATACCCCAAACCTCGGGCAGGCATTCTCAGAAATGCGTGCCTTGGTGGTCTCCTGCTTGTGCTCGTGCAGTAAGTTTGAAATGCGCTGCATGGGGTAGGTACCGGTACAATAGAACCACTAAGACTTCTTGATTTTAAGCAGAAGAATGCAGTCGCTTACCGTGTGTGACTCTAAATGCACTTGCTGGCCAGATTGTCTCCACCATCACCTCTGCTTCCTCTGAGTGCAGTCTGGAAAAAAGTACGGAAAGTGGGTGGTAAATATTCTCCTGACCCGGCTCCTGTTATGCGGGTTGCCGGTGTTGATATAGCACACACTCTAGATGTTGCCATTGAAATTGGCAATCATCTGGTCCGTATTTCTCTTGGGGCTCCATCTATGCAATTTGTTTCTTTCATCGAAGTCTGCCAGAGAGTTAGCACCCTTGGACTTTTCTTCTCAGAGAAGAACAGTATAATGTGCCTTTTACACTTCAGGAACTGGAGGCAACACTCGGCTTGTCGATCATCGGCAGCTGGGCCCGACGGCATTCATATTCGTATGTTACAACATTTACATCAGTCACCCCTTGCAGTCCTCTATCGCCTTTTCAATCTTATTTGGTCACAAGGAGTTCTTCCACGGCTGTGGAAATCTGCCAATGTTCTCCCTTTCCACAAACCGGGTACTACGGGACATGAAGCCTCCCACTATCGTCCCATCGCTCTTACCGGTGCAGTTTGCAAAGTGATGGAATGTCTGGTAAATAGACATTTAATGTGGCATTTAGAGAGAACAGTCTCTCCACTCGTCATTATGGCTTTTGTAAGGGCCATTTTACCATAGACCCCTTACTATGCTTGGATACGTATATTCGTAATGCCTTTGCGAATAACCACTCGGTTATTGCCAAATTTTTTGACCTTGAGAAGGCATATGACAACTTGGAGGTATAATATTTGGCCCATGCCCACTCCTTAGGCCTCCGATGCAATCTACCATCTTTCCTCAAGAACTTTTTAACTGACAGACATTTCCGCGTTAGTCGATAATGTGCTCTCCCTAGACTTTGTCCAAGCTGAAGGAGTCCCTCAGGGATGTTCTGAGCACAACACGTTTTCTCCTTGCTATAAATGATTTGGTCTGTTCTTCCATCCAATATTTGGTCATCACTCTATGTAGATGACTTCGCTATTGCTTGTGCAGGCGCTGACTCACCTCATTACAGTTTCTCTCCAGCATGCGGTCGACAGTTTCCAGTTCGGCCACCACGCATAGGTTTAAATTTTTCAGTACCAAAACTCGCCAAATTACTTTCACTAGACGCCGTGTCATCTCCGATCATCCTTTGTACCTCTGTCTCCCGTATCCCTGAACGTGATAGTAAGGTTTCTAGGCCTTCTCTTTGACCGTAGGTTATCCTTGAAACCCCACATTACCTCTCTAAAGGCAACTTGTCACAGCTGGCTGAACCTCCTTAAAATCCTTGCTCATCTTTCATAGGGTGTTGATCGTCGAACTCTCCTTCGCCTACATTCAGCCCTCATTTTATTGAAACTATTATGGTGATCAAATCTATTCAGCAGACTCTCCTGCTACTCTCTCTAGCCTTAACGCCAATCCATCACCAAGGATTACATTTATGCTTTGGTGCTTTTCGCTCTTCCCCTGTCGAGAGCCTCTATGCAGAAGCGAATGTTCCATCCTTGTCTGATCGCCGTGATGTCCATTGCCTTCGCTACTATGTGCACTCTCACGATCTCAGCAATCCTTCCATTTATAGAATTCACTGATATTAGTGGACATACTTTATTTGTTCACTGCCCCTGTTTGCTGTGTCCCTTCTCTTTGCCTACATTCGCTCTTGTCTTCCCTTCAGTTACCACCTTTATATGTTCATGTAGCATCTCGCTTTTCCCTACCCCCCTGGGAAGCTCCAGCTGTTCGGGTCTGTTCTTTCACACTCCCTTGCTCGAAAGCCCAACTGCCTATGGTGGCTTCCCACTCTTTTTCTTGACCACTTCCACTATCATTCTCGTGCCATCGCAGTGTACACAGATGGCTCCAAGTCTTCTGACGGCGTCGGATTCGCAGCAGTGTTTCCAGACAGTGTCATGCGAGGGCATTTACTATCTTTGGCTAGCATTTTTACTGCTGAATTGTATGCCATTTCTTGCAGCACTTACTTGTATTGCATCTACGCTTGTCATCATTTGTGGTTCTCAGACTCCATTAGTGCTCTACAGGCTATACGGAAATTTGTTACACCTCGCCCCCCCTAGTTCTGTCCAACTTTGGCTACTCTGTATCTCTACCAAGCATAAAGATAGTTTTTTGTTGGGTCCCTTGTCATGTTGATGTACAGGACAATGAACAGGCACACTGCTGTGCGGTCAGCAGTACATGCTCTACCAATTTCGTATAGAGGTGTTCCATTTCTGGACTATTTTGCTGTAGCAGCCTGTTGGCAACAACGTTGGTCAACTCGACTCGCTAACAAACTTCATTCTATTAAACTGAACATAGGTTACTGGCCGTCTTCTTATCAGTGCCGAGGTTGGTTGACTTTCTCCCGCCTTCGCATTGGCCACACTCGTCTTACTCATGGGTATCTCATGGAGAGGCACCTTGTTCCTCTCTGTGTGAAGTCAAGTTCCAGTATCGATTTGTCACATTCTGTTAGACTACCCCCCTCTATCAACGAGCACGCAGAATTTACCTCCAACGTTGTCTCCGCTCTACTACTCTTTACCTTCCCTTCTTGCTGATGGACCCTCCTTTAATCCTGACTCAATCATTGACTTCTTAACAACGACTGATTTACTCCACAAACTGATACCTTTCACACTCCCCTCGGTTGTTTCTACCTCAATCTCTTGCTGCCCTCTACCCTTTCACCATCCACTGCCCCGCTGTTCTCCGTAACCTATTACTCGCCCATCTCCCTTTTGACACCTGATACCCTCGCTTCCTTCCTGCCCTGCAGTGCTGTATAGCCCTTGTGGTTTAGCACTTCTTTATTATTATTGTTTTTATTTTAATTTGCTGTTAACGTCTTCTACGTTGATTTTGCTTTACTGGTGCGGCTGCTGGGTGACCTTGACGACAAGTGTTCTGTAAATATTGTAACTACTGGAACCGAATGAAATAGGATTCAAACCCAATGAAACCTAATCACAGAACTAGCAGGCCAGTCTGCTATTCAGTGGACTAATCATACCAGACTTCAGCATGCTGGTGTGAGATTTATTCATTAAAACCTGTTAAAGCTAATGGCAAAGTTCATGCTAAACTACTGTAGTGTTCAGAAATCGCCTAGTTGCATGAATCTTGTACCATTGTGGTACAATGAATAGTACACTGGGCTTGTCTTCTGGACTGGCATGCCATAAGTTTGAAGTCTCCCTCTCGCTCAGAGAGGTGCTAAGACTCTTGTCTGCTATTTTGAAAGTAATGGTACCTGGCTTAGTTGGATCTGCTTATTGTTACTTAAGTTTCTAACGTGTTGTATTAGTTCTGGCCAGAACACTTCAATCAGCATAATTCTCAAGATCTAGGAATTGGTTACTCTCCATGAAAGCCATAACGATGAGGCTGTTTGTGCCTGTGCAGTGTCATCCTGGCAAGACACTGAGGTTAAGGATTTTCTTTAAAGCTCGCAAACCTATTGTAGAATTCTGCTCGGCTTTATGGGCTATACGCATAGGTAGGTACCGTTTCAATACATGGGCAGTTTTCCACTGATGCAGGACACTCTTAAAAAGAAGGCACTTTGAAAGTCAATTTTTTTTTTCCAGAAGCTTGTTGATAAAACAGCTCTGATGTCAGTCCTCTTCAACGGGGATTCCTTGGCATGAAGAGGCTCTTGGTCTGAGGAATTAGACCTGTCAGTCTCCTTCCTCAGACCAAACCTAATTACCCCCAATCCCCCCTTCCCTATCCCATCCTCTCCCTCCCCACCCCTCCCTTTTGCCCTTCCTTTTTTGGCCTTTGGGATTTTTCCCACAGGCACGCTAGTTCATAGGTAGGGGACGGTACTGGAGTCCATCCCATTCTGTTGAGGTTCTTGGCAGTGGCATAGTTTGCCGTGGAATCTGCATCACCTGGGGATGTCCTGATCCCTCTCCGGTATCCCGGAGGGTGGCTTTGGGTGTCTTTTGGGCGACGGGTGTATCTCTGGAAGCCACCTTTCGGATTCCGGGGGTATTGGCCGAAGGAGGTATGCTTTGTGGCAGATATCTGGCCCGCCCTCTTTTGTCCACCGAGGTAGCTCGGCAGATGCGAGGTTGCTATCCCAGATTGCTAGTTTACTGGCATTAAGGGTAGGGTATGGCACGGGTTCCACGCTGCATCTGCGCTACTTGCGGTGCTGAGGTTCTCTTGGGCGCATAGGGAGATTTCTGGCCCTTTTATTCCTCCTAGGAACTATCCCTCCCTGGTCCCCCATTTTTTTATTCTTTATTTTCTTAAAAACAAAGAAAAGTAACCTAACCATGGAGTCTCCAATCCATGACCCCACTACCCTCGGGCCCCTTATTGTTGCTGCACCCCATTCTGACCTCTCCTCGTCTTTTGGCCACTCTTCGAACACTCCTAAGACCCCTGTACCTCTTGATGGTGCTGTTTCGTCACCCACTTCAGGTGCCGGGATTTCGACTGACACCTTCAATTTCTGACCTCTGCTCTCCTTTGACTATGCTTCCAGCCTCTCCCTCTTCCTCTACGGTGCAGCAATTTTCGAATTGCCAGCCCGTCCCACGTCGGACCAACTCTGGTCCCACTTCTGAATGCCAACGACAATCTCCTGATGACGTTACTTCGTTACCTTCCCATTCTACTCTGAAAAGACAGACACGTCATACACTCCCTCTCCACACTCGGTTTCTGACCACACAATGAACTAAATTCTTTACTTTAAGACCCACTTCTTCTAATGCCTATCTTTCCAACCATAGTATTGGCAAAGTGCTCCTACGCCATGTTGGTAGAGATATTTCCTTTCATGCTCCTAAGAGTGGTATGTGTATCATCACAGTACAGAATGCTACCCATGCTCATGATCTCTCTTCTTTCACATGTCGATACTATTCCTATCACTATCGAAAAACATCATTCCCTCAGTTCTTGTAGTGGTACTGTCATTCTGCCCCATACCATAGTCCAACAATTTCCAGACATGTGGCAATGGCATTCTCGAAGAGCTGGAACTCCAAGATCTCCCAATTCTTAAGGTGGACATTTGTTCTTCCTGCCCGTGGGCGGAGACGATACCCTTGCAATGTGGCTCGTTTAACTTTTGACAGCCGTGAACTCTCATCCTCTGTTTATGTAGCAGGACATTGGTTACAAGTTAAGGAGGTGATCCCTACACCGCAACAGTGTAGAAATTGCTGGCGATTTGGCCACCCAGCAAAATATTGAAGATCTATAGCTGAATGCCCAGTCTGTGGTGCTGATGACCATTATAATACACCTTGCAGTCGACCTCTCTTGCCTTAATTGTCATGAGGCTCGCCCTTCATACTCTTGCCGCTGCCAGGTCTACTTGAATTAGTGGGAAATTCGTTGCCTCAGAGGCAGAAGGTCTCCCTTATGCTATGGCGGTTTCTCATCTCTGCCTCCAAGGGAGACTGCCCTGTATTTCTCTTATTCTTGTTTCAAAACGCCCCCCCCCCACTTCTGGGGTCCCATCTTCTGTGGTTGCCAGTCCCATAGTCACTCCTGTATCTAATTCTTTTGCTGTCCTGGGTTCAGACATCCCTACTTCAACACCTCAGTCTGTTCTCGCTTCGTGTTCTCCCTCGCAAACCCCGGTATCGACAAGACCTCGTACAACCTCCCAATCGTCCCTCTACTTCTCAGAAGTCCAAAAAAATCTCCTTTAACCCCTCCTTCCCTTCATCCACCTCCACAGTTGACCTTCCCAGTCTCTGTACCTGGGCCTTCCCCTTTCACTGGCTCTATTACAAGTATGGAGGTTCACCTTCCTTGTACTGTGCCTTCCTGCCCTGTCCCCTCCCAAGTTTCTGCCTCTTCTGTCCCCTCCTGCACTTCTCCAGTTCTCTCACCCTTTCACCACCCCTTCTCCCTTGATTCAGTCCATTACAGTTCCAATCTTTACTCAAACTACTACTCCTTCCATCTCCAATATTGTCTCCCATACGACATCTCTGAACTCTGAAACACTTGAAACAGTCTCTGAATATATTGCAGACCAAACCATCAATGGACACTGATTAGTAAGTAAGTAAATTTATTCAGGTATACACAATACAGTTACATAGAATTATCATGTTCCTTCTCTTTCATCTTCTCCATCTGCTCACCTCCTTTCTTCACAGTGCACCGTTCCTTCGTTGCTTAAACATTTTCCACTGCCACCACATGTTGACTTTCCTAACCCCTTTAGTCCGTAAGTACCCTTACCTGTGGAATATATGCGGCCTCAGGGGTAATCGGGGTGAACTTCAGATGTTGCTCTCCCAATTTTCCCCTGCTGGTGTTTGCTTACAAGAACCAAAATTACTCTGCTGTTATCTATCCCATCTCGGGCTATAATTTACTATTTTCTTCGGATCCTTTTCCTGATGGGACCTTGAACGAAAGTGCCCTTCTATGCACTGACATTTATTTGTTCGTACTTCGCTGCATTACACAGCAACCCATATCCACCTGTATAGGTGGTATACACTGTTCTTTGTACCTCTCTCCTTCTCGAGCATCATCTATTAAAGATATTGCCTTTCTTGTTTTGTCATTACTGTCACCACTTCTGTTGCCTGGCGATTTTAATGCCCATCATTTTCTCTGGGGGGGGGTGTCTTACTGTGATTCCCGTGGCATTCAGCTAGAGGCTTTTCTTACTTCCCCCCCCCCTCCATGTTTTAAATACAGGTACTCTCACTCATTTTGATCCTCGTACTCTTGCATCGATCTGTCTGCTCTTCCTCCACTGCACTAGACTTCACCTGGTCTGTTCTCCCAGATTTACATGACAGCGATCATTTCCAATCATTCTTACTTCCCCTTCGTATTCACCACATCTTCGTAACCCACGCTGGCAATTTGATCAGGCAAATTGGGACTTTTACTCACAACCAACTGTTTTTAGTGAGGTTCCTTCTTCGTCCTCCATTGATGAGCTTTTACACCTCTTCTCGGCCTCAGTTTTAACCGCAGCTTCTCATTCTATACCCCAAACCTCAGGCAGGCATTCTCAGAAATGCGTGCCTTGGTGGTCTGCTCGTGCTCGTGCAGTAAGTTTGAAACGTTCTTCGTGGGGCAGGTACCTGTAAAATAGAAGCACTGAGAGACTTCTTGATTTTAAGCAGAAGCAGACCGGGCCGTGGGGGCGTTGACCCCCGGAACTCTCTCCAGGTAAACTCCAGGTAATCACTCGCAGTGTCATCCATCACGCTAAACGCACTTGCTGGCGAGATTGTCTCCACCATCACCCCTTCTTCCTCCGAGTGCAGTCTGGAAAAAAGTACGCAAACTGAGTGGTAAATATTCTCCTGACCCGGCTCCTGTTCTGCGGGTTTCCGGTGTTGATATAGGAAACCCTCTAGATGTTGCCATTGAAATTGGCAATCATCTTGTCCATATTCCTGAGGCTCCATCTCTGCCCCTCGTTTCTTTCCTGTCTGCCAGAGTTAACACCCTTGGACTTTTCTTCTCTCAGAGAAGAACAGTATAATGTCCCTTTTACACTTCAGGAATTGGAGGAAACACACTCAGCTTGCCGATCATCGACAGCTGGGCCTGACGACATTCATATTCCTATGTTACAAAATTTAAATCAGTCAGTCCTTGCAGTCCTCTTATGCCTTTTCAATCTTGTTTGGTCACAAGGAGCTTTTCCACAGCTGTGGAAATCTGCCATTGTTCTCCCTTTCCACAAACCGGGTACTATGGAACATTAAGCTTCCCACTATCGACCCATCGCTCTTGCCATTGCAGTTTGCGAAGTGATGGAACGTCTGGTAAATGGATGTTTAGTGTGGTATTTAGAGACACACGAGTCTCCACTCGTCAATATGGCTTTTGCAAGGGCCATTCTACCATAGATCCCTTACTACATGCTTGGATACATATGTTCGTAATGCCTTTGTGAATAACCACTCGGTTATTGCCATATTTTTTGACCTTGAGAAGGCATACGACACAACTTGTAGGTATATTATTTTGGCGAAAGGCCACTCCTTAGGCCTCCAAGGCAGTCTACCATCTTTCCTTAAGAACTTTTTAAATGACAGACATTTCCGTGTTCAAGTCAATAATGCGCTCTCCCCAGACTTTGTCCAAGCTGAAGGTGTCCATCAGGGATATTCGAGCACATCACTTTCTTCCTGCTATAAATGATTTGGCCTCTGTTCTTCCATCCAATATTTGGTCATCACTATGTAGATGACTTCACTAATGCTTGTGCAGGTGCTGACTGTGACCTCATTAGTTTCTCTCCAGCATGCGGTCGACAGTGGTTTCCAATTGGGCCACCGCGAATGGGTTTAAATTTTCCAGTACAAAAACTCGCCAAATTACTTTCACTAGATGCTCTGACATCTCCGATCATTCTTTGTACCTCGATGGCTCCCGTATCCCTGAACATGATAATCAGATTTCTAGGCCTTCTCTTTAACCGTAGGTTATCCTGGAAACTCCACATCACCTCTAAAGGCAACTTGTCACAGCCGGCTGAACCTTCTTAAAACCCTTGCTCATCTTTCATGGGGAGGGGGGGGGGCTGATCGTCGAACTCTCCTTCGCCTACATTCAGCCCTCATTTTATCAAAACTCTATTATGGTGACCAGCTCTTTTCAGTGGCCTCTCCTGCTACTCTCTCTAGCTTTAACCCCATCCATCACCAAGGATTACGTTTATGCCTTGGTGCTTTTCGCTCTTCCCCTGTTGAGAGCCTCGATGCAGAAGTGAATGTTCCATCCTTGTCTGATCGCCTTGATGCCCATTGCCTTCGCTACTATGTACGCTCTCGTGATCTCTGCAAACCTTCCATTTATAGAATGGTCACTGATATTAGTAGACATTCTTTATTGGTTCACCGCCCGTTTGCTCCGTCCCTTCTCTTTGCTTACATTCGCTCTTAGTCTTCCCTTCAGTTACCGCCTTTATATGTTCATGTAGCATCTCACTTTTCCCTACCCCCCTGGGAAGTTCCAGCTATTCAGGTCTGTTTGTTCTCACTCCCTTGCTCGAAAGCCCAACTGCCTACGGTGGCTTCCCGCTCTTTTTCTCCACTTTGACTCTTTTTCATGCCATTGCCATGTACACAGATGGCTCTAAATCTTCTAATGGCATCTGATTCACAGCAGTGTTTCCGGACAGCGTCGTGCGAGGGCATTTACTATCTTTGGCTAGCAATTTTACTGCTGAAATGTATGCCATTCTTGCAGCACTTATTTGTATCGCATCTATGCCTGTCATCATTTGTGGTTCTGACTCCCTTAGTGCTCTACAGGCTATACAGAAATTTGATACACCTCGCCCTCTAGTTCTCCGTATACAACTTTGGCTACATCGTATCTCTACCAAGCATGAAGATAGTTTTTTGTTGGGTCCCTGGTCATGTTGACGTACAGGGCAATGAACAGGCAGACACTGCTGCGCAGTCAGCAGTACATGATCTACCAATTTCATGTAGAGGTGTTCCATTTCTGGACTATTTTGCTGTAATAGCTACTTACCTTCACACTCGATGGCAACAATGTTTGTCTACTCTGCTCAATAACAAACTTTGTTCTATTAAACTGAGCATAGGTTACTGGCCATCTTGTCACCAGTGTCGAGGTTGGGAGACTACTCTCTCCCACCTTCGCATTGGCCATACTCGTCTTACTCGTGGATCTCTTGTGGAGAGGCGCCCTGCTCCTCTGAGAATTGTCAGGTTCCATTATCGGTCAGCCACATTGTTAGACTGCCCACTTTATCAACGAGCACGCAGAATTTACCTCGGTCATCTTTGCTCTGCTGCTCTCTTTACCTTCCCTTCTCGCTGATGGATCCACCTTTCATCCAGACTCTCATTGACTATTTGACAACCGACTTACTCCACAAACTCTGATCCCTTCAGCCCTTTCTACCTAACTCTTGCTACCCTCGACCCTTGCACTATCCCCTGCCATGCTGTTTTCTGTAACCTACTAATCGTCCCTCCCCCCCCTTCTGCCACCCGATACCCTTGCTTCCTTCCCTAACCTGCAGCGCTGTATAGCTCTTGTGGCTTAGCACTTCTTTTTTATTTATTATAATAATAATAATAATAATAATAATCTGATAGTGTGAAATACAACATCCCCACCCATTCTTCAGGGTGCATTAAATTCTTCCCACTGTAAGGAACAAGGTTCGGCTAACATGTTTCCCTGAATCCTCTTCACCAATGTCATCTTGCTCAATCCAGCACTAATGTATATTCTATGGAGGTAGCAATCTCTTGGAATTAATAAAGCAGCTAGCTAGTTTAGCAAGGCTCTTTAAACCAGAATAATGAACAAGGATATCCAGAGATTGATGAATGGACACATTCAGTCAGTCACCTGCTTGTAGATTGTATTCCACTGCTTAACGTGTCATTCTTCTGAGATGTATTTTACGTTTTAGATCTCAATGAAGGTTTATTTAGTCCTTTTGGTACCTAACAAAACGTGCAGCCCTTGTGGTTTAGCGATTCTTTTTTTATTATAATAAAACATGCATTTACTTAAGCCTATTCTTCAGCAGGACAGGTGACTGATTTATAATAAATGTAGGATTTATAGACTGTCATATGACTGCTTTAGCTTGCCACACAGCACTTGATCATTATTTGGTCAAGTATTCACCAAATTTCATAATTTCTTTTACAGTATTTTAGACGAAGGAAGATGGACGCTTTCTGAAAGATGCGAAGCCGAGCACATAGCAAGCTGCTCAGTAATGGAATGTCGTATTACACAACTTTACTGATGGTAAAAAAGAAAAAAAAATTATGGAAGATTCATTTATAATTATACATATATTTTTGGTTCGATGAAGAGTAATTATTATAGGATTAACTGAGCAATGAGAGTACTCGCACACCAAAGAGTGAATGAAAGTTACTCATCAAATGTTTTTAAATTTAAATCTAAATTTTTATTTTGTGAAGTGTGAAATTATCCAGCATGCCCTACTCTCGTCAAATTTTAATTTTTAAATTTTTAGCCTGTGAGCTTACTTTAAGATGTATAAATTTAATTTTTATTTCTAATCAGTGTTTACTGCTAACACTGAACTCTACTCATTTTAATACTTTTATGAATGATCAAAAATAAAGTATGGAGAAAGGAGTGTCTGTCAAAACTTCGTGTCCACTGTGTTACATTTTTAATTTTAGCTTATTGGAATGTTGTCAAGGTAGGTTTGGTCCAGCAGCATAATCCTGACGACATAAGACCTTGAACACCTTTGATTCTGACAGAGGAGATAGACAATAAGAAAGGTATTTTAGGTCTGCAAAGATAGAGAAATTATAGTAATGGACGTTTTTTTTTTTTATTATACTTAGATAACGTTTTTATCTGACTGCAGTGTACAAAATCATATTTGGGTTTAATGTTTTTTTTTAGTGTAATTTTGGATAAAAACTAATTTTTATTAGTATAGACTTGTGAAATATTGCATTATGAATGTAGGTAGTCAGAATGGCGAGTAACCAACAACCAGGAATATAAAACATAGCAAAGAAGCATTCTTATTGAAAGATTATGCTAAATATTATGGATTATAATCATCTACTAAAATGCTGTCTGATGTGACACTTTATCCATTTTTAATAATGTTTTTAATTGTATAAACTAACAAGCTCCTTCGTACATAGGAATTGGTAAAAATTCTATTAAATGTTGACTGTAGGTTTAAAAGCTTATGAAGACTCGCATCAGGTTCGACATTTGTCGTGAGTTCAATAAAAGTATCAAGTCTTTTATATCCTGCCTTATTTTATATCCTGCTTTAGTATTTTGCCCTGGTCTACCACTTCAGGGGAGGCTCCATGATGTGGTGAAGAGGCTTTTGGTCTGAGGAACTGGACCTTCTGGCCTTCCTCAACATTCGTGGTAGTTTCATACTACTTTAGTGCTCTACAAACTATTAAAAAATAAATTCGCCTCGTCTAGTTCCTCATGGTCATGTTGTTCAGGGCCACAAGCAGGTAGACTGTGCTTCACGATCAGCGGTCCCGTTTCATATAGGGGTATTACATTCTCGCTGTTTTGTAGATGAATGGTTCAGAGAACCGCTGTTTTGTTGCAATCTCTAGCCACCTTCAAGGACTCCTTAGTGCGGTGAAGAGGCTCTTGGTCTGAGGAATTAGACCTTTTGGTCTCCTTCCTCAGACCAAACCTAATTACCTCCCTTCCCTATCCTTCTCCCCATCCCCCTTTTTTCCCTCCCTATTTTGTCATTGGGATTCTTCCCGCAGGCACACTAGTTCCTAGGTAGGGGGAAGGGTACTGGAGTTCATCCCATTCTGTTGAGGTCCTTGGCAGTGGTACTTTGCCGTGGAATCTGGATTACCTGGCAATATCCGAATCCCCCTCCGGTCTTCCAGGGGGGAAGGGGGGTGGCGGCTTTAGGTGTTTTTCAGAGGACTGGTGTATCTCTGGAGGCTACCTTTTGGATTCTGGGGGAAGGTGACCATAGGGGGTATGCTTTGTGGTGGTTGTCTGGCCGCCCTCTTTTGTCCACCGAGGTGGCTCGGCAGATGTGAGGTTGCTATCCCGGATTGCTGGTTTTCTGGCATGAAGGGTAGGGTATGGCACGGGTTCCATGCCGCATCTACACTACCTGCTGTGCTGAGGTCCTCTTGGGCACGAAGGGAGATTTACAGCCCTTTCATTCCTCCTAGGAGCTATTCCTCCACCTTTCCCCCCCCCCTTTTTTTTCTAAAAATGAAAGTGACCTAACCATAGAGTTCACAATCCATGAACCTGCTCTCCCTGGGCCCCTTTCTGATACTGCACCCTGTTCTGACCCTGCCTCGTTATTTGACCACTCTTCAGACATGTTTATTGCCTCTGTACCTCCTTGTGCCGTTTCGTCACCAGCTTCAGGTACTGAGGTTTCGACTGATTTTTCGATGTCTAACCTCCACTCTTTGACTATGCTTCCAGTTTCTCCCTCTACGGTGCGGCAATTTTCAGATTGCCCACCATCCCTCGTCAGACCAACTCTGGTCCCACACCTAAATGCCAAAGACCTTTACTTGATACTTCTTTGCTTCCTTTCCATTCTACTCGGAAAAGAGAGACTTCATGCACTCCCTTCACACAGTTTCAAAATACACAATGGGTTAAGTTTTTTTACTTTACAACCGACTTCCTCTACTGCTCATCTTTCCAACCATAGTATTGGCAAGGCGCTCTATGCCATGCTGGGAGAGATGTATCCTTTCATGCTCTCAAGAGCAATGCATGCATCATCACTGTCCAGAAAGCTAACCAAGCTCATGATCTTTCTCAACTTAAAACTATCGTTACTATTCTTATAACTTATGAAAAACATTCCCTCAATTCTTGTAGAGGTACTGTCATTCTGCCCCCATACCATTGTCCAACAGAATTTTGAGATGTGACAATGACATTCTGGAAAAGATAGAACTCCAAGACCTCCCAATCCTCAAAGTAGACACTTACGTCCTCCCTGCCTGCAGGTAGAGATAATACTCTTGCAATGTAGCTCACTTAACTTTCGACTGCAGTGAGCGTCCGTCCTCTGTATATATAGTGGGACACCATTTAAAAGCTGGAAAGGTGATCCCTACACTGCAACAGTGTAGAAATTGCTGGCATTTTTGGTCACCCACCAAAATATTGCAGGTCCATGGCTGAATGCCCAATCTGTGGTGCCGACTACCATATCACTACATTTTGTAGTCTACTTCCCTCTTGCCTTAATTATCGTGAGGCTCGCCC
Source organism: Cherax quadricarinatus (assembly GCF_026875155.1). Lineage (NCBI taxonomy): Eukaryota > Metazoa > Arthropoda > Malacostraca > Decapoda > Parastacidae > Cherax > Cherax quadricarinatus. Next base: position 10,515,592 of record NC_069488.1, read on the forward strand.
ATCTTACTTTCGCTGTTAACAAGTTTACTTAAATGAGCGTGAAATTCATTCTCAGAGGCCGAAGGCCTCCCGTATGCTATGGTAGTCTCATTTATGCCTCCAAGGAAAACTTCTTCGTATTTCTTATTCTCGAGTTCCTAAACTCCCCCCCTCCTCTGGGGTCCCAACTTCTGCAGCCTCCTCTAGTCACCCATTCCACAGGTACACCCATCTCTAATTCTTTTGCTGTCCTTTACTCGGAGGTACCTACCTCGGCACCTCATTGTCACCTCTTATTTGCAAATTTGTCTAAAAGACCTTGTACAACACCTACTCCCCATCACCCTTCTCCGAAGTCCAAAACATCCCATTGTTTATATCTCCTTTCACTCCCTCCTTCCCTTTTGCAACCTGCTCATTTTTCCTTCCCAGTCTCTGTACCCAGTTCTTCACCTCTAACTGGCTGTAACAAGTGTGGAGGTTCCTCCTCCTTGTACAGTACCTTCTTCCCGTCCCCTCCCAAGTTTCTTCCTCTTCTGCCCCTCTGAGGTCACTTCCTTTTTTGTCCCCTCCTAAGTTTCCTCTCTAGTTCACTCTGCCCCTTTTGTGTCCCCCTACTTTGATACAGTCCATAGTCCCCCCCCCTCCAATCTTTATTCATCCTCCTTCCACCTACATTATGGTACCACATACAATGTTCTTGTCCTCTGAAACACTTGCAGCTCTCTCAGAATATATTGAGACTAGACCATTGATGGACACTGATACTCCACCTATTCCTCTTCACTCTTATCCATCTGCACAACTCCTTTCTTAGCAGCATCCCAATTCTTCGATGCTTAAGTTTTCTGTTGCCTTCACATGTGGACTTTATTAAACCTACTAGTCCGTAGATACCTCTACTTTCAGATTTTCTGCATCTTTCTCTCTGCAAATCAAGGCTTCTTTACAGTGGAATATCCTCTTCAATGGGGGCTCCTTGGCGTGGTGAAAAGGCTCTTGGTCTGAGGAATTAGACCTGTTGGTCTCCTTCCTCAGACCAAACCTAATTACACCTCATCCCCCAGCCTCTTTTTCCTTTCCTCCTCACCCCATCCCCCCCTTATTCCCTTCCTCTTTTTGACCTTTGGGATTCTTCACACAGGCCTACTGGTTCCTAGGCAGGGGGAAGGGTACCGGTGTCAATCCCATTCCATCGAGGTTCTTGGCGGTGGTGTAGTTTGCCATGGAATCTGGATTGCCTTGGGATATCCCGTTCCCTCTCCGGTCTTCCAGGGGGTGGATTTGGGTGACTTTTGGTCGACGGGTGTATCTCTGGAGGCCACCTATTGGATTCCAGGGGTGGTAGTCAGAGGTATGCTTTGTGGTGATATCCGGCCCCCTCTCGCCCACCGAGGTAGCTCGGCAGATGTGAGGTTGCTATCCTGGATTGCTGGTTGACTGGCATTAAGGGTAGGGCATGGCATGGGTTCCATGCCGCATCTGCACTACTTGCGGTGTTGAGGTCCTCTTGGGTGCAAAGGGTGTTTCCGGCCCTTTCATTCCTCCTGGGAACTATTCCTTCCCTTTCCCCCTTTTACTTTTTTCTTAAAATGAAAAGTAACCTAATGAAAAGAAGCCCTCATCCATGGACCTGCTACCCCTGGGCCCCTTACTGATACCATGCCCTGTTCTGACCCTACCTCGTTTTTTGACCACTCTTCGGACACTCCTGATGCCCCTGTACCTCTTGCTGGTGCTGTTTCATCACCAGCTTCAGGTACTGGGGCCTAGACTGACTCCTCTGGTTTCTCACTTCTGCCCTCCTTTGACTATGCTTCCAGCCTCTCCCTCTATGGTGCAGCAATTTTCGAATCGCCAGCCCATCCCACGTCGGACCAACTCTAGTCTCACTTCTAAATGCCAACAACAGTCTTCGAATGTTACTTTGTTACCTTCCCATTCTACTCAGAATAGACCGACATATCATGCACTCCCTCTCCATGCTCAGTTTTGGACCCCACAATGGACTAAATTCTTTACTTTACGACAGACTTTTTCTATTGCCTATCTTTCCGACCATAGTATTGGCAAAGCGCTCCTATGCCATGTTGGTAGAGATATTTCATTTCATGCTCTCAAGCAGTATGCATGTTGTCACTGTCCAGAATGCTACCCAAGCTCATGATCTTTCTCTCCTTTCACATATCGATACTATTCCTATCACTATTGAAAAACATCATTCTCTCAATTCTTGTAGTGGTACTGTCATTCTGCCCCCATACCATAGTCCAACAGAATTTCCAGACCTGTGGCAATGACATTCTTGAACAGCTGGAACTCCAGGATCTCCAAAACCTCAAAGTAGACACTTGTGTCCTTCCTGCCCGTGGGTGGAGACGATACCCTTGCAATGTGGCTCGATTAACTTTCAACAGCTGTGAACTCCCGTCCTCTGTTGCAAGACATTGGCCTCTTCAAGGGGGGCTCCTTGTTGTGGTGAAGAGGCTCTAGGTCTGAGGAATTAGACCTATCGGTCTCCTTCCTCAGACACAACCTAATTACCCCCCTTCCCTATCCCATCCTCCCCTTTTTCCTTTCCTCCTCCTCCTCCCCACCACTCCCTTTTGCCCTTCCTTTTTGGCCTTTGGGATTTTTTCCCACAGGCACGCTAGTTCCTAGGTAGGGGAAAGGGTACCGGGGTCCATCCCATTCCATTGAGGTTCTTGGCGGTGGCGTAGTTTGCCGTGGAATCTGGATTGCCTGGGGATGTCCCAATCTCTCGGGTATCCCGGAGGGTGGCTTTGGGTGTGTCTGGCGATGGGTGTATCTCTGGAAGCCACCTTTCGGATTCTGGGGGTGGTGGCTGAAGGAGGTATGCTTTGTGGCGGATATCCGGTCACCATCTTTTGTCCACCGAGGTAGTTCGGCAGATGTGAGGTTGCTATCCCAGATTGCTGGTTTACTGGCATGATGGGTAGGGTATGGCACGGGTTCCATGCTGCATCTACGCTACTTGCGGTGCTGAGGTCCTCTTGGGCATGGAGGGGATTTTCTGGGCCCTTTCATTCCTCCTAGGAACTATCCCCCCCCCGGGCCCCCCTTTTTTTTTCTTTTTTTATTTTTATTTTCTTTTCTTTTTTCTTTTTTTTTTCTTAAAAACAAAAAGAAAGAAGTAACCTAACCATGGCAGCCCTAGTCCATGAACCTGGTACCCCCGGGCCCCTTCTTGATACCGCACCCCGTTCTGACCCCGCCTCGTCTTTGGACCACTCTTCAGACATTCCTCATGCCTCTGTACCTATTGCCGGTGCTGTTTCCCATCACCGCTTCAGGTACTGAGGCCTCGACTGACTCCTTCGATTTATCAGACCTTCGCTCTCCTCTGACTATGCTTCCGGCCTCTCCCTCTATGGTGCGGCAATTTTCAAATCGCCGACCCGTTCCACGTCGGACCAACTCTGGTCCCACGCCTAAACGTCAACGACAATTACCTGCTGATGATACTTTTCCACCTTCACCTCTCTCGTTCTTCTCAGAAACGATCGACACGTCCTTCACTACCTTTCCACGCTCAGTTTCAGACTGAACAGTGGACTAAATTCTTCACTTTACGACCAACTTCCTCTACTGCCTATCTTTCTGACCATAGTATTGGCAAGGCACTTCTACGCCATGTTGGTAAAGATATTTCTTTTCATGCTCTTAAGAGCGGTACGCGCATCATTACCGTACAGAATGCTACCAGGCTCGTGAGCTCTCTCGTCTTTCCCATATAGATACTGTTCCTGTCACCCTTGAAAAACATCATTCCCTCAATTCTTGAGTGGTTACCGTCATTCTGCCCCATACCATAGTTCAACACAAAATTTCCAGACATGTGGCACCGACATTCTAGAACAGCTGGAACTCCAAGATCTCCCAATCCTCAAGGTAGACACTTACGTTCTTCCTGCCCGTGGGCGGAGACGATACCCTAGCAATGTGGCTCGTTTAACTTTTGACAGCCGAGAACTCCCATCCTCAGTTTATATAGCAGGACATCGGTTACAAGTTCGAAAGGTGATCCCTACACCACAACAGTGTAGAAATTGCTGGCGATTTGGCCATCCAGCGAAATATTGCAGATCTATCGCCGAATGCCCAGTCTGTGGTGCCGATGACCATTCTAATACGTCTTGCAATCAATCTCCCTCTGCCTTAACTGTCATGAGGCTCACCCTTCGTACTCTCGCCGTTGTCAGGTCTATTTAAACGAGCGGGAAATCCGTTACCTCAAAGAGACAGAAGGTCTCCCTTATGCCATGGCAGTTTCTCATCTCCGCCTCCAAGGGAGACTCCCACGTGTTTCTTATTCCCGTGTTTCAAAACGTCCCCCCACTTCTGGTATCCCATCTTCTACACCCACCTCTGTGGTTACCTCTCCCATAATCACTCCTGTATCTAATCCTTTTGCTGTCCTCGGCTCAGACGTCCCTACTTCAACGCCTCAGTCTAATCTCGCTTCTTCGAGTTCTCTCTTACAAGCCTCAGTGTCGACGAGACCTCGTACGACACCTCTTCCCAATCGTCCCTCTACTTCTCAAAAGTCAAAAAAAGGTCCGGTAACACCTCCTACCCATCTTCCACCTCCTCATTTTACCCTCCCTGTCTCTGTCCCTAGTTCTTCCCCTCTCACTGGCTGTTACAAGTGCAGAGGTTCACCCTCCTCCTCGTAATGTACCTTCCTCCCCTGTTCCCTCCCAAGTTTCTTCCTCTTCTGCCACCTCCCAGGTTCCTGTCTCTTCTGTCCCCTGCCACACTTCTCCAGTTCCCTCCACCCTTTCGCCCCCCCCTACCTTGGTACAGTCCAATACAGTTCCAATCTTTACTCATCCTCCCCCTACCATTCCCAATATTGTCTCCCATACGACATCTCTGAATTCCGAAACACTTGAAGCAATCTCTGAATATATTGCAGAGACCAAACCATCAATGGACACTGATCCACCTTCCGCTCTTTCTCTCTCCTCTGCTCCATCTGCGCAACTCTTTCTTCACAGCGCACCGTTCCATCGCTGCTTGAACATTTCCACTTCCTCCGCATGTGGACTTTTCTAACCCTTCTAGTCCATAGGAACCCTTACCTGCGGATTTCAAGTATCTTTAATCATTGCCAATCATGGCCTTTTTACAGTGGATATATACGCGGCCTCAGGGGTAATCGGGGTGAGCTTCAGATGTTACTCTCCCAGTTTTGCCCCTGTTGGTGTTTGCTTACAGGAACCAAAATTACACTCTGTGCTGTTATTTCTCACATCTCAGGCTATAATTTATTGTATTCTTCAGATCCTTTTCCTGATGGGACCTTTAATGAAAGTGCCCTTCTTCTCCGCACTGATATTCCGTACCATCAGCTATTTGTTCATACTTCGCTGCATTACACAGCAGCCCGTATCCACTTACATAGGTGGTATACGCTCTGTTCTTTATATCTCTCTCCTTCTCGGGCATTATCTATTCCGGATTTTGCCTTCCTTTGTTTCGTCATTACCGCCACCGATTCTGTTACTTGGTGATTTTAATGCCCACCATTTCCTCTGGGGGGGGTCTCACTGTGATTCCCGTGGAATTCAGTTAGAGGCTTTTCTTGCCACCCACCCCCTCCATGTTTTAAATACAGGTACTCACACCCATTTTGATCCTCGGACTCATACTCTCTCTTGCATCGATCTCTCAGTTTGCTCTTCCTCCCGCCGCATTAGACTTCACTTGGTCTGTTCTCCCGGACTTACATGACAGTGATCATTTCCCAATCATTCTTACTTCCCCTTCATATTCGCCACCTCTTCGCGACCCCACGCTGGCAATTTAATCGGGCAAATTGGAACCTTTACTCACACCTGACTGTTTTTAAAGAGGTTCCTTCTTCGTCCTCCATCGATGAGCTTTTACACCTCTTCTCGTCCTCCGTTTTCACCGCAGCTTCCATTCTATACCCCATACTTCGGGCAGGCATTCTCAGAAATGCGTGCCTTGGTGGTCTCCTGCTTGTGCTCGTGCAGTACGTTTGAAACGCCTGCATGGGGCAGGTACCGGTACAATAGAACCACAGAGCGACTCCTTGATTTTAAACAGAAGCGTGCGATCGCTCGCCGTGTCATCCGTGACGCTAAACGCACTTGCTGGCGAGATTATGTCTCCACCATCACCTCTGCTTCCTCTATGAGTGCAGTCTGGAAAAAAGTACGAAAACTGAGTGGTAAATATTCTCCTGACCCGGCTCCTGTTCTGCGGGTTGCCGGTGTTGATATAGCAAACCCACTAGATGTTGCCAATGAAATTGGCAATCATCTGGTCCGTATTTCTCAGGGACTCCATCTATGCCCCTCATTTCTTTCCTCAAAGTCTGCCAGAGATTAGCACCCTTGGACTTTTCTTCTCTCAGAGAAGAACAGTATAATGTGCCTTTTACACTTCAAGAACTGGAGGCAACACTCTCAGCTTGTCGATCATCGGCAGCTGGGCCCGACGACATTCATATTCGTATGCTACAACATTTACATCAGTCAGCCCTTGCAGTCCTATTACGCCTTTTACAATCTTATTTGGTCACAAGGAGTTCTTCCACAGCTGTGGAAATCCGCCATTGTTCTCCCTTTCCGCAAACCAGGCACTACGGGACATGAAACCTCCCACTATCGTCCCATTGCTCTTACCAGTGCAGTTTGCAAAGTAATGGAACATCTAGTAAATAGACGTTTAGTGTGGTATTTGAGACCACAACAGTCTCTCACTCGTCAACATGGCTTTCGTAAGGGGCGTTCTACCATAGACCCCTTACTGGGGGCTTGGATACGTATGTTCGTATGCCTTTTCGAATAACCACTCAGTTATTGCCATATTTTTTGACCCTTTAAAAGGCATATGACACAACTTTGGGGGTATAAAATTTACCCAAAACCCACTCCTTAGGCCTTCGAGGGAACTACCATCCTTCCCCAAGAACTTTTTAACTGACAGGGATTTCGTGTTCGGTTAATAATGTCCTCCCCCCGGGCTTTTCCAACTGAAGGGGCCCCCCCGGGGTGTTTTTCCCGAGCAAACATTTTTTCTCCTTGCTATTAAAGATTTTTGGGCCCCAGTCTTCCTTAAAATTTTTTTGGGTTCATCACTCTTGTTGAGGGACTTCGCTATTCCCTGTGCAGGCCCCTGAATTTTTCACCTCCTTTACAGTTTCTCTCCACTCCCCAGTCGACCTTTTCCCCCAAATTTGGGCCACCACACAGGGGTTTTAAAATTTTTCCCAGCATTTAAAACCCCCCAAACCCATTTTCCCACTAGACGCTCGTCATCCCCGATCTTTCCTTTTGAAACCCCTCAAAGGGCCCCCGTATCCCGGGACGTGTTTACAGTCAATTTTCTGGGCCTCCTTTTTGATCGTGGGTTTTATCCGGGAAAACCCCCAACATTCCCTCTCTGAAGGCAATTTTGTCACACCCGGGTGAACCTTCTTAAAACCCTTGCTCATCTTTCTGGGGAGCTGATCGTCAAACCCCCCCCCCTTAAAACCCCATTTCCCCCCTTTAAATTTTATCAAAAATTTGATTATGGTAAACCGATTATTCAGCGGCATCTCCTGCTACTCTCTTACCCTTTAACCCCATTCATCACCAAGGTTTTAACTTTTACCCTTTGGGTGTTTTTTCCCGCTCCCCCCCTGTCAAAAAGCCTTTTATGAGAAGCGAACTTTTTCCCAACCTTTTACCCGGGTTTTTCGCCGTGATGCCCTTTTCCCTTTCGCACTATGAAAGGGCTTCATGATCCCCCGAAATTTCCTTCCTTTTTATAAAATTGGCCCACTGATATTAGTAGACATTCTTTATTTTTTTTCGCCCCCCCTGCTTACTCCGTCCCTTCTTCTTCACCTTCATTCGCTTTTGGTCTTCTCTTCAAATTTTAAACCACCTTTTTTTTCCCTAGGGGTTTACCATTTTTTTTTAAACCCCAATTTTCACTTTTCCCCTCCCCCTTTTTTGGGGGTTTCCCCTTTTCCCCCTTTTTCCCCGTACCAATTGGGGCTACGCCGCATCTTACTAAGCATAAAGAATTTTTTTTTTTGGGGGTCCCTGGTCATGTTGACGTCAGGGCAAAGAAAGGAGACATGCTGCGCGGTCAGCAGAAAGACCTACCATTTTTCTTATAGAGGATTCCTGTAGGCCCTTTTTGCGAATATCTTCCCCAACCTTCACACCGTTGGCAACAACGTTGGTCTACTTGTTTGGCAACAAACTTCAGTTTTTAAAACCCGAGTAAGGTTTACGGCCGTCTTTTATCACCATGTCGAGGTTGGTAGCAATCTCTCCCGTCTTCGCTTTGGGCCCCATACTCGTCTTACTCATGGATATCTCAGGGAGAGGCGCTTGTCCTCCTGTGAGAATTCCCAAGCCCATTATCAGTCACCCACTTTCTTTTGGACTCCCCATTTATCAACGAGCACCAGAATTTCCCTCTGCGCCCTTTGCCCCGCTGCCCCTCTTTTCCCTTTCCCCCTCTCGCGATGGACCCACCTTTCATCCGGACTCTTCTTTGATTTTTTTGACAACGACTGCTGATTTTCAAAAAATTCTGATACTTTCAGCCCTTTCTACTTAAATCTCTTGCTACCCCTACCCCGTTTACCCCCTCCCCGGTTTTCGAAACCTGCGATCATCTCCCCTCCCTTCTGCCACCCAATTTCCTTGCCCCTTCCCCCCCTGCAGCGCTGTATACCCCTTGGGGCTTAGGCTTCTTTTGTTTATAATAAAAATAATAATTCCCCCCTTTCCATGCTTCTTTCCAGTTCCCTCCCCTTTTTCCCCCCCCCCCCTACCTTGGTACAGTCCATTACAGTTCCAATTTTTACTCATCCCCCCCCTCCCACCCCAATATTGTCCCCCTAGACTCCTGAATTCCAAAACACTTGAAGCAATTCTGAATATTTTGAAGCCAAACCATAGTGGCACTGCCCAAACCCCTCTGTTCCTTTCTCTCCCTCTCCTCCATCTTGCAACCCTTTTTCACAGTGCACCATTCCTTCGCTGCTTTAAAGTTTTCCGCTGCCTCCCCAAATGGGGCTTTTCTAACCCCTGTTGTGGAACCCTTACCTGCGGATTTTAGGGATCTTTATCGTTGCCAATCAGGGGCCTATTTACGGGAATAACGTGGCCTCGGGGTTTTCGGGGTGGCTTCAGATTTTGCTTCCAGTTTTCCCTGTTGGTTTTTGTTTACAGGAACCAAAATTAAACTTGCTGTTTCTTCCTCTCAGGCTATAATTTATTGTATTCTTCGACCTTTTTCCGATGGGACCTTTAATGAAAGGGCTCTTTTTTGTGCACTGATTTTTCCTTAATCAGCTATTTGTTTTACTTCGCGAATACACAGCACCCGTATCCATTGCAAGGTGGTATAAGCCTGTTCTTTATATGTCTCCCCTTTCTGGGCTTATCTTTTGGATATTGCCTTTCTTGTTTCGTATTACTGCCCCCGATTCTGATTGGCGTTTTAAAATTGCCCATCTTTCCCTTTGGGGGGGGCCTCCCTGTGATTTGTGGATTCAGTTAGAGGTTTTTTTCCCACCCATCCCTCCATTTTTTAAAATACAGGTATCAACCCATTTTGACCCTTTGGGAATCACACACACTTGCATCGATCTCTAAGTTGCTTTTCCCTCCACCACATTGACTTCCCTGGTCTGTTTTCCCAATTTACACGGTGTCTTTTCCCCAAATCGTTCTTATTTCCCCCTTCATATTCACAACCTTTCATATCCCACGCTGGCAATTTTGATCGGGAAAATTTGGGAACCTTTACTCACAACAACTTTTTTTTAGTGGGTTCCGTCTTGTCCCCCATTGATGAGCTTTTACACCCCTTTCGTCCTCCGTTTTAAACCTACTTCTATTTTATACCAAACTTTGGGCAGGCATTCTCAGAAATGCGTGCTTGGTGGTTCCGCTTGTGCTGTGCAGACATTTGAAAAAGCGTGCATGGGGGGGGTACCCCTACAATAGAACCCGGGGCTTTTGATTTTTTGCGAAGTGTGCGATCACTCTCCCTGTCATCTGGATGCTAAAAACCTTGCGGCGAGATTGTCTCTACCATCACCCCTTTCTCCTCTATGAGTGCAGTCTGGAAAAAAAATACGAAACTTAGTGGTAAAATTTCCCTGACCCCGGGCCCCGTTCTGCGGTGCTGGTGTTGATATAGCAAACCCATAGTGTTGCAATGAATTGGCAAAATTGGTCCCTATTTCTCAGGGGCCCATCTATGCCCTCGTTTTTTTCCTAAAGAGTCGCCCGAGAGTTAGCACCCTTGGACTTTTCTTCTCTCAGAGAAAAAACATATAAGTGTTTTATTCAAGTGGGGCAAAACTTTTAGCTTTGCACTTCAGTGGGGTGCGCATTCATATTCGTATCTACAACTTAATCGTCACCCCTTTGCAGTCCATTACCCTTTTAAATCTATTTGGCAAAAGGAGTTTTCCACAGCTGTGGATATTTTCCATTTTTCTCCCTTTCTGCAAACCAGGCACTAAGGGACATGAAGCCTCCTACTATCATCCCATTGCTCTTACCAGTGCAGTTTGCAAAGTGATGGAACGCCTGATAAACAGACATTTAGTGTGGTATTTAGAGACTCTAACAGTCTCTCCACTTCGTCAATATGGCTTTCGAAAGGGGATGTTCTACCATAGACCCCTTACTACGCTTGGATACATATGTTCGTAATGCCTTTGTGAATAACCACTCAGTTATTGTAATATTTTTTGACCTTGAAGGCATATGACACAACTTGGAGGTATAATATTTTGGCCCAAGCCCACTCCTTAGGCCTCCAAGGCAATCTACCATCCTTCCTTAAGAACTTTTTAACTGACAGGCATTTCTGTGTTTGGGTTAATAATGTGCTCTCCCCGGACTTTATCCAAGCTGAAGGTGTCCCCCAGGAATGTGTTCTGAGCACAACACTTTTTCTCCTTGCTATAAATGACTTGGTCTCTAGTCTTCCATCAAAATTTGGTCATCACTCTATGTTGATGACTTTGCTATTGCTTGTGCAGGCGCTGACTGTGACCTCATTACAGTTTCTCGCCAGCATGCGGTCGACCGTGTTTCCAATTGGGCCACCACTCATGGGTTTAAATTTTCAAGCACCAAAACTCTCCAAATTACTTTCACTAGACGCTCTGTCATCTCCAATCATCCTTTGTACCTCTATGGCTCCCGTATCCCTGAACGTGATAGTCAGGTTTCTGGGCCTCCTCTTTGACTGTAGGTTATCCTGAACACCTCACATTACCTCTCTGGAGTCAACTTGTCACAGCCGGCTGAACCTTCTTAAAACCCTTCCTCATCTTTCATGGGGAGCTGATCATCAAACTCTCCTTCGCCTACAATCCACCCTCATTTTATCGAAACTTGATTATGGTGACCAGATCTATTCAGCGGCCTCTCCTGCTACTCTCTCTAGCCTTAAACCCATTCATCACCAAGGATTACGTTTATGCCTTGGTGCTTTTCGCTCTTCCCCTGTTGAGAGCCTCTATGCAGAAACGAACGTTCCCTCCTTATCCTATCGCCGTGATGCCCATTGCCTTCGCTACTATGTACTCTCTCATGATCTCTGCAACCCTTTCCCATTTATAGAATGGTCACTGATATTAGTCGACATTTTTATTTGTTCGCCCCCCCTGTTTACTCCATCCCTTCTCTCTTTTCCTACATTCTCTCTTGTCTTCTCTTCAATTACCACCTTTCTATGTTCATGTAGGATCTCACTTTTCCCTACCCCCCTGGGAAGTTCCAGCTGTTCGAGTCTGTTCTTTCCTTATCCCTTGCTCGAAAGCCCAACTGCCTACGGTTGCTTCCTGCTCTCTTTTTCTTGACCACTTCCACTCTCATTCTCATGCCATTGCAGTGTACACAGATGGCTCTAAGTATTCTGATGGCTTTGGAATTCGCAGCAGTGTTTTTCCCGGGCAGTGTCGTATGAGGGCATTTACTGTCTTTGACTAGTACTTTTACTGCTGAATTGTATGCCATTCTTGCAGCACTTACCCGTATTGCATCTATGCCTGTGTCATCATTTGTAGTTGTCTCAGACTCCCTTAGTGCTTTACAGGCTATGCAGAAATTTGATACACCTCACCCCTTAGTCCTCCATATCCAACTTTGGCTACGCCGCATGTTTACCAAGCATAAAGATATTGTTTTTTGTTGGGTCCCTGGTCATGTTGACATACAGGGCAATGAACAGGCAGACACTGCTGCACGGGCAGCAGTACATGACCTACCAGTTTCATAGAGGTATTCCATTTACGGACTATTTTGCTGCAATAGATACCCACCTTCACACCCGTTCGCAACAACGTTGGTCTACTATGCTCGGTAACAAACTTCAATCTATTAAACCAAGTATAGGTTACTGGCCGTCTTCTTGTCACCAGTGTCAAGGTTGGGAGACTACTCTCTCCCATCTTCACATTGGCCATACTCGTCTTACTCATGGATATCTCATGGAGAGGTGCCCTGCTCCTCTCTGTGAGAATTGTCAGACTCCATTACCAGTCAGCCACATTCTGTTGGACTGCCCACTTTATCAACGAGCACGCAGAATTTACCTCCATCGTCATCTTCGCTCCACTGCTCTCTCCTTACCTTCCCTTCTCGCTGATGGACCCACCTTTCATCCGGACACTCTCATCGACTTTTTGACAACAACTGACTGACTTCACAAACTCTGATGCCTTCAGCCCTTTCTACCTCAATCTCTTGCTACCCTCTACCCCCGCACTATCCCGTGCCCCGCTGTTTTCTGTAACCTACTGATCATCCCTCCCCCTTTCTGCTGCCCAATACCCTCGCTTCTTTCCCTACCCTGCAGCGCTGTATAGCCCTTGTGGCTTAGCGCTTCTTTTTTATTATAATAATAATGCAGGACATCGGTTACAAGTTCGAAAGGTGATCCCTACACCACAACAGTGTAGAAATTGCTGGAGATTTGGTCACCCAGCGAAATATTGCAGATCTATAGCCGAATGCACAGTCTGTGGTGCCGACGACCATTCTAATACGTCTTGCAGTCGACCTCCCTCCTGCCTTAATTGTCATGAGGCTCACCCTTCGTACTCTCGCCATTGCCAGGTCTACTTAAATGAGCGTGAAATCTGTTGCCTCATAGAAGCAGAAGGTCTCCCTTATGCAATGGCAGTTTTCTATCTCCGCCCCCCAAGGGGACTACCCCGTGTTTCTTATTCTCAGTTCAAAAAGTCCCCCCATCTTTTTGGGTTCCCATCTTCTGCAGCCCCTCCTGTTGTTACCCCTTCCATAGGGCACCCTGTAATCTAATTCTTTTGCTGTCCTGGCTCAGACGTCTACCTTCAACACCTTTATCGTTTCTGACATCTTCGAGTTTTTACTTCACAAGCCTGGGTATCGAGAAGATCTTGCACGACACCTTCTACCAATCACCCCTCTACTTCTCCAGAAGTCCAAAAAATCCCCTTTGCTCAAATCATCTTTGCTCCCTCCTTCCTCCTTCGCCCCCCACTTTTTACCTTTTCCAGTCTCTGAAACCTGATTCTTCCTCTCACTGCTTTTATTACAAGTGTGGAGGTTCACCCCCCTCCTCGTTCTGTGCCTCCCTCCCCTGTCCCTCTCAAGTCTCTCCCTCTCTCCTTCTTGGGCTTTTTCCCTATCCCAGATTTTGCCTTTCTTGTTTCCCTCCTTTACCACCACCGCTTCTGTTACTTTGCGATTTTAATGCCCACCATTTCCTCTGGGGGGGGTCTCATTGTGACTCACATGGCATCCAGTTGGAGGCTTTTCCCCGCCTCTCACCCCCTCCATGTTTTAAATACGGGTACTCCCACCCATTTTGATCCTCCGTACCGTACTCCTCTTGGGGGGCGATTCTATCGGTCCCGTCTTCCTCCACTGCACCCAGACTTCGCCTGGTCTGTTCTAAACCGGACTTTCATGACAGCGATCATTTTTCCAATCCTTCTTACCCTTTTCCCTTCATATTCACCACCTTTCCGTAGCCCTTGCTGGCAATTTGATCGGGCAAATTGGAAACCTTTTTCTCGCATCTCACTGCTTTTAGTGAGGGCTCCTTCTTCATCCTCCATTGATAAACCCTACACCTCTTTTCAACGTCAGTTTTTAACTGCAGCTTCTCATTCTATACTGCAAACCTCAGGCAGCATTCTCAAAGTGCGTGCCTTGGTGGTCTCCTGCTTTGTGCTCGTGCAGTATGTTTGAAATGCACTGCATGCAGCAGGTATCGGTACAAATAGAACTGATGAGAGACTTCTTGATTTTAAGCAGAAGCGTGTGGTCACTCACCGGTCATCCATGACACTAAACGCACTTGCTGGAGGGATTGTTCCACCATCTCCTCTGCTTCCTCTGAGTGCGGGTGGGGGTGGGTTGAGTGGAAATTTTCCCCCGGACCCCGGGGGCCCGGCCACGGTCCTGGGGGGGATTTGGGTAAACAAACCCTCTCCCCCCCACCCCCAATTGGAAATTTGGCCCTTTCCCATCCGGGGGGTTAACCCCAAATTTTCCCCAGGGCCCCCACACCTCCGGGGTTTCTTCCCCAAAGTCTCCCAAGAGTTAGCACCCTTTAAAAATTAAATCTTTCAGAGGCCCGGAAAAAGGGGGTAAAATGGGTTTTTAACCCGAACGGGGAAACCCAGCACTACCCCTTGGCCGATCATTGGGCCCCGGGGGGCCTTACAAACTTTCCCATATTCGGATTTTAACTGCCCTTTTCCTTCAGCCCAGCCCTTGAAAGGCCCTTTTTTCAATCCTTCTTCAATTTATTTGTCACAAGGAGCTTCCCCCCCCCTGTTTAAATCGCCCTTTTTGTTCCCCATTCCGCCAAGCGGGGTTCCCTTTTGGCCCCATGCCCCCCCAACATATCCCCTTTTGGCTTTTAAACAAATTGCGGGTTTGGGAAAATTGTTTTGGAACGCCTGGTAAACCCAAATTTTTTAAAAATTTGTGGAAATTTAGGGGATACACAACAGTCTTATTTTCCCTAGCCCAAAAAGTCTTTCGGAAAAGGGGGCCGATCTACCATAGACCCCAAAAATTTACTACCCCAAAAAATTGGGAAAATGTTTCCTTAACCCCCTTAGAAAAAACCCAAACTAATATTCCCCAAAATTTTTTAACCCCTTGAAAAGTTATCCCCCAAATTTTGGGGTTTAATATTTTCCCAAAGGGGCCCTCCCTTGGGGGTTCCAAAAGGAAATTACCACCCTTTACTGAGAAACTTTTTAACTGACAGCCCTTTTCACTTCTCAGTCAATAATGTGCTCTCCCCCGGGGACTTTGCCAAGCTGAAGGGGGGGTGCGGGGTTTCCCCGGGGGGGGGGGGCCGCGCGGAGCAAAAAAAAATTCAAAAATATTAAGGAAAATTTTAAAGGGTTTTTGGGGGTTTACCAAAAAAAAGTTAACCCCCTCAGGGGGAAAAAAACCTTGCAATTTCCTAAAAGAAAACCCACCCTTTTAAAAACCCAAAAGGGAAAGGCGCTTGACGAAACCATTTGCGTAAAAGCGCTGACCGGCTTTGTTTTGACTTTTTTTGTTACTTTTTTCCCCCCGTGTTACCTTTTATCTTTTTTCGTAAAACTTTGCCCTAATCCCGTGGTCCCCCCCCGATTTTTCGAGGAATTTCCGTTCCGGGAACCGGCCCGATTATCGAAATGGTCAAATTTACGAATCAATTTTTTTCCCCCAAAAGGGAAAAAATGTAAATTAATTAATCCTTTTCCTGACACCCAGAAGAAATTAAAAAAAAAAAAAATTTTACATGAAATATTCAGTAGAAACATAAACAATACAAGGGGAAATGATAAATGAAACATTAACAGCTAAACCTACCTTTTTTTGGAGATTCGTTTTAGTGTAGGGGAACTGGAGGAGGGGGAGAGAGTAAAAGTTTATATTTTGGGAAGGGAAATTTCCCCTTTCCAGCAACACCTCAGTACCATTTGCTTTCGGGGGGTTGCTTCTTTTCTCTGTTTCTTAATACCACCGGGAAACCAGCTTAGAGTCACTGGAGTCCTGCCCTCGCAAAAAACTGTGCAGGAGCCCTTTTTTCTGGTGTCTCTTTAAAACTTCCCAAAAAGGGGCCAAGACCCCTTGTCCCCGTAAAAAGTTGCCGAAAAGGGCTTGCAACACCTTTCCCTCTGGGTGATTTTTCTCCATAAATCATCCATTTTACCCCCACATAGTAAAAATCCCTTAATTTCTAAAGAAGGCACCTTTTTCCCATCTTTTTTTCCCCTCCCCCATGCAGCAAATTCTGAGCTGCATCGGGTTGCTTTTCCTGCTGAACCCTTTTTGAAAGCCCTAAATGGTTAGCTCTTCTTTTTTGGTCCCCCCCAAAACTCTTCCACATCCTCCAAACTCAATCCAACCCCATGGAACCCCCCCAGTGCCACAATAGAGTTCAAAACTGGCATGGGCCCTAAACAGGGTCACCCCAAAAACCCCTTTCCCAAATCCCCCTTTGTCGACAAAAACCCGGCCAAAAATTTTCCCTCCAAGCGAGTTCAAAGTCCTGGTAAAACCCCTCCCTCCCAAGCCTTACCTAAAAGGGGCTTACAAAAAGGAAAAATTAACAAAATGTTTTTTCCAAAAACTCGTGGGGTAAAAGTGATGTCAAAAGGTCACATTGAAGCCCCTTTTCAAACATTGTTTTTGGTGTCATTTTTTAAAAAAGTTTGCAAGACCTGCTGGGCCCAAAGGGTTGGAGGAGGGGAGTGGTATTGGGGGGCCAAGAATTTTAAACGGGGAAAATAAACCCCAAACTCCTTCACAATTAGGTCATCCAAGTTTGGTGGATGAGCAGGGGGCTTTTGTCCATTATTTAGCCCACTGAACCCCAATTTTTTTCCCAAAGATACTCCTTCACACCCTGGGGCCAAAACACTTCATTAAAAAACCACTTTAAAAAAAAATTTTCCCTCGTGACCCTTTCCCCAAAACTTTTTTGTTTTCCCCAAAACACACACAATTTTACTCTTCATAAAAATTTTTTTTTTCCTGAACACTCTGGGATTTTCAGAAGAAACACTAAAATTTGGGGGCTTCATTTTTAAAAAATCCCCACTAGCATTAGCATAAAACATTAGCTCAGCCTGCCCTTTCATGGGTTTTTTGGGGTCCTGGCAACCCTTTTTCCCCCTTTTGTGTAATAAAAGGTCCTTTTTGGGGCATTTTTTTCCCAAAAAGGGGGCCTTTTTCGTCAAAATTTGAACACTTTTTTCCAGGTTTCAGGTCCTTCACCCACTTTTTACCCCGGGAAATTTCCCCATGAAACATATTTTTCGGGCCCCGCCTTGTGGCCGAACTGGCAGCCCCCCCAAAATCCCTTTTACCACACTGTGTTTTGCCAGTACGGTTTCTTAAATCTCTCAAACCCACCTTTTTGCGGGCCTTAAAAATTCACTCATTTCACCACTATTTGCGGAAATTTTTCTTTACCAAATTTTCATGCAACTGCCCAGCCTTTTCACAAATAATCGAGGTCCCTAAACTGTCTCCTGCTAATTTTTTCCCCAT
The DNA here is from genome assembly GCF_026875155.1 of Cherax quadricarinatus. Lineage (NCBI taxonomy): Eukaryota > Metazoa > Arthropoda > Malacostraca > Decapoda > Parastacidae > Cherax > Cherax quadricarinatus. The sequence continues at coordinate 10,533,147 of NC_069488.1, forward strand.
TTTTTCCACACCAAAAATAACTTCTCAACCTCTTCCATAATGGTGGGTCTCATTTTTTTTCAGCATATTTACCCCCTTTGCAAAAACAGCGTCCTTGATTTTTTCCCTTTTTCCCTGGCTATGAAGGAAGATAGGTTGAATGATTTTTGTTTTACATCCTCGCCAATTTTGCCCCCACGAAAGCCCCCTAACATATTGTTCAATGATTTTTTTCTTTAAAATTTATGGGGGGTTTTCACCTTCTTTACCAAAGGGTTTCCCGGGGGAAGCTTTTTTGGAAACCATGGGGGGGTTTTAAAAATTTTTTTTTAGCACTTAAAAAACTTGCAAGGGACTAAAATAAATGAAATATTATGAATATTTCACTGGAAAACAAAGTGAAAAGGGGCTGCTGCTAAATGGTAAAAAAAAAGCCCCACTGGCTGGGAAAGGAAGGCTGAGGGGGTCGAGGGCCGCTTAAACCCCTGCATACGGGGGTCTGGGGCGACGGGGCGAGAAAGGGGCGAAAAAACGAATTTCGGGCAATTTTTCCCAGTCAATATTTTTTTCGAAAAAAAAAGGTTTTATTTCCGGAAATGGGGCGACTTTTTAGGGCCCGGGCAAATTAATTTTAGGGGACCACTGTAAAAAAAAATACAAAATTACCATCTGGATCATTCCCCAGCGGGCGGGCTAATAAGGGTCAGGCCCCCAATCGGGGCCCCCCGGGGAAAAGTGCACAAAAAATGGCCGACACCTCCAGCCAACAAAATAAATTTCCCTACCCCCCCTAAAAACAATTATAAGGCCTTAAATTTTTTTTATCACAAATGATCTATTATAAAATAATGCAATATAAAATACATATAAACATAAAAATTTCACCCTTTAAAAAAAAAAAAATAGCATAATAAGAGCTCCAGGAGAAAAAAAATTTTTATCGATATTTCCCCTGAAAAGGGGAAGAGAGGGTGCGACCTCTCTCATCCCTTTTTTTAGAGAAAACGGAAATTTTCATGGGTTAACTGTAAAAACACTCGTAGGGCCCCCGCAAAAAAGTGGGAAAAAAAGCGAATTTTTTGGGGAAAAAAATTATTTTTTCCCCGGCGAGCGGGGGTGCCGCGCGCTTTGGCCATAAACTCGAAAGTAAGTTATTTAAACCCATTTAGGGGAATCATCCTTTTTTTATGAATGAATTGACTTTTTATTTTTTACAACAAACATAGAAGAATTTATTGCTTTACAATGTACCCCCTGTTCCTTCTGAAGTAAACCCCAAAAATTTTTAATTTGTGGGGCAACAAGGGCCACATCTTCCAAAATGGCAAAAAGTTTTTGAAATTTTTTTTTTTTTTAGCATGGGAAATAAAGTTAAATTTTAAAAATTTTTTTAAACCAAAAGATGGAATTAGAAGGGGTTTTCTATCAGCAGCAAGTGTCAAAAAACCCCTTTTTCCCAATACCACGACTCCCGTACCCCCTTCCCCCTTTCCAAAAAGTAATTTTTTTTTTTAAAATTTTTCATATTTCCCTTTCCTTTTTGGGGCCGATTTTTTTGAAACTTCAGCATAGGCCAAAAACTCGATAAAAATTCTAATAGTACACCAAAAATAATGTAAAGGTTCATAAATAAAGACGGGCAAATATTTCATAGCTATCCCCCAAGGTTCCCCCAGGGATGTTCCCGGAACACAAACCCCGTTTTCCCCCCTTGCTATAAAAGATTTTGGGGCCTGTTCTTCCATCCCCAAAATTTGGTCAAACACTCTATGTAGATGACTTCGCTAATTTCTTTTGCAGGCGCTGAAATGTCCCCCCTCCAAATTTTTGTTTCCCCAGCATGCGGCGACTGTGTTTTAATTTTGGGCCCCCCACTCATGGGTTTTAAAATTTTTCCCAAAAAAAAAACCCCGCCAAAAATTTCTTTCACTAAACGCACGTCAACTCCGATTTATCCTTTGTACCTCTATGGCTCCCGTATCCCCCGAATGAAAGGGGCAGGTTTTTTTAGTCCCTGGGCCCATTTTGTACCTTTGTAATCTTTTTACTACCCCCAACAGGGTGGGAAAAGGGGGGGCCCTAATAAAGGAAAATTAAACGACACTAAAACCCTCTCTGACCCAAAATTTTTCCCCGGAAACCCCCACAAATTTCCTCTCTGAAGGGGAAATTGCCACAGCCGGGTGAACCCCCTTTTTAAAACCCTTGCCATCTTTCATGGGGAGCTGAAACGTCGAACTTTTCCCCTTTACCAAAATTCACCCCCAATTTATCGAAACTCGATTTGGTGACCAAAAACTATTTTAAGGGGGCCCCCTCCTGCACTCTCTCTACCTTAACCCCAACCTCACCAAGGGTTACGTTATTTCCCTTTGGTGGTTTTTTCTTTTCCCCTGTTGAGCGCCCTCCCATTGAGAAGCAAATGTTCCATCCTTTTTCTATCGCCGTGATTTCCCTTGCCTTCGCTACATAAAACCCTCTCAGACTCCGCAATCCTTCCCTATAAAGAATTGGGCCCCCGATATTAGTAGACATTCTTTTTTTTTTTTGTTCGCCCCCCCCCTGTTTTCTCCATCCCTTCTCTCTTCGCCTACATTCCTCTTGTCTTCCCCCCCAGTTAAACCAAACCCTTTTTAAAGTTTTTTGTAGCATCTCACTTTTTTTTTCCCTACCCCTTGGGAAGTTTCCCGCTCTTCGGGCTGTTCTTTCTCGCTCCCTTGCTCGAAAGCCCAACTACCTACGGTGGCTTCTCTTTTTCCTGACCACTTCCACTCTCATTCTTTATGCCATCGCAGTGTACACAGATGGCTCTAAGTCTTCTGACAGCATTGGATTTCCAGCAGTGTTTCCAGACAGCGTCGTGCGAGCGCATTTACTATCTTCGGCTAGCATTTTTACTGCTGAATTGAATGCCATTCTTGCAGCACTTATTCGTATCACATTTATGCCTGTGTCATCATTTGTGGTTGTCTCAGACTTCTTTAATGCTCTACTGGCTATATGGAAATTTGATACACCTCACCCCCTAGTTCTCCGTATCCAACTTTTGCTATGCCGTATCTCTACCAAGCATAAAGATATTGATTTCTGTTGGGTTCCTGGTCATGTTGATGTACAGGGCAATGAACAGGCAGACACTGCTGCGCGGTCAGCAGTACTTGACCTACCAATTTCATGTAGAGGTGTTCCATTTCCGTACTATTTTGCTGTAATAGCTACCCACCTTCACACCCATTGGCGACAACGTCGGTCAACTCTTCTCGGTAACAAACTTCATTCTATTAAACTGAACATAGGTTTCAGGCCGTCTTCTTGTCTCAGTGCTGAGGTTGGAAGACTACTCTCTCTCACCTTTGCATTGGCCACACTTGTCTTACTCATGAGTATCTCATGGAGAGGCACCCTGTTTCTCTCTGTGAGAAGTGTCAAGTTCCAGTATCGATTAACCACATTCTGTTAGACTGCCCTCTCTATCAACAAGCACGCAGAATTTACCTTCAACGTTGTCTCCGCCTACACTCTCTTTTTTACCTTCCCCTTTTTGCTGATGGACCCCCTTTAATCCGACTCTCACATTGACTTCTTGACAACGACTGATTTACTCCACAAAGTCTGATGATGATACCTTTTGCACTCCCCTCAGCCCTTTCTACCTCAATCTCTTGCTGCCCTCTACCCTTTCACCATCCACTGCCCCACTTCTCTGTAACCTATTAGTCATCCATCTCCCTTTTACCACCTGATACCCTCGCTTCCTTCCTGCCCTGCAGTGCTGTATAGCCCTTGTGGTTTAGTGCTTCTTTTTTATTATAATAATACTAATACAGTGGAATATCCGCAGTCTGAGGTAACTGGGGTGAGCTCTTGGCGTTGCTCTCCAAATTATGCTCTGCTGTTATCCATCCCATCTCGGGCTATGATTTATTATCATCAGATCCTTTTTCCCGATGGAACCTTTAATGAAAGTGCACTTCTTATATGCATCGATATTCCATACCGTCAGTTCTTTATTTGTACTTTTCTGCATTTTGCTGCAGCCCGTATCCACTTGAATAAGTGGTATACAGTCTGTTCTTTGTTTCTCTCTCCTTCTCGAGCCTTATCTATCCCAGATGTTGCATTTCTGGTTTCTTCCTTACTGCCACCACTTCTGTTACTTGGTGATTTTAAACGCACCCATTCCTCTGGGGGGGTCTCACCTGTGACTCCCACGGCATTCATTTGGATACTTTTCTCGCTTCTCTTCCCTGTTTTAAATACAAGTACTCCCCCTCTTTTGATCCTCATACTGATTCTCTTTTGCATCGATCTCTCGTTCTGCTCTTCCTCGAATGTGCTAGACTTCACCTGGTCTGTACTCTCGGACTTGCATGGCAGCAAATCATTTACCAATCATCCTTCTCCTTCAATCACCACCACCTCATAGCCCACACAGGCAATTTGACCAAGCATATTGGAAGCTTTACTTGCATCTAACTATTTTTAGTGGGGTTCCTTCTGTCCTCCATTAATAAGCTTTTATACCTCTTTTCGACCCATTTTTTAACTACAGCTTCACATTCTAACTCAAAACCCTTGGGCAGGCATTCTCAAAAGTGCATGCCTTGGTGGTGGCCCTGCTTGTGCTCGGGCGTACATTTGAAACGTGCTGCGTAGGGCAGGTACCGGTACAATAGAAACCCACACTCCTTGATTTTAAGCAAAGCGAGCTGTCACTCCCCGGGTCATCAGTGACGCTAAACACTTGCTGGTGGGATTGTTTCCTCTGTTTCCCTTTCTGAGTGTAGTCTGGAAAAAAAATATGGAAAGTAGGGGTAAATGCTCTCCCCGCCCGGGCTCCCATTCTTGGTTGCCGATGTTACATTGCAAACTCTCTTGACGTTGTCACCGAAATTGGTAAGCACCTGTCTGAATCCTCAGGGGGGGGGGCTTTAATCTATGCCCCTCATTTCGTTCCTCATCCACCAGAAAGTTAGAGCCCTTAAATTTCTCTATCAGAGAAGAAATTTTATGATGTGCCTTTTACACTTCTGGAACTGGAGGCAACACACTCAGCTTGCGATAAATTGGTAGTTGGGCCTGACGACATTCATATTCGTATGCTACAGCATTTACATCAGTCAGCCCGTGCAGTCCTCTAACGACTCTTAATCTTTTTTGGTCAAGTTCTTCCCCAGCTGGGGAAAATCTGCCATTGTTCCCCCTCCCACAAACCGGGACATGAGGCCTCCCACTATCGCCCCATTGCTCTTACCAGTGCGTTTTGCAAGGTGATGGAACATCTGGTAAATAACGTTGGATGTAGAAATTTAGAGACACCCAACCGTCTTCCACTAGAAATATGGCTTTCCGTAATGGCTGTTCCCCAACTGACCCCTTTAAACTACTGTTAGATACATAAGTCCGTAATGCCTTTGCCAATAACTACTCGGTTATTGCCGTCGTTTTGACCTTGAGAACGCATATGACACTACTTGGAGGTATATATCTTGGCCAGGCCCACTCCTAGGCCTCCGAGGCAGTTTACCCACTTTTTTTTAAGAACTTCTTAACTAAAAGACATTTCTGTGTTTGGATTAATGTAAGCTTTCCCGGACTTTGTCCTGACTGAAGGGGTCCCTCAGGGGTGTTATGAGCCACAACACTTTTCTCCTTGCTATAAATGATTTGGTCTGTTCTTCCATCCAATATTTGGTTATTGCTTAATGTTGTTTTACCTTCGCTATAGGTTTTTGCAGGCACGGACTGTCACCTCATTGCAATTTCTCTCCAGCACGTGGTCAGTCATGTTTCCAATTGGGCCCTCACTTGTGGTATAAATTTTCTAGTACTGAAACTCGCCAAATTACTTTCACTAGACGTTCTGTCGTCTCTGATCATCCAATTTTATCTATATGGCTCACATATCCCAGAACGTGATATGGTCAGATTTTTTAGGCCTTCCCGTTTGACCATTGGTATCCTGGAAATCTCGCATCACCTCTCTGAAAGCAACTTGTCAATAGCCGGCTGAACCTCCTTAAAACCCTCACTCATCATCATGGGGGGGTGATTGTATAACTCTCCTTCGACTACATTCAGCCCTAATTTATCGAAACTCGATTATGGCGACCAGATATATTCAGCAGCCTCTCCTGCAAATCTCTCTAGCTAATCTCATCCATCAAACCAGGGATTACATTTATGCCTCGGTGCTTTTCGCTCTTCACTGGTTTTAGAGCCTCTTTGCAGAGGGGAATATTCCATCCTTGACCGATCACCATGATGGTCCTTGCCTTCGCTATTAAGTTCACTCTCATGACCTCCGCAAACCCTTATATATAGGATAGTCACTGATATTAGTAGAAGTTTTTTTATTTGTTTTTCACCCATGATTTACTCCTTTTCTCTTCACCTACATTCGCTCATGTCTTCTCTTCAGTTACCCCCCTTTCTATGTTCATGTAGCATCCACTTTTCCCACCCCTTGGGAAGTTCCGACGGTTCATGTTGGTTCTTTCCCATTGCTATGCGTGAAAGCCCAACTGCCCACGGTGGCTTCTCGCTCTTTTGGCTTCTCGATCTTTTTCTTACTTGCTTCCGATCTCATTCTCACACTATAGCAGTGTACACCGATGGTTCCAAGTCTTCTGACGGCGTCGAATTCGCAGCGGTGTTTCCAGACAGCATCATGTGAGGGCATTTATTTTCCCTGGCTAGCATTTTTATGGCTGGAAATAAATGGTATAAAATACCGACACAATGGCAATATAAACACAAATGCAGTATAATGTGATCCTTTATTGACTACGTTTCGCCCACACAGTGGGCTTTTTCAAGTCACAAACGGAACTACCTGGGGTGGAAGGAAAGCGAGTATTTATAGTCCAGCTGAGGTCAGTTGAAGAATGCTGCATCTGATGATGTACCGAGTTGGGTTGTAGAGTCTAAAAAACTTTGGGGACTTGGAAAGGAGATGGACAAGTTTGTGAGCAAACCTTCTCAGTGTTTCTTATGTGGATAACGATGAAAGAATTTCTTGGGAAGTGGTTCAGCTATGTTATAAAGCCACTATTCTGGTTGAAGTTTTTCGGATATAGAAATAAGTGATGATTCAGGGATCTTCGGTATTGGGTGTTGTCTTTTTGTGGGGATATATCTTGATTTCTGAGTTTATCAAGTGTTGTGGAATTACGTGTTGTAAAGCAGCATTCCTTATAATGTGATCCTTTATTGACAAGTTTTTGCCCACAAGTGGCTTTTTTAAAGTCACAAACGAACTACCTGGGGGGGAAGGAACGCGAGTTTTATAGTCCGGCTGAGGTCAGGTGAAGAATCTGCATCTGATGGGTGTACCGATTGGGTTGAATCTAAAAACTTGTAGCTTGGAAAGGGGACTGGACAAGTTTTGTGAGGCAGACCTTCTACAGTGGTCTTATTGGATAGCGATGAAGAAGTTTCTGGCAAGTGGTCAGCTATGTTATAGAACCACTAATTCTGGTTGAATTGTCGATATAGAAATAAAATGATATTCCAGGATTCTTCGGTATGAGTTTTGTCCTTCTGTGGCGATAAGGGCTTGAAGTTTCTGTAGTTTATCAAATTGTTGGTGAATTACGGTGTTGTACCAGGCATTTCCTTGTGTCCGTCAGACCTGCTTGCGTATTGGTGTCTGAAATAAAGTGTTTGAGGTCCCTTTATGTTTCGCCCACGTAATAACTTTTTGCAGTCATTTCAAAGGTTTTGTAATACCCCTGCAGAGGATGGAGGCTTGTCCTGCCTACTACTGGTTATGTCCCCTTTATGGCGTGTTTGTGGAGGTAGTAATAACCCCTTTTGGAATGAGTTTTGCAAAGATGTTGAAACATGTTTTGGCCAATGGAGTTGGTGGAAGGACTATGTATCTCTTCTCGGCAGTGCTTCTCGGGTGTGTTAAGATGTTTTGTCTCGCCGTCTGCAGTCTCGATGAAATGACGAGGATATGGAGTTTGGAAAATACCGTTCAATTTATGCATTCTTCCTCAAGGAATCGTTGCTGCAGATTCTGAGTGCACGCAGGAAGAAGCCTATAATTACACCACGTTTGGTTTTGGTGTCGTGGTGAGAGTAGAAGTGGAGAAGATCGTTTTGGTTGGTGGGTTTTCGCCCACTGTGTGGGCGAAACGTAGTCAATAAAGGATCACATTATACTGCATTTGTGTTTATATTGCCAATGACTGCAACAAGTTATACGTGGGCGAAACATCAAGGGACCTCCAAACACGTATTTCAGAACACCAATACGCAAGCAGGTCTGACGACACAAGGAATGCATGCGTACAACACCGTAATTCACACAACCACTTGATAAACTACAGAAACTCAAGACTTATCGCCACAGAAGACAACACCCAATACCGAAGAATCCTGGAATCATCACTTATTTCTATATCCGACAACTTCAACCAGAATAGTGGCTTCTATAACATAGCTGAACCACTTGCCAAGAAACTTCTTCATCGCTATCCCACATAAGAACACTGTAGAAGGTCTGCTCACAAACTTGTCCAGTCTCCTTTCCAAGCTACCCAAGTTTTTAGACTCTACAACCCAACTCGGTACATCATCAGATGCAGCATTCTTCAACTGACCTCAGCCGGACTATAAATACTCGCTTTCCTTCCACCCCAGGTAGTTCTGTTTGTGACTTGAAAAAGCCCACTGTGTGGGCGAAACGTAGTCAATAAAGGATCACATTATACTGCATTTGTGTTTATATTGCCATTTTTATGGCTCAATTGTATGTCATTTTTGTAGCACTTATCTGTATTGCATCTATGTCTGTGTCACCATTTGTGGTCGTTTAAGACTTCCTCAGTGCTTTACAGGCTATACGAAAATTTGATACAGCTCATCATATCCAACTTTGGTTGCACTGTATCTCTAGCAAGCCCCAAGATATTGCTTTTTGTTGGGTCCCCGGTCATGCTGACGTGCAGGGCAATGAACAGGCAGACACTGCTGCATGGTCAGCAGTACATGACCTCCCAGTTTCATTTAGAGGTGTTCCATTCACAGACTATTTTGCTGTAATTGCTACCCACTTTTGCACCCATTAGCAACAACACTGGCCTGATCTGCTCTATAATAATCTACATTCTATTAACTTATCAGTGTCGAGGTTATGAGACTATTCTGTCCCACCTTCGCATCGGCCTCACACGTCTTACTCATGGGTATCTCATGGAGGGGCACCCTGTTCCACTCTGAGAATTGTCAGGTTCCAGTTTCTGTTAGCCATATTCTGTTGGACTGCCCACTCTATCAACGAGCACACAGAATTTACCTCCAACGTCGTCACTTCTCTACTGCCCTTACTTTACTTTCCCTTCCTACTGATGGACCCTTTTTTAACCCAGACTCTCTCACTGTCTTTTTAAGAGCAACTGATTTACTTCATAAACTCTGATGATGATGCCTCTAGCACTCCTCATAGCCCTTTCTTCCCCAGTCTCTTGCTACCCTCTACCCCTGCATTATCCACTGTCCTGCTGCATTCCATGACCTAATAATCATCCCTCTCCCTCTTGCTTCCCATTACCCCTGCACCTTCCCTGCCCCCCGGCACTGTATGACCCTTGTAAGTTTAGCACTTTTTTTTAATAATCTAGCCACCATCACAACCGTTGGCCATAATGTTGGCCCCGAGTTGATTAATAACAAATTATTCTATCGAGCCGTGTTTAGGATTTTGGTCTTACTCATGTGGTTGGGAGACTAGTTTTCCCCGTCTTTGCATCCGCACATGTCTCACTCATGGGTATCTCACGGAGAGGCCCACCAAGTTCCACTGTAAGAATTATAAGGTTTCAATTTCATTTTTCCCATATTCTATTTGACTGTCCTGTTTACCAATGAATACAAAGAATTTATTTTTGACATCGTCACCGCCCCCAAAACACTAACTTTAATCTTTGCTCACTACTGATGGCCCCACCTTTGACTCTCTCTTGCTTGATAGCAAGATTTATTACACAACCTTTGATTATACATTGTTTGGCACTGCTCACTGTCCTTGCTAACCTACCTCTGTTACTCTCCACCCTTGCTAGCCCTCGGATCAAGCATATTAAAAAATTTCAGTACACCCTATCCTGCTGCACTGTAAGACCATTGCAAGGGTCTCTAGGCTAAGGGACTCTTGATCCTTTGGGCCTGATGACAGATTATACATGTCTGGGTGACCCTGACTGCAGTCTTCGTTGTCATAAACTTTAGAAAGGGTTAAGGCTAGCCCCCAAAATATAATGAGGACTGCTTATCATGTTGGTGTAATGCATGTGGGATAGGTGGCAGGGAAGCGGCCTCTTATTAGTCAATCAGTAGTTGCTTATTTTTGCTCTATTGCTGTGCTCTCTTCATTATTGGAAAACAGATAAATACTTCTTTCGTAGTCTTCTTGCGAAAGTGATTCCTGATGAAAAAATGCATGGACAAGGTTTTAAAAATCAACGATCCAGACCAGATCCTGCAATTAACCCAGTTTCTTTGAATGGCTCTGGCCTTGATACAGCTTTCATTTCTGAAGATGGCTCTACAGACACAAGTGCCTGGAGTTAGCCATTTAGCATTGTGGATAAGAATGCAGCTCAATCGCTATTGCATTCATCTCTCACAGAGGTCCGGAATTCACACCTCTGGTACAGCTCCTGTTCAAGGGGCTCCTTGATGTGGCGAAGATGCTCTTTGTCTAAGGAATTAAACCGTTTGGTCTCGTTCCTCAGACCGAACCTAATTACCCCCAATCCTCCTTCCCGTATCCCACCTCCCCATCTCCCCTTTTTTCACTTTCCTCTCCCAACCCTTCCTTTCCCTGTCCCGTTTGTAGCCTCGGGAGTCCTCCCTTCGGCATGATGGTTCTGGGTAGGGGGAAGTGTGCCCAGGGTTCATCCCGCTCCATGAGGTTCCTCGGGTGTGATGTAGTTTACCATGGAATCTGGTTTTATCCCTAGGCGCCCCTCTACCTCCCGGATTTCCGAGAAGTGGGCGGGGTGGCCTACAGGTGAGGAGAGTATCTGCAGAGGCTACCTGTTGGTTTTCTGGGGAGAGGTGGCAGCCGAAGGAGGTACACTTTGGGGTGGGTTTCTGACTGCACTCTTTTGTGTCTGCCGAGGTGGTTCGGTAGATTTTTTAGTAGCTATCCCAGAGCGCTGGTTTACGGGTGTGAATGGTAGGGTATGGCCCAGGTTTCACGCTGCATAAGCACTGCTTGCAGTCTCGGGGTCTTCTCGATGAGAGGAGGAATTTACGGCCTTCTAGCGATTGTTCCTCCACTGTCCATTTTTTTTCTTTCCTTTCTTTTTTTTTCTTTAAAATAATAAAAAAGAAGTACTATCATGGAGTCTCTGTTCCGTGATAACCATCGCCCACCCAGGCTCCTTTCTGTTACCCCATCCTGTTCTGACCCAGCTTCGTTACTGGACCATTCTCCAGACTTTCCCCATACCCCTGTATCTTCTGCTGGTGATGCTTCATCACCTGCTCCAGGTGCTGCTTCATCACCTGCTCCAGGTGCTATGGCTTCGCCAGTTTCTGCTAGTGCCTCTGCCCCTTTCATACCTTTATGCGTCCTGCTTCCCTGAATATGGTGCGATGGTTTCCGAATCGTCTACCTACCTCTGGTCGGGCTGCCCACGGTACATGCCTAAATGTTCCATACCATTTGCTGACGGTGATTCTTTGATGTCTGCTCATTCCACCCAAACACGACCTATGCACACCCACTTCCTTTACACACCATGTTTACAAGTACACAGTGGACTAAAATTTTTTTCCCCCTACAACCAACATCTCCAACTGTTATTTTTGACCATAGATTGGTAAAGCTTTTAAAAACCTTGGGCCCAAAATAATATCCTTTCACACTCTTCGAAGTGGTGCATGCAACATTACAGTCAGAATGCAGAACAATCTCATGATCTATCCCATCTTACTTCCATTGATAACACCCCCAATCACAGTTTTTTATTTATTTATTTATTTATTTATTTATTTATAAATTTTAGCATACAGAGGTACAAAAAAATACAGGTAAGACAGCAGGGCCCAAAGCCACTTATATGAAATAGCATTATGGGCTGGCTTAAAATTAACTTAAGTTTAACTAAGCAATGATGAAATCAGTGATAAGACATTATTGTAAAATACAAATGAGTATTACAAAGACAGGTCATATGGTTGCATGCATTGCTGTTCAATTGCTCTCAATTCTTCCAGTGGTATGGGGGTTTTTACCGTGTACCTTTTGTATAGGTCCGAAGGCAATTAGCCCATCGGGACCTTCCAATTCTCAAAGTGGATACATATGTCACGCCTGCTCGGGGGAAAGGGGTGCTTTTCCAGTAACATCGCCCGCTTAAATTTTTGACTGCAGTGAGCACCCGTCCCCCTGTTTACATCGCGGGCCATCACCTAGGGGTCTGTAAAGTGGTCCCTAACCCTCCAACAGTGCTGAAATTGCTGGTGCTTCGGACACCCCCACAAAATACACAGACTGCTGTGAGTTCCTGGTGCCATAGATCATGCTGATACTTTTTTGCAGTCTTCCCCCCACTTGTCTCAATTCCCAATGCACCTACCTTCTTTTTTCCCGCCGAGGTCAGTCTATCTTAATGAACGAGAAATCCTTTGTCTTAAGGAGAGCAAAGGCCTTAAATTCTATGGCTGTCTCTCGGTTTCCCTCTTCCAGGGGAATCTTCCCCTTGTCCTCGCCTACCAGTTCCTCTCGTGTTGTGTCTTCCGGGATCACCACCATCATTAATTCTTTGGTGGTTTTAAACCCTCTGAAACCACCACCTCCTTACCTATTCTTGCCTCTACTTCTCGCCCACACGCATGCCTGCATCTTCCTTCTTGCCTATCACCTGAAAGTTGAACCATCTCATAAGCCCAAGTCTCTTCTCATTTCTCCGATGCTTACAATTCCCCAACAGTTTTCCTTTTCGACCTTGGGTGCCTAGTTCTCACGACTTTTCTAACTCACAAGAAGGGGGAGGTTCACTCCCCTCGTGTGGTCCCCTCTTTTGTTTCCCCCCCTAGTTTCTTGCCCATTACTTTCAAAAGCCTCTTTTACTCTCCTTTCCACCTCAGGACTTTTCTGTCCCTGCCTGCGCATCTCTCCAGGTTCATACTCCCCTCTGCTCTCAGACCTCTTGGTTCCCTCCATTGTCCTCCCGATCTATTTGCTCTACCTCACCTTTTCTCTGAAGTCATGGTATCAGCATCTTTCCTTATTCTCGGGAACACTTGACGCTATCTCTGACTATATTGCAGAGACAAACCCTCGATGGACACAAGCGCCCTCCCTCCTACCCCTTTTTATTTTTCATGACCCTAGCAGCAATCTTTTACTTCACAGAAATCTGATTTCTCCTTGCTTACACGCTTTCCATTGCCTCGATAAAATTGACTTCACTGACCCTAATAACCCATAGATTTTTATCGTTTTTTTTTTTTTTACACAGGTTTGACAGGTTAAGGATCCCTAGCTTTATTGACAAGCTTTTTTACAAGTTAGGGATTCCTAACTTTATTGACAAGCTAAGAGCTGTTACCTACATCAGGTCTTTTTGAAAGCATTTATATTGTTTTGAGACATACAAGTAGGGAACAGGATGAAGTTGGAGCCATCTGTGGGCCAGCATTTTCATTTGGGTCAACTGACTTTATCTCGTTGACATCATAATCCTGTACGAATGTTTCCATACTCGATAAATTTTCTCAGATGAAGTGATGCTTTTGAGAAGGTTACAGCCAAGTGAAGTTGCTGCTTTCTGCTCGTCTTGTGGTATAGAAGCTTGCTTCATGCTGTCCACGAAGTGGATCCAAGTGGTACTTTGACAATATTGGCCTTGTACATAACATAATGCCACTCACATCCCTCCTGTGTTGAAGGCTCTGCTGAAATGACAGATCTATCCAGGATTGGCCCAGGCGAGAGATAGACGTGTTGGCATACCTGTCTTTATGAATAATGACTTAATGACTACAGTGGAATATTCGTGGCCTCGAGTAATTGGGGAGAGCTCCAGGTGTTGCTCTCCCAGTTTTTCCCCAGTATGTCGGGTTACAAGAGCCCAAAATTTGTTCACTGTTATTCGTCCCGTTTCGGGCTATGTGCTGTTTTCATTCTTTTCTGATCACTTCCTGATGAATCATTGAATGATGCGCTTCTTGTGCACGTTGGTATACCGTATCAACACGTCTTTGCTCGTTCTCTGGTGCATTATACTGCAGCCCGTATTTATTTGCACAGATGGTAACAGTTTTCTCTCTATTAAACTCCCCTTCCCGTGCATTCTGTATCTCGGATATTGTGTTCTTGATCTCTTCTCCCGCCGCCGACCATCTTGTTGCTAAATGATTTAACACTTCAAACTTTGAGGAGTGTCCCCCCGTGACTCTCGTGGTGATCATTTGGAGAGACTATTCATTTCTCGTCCTCTTCATGTTTTTAATGCGGGTGCTCCCATTCATTTTGACACTCGCACTCAGTTCTCTCTGTTTTCACTGATTTTTCTCTCTGCTCCTCGTCAATCGCACTTTATTATGCTTGTCTTTCTCCCGGATTTGCACGACAGTGATCATTTTCCTATTTCTTCCTAACTACTACTACGATTCCTGACTGCCTCGTAGCCCCCGTTGGCAAATTTTACCGTGCAAATTGGGACTTGTACTCTCACTTACCCCTTTTTGTAGGGAAACCCCTTTTTCGTCCTCTATTGATGAGCGGGGCACTAGTTTTCGACCTTAGTTTTGACTGAAGCAACACTTTTTTTTTTCAAACCTCAGGTAGGCTTCTCAGACATGCATGCCTTGGGGGCCTTCTACGTGTGCCCGTGCATGCGTTTGAATCGTGCTGCATGGGGCCGTAATCGATATAATAGACCTCAATCGTCTTTTAGATTTTAAGCGGGCAAGGGCAGTCGCTTGCCGCATAATGCGCGATGCAAACGCACTTGCTAGCAAGGCTACGTGTTTTACCATTACCTCGACTTCCTTTATGTGTGCATTTGGAAGAAGGTACGGAATTGGTGGCAAGTACACTCCGGACCCAGCTCCTGTTTTGCAGGTTGCTGGTGTTAGTATTGCGGGAAACCCCTGAAGTTGCCACGGGAACTATCTTGCTGTGTCTGCCAAGGGGTTCACCTCTGTCCCCTCATTTCTCGCATCTAAGCCTACCAAGGGGCAATTGCCCTTGGGCTTCCCCTTTAAATGGAATGGACCATATACGTACCTTTCACTCTCCTAAGCTAGAGCCCACGCTTTCCTCTTGCCAGTCATCGGCAGCTGGGGCTGATATTCATATCAGTATGCTACAACATCTGCATTCTACAGCCCTTACAGTCCCCTTTCGCGTCTTTTCAATCTTATTTGGACGTGAGGGGTTATCAACAATGGAAATCTGCCATTGTCCTACCGTTTCGCAAACCAGGCACCTCGGGGCTGATACCTCTCACTATTGTCCATTGCTCTGACCAGTGTAGTAAGTAAGGTGATGGAAATATTGGTGAATAGACGTTTTGGTATGGTATTTTGAGACTCACAATAGTCTTTCTCCCCCGCCAATATGGCTTTTGGGAAGGGCCGCTCTTACTGTGACTCCTGCTCCACTTAGATACATTTGTGAGAAAATGCCTTTGCTTTTCAAATATTCCGTCCTAGGAGTCCTTTTGATCTTGAGAAGGGATATGACACCACTTGGAGGCCTCCTCGGAAATTCTACCAACCTTCCTTGCTGCTTTCCTTTTCTGACAGACATTCCGTGTCCATGTTTGGGGCTTCGCTTTCCCAGATTTTGTTCAAGCCGAGGGGATAAGTCCACTCCTTAGGGCAGTGGTTCCCAAACTGGGGGTAAATTACCCCCAGGGGGTAATTTAACCATTTTTTTGGGGGGGAATGGAGGGTGACAGAAAAAAAGTTATGAATTCTGAAAAACAAGAAAACAATGCGGTACCCGATATGAGGATTATTGTTAACTTTGTCTTAGTATATAAAGTTGTAAAGTAAACCTATTATAAGTAAGTAATAAAGTTAAACCAAATAACAATAAACATCAAAAACTAATAAGCAGTAATTAGAAAAGAAGAGATATATAGCTAAGTGTGGGGGAAACCCAAAAGTATTTTGACAAGTATGCTTCAGGACAAAAGTCACTCAGTAGCCCAGATCGACCTGTCCAGTACGTGTCACTTCCTGAGGCTGCCTCTATTTCACACTGTCATTTATCTGGGAGCATCACCGAGGTAGACATAACTGGTATGTATGTGTACTGCCCTGTGCAGTATATAGTTAGTATTTACCCTAGACCAGTTTTGTTTTAGGAAATAGTCATGATACTGGGTCACTTCTACAACCACAACAAAGAAATGACGACCATTGAAGGGGCTTGAAACAAGCATGCATCACTACTTTCCAGAGAGTGACCAAGAAACAGCCACTCTTCAGTGGATCATTCATCCCTTCTCTGTACCCTGAGATGCCATTCATGATGATGATTTCCCTGCAAAGGAGGAGTGGATCACAATGCAGCCAATGAAGCCTTGAAAATCGAATTCCAAAACCAAAATGCAGATCCTTTTTTGGGTTTCACGACAAACCCGACTCGCCAACTCGTCCAAGAGAGCCTTGAAGTTGTTGGTATCATTCTCAACAACGTATCTGTGCGAGAAGGGCTTCTCAACTGTGCTGGGTATGAAAACAAAAAAAAGGACTCGCTTGAATGTTGCAAACGATGCAGGCTGGGACTTTCAACCACGAAGCCCAAGAATTCCTAAACTAGCTTCAAGTATGCAACTCCATCCATCCCACTGTGTTCTTGACACCTTTGGTAATAGTCATTAGAGATGCACAATGTTCAAAGAAAATATCTCAAGTGTTTTAATTTAGCCATATATATCAATAATAACAACATTTTGTGAAAGGGGTAACATGCTTTAAAGTGGCAATGTTAAATTGGGTAACAAGCTGAAAAAGTTTTTGGGAAAACCCCTGCCTTAGGGATAAAATCCACTCCTAAGGGGATGAGTCCAATCTTTCAAATTACCGTCCAATAATCCTGACATCTATAGTGGGCAAGTTATTAGAATCAAATTATAGCTGACATTATCGAAGTCACCTTGAAGAGCATAAACTGATAAATGAATCTCAGCAAAGGATTCACGAGAGGTCGTTCCTGCCTGACAAACTTACTGACGTTTTTCAATAGAACATTTGAGGGAGTTTTACAGTGATAAGGAATATGATATTGTTTATTTGGATTTAGTAAAGCCTTCGATAGAGTACCTCACAAGAGACTCTTAAGAAAAGTGGGAGCTCATGGTAAGGAGGTAAAGTTCTAGCATGGATTGAGGCATGGCTTACCAAAAGAAAGCAGAGAGTTACCATTAATGGAGTGAAATCTGAATGGGGATTAGTCACTAGTGGCTTCCACAAGGATCAGTTTTAGGCCCTCTCTTGTTCATAATTTACATTAATGACCTTGATGAAGGGATTACGAGTGACATGAGTAAATTTGCTGATGATACAAAGATAGGCCGTATAATTCACTCTGAGGAGGATATCAATGAACTCCAGGACGATTTGGACAAATTAATGTATTGGTCTGAAAAATGGCAGATGAAGTTCAATGTGGATAAGTGTAAGGTACTTGCCTTTGGTAATGAAAATAACCCTCGAAGCTATAATCTAGGTGAAGTAGAGCTTGTTAGGTAAGACACATATGCAACAGTTAGGTATCTTTATTTCGAAACGTTTCGCCTACACAGTAGGCTTCTTCAGTCGAGTACAGAAAAGTTGATAGAAGCAGAAGATACTTGAAGACGATGTAATCAGTCCGTCACCCTTAAAGTTTTGAGGTGGTCAGTCCCTCAGTCTGGAGAAGAGCATTGTTCCATTGTCTGAAACAATATGAAGTTGAAGTGACAGAATGGGGCTTTATATAGTGCCAGGAGGTGAGACGTAGGTTGCTTTGGGAGGGCAGGTCCCTCTCAAACCCAGCCGTTCTCACTAATAGAGGTTGTCGAAGTGATGGTCTGTACCAAGATACCCTTGTGTTGCAGTGTCTGACAGAATGACCGTTGACGTTGCTGACCTGTAAAACGATGTAACTTGGAGGCTTTTCTTCAATTTGATAGGTGTTGGTATTGCTGAGGATACGTGTTGCACGTTTCCTGCAGTCCACGAAAGAAGTGAAGGGAAAGTGTAAATGAACTAAAAAAGTTGGTGATGTATGTACATTCTTCTTCGAGGGAAATGCGGACTGGAAATTCGTAGCTCTCAGAAAGAAGCCAATAACTACCCCTCTTTTAGTTCTTGTGTCATGGTGAGAGAAGAAATGTAGAAGATCATTCTTGTAGGTAGGCTTCCGGTAGACTTTAAAAGAAAGTTTGCTTTCCCCTGTGCGTAAGAGAAAAGGTAACTGGTTGTCCTTCTCCCCTCTAGAGAAATTTAATAGTAGGTTCCAGATTGTTGATGGTGTTGAGGATGCCCTGTACGTCAAGATTTTTGGGTACAATGACCAAAATATCATCTACGTACCGCATCCAATAACTGAACGAGGGTGTTATTGAGGAATCCTTCTTGATTCTAGGTCCCTCCATATAAAAATTTTGGCAAGAACTGCACTAAGGGGGGATCCCATGGCTAGTCCGAAGAGTTTGTTTGTACTTCTTGCCTCGAACCTAAAACATTTTATAACAAACAAAAAAGTTCGACAAGGCTCACAAAATCTTGGCGGGGTACAGGTAACTCGTATCATCTTTAATCACCCTGCGAAGAAGATCAATGGCTTGATCAACTGGAAAATTGGTGATAAGGCAGTCACGTCAAAACTTGCAAGCTTCTTATCACTCATGTCGAGATCCCTGAATACGGTTAATTAAGGAGGTCACCCGAATGCTTTAGATGAGCCTGACTGATTGTACCCAGGAGCTTTGACAATATTTCGCCAAACTCCTGCTAGACTGTGGGGGGCGCTGCCGATACCAAAATGTAATGGGCTCATAGGCACATTTGGTTTGTGGGTCTTTGGTAAACCATAAAGTCTACCGGAAGCCTACCTACAAGAATGATCTTCTACATTTCTTCTCTCACCATGACACAAGAACTAAAGAGGGGTATTTAAATTGGCTTCTTTCTGAGAGCCTACAGAATTTCCAGTCCCAGTTCCTCGAAGAAGAATGTACATACATCACCAACTCTTTTAGTTCACTACACTTTCCCCTACACTTCATACGTGACTGCAGGAAACGTGCAACACGTATCCTCAGCAAGACCAACACCTATCAAATTTAAGAAAAGCCTCCAAGTTACATCGTTTTAAAACCGGTCAGCAACGTTGCCACTAAAAGTTCAAAAATGTTTTTACAGAAAACTGGCTAAAATATCTACCAGCTCTTCAACTACTATTAGGAACCTGATACAAAACCCAAGCATGATTCTGGCACAAGTGCAGGAATCTACACTATACCATGTGGGGATGTGACAAAGTAATGTAGCGAAACAGCCAGAATCGGACATTAGAATAGCGAACACAAAAATGCTTTCAGAAATGATGACCGCAAAAACGCATGTGTTCAACATAGAGACGAGTTGGACACCTCATGAAATTCAATGAAGCTAAACTAGTTAATTAAAGAAACGACTTAAGACGGAGAAAATGCATTGAAGCTGCACTAATTTTTTGTCAGTAACACTATAAAGCAAAAAACCGGTAGTTACAGTATTTCAAAATTACTAAGCAAGAGGATATTACCCATCCTGGGAACTGGTGTTACTTGATGCCAGCAGGTCCCTCTCTAACCTCACCTCCTTAGTTCCATTACTACTACTACTACTATTACCACCTCTACCCACGCTTCACCTCACCTGACTCCCACCACTATATATATGTGTGTTTTCTTAGTTTTCTCTGTATTAGGACTGAAGAAGCCACTCGTGGCGAAACGTTTCCTTTAATAAATGTCCTGAACTGTACATAAGTGTCTTTTTCCACATCTTGTCGGTATCACCATACCATTTCCTCACAAGGGATTATGTATACCCCTGCAGAGGATGGAGGCTTGTCCTGTCTACTACTGGTGATGTCCTTGATGGTCGTGATTGTGGAGGTAGATACTTGGAATGATGTTTTGGCAAAGATGTTGGAAAAAATGTTTGGCAATGGAGTTGGTTGGAGGACTATGTATCTCTTCTCGGCAGTGTCTTCTCTGGGGTGGGTTTAAGATGTTTAATGCCCGCCGTCTGCAGTCTCTGATGAAGTGATGAGGATAGGGGGAGTTTAGAAAATACTTGTTCAATTATAGTGCACTCTTCCCAAGGAACTCATTGCTGCAGATTCTGAGTGCACGCAGGAAGAAGCCTATAATTACACCACGTTTGGTTTTAGTGTCGTGGTGAGAGTAGAAGTGGAGAAGATCGTTTTGGTTGGTGGGTTTTCGATAGATTTTAAAAAACGAAGTTCGTTGTCAGCTTTGCAGAGCAGAACATCAAGGAAAGGAAGAGTGTTGTCGACTTCTTCTTCAAGTGTGAACTGGATTGAAGGCTCGACCTGGTTGAGCTTGTCTTGGAGAGCTTGAACGTTGAAGCGTTTAGGAGTTATGAGGAGAATGTCGTCACATAAGGGAGCCAGGTGACAGACGAAGGTATAATGGTGGAGAAACGTTCGGCTTCTAGATGTTCCATGTATAGGTTCGCCAGGACTGCACTGAGTGGCGAACCCAGGGGTAGTCCAAAGTCTGCTGAAAGAGGTGATTTTCGAAAGAGAAACACGTAAAGCCAACACATAGTTCAACAAGGTCGATGAAATCGCTGGCTGGAATGGGAAGATCAATTGAATCATCAATTTTCCTGCGCAAAAGATCGATGGCTTGTGTAGTAGGTACTTTGGTAAATAGGGAAGTCACGTCAAGGCTGGAAAGTTTCTTGTTCCTGATGTTGATGTTGCGATTGCGATTGAGAAGATCGCCCGAGTGTTTGAGATGTGCTGGACTGATATGCCCAAGAGTTTAGAGAGGTGTTTTGCGAGAATTCCTGAGAGCTGGTGGGAGCACTGCCTATTCCAGAGGATATGGGCCTCAGTGGGATACCAGGCTTGTGAGTTTTTGGGCAGGCCGTACTTCTGGCAGGTCTGGGGGCGGGGCATGGTGTGCAGAAGTTTCTTCCCTTGTTCTGAGCCCCTCAGAATGCGGCGGTCCTTTGAAGAAAAGTTTTAGTAAGGTTCCCCACTTGGTTATTTTGTGAAGGTTTGGGGTATCTGGGTCATTAAGTAGATTGAGCATTTTGTTCCTGTAATCGTCATGTTCATGATAAACAACACCACCTCCTTTATCAGGGGGTGGTGACCCTGATGGTCGTGTCTTCTGCTAAACTTTGAGTGAAATTGATGTAACGTCGGGGTATGACTGGGGAGCTGCGTGTTGAGATGGCTGTGAGATGATGCCTTGAAGATAGCCTTTTTGGGAAGTCGGAGTCATTGTGTCTGTAGTTTTTGGCGATGAAATTGAGGTCTTGTTTTGGTTTCGTAATTCCTGTTGCGAATTTGAGGCCTAAGCTGAGGGCTTCAGTGGTTGACAGTGGACGAGATGAAAGATTTTGAATAATTTCAGGTCTTCCTAAACTTTTCCAATTACTATTATCGCAGAGTGTTTGTAGTTTCCTAGCAAGTCTGATCTTCTGTTGAACATTCGCTGTGGTAACTCTGCTGCGAATGATTTCGGCGGTGCGTCTGTTCATGTTGCCCCGGAGAAGCAGAACGTTTCTCCACCATTATTCCTTCGTCTGTCACCTGGCTCCGTTATGTTGACGACATTCTCCTCATAACTCCTAAACGCTTCAACGTTCAAGCTCTCCAAGACAAGCTCAACCAGGTCGAGCCTTCAATCCAGTTCACACTTGAAGAAGAAGTCGACAACACTCTTCCTTTCCTTGATGTTCTGCTCTGCAAAGCTGACAACGAACTTCGTTTTAAAGTCTATCGAAAACCCACCAACCAAAACGATCTTCTCCACTTCTACTCTCACCACGACACTAAAACCAAACGTGGTGTAATTATAGGCTTCTTCCTGCGTGCACTCAGAATCTGCAGCAATGAGTTCCTTGGGGAAGAGTGCACTATAATTGAACAAGTATTTTCTAAACTCCACTATCCTCATCACTTAAATCAGAGACTGCAGACGGGGGGCATTAAACATCTTCAACACACCCAGAGAAGACACTGCCGAGAAAGATACATAGTCCTCCAACCAACTCCATTGCCAAACATGTTTCCAACATCTTGCCAAACATCATTCCAAGTATCTACCTCCACAACCACGACCATCAAGGACATCACCAGTAAGTAGACAGGACAAGCCTCCATCCTCTGCAGGGGGTATACATAATCCCTTGTAATGACTGCAACAAATTATATGTGGGCGAAACATCAAGAGACCTCCAAACACGTATTTCAGAACACCAATATGCAAGCAGGACTGACGATACAAGGAATGCCTGTGTACAACATCGCAATTCACACAACCATTTAGTTAACTACAGAAACTCAAGACTTATAGCCACAGAAGACAACACTCAATACAGAAAATCCTGGAATCATCGCTCATCTCTACAACCAACAATTTCAACCAGAACAATGGCTTCTATAACATAGCTGAACCACTCGCCAAGAAACTTCTTCATAAGAACATAGAACACTGCAGAAGGTCTACTCAAAACTTGTCCAATACCCCTGCCAAGCTACCCAAGACTCTATAACCCCACCCGGTAGATCATCAGCTGCAGCATTCTCCACCTGACCTCAACATGACTATAAATACTCTCGTACCTTCCAACCCCAGGTAGATCCGTGTGTGACTTGAGAAAGCCCACTGTGTGGGTGAAACGTTGTCAATAAAGGATCACATTATACTGCATTTGTGTTTATATTTCCATTGTGTCGGTATTTTATACCATTTATTTCCAAACTTAAGCTTAATGGTTTTACATATACAATTTCATATGTGACTGTAAATATAAATTTAGGAGTTACATTGGATTCAAGAAAACTGAAAATCCTATTAGTACATATTGTCATTAAGAAGATACGATCAATGTTTTAAAGACTGAGAGGATTACATATATTAAGAATAAGGTTATAATTACATATTTTAATGACATTAAGAATATGGATGCCTAGAGTTTACCTGGAGAGGGTTTCGGAGGTCAACGCCCCCGCGGTTCGGTCAGAGACCAGGCCTCATGGTGGATCAGGGTCTGATCAACCAGGCTGTTACTGCTGGCCTCACGCAAACTGACATACGAACCACAGCCTGGTTGGTCAGGTACTGACTTTAGGTGCCTGTCCAGTGTCTTGAAGACAGGGAGTCTCTTGGTGATCCCCCTTATGTATGCTGGACGGCAGTTAAGCAGTCTTAGCCCCCGAACACTTGTTGTGTTCTCTCAGTGTACTCGTGGCGCCCCTGCTTTTCACTGTGAGAGTAAGACACATGTGCAACATATGGGTATCTTTATTGTAGACGTTTCGCCATCCAGTGGCTTTATCAATACAAATTCTAGGACATAACTTGAAGACAGTAGAACTATGTACAGAAGATGAGGTAATCAGTCCCTCAACCTAGGAGTAGGTACGAACAGCACCATAGTCGTGGAGATTCTGAAGCAGAAGAAAGGATCCTGGCGTTTATATAGTAACGTCAGGTGTAGCAGACGAGGGCATATTCACTGGTAGGCGGGATTCCCCAGTGGAAGTAGGTCCTTCCCAAAGAGATGGGTTAGTAGTAGCAGTAGTTGTCGTAGTCGTGAAGGTTATGTACATGTCCTCAGAATTAAGATTCCATGATGTTACAGTGTCTGACAAGTTGTGTACGAATGGTATATAATACCGACAAGGTGAGAGTAAGACACATGTGCAACATCTGGGTATCTTTATTGTAGACGTTTCGCCATCCAGTGGCTTTATCAATACAAATTCTAGGACATAACTTGAAGACTGTGGAAATATTGCATCTTCTGCCAAATCTTTTGGTTTCATAGGAAGTGATTTTCGTGTGCAAATATGGTAGTAATCCTTCTAGGATTTTCCAAGTATATCTTCTCATGTATCTCTTTCGCCTGCGTTCCAGGGAATACAAATCAAGGACCTTCAACCGTTCCCAGTAATTTAGGTGCCTTATTGTAATTATGTGTGCCGTGAAAGTTCTTTGTACACTCTCCAGTCAGCAATTTCGCTTGTCTTGAAGAGGATATACAGATATTAAGAATGAGATTATATTGTTTGCATATTACTGTCATTAAGGATATCGATATGTAGTTATCTCTTATTTAGTTGGTGTTGGGATATGTTAGAGAGAGAAGGTGTTTTTTAACGGAAGTTTTGAAGATGCTGGCCGAAACAGTGGCTCTGGAGATTTCCGGCAGAGGCTCCAGATTTTGGCCCTTTTATGTGCACTGAATTTTTAGAGGCATTTAGCCAGACACATGGTATGTCAGAGATTTTTGTGCCTTGTATTGTCTATGGATCCTGTTTCAACTATCACGAAAGTTTTTCATGTCGACAAAATATTAGAAATTATTGTTCTGTAAAAAAGGATGCACATAGTAAGAGTGAATATTTTATATAATGAGTAGATTTAGGTCCTTCTAAGAGTAAGGGAGTGTGTTGTCTAGCTGTGTAATCATTCGTATTGCGGCTATTATTTTTTGAGTTATTATTGGCTTAAGGTGACTTGCTGTTGTGGATCCCTAAGCATAAATAGCGTAGGTGAGGTAGGGGGGTAGATCAATGAATAGTATAATGTAAGTAGTGCTGCTTGCGGTACATTATAATGTACCTTTGAAAGGATACCTGGAGTTTACCTGGAGAGAGTTTCGGGGGTCAACGCCCCCGCGGCCCGGTCTGTGACCAGGCCTCCTGGTGGATCAGCCCCTGATCAACCAGGCTGTTGCTGCTGGCTGCACGCAAACCAACGTACGAGCCACAGCCCGGCTGATCAGGAACTGACTTTAGGTGCTTGTCCAGTGCCAGCTTGAAGACTGCCAGGGGTCTGTTGGTAATCCCCCTTATGTGTGCTGGGAGGCAGTTGAACAGTCTCGGGCCCCTGACACTTATTGTATGGCTCTTAACGTGCTAGTGACACCCTTGCTTTTCATTGGGGGGATGGTGCATCGTCTGCCAAGTCTTTTGCTTTCGTAGTGAGTGATTTTCGTGTGCAAGTTCGGTACTAGTCCCTCTAGGATTTTCCAGGTGTATATAATCATGTATCTCTCCCTCCTGCGTTCCAGGGAATACAGGTTTAGAAACCTCAAGCGCTCCCAGTAATTATGGGTTTTATCTCCGTTATATGCGCGCCGTGAAAGTTCTCTGTACATTTTCTAGGTCAGCAATTTCACCTGCCTTGAAAGGTGCTGTTAGAGTGCAACAATATTCCAGCCTAGATAGAACAAGTGACCTGAAGAGTGTCATCATGGGCTTGGCCTCCCTAGTTTTGAAGGTTCTCATTATCCATCCTGTTATTTTTCTAGCAGATGCGATTGATACAATGTTATGGTCCTTGAAGGTGAGATCCTCCGACATAATCACTCCCAGGTCTTTGACGTTGGTGTTTCGCTCTATTTTGTGGCCAGAATTTGTTTGTACTCTGATGAGATTTAATTTCCTCATGTTTACCATATCTGAGTAATTGAAATTTCTCATCGTTGAACTTCATATTGTTTTCTGCAGCCCACTGAAAGATTTGGTTGATGTCCGCCTGGAGCCTTGCAGTGTCTGCAATGGAAGACACTGTCATGCAGATTCGGGTGTCATCTGCAAAGGAAGACACGGTGCTGTGGCTGACATCCTTGTCTATGTCGGATATGAGATGAGGAACAAGATGGGAGCTAGTACTGTGCCTTGTGGAACAGAGCTTTTCACCGTAGCTGCCTCGGACTTTACTCTGTTGACGACTACTCTCTGTGTTCTGTTAGTGAGGAAATTATAGATCCATCGACCGACTTTTCCTGTTATTCCTTTAGCACGCATTTTGTGCGCTATTACGCCATGGTCACACTTGTCGAAGGCTTTTGCAAAGTCTGTATATATTACATCTGCATTCTTTTTGTCTTCTAGTGCATTTAGGACCTTGTCGTAGTGATCCAATACTTGAGACAGACAGGAGCGACCTGTTCTAAACCCATGTTGCCCTGGGTTGTGTAACTGATGGGTTTCTAGATGGGTGGTGATCTTGCGTCTTAGGACCCTTTCAAAGATTTTATGATATGGGATGTTAGTGCTATTGGTCTGTAGTTCTTTGCTATTGCTTTACTGCCCCTTTGTGGAGTGGGGCTATGTCTGTTGTTTTTAGTAACTGAGGGACGACCCCCGTGTCCATGCTCCCTCTCCATAGGATGGAAAAGGCTCGTGATAGGGGCTTCTTGCAGTTCTTGATGAACACAGAGTTCCATGAGTCTGGCCCTGGGGCAGAGTGCATGGGCATGTCATTTATCGCCTGTTCGAAGTCATTTGGCGTCAGGATAACATCGGATAGGCTTGTGTTAATCAATTTTGTGGCTCTCTCATAAAAAATTCATTTTGATCTTCGACTCTCAGTCTGGTTAGCGGCTTGCTAAAAACTGAGTCATATTGGGACTTGAGTAGCTCACTCATTTCCTTGCTGTCATCTGTGTAGGACCCATCTTGTTTAAGTAGGGGCCCAATACTGGACGTTGTTCTCGATTTTGATTTGGCATAGGAGAAGAAATACTTTGGGTTTCTTTCGATTTCATTTATGGCTTTTAGTTCTTCCCGCGATTCCTGACTCCTAAAGGATTCTTTTAGCTTAAGTTCGATGCTTGCTATTTCTCTGACCAGTGTCTCCCTACGCATTTCAGATATATTGACCTCTTTTAGCCGCTCTGTTTTTCTTTTCCGTCGCCTGTAAAGGGAGTGCCTGTCTCTTTCTATTTTACATCTACTCCTCCTTTTTCTTAGAGGAATAAGCCTTGTGCATACATCGAGTGCCACCGAGTTAATCTGTTCTAGGCATAAGTTGGGGTCTGTGTTGCTTAGTGTATCTTCCCAGCTTATATCGGTTAGGACTTGGTTTACTTGGTCCCATCTTTATGTTTTTGTTATTGAAGTTGAATTTGGTGAATGCTCCCTCGTGACTAGTCTCATTTTGTCGGTCTGGGCTCCACGCATACATGTCTGAACCTCATATTATGTTGTGATCTGAGTATATTGTTTTGATATGGTGACATTTTCTATCAGATCATCATTGTTAGTGAAGATGAGGTCTAGTGGTATTCTCCAGTCTAGTAGGCTCTATTATTTGCTGGTTTAAATTGAATTTTGTGCAGAGATTTAAAAGCTCGTGTGAGTGTGAGTTTTCATCAGAGCTGCCTCCTGGTGTTATTACTGCAACAATATTATTTGCTATATTCCTCCATTTTAGTGCCTTAAGTTGAAATCCCCCAGGAGCAAGATGTTGGTGCAGGAGCTGGAAGATTTTCCAGACAGTGGTCATTTTTAACAGCTGTTCTGGAATTGCTGGGATGTTGCATCCGAGGCTTGTAGACTACCACAATGACTAGGTTTTGGTTCTCGACCTTTACTGCTAAAACTTCCACTACGTCATTGAGGCATTAAGCAGTTCTGTGCAAACAAGTGACTCTGCAATGTACAGGCCAACCCCCCCCCTTTTGCCTGTTCACTCTGTCACATCTGTATAGGTTGTAACCTGGGATCCATATTTCGTTGTCCAAGTGATCCTTTATGTGGGTCTCAGTGAAAGCCGCGAACATTGCCTTTGCTCTGCAAGCAGTCCACGGATGAAAGGTATTTTGTTGTTTGTTGCTGGCTTTAGACCCTGTATATTGCAAAGAAGAATGTTACGGACTGGTGGTATTGTTGGTACTGGGGGGGATTTTTTTCCGGCATTAGTATCTGTATCTGTTGGTTTGGAGTGGAGGCCATCGACTGTGGTTCCACTCCAGGAATGACTGGATTTGGTGTACGATTTCTGCCATTTCCTGCCAGTTTTTTTCCTTCCTGGCACTAAAAAACCTCTCCCTCTTGAGTGGCTGTGCTACCCAGGTTTTCCCATGGCCTGATGTTTTGTATCTTTTTGTCCCTTTAGATGGTATGCCTGGCAATTTAAGTTATAGCACAGTCTTTCCTGTACTGAAGAGGTACACATTTCAGGGTGAAAAAGCTTACAGAAGGGAGTTTGCATTTTCTGTTGTCATATGGGCATGGCATTTTCTAGGGTGGTCATAGTTGCATGTCCATCTGTTTTTCCAGATTTCCCATGCCAGCAGATACCAAGTGCATAGTATGTGCACAGGCTTGGTTTCCGCTTGCCTTGGTTTCTGTGACTGTATTCCCTGTTGGTGCATGTTTCCCTGTCTTACTTCTATCATCCCTAGCACCAACAATGGAGCTCCCACCAGTTGTTTTTGGTAATTTATCCTCAGTATTGCTATTGGAGTCCTCTTGTTTGCTATTTCTGCGGTATTTCTAGTTTGCAATATTGGTTTTATCTTATCTTTGACTACACTTGTTTCCCTACTATGGCTCCTGTCCCCTATGAGGTCATTTATATGTATTCCTTCCTGCGTATAATTCCCGACTACCTGGACAAAATCTCCAGCTTCACCATTACTGTCTCTCCAGGACAGTATCTCCAGCTTCACCATTACTGTCTCCCAGGACAGTATCTCCAGCTTCACCATTTCTGTCTCCCAGGACAGCACCTCCAGCTTCACCATTACTGTGACTACATGGCCAGTATCAAGTTTGTGACTACATGGCCAGTATCAAGGGCAGTACCATTCAGCCCAGACTTTTTATGTTCCCATCTGTTGTAGAAAGCTTCCAGGTTTTCTATGAAAGCAGCTTTGATGTTGTCCTCTTTTAATACCCTTGTGATTTTAGTCCACAGATTTTCCTCATTTGGGCATACCCAAAAACACTTCTCTGTTTTAATACTGCTTGTAGCTAGTTCTGGGATATCTGCACAAGGGGCGTGACACCAATTTCCACAAAAATGACAATTTATCCATGTGGAAGCCCGTTTGTTTGACTGACCACAGACTACACACAGCTTCATAATGATTTGAATGGTTGATTTACTGCAATTCTACTAGCAACCTCTTGAATATTCTATTAATAACCTCCTTAAATGAAGCTCTAGCTATTTGTATTTCTGTTTCTAACTGTTTTTGTATATTGGACAGCTTACCGTCACGTTCCTGATTTTTAATGTTTGTGTTTATAAGGGCGCCTACAACCCCATCTGTTTACAGTCTGCTTTATTGTCCAACGAAACCGTTTGAAACCAGTCCCGGGTTCGGACCAGTCAAGGGTTCGGACCAGTCAAGGGTTCGGACCTGGAGTTTACCTGGAGAGAGTTCCGGGGGTCAACGCCCCCGCGGCCCGGTCTGAGACCAGGCCTCCTGAGACCAGTCGATCTGATCTGATCAGTGGGTCACTTATTTAAACATACGGTCGGGATTGACTAACCCTTGAAGGCTACTGGAAATTATCTACCCGAGTATATGTGATTTGACTGATACAAAGCTTCAAAAAAAAATCGGGGACCTGGCACCCCTCAGCGACCCCCCCCTTGTTTTCACGGCCCCCCCAAAAAAAGCAAACCGGGGTTTAAATTTTGAGGGAAGACAAAAAGAATGCAGATGTAATTTTTACAAGACTTTGCAAACCTTCGACAAGTGTGACTGCGTAATAGCGCAAAAATGCGCGCTAAAGGAAATAAAAAGGAAAAGTCGGTCGATGGATCTAAAATTTCCTCACTACAGAAAACAGGAGTAGTCGTCAACAGAGTTAAAGTCCGAGGCAGCTACGGTGAAAAAGCTCTGTTCACAAGGCACAGTACTAGCTCCCATCTTGTTCCTCATCCTCATATCCGACATAGACAAGGATGTCAGCAACAGCACCGTGTCTTCCTTTGCTGATGACACCGAATCTGCCATGACAGTGTCGTCCATTGCAGACACTGCCAAGCTCCAGGCGGACATCAACCAAATCTTTCAGTGGGCCTGCAGGGAAAACAATATGACAGTTTCAACGATGAGAGAATTTTCAATTACTCAGTTATGGTAACTTTGAGGAAATTAAATCTTCTCAGAGTACAAAACAAATTCTGGCCACAATATAGAGCGAATCACAACGTCTAAAGACCTGGGAGTGTATTATGTTCAGAGGTCTCACCTTCATGGACCTTAACATTGTATCATCGCATCTGCTAGAAAATGGACAGGATGGATAATGAGAACTTCAAAAACTAGGGAGGCCAAGCCATGATGACACTCTTTCAGGTCTCTTGTTCTATCTAGGCTGGAATATTGCAGCACTCTAACTGTCCTTTCAAGGCAGTGGAAAAATTTCCGACCTAGAAAATGTACAGAGAAACTTTCATCGGCGCGCATAACGGAGGATAAAACAACCTCATTTCCTGGGAGCGCTTGAGGTTTCTAAACCTGTATTCCCTGGGAACGCTGGAGGGAGAGATACTTGATTATATACCAACCTGGAAAATCTAGGAGGGGACTAGTACCGAATCGCACACGAAAAACACTCACTACGAAAGCAAAAAGACTTGGCAGACGATGCTCCATCCCCCCATATGAAAAAGAGGGGTTGTCACTAGCCGTTAAAGAGACCATACAATAAGTGTCAGGGGCCCGAGGACTGTTAACTGCCTCCCAGAACTCATTAAGGGGATACCATCAGACCCTGGCAGTCTTCAAGCTGGCACTGGACAAGCACCTAAAGTCAGTTCCTGCTTAGCCGGGCTGTGGCTCGTACGTTGGTTTGCGTTGCAGCCAGCAGCATCAGCATGGTTGATCAGGGCGCTGATCACCATGGAGGCTGGTCACAGACCGGGCCGCGGGGGCGGTTGTCCCCCTCGAAACTGCTCTCCAGGTAAAACTCCAGGTAAACCCACAGGCCAATGATTCCCCTCTGGCAGTAAACTCTTGCTATGTAGGGCACAACTAATTCTCCTTTTTTTGACTCAGTATATAATGTTTTCCGCCCAAGATTGGTTCCAGGGCGCTAGAGGGATGTTTCGTATAGGATTGATGTCACCAAATGAAAGTCTAGCCCGTAAGAGCGACTTGTGAAAACACGAGTAACCGGTAGCACAACGAGGCACGCTGACACGCACTCTGTTTTTGACATTTTTGTTTGTGTTGGATATGGGATGTTGGAATTTTAGGCTACTGTCAAGGTGCAGACCAGAATTTTTCCCTCATAATGATTAGCTATTTAAAACGAATATGTCATCATAATGTTTTAATTGAACATATTCGCTCTGCTTCCGAACATATATAGAAGATTGTGTCAATGTTAAGTTGTTTGATTATTGGTTTTCATCAGGTCAAATTTTTTAGAGTTCTTTCAGTATCAATGCTGTTGAGTGATGCAAGATTGAGTGGGAGATGACATTTTAGTTGTGTCATCAAAGAGAATAGTCTAAGTTGCTTGCGATATTTTGGAGTGTCGTTCGTTAATGTATAAAAGGAAGAGTAGGGTGCAGAGGAGGTTAATGTCAGGAACTAGACTAGTTCTGATCCATTAGATATGTTCTGATTATGGAATGAACTTCTCCAGGACGAGGGACTGACAACCTCAAATTCTAGACATTAAGGGTGATGGGATTGATTACACTTCTTAACATCTCTACTGTTACTGCCTACTTTCTGTTTTCGACTGAAAGATGAAGCCTATGTGTAGGCGAAACGTTTCGGAATAAAAGTTGTTAACTGTTGCATATGTGTCTTTACCTAACAACTTCGGTATGTTATACCATTTTGATGTTCATCCTTACAGTGGTGGTGCCAGAGAAGTGGAAGATGGCTCTTGTGGTCCTATATTCAAATCAGGGGATATGGTCCATCCTTCAAATTACCGTCCAATAAGCCTGACATCTATAGTGGGCAAAGTTATTAGAATCATTATAGCTGACATTATCAGGAAGTTCACCTTGAAGAGCATAAACTTGATATATGAATCTCAGCATTGGATTCGCGAAGAGGTCGGTTCCTGCCTGACAAAACGTACTGCGTTCTTCAATAGAACATTTGTTGAGGCAGTTGGACAGTGATTTGTGAATATGATATTGTTTATTGGATTATATGTTGTAAGCTTCGACAGAGTTACCTCACAAGAGACTCTTAAGAAAAGTGGCGCTCATGGTATAGGAGGTAAAGTCTAGCCATGGTTAGTGGGCAGGCTTACCAATAGAAAGCAGAGAGTTACCATTATGGAGTGAAATCTGATGGGGATTAGTCAATAGTGGCGTTCCACAGGATCAGTTTATTAGGCCCTCTCTTGTTCTAATTTACATTAATGACTTGAATGAGGGATTACTAGTTCATGAGTAAGATTGCTGATGATAAAAGATAGGCCGTATAATTCTCTCTGGAGGAGGATATCAATGAACTCCAGGAACGATTTGAACAAATTAATGTCTTGGTCTGAGAAATGGCAAGATGAAGTTTTAGTGGATAAGTGTAAGGTACTTGCCCTTTTTTGGTAATGAAAATAACCCTCAGAAGCTATAATCTAGGTGAAGTAGAGCTTGGTCATACAGAATGTGAAAAGACTTGGGAGTCATGGTAAGCAGAAAATCTAAAGCCAAGTCAGCAGTGCCTCAGTGTGCGCAACAAGGCCCAACAGATTACTTGGATTATTCAAGTTGTATAAGTAACAGAAGTCCAAAAGTTATTTTACAGGCTCTATACATCACTTGTGAGGCCTCATTTTAGGTTTTTGCTTTCTCAGGTTTTGGTCCCTTATACAGGATGGGAATAGGGACGCAATAAGGTTACATCAGAGAAGATATGGATAAAATGATTTACTGATGTAGAACCTCCCGTATGAAGATGAACTTAAAGCTTTAAATCTCCACTCTCTGGAGAGGCGTAGAATGAGGGGGAGATATCATTGAAGTGTATAAGTGGATGACGGGCCTTATAAACAAGGAGAGACATTAATAAAGTACTGAGGGTGTCGATACCAGGTAAGAAAACCGAATAATGGATTTCAGTTGGATAAATTTAGATTTAGAAAGGTCATAGGTAAGTTCTGGTTTTCTAACAGAGGTGTAGATGGTGGAACAGTATTCCTAGTGGGGTGATGATAGAAGAGGCTAGGACTTGGGTAGCTTAAGAAGAGGGGACTGGACAAAATATATGAGTTGGGAGGGGCTGGGTTTGATTGGTGTTGGGGGGGCGGCGGGAGTTGTTTCTTGAGTAGCTTCGGTAGATGTCGTGTTGATTTGGACCTGCCTCGGTAGGGGTCAGGGCCATTCTGCAGTGTTCCTACATTTTATGTTCTTATGTTCTTTCAGTTCGCGTCTCCCACTTAAGCACTGAAGTCACACTCTTTGGAGCATTTTTACAATTACCTACCATGCAGGAAAACTGCATAAATAAGCACTAACTGTGATTTAATTTTTTCTCTTGCAACCCTCTTCTACGTTCCCCATAATTGTAACTTCCTTGCGCACTTCTGACTCTTCACTCCTTCATCACTTTTGTATATTCCTCTTTTTTCATCTTATCTGCAGCACGTGCGATCTTGTTTTCTTCGCTAGATAAGTGCCTTTATATCGAAGTATGGTGTGCTTTCCCTGGATCTTTGCACATTAGAGCTGTGGCTGACATTTTGTTTTGGGTTCATAGTTCTTTGTCAATCAGGCTTCTGTTGCTAGTCTTTACTGTTTAGCATTAGGATGTGAGGCCCCTGTCCATCATGAGTTTAATCTCATCCCTGTAGGTTTCTTTCTTGTACCCTTTTATGTGCCAGTATTTCAGGGGATGGGGAAAATTATGTGTAGAGATTCATTTACTTATAAATTGAAACACTAAACTTGTCACTTATAGATTAGGTAAGGAAGAATACCTATTCATATCAATGGCTAAAGAGGGGACTACTGACCGGAGCGGTGCTCACCGTAATTTCGACTGGAGCATTATGTGCCTTTTGCACCGGCCACGGGTAATTTTGTCCACCATCCAGCTTGTCCCTTTAAACCACGTAAAAGCACTCACAAATTTTTCATAAGTCAAGCTCGAGACAAGAAGTCAGCTGGATTCTCGTCAACCAGGAATTGATTACAGGTTAACATATTGCTGACCCAACTGTCTATATTTTTCCTCCTGCATTTGATTGATTTCAGCGCTCTGTTTTGTTAACAACACAATCTTACTGTTACCATTACGAATCCATTGTAAAGGATACCTCGTTATCAGACCAAATTACAGTTGTCGCTGATATTTACTCTCGCAATTTTTTCTTATATTAATTGGCTAATTTGACACTACATAAATGGCCGTTAATTCCAACTGAGGTAAGGTGCGTGATTTGATTGGAGCCACCTTAGCCTTAGACATACAAGGAGAAATGGCACTATTATAATTGAAGGTTAAGTGGACTGCTCCATATGCTAATAACCCTCCCTCCCCCCCCCCCCCCCCCCCCCCCCCCCCCACCCCCCCACCGCCACCCTCCCCCGATCGCAAAAATGTGGTGTACATTTTCTCATCTTGACTGGCCACATTACGGGGAACTCCAACATTGGTACAATTTTATATTCCCCTATTAGTTCTCCCACCTGTCAACAAAAATTCCTCAGGTAGGTTTCAATCCATGGCACACTTAAGCTTCCATGCTTCTTGTATCAACAATTTTCCTCTTTATGGTAAGTGGGGACACTAAGCTAGTGGATCGAAGCATTTGAAACTTCTGCAAGAAGAATCTCGTTAAAAAATTTATTGGGATGCTGTAGTTATTAGACTTTAACGATAAACAAGTCTCCCTCTGTGTCCCAAGTCAGTCCCAGCACATTAATATATTTGGACATTACTCCAGGGTTGTCTTTATTTTATTTGAACACCTTAAACTGGTACGAATTATGTTCCATTCCTCAGGGGATATTTGCACCTTGCATTATTTCATTAGCCCCTGCGTATATGATCATTAGTTCCTCTTCAGTAGTCGTTCACCCCAGGAAATTGGTCCACATAAAATTTGTTTACCCATTACTCCACTCAGTGGACACACCGTTACGCTTAAGGCGTGTGCATTTATCGTTGCCCTGGGGTAGGAACGACTGGAAGGTAGCACAAACAAATAACACTCCTGAACGGATAAGTCTTCTGGGGGACTAAGTGGGTTCACTAGCATTCTTCGGGCCATAAGACACCTATTAGAGTGCATCCGGTCAGCCTACCTGCAGACCCACTGCAGGAAAGCTTTACTTATGTCCGCCGTAAAGGCAAATTCTTAACCCTGAAAATTAATAGTATGTCTTCCCAGATTTTCGTCAACGACGGGGACCTGTCATCTAACAGTCATCAAACTAGTACACTTTTCATTACTCTGGCTCTACAATTAAACACAATCCTCAGAGGAGTGGTCTTAGGAATCCCTTCTTCATCCGTGGTGGGCAAATAGTGACTTAATCTGGGCTTGCTCGGGAGGTACCTCCTCTATGATGTATTATTTAACGCTCATTAAATTATATCATCGTAAGCAGTCAATACTGTTTGGTTTGTCTTGCCTACAATTCGTGGAGCTGAGCCTTTAATTGGCAATACGCCATCGGTAATTAGTTGGTAGGTTCTGGATGGTTTCAGCTTCCACGGTGTTCTCACCCGTATTGTCCAGAATTCAAATTTATCATCCTTCTGGTATTGTTCTTGAGTAAAGGAATCAATCTGGACTTTCTTCATTTTACATTGATCCCTTTTATGGTCCATTCCCATAAATTTATACCACAGGTTCAACTTGTCATTCTGTACGTCTATTGAAGTATATTTTTACTGGGGGTGATACTTCATGAGTACACCACCGTAACTGTATTTATGGCTTTCTCCAGTCATTCATTATCAGTACGAGGAGCCTGCCATACATCACGTGACTCATGGTGGGCGGGGGGTCATTTGAAGGTGACTCCGCATTTCTTGGCTACCTTTACAAAGGTGGCATAATGGTCTCATACCTATCAAAATTCTATTGCCCCACTGATTCATTATTTATACAAGAAGGTGCCAAATTTACCTTACGTGAAAGCCTTTTCAGTTTTGCGTTACCCAAGCCCTATTGTAGGATTTTTTCTCTGGGAGCCTATCCACAAGTACGGCATTTAATACGTTTCTCTCATTGCCAGCCTGGACAGTTTCATAAAACAGTGTCGTATGACTGGGCCGTCTTATTCGAGAGGAATAGCCGATAGCTTGGTTATAGCAGGATCTCCATTGTACCACGTGTCATCCCATTAAGGCAGTTACGTTTTTTGGAAGGTTCGTTTGTGATCCTGATCCAGTTATGCTGTTAACAGTTTTGGAAATTTACGCCGTTTATCATTAATACCACATCCATCCACAGGCAAAGCTACCTCTGCTAGGCCATCTTACCGACGTTAGCTGCAATCTTTACGTTTCGGCTACTGTTGTGTCCGGGTTATTATGCACTATCCGTACTTTTGTTCTTACCTTCATTACGATTAGATTGCCTTAAACATAGCTATGTGGATGTTTCCCTTGTTACAATGATAACAATAGTGAAGTTAGCACGGCAATCACTTAAATTATGATTTCCTAGGACACCCGGGATAATCTTGCTGCTTTCCAATCTTTCCACTTTATCAATCCCATGAATTATTTGGCTTTACAGAATTCTTAGAGAAATGATACCGTTTGCAGAAGATTACTATCTTCTCCTTTCTATGCCTGACCTTCTTATCAACTGGGCTAAACTTATTGTGGTACTTCCTCCTCTTGCTTGGTGTGGAGAAACCACTATTAACTGGCCCCTGTCACATTGATACGTGCCTACGTAAACCCCGTGTAGTAGGTGGCTTAGGATTATTGATATTAGGATAAGGTTTCCCTTCGTAGGAACTTGACAGGTGCACTGGGGTCTGTAGACGTGGTATTCATAGAGGTAATGGGTTTGGCTGGTCTGCTGCAGTTGGTCAAATTAGCTCTTGCTAGTCCCACTCTTATTTTTCCAGACTGAAGTAACCCTTGTGATATATGTTTAGATAACCTCTCTCTGGTCTTGTGGTTTCAATTTATTCTGTTAAATCAAGGCACTCAACAAACCACTCTGCTCCCTCCAGAATCATATTTATTACTCAAGGTCTTAAGAGTGCTTTTGTTTGATCCTAAATTGCTGTAAGCTGTTCGCAGGTTGTGATCTGGAGTCTTAAACTAGCAAATTAGCTACTAGGT
Source organism: Cherax quadricarinatus (assembly GCF_026875155.1). Lineage (NCBI taxonomy): Eukaryota > Metazoa > Arthropoda > Malacostraca > Decapoda > Parastacidae > Cherax > Cherax quadricarinatus. The sequence goes on from NC_069488.1 coordinate 10,570,380, forward strand.
CCAGCCTACTTTGCTCCTTGTTACGTTAGTGACCTCCAACAAGTCACTGCTACTATAGGAAGTCAATCTAATTTAAGAACATTAGATTCATAAGGAACGATGGAAACTGCAGAAGGACTACTGGCCTTTGCGAGGAAGGTCCAAGTCTCCTACCGGCTTAAGCAATGCACCCAACCTAGTCAGGTCTAGGTCAAGCATTGTCTTAAGGGAGATAACGGCAACGACCTGGTAGCACAAGGCTATCAGGTCTATCTCCTCCCACCCACATCCACTCATGTATTTATTCCAAACTATTTTTAAAGCTTTACAAAACGGTCTTGGCCTCTATAACGGTACTTTGGGAGTTTGTTACACTCACCACAACTCTATTACAACAAGTACTTTCCTTATATCCTTCCTGAATCTGAATTTTTCCAACTTTAAACCAATTGCTGCGAGTCCTGTCTGGCTAGATATTTTCAGCCACCTATTTAATCCCCCTTTATTTATTCCTGTCTTCATTTATACACATAAATATATCCCCCCTAATTCTACCGTCTTTCTAGAGAGGGCAGTTTCAGGGCCCTTAGTCTTTCCTCATAGGAAGGTTTTGATTACTTGGGTTCAACTTTGTCATCCTCTTTGTACATTTTTCCAGTGAATTTATATCCAATTCTGTAATAAGGTGACCAAAACGGTGCAGCTATAATCTAAATGAGGCCTATCATGGATGTTTAGAGTTGTAAGAACAACTGAGGGATCCTATTATTTATGTTCTTGATTGAAGCCAAGGATTATATTAGCGTTTTATTGCGAACACTTATGCACTGTTGTCTTGAGTTTCAGTTTACTGCTAAAGAACTCCTAAATTTCTTTTTCGCTATCGTAATATTAAGATCTACTTATTTTTAGTCAATGTGGCTTCATTGATTGTTGTCCGGTCCAACATTTAGATGCTTGGCTCTTTTGTCTATATTACCAACTGCATCTGCACTCCTCCGACACTGCATCCAGGTCTATTCAAATCTTCCTGGAGTGCTCGATTGTTCCTCGTCAGAATGAATTCGACGGCCTATATTGGTGTCATCGGCAAACTTGCGATGTCGTCTTTAGGCCCTCCATCTATGTTCGTTTATGTAGATTGTGCACCGCAGGGGGCCCAACACTGACCCCTGTGGAAAACGCTCGTGACACTTCCCCACTCTGATTTCTTCCCAATTTATGCATAACTCTCTGTGCATATTTGTAAACCATGCCTCTAACCAGGAAAATTTTAATCCTATTCCATGTGGCTTTATTTTTCCTCAATAGTCTCTTGATGGTGGGGATCCCTGTCAAAAGCCTTACGGAAGTCCATATACACAATATTCATATTCTTACCATGATCTACCTCCTCAATTACTTAGTGAACAAAAGTTAATATATTCGTTAGGCAGGAAGGAAACAGCCCCATTTGTAAACCATGTGAGATCGTTGATTAAATTTTTGACTTTTCAAGGTGGCGACGAACTGCCTCGCCAATTATTGATTCCATAATTTTTCCCAATTTGGAGGTTAGGCTTATTGGTCTATAGTTCGAAGCCAAGGACCTGTCACCTGTTTTGAAATTAGGTATCACATTTGCCATTTTACACTTATCTTGGGCACCATGCCAGTTTGTAGTGATTTGTTGATAAGATTAGCCAACAGCGTGTGCTAAGCGCATCTTTACATTCCTTTTGATCCCTTGCATACAGTTCATCAGGGCCTGGGGATTTGTTTGGTTTTAAATTTATCTATTTGCCTAAGGACCCAATGTTCACTTGTATGTGAACCTAATATGTTTACACAGTTTTTTGTATCGTCCTGTTTTACATATTTATCATTACTGGAATATCGTGGTATCCTCTGTGTAAAAAACTGATGAGGATAGTATGTGGTTATTAATTCTCACATTTCCTTATCACTGTCAGGTGAGTGACCGAGGAACTTTGTGAGTGGGGCCTATCTTGTCCCTTGATCTTTACTTCTGTATTCCTGAAAGATCCAATTTTGGTTAGTCCTTCGTTTCCTCTTGCAACTTTAACCTATAATCTCTTTTTGCTTTTCTAATTCCCTTTTTATTTCTCTCTTAACGGAATATATCGATTTCTTCAATTGCCCCTCTCCTCTTTTGATTTGCCTATATATGCCTCTCTTTTACCAATCAGATATTTATCTATTGTTCATCATTTAGATCATTTTTGTTTGAGCTGATTTCCTATTTGAACTTAATTTGACTGTGCAGCAGAAAACTATGCCCTGGAAAGCATCTTTTCGGCCAACCATCACCACCTACCTGACCATTATGTCAGGTCAGTCCAGTTCAGCCCACTATGTAATTTTTTCTTCTATGAATCAGCAGCGAAAGTCAGGGGGAACGGAGACTTGATTGCCTTTATTAGGGGAATTCCTCATGATATATTAAAAACTGAGTGTATTTGTGTTCACTTTCCCCAAGCTCATCATTAACTCAAGATTATTAAATAGTGTTTCACTTAATGGGCAAGAAACAAAGTCATAGGAGGTTATTTCCCTAGTTGGCTCTGGTCACAAATCTGTTTTAAAAAACAATCCGGATCGTATCAAGAAAAGTCACATTGAATTAATTTCCTGTCAAATTGCTCCAGTCATTCTGTCCTATTGTTGTTAATTCCCATTAGCCACAACAATTTTCGTATGTATATGCCTTTACGTAAATTTCGGTCCCATATAGAAGTTTTCTGCCTCCCTATCAAGATTTGGGGCCCTGTAAAATCACACCCAAAATTAGTTTTTCTCGGCCCTCGAGAGCTGTAACCAAACAGATTATGTGGCTGACGCTTCTAATTTATATCTTGTCTAAACACAACAATTTAAATTTGTCTCTGACATACATCGCTACTCCACCACCTTTCCTGTTGACCTGTCAGTGTGGATAATTTATAGCCTTGTATGTGACATTCAGAGGGCATCTCTCTATCTTTCAGCTTGAGCCAGGTCTCTGTTATAGCAATAATATCTATGTCTCATGCACTTGCAATTAATCTTTTTTAGCTTATCACTGATTCTTATATTCTTACACTCCTGCTATTAGTTGTAAAACCTTAAAGGGAGCTAGTCCTCCCTTGCTGCCCTCTGCTGTCCCCTGTGTTTGCTGAACTGATCTATTTGTCTTTATTTATAACTTCATGCTGAATGGCTTTTATACATTTGGGGAATGCTTGTATGAGAACATGGCATCTCCCCTTACTTGTCCCTTTTAAATAGCATAATTTCGGTAACACTTTGCAAGATCACTTCCGTATCATGTACGACTGCTTTAAGTTGTACCCAAAACTCCTCCAGCTGTTCTCCGGATGAAACACAGGCCCATTACATAATTCGGGAGGTTTTGGTAGACGCCTCTGACTTTCCTTTACTAGGTGACCAACAACATTGTTTACACACCTTTACCTTCTTCAAAGCTTAGTTTTGCAGGAATACAATGTTGTCCTCCACTTCATAATGTTGATCAGCATGGCCGCTCCCTTTCAGATCATCTGCAATTTCTCTAGCGCTCTTTTTCATAGTCTTTAAACCACAATCTATTATGGGACTTGGTTCTATTTCATTAGGGAATCTAGGTGTTGCTTTAATTCATCAGGGTTTTCCATTTTCTTGTCTCATTAACTCCATTAACGTCTTGTATGATTTAGTAAACATGACCCTTCCGAGCTTGTAGTGACGCTTTCTTTGCTTTGGCATCCATGGACTTGCCAGCCGCCACTAACTTCCTCTGACCCAGCCATGGTTAGGGAATTTATAATCACCATTATACAACTTATGTTAGACTCCTTGTGAGAGTTAATTCTTGCACTTTACTCTTCGTTTAATAAATCCTAGCCACCATGTTGCTGGTAATTTAATTGGGCTAATTATCCCTCCACCACCACAACGATTAAATTTGTGTACCCTATACCCACTTCCTTCAATCAGTCACGTATTTATGATTAAGTAATTAATTCAATAATTTTTTATGATTGCATCCGGCCGGATAAGGAAGGTCCAACGGGCAGTTATGGAAAATTTTCTAGGGTGCTTACCTGTAAGTACCTCAACTTTTATTGTACATACCAGTAAAATAATTGGGAGACATCCATTTGTTTACCGTTAGTCACCCGTGTTGACATGTGAGAAAATCTTAACCACCCCTGGTTGCGGCAGTGGTTTCCTTCGACTTCAGGAATCTTATCCATATCTTTCCGAGGACCAGTATGGATTGGTTAGCACCCACAAGTACGGTGCTTACGAATTAATTGTGGACTGGTTAGATTTTTATTTGTGTAACTGAATTGATGAGGGGGGGGTAGGTTACACATGGATATATCCATCAAGGGAAAAACACTTGTACATATTCTCTCTCACTTATCCAGATATTCTCTGTGGTCTCTTGATGTAGCTGGATCACTCATAACCTATCTAATCACAACATAACCTATGGCCAGCTCAGTCTGCTATAACTAGAAAGAGTTACTTAATGTGGGTGAGTGATACTCATTATTTCCTCCATTCCCCATTCATTTCGAAGGCCTGCTACACAGACATGGTTCTTATTCGGCAGGATGGTATCGTCGGTTCTGTCCCGGTTTGATGGTCGTGATTCCATAATTCTTCTTATCCACGGTACGAGTGGTCAAAGTTCACTCGGAAGCAGGGCGCTCTATTTCACATCCCGCATTCTCTTACTCATTGGTGTTTATCATGATTACATTTACTATCACAAGTCGATTAACGTCTCATAACTATTATACAAAATTAGAGGTAACTTCATTAAGATCTGTGGCCGTTGAGCGTGGATTAACACAAGGGTATTTCCCTGGGACACACACCATGGCGTGCACCTGCCCCGGTCGAACATTATTAACTAATTTTACCTCCCTTTTACGGTAGGTCCCGTAATATACGTTCCCTCACTTCTTCCTAGGACAGTTTCTCGACACTTCCTATTATGATTTGAGGCCTATATTGATCCTTAGGCCACCGTGAACGCCTGTTTCCTCATTCCCGGTTTTCTCAGCACTCCTCACCATTCAAAAACACTCCCGCACCTGCCCCCCAGCTCGACCCCCACACCCCTGCACATCTGCGCAGGCGCCTGCGGGAACCACAGCTGTTTTCATTTTAAAATGCAAATACATTTTGACCCCAAATCAGCACATTTAACCTTATTTGACACTATAGTTCGGAAATTAATAATATCCACAATTTTTTTTTTGACTTGTAGGAGCTGCCAGATATCACCGTCTCTCATCACGCATGTTATACTTTTGTATCCAGTCAAATCACATATTACTCGGGTAGATAATTTCAGTAGATTCCTTCATGTGTTAGCTCAATTCACCGACCAGTATGTTTTAAATAATGTGGACCCATGATCAGAGCAGATCGAATGTCGAACCCTTGACTGGTCCGAAACCCTTGGTCTGAGTTCCGAACCCGGGATGGTTTCAAACAGTTTCGGTTGGACAATAAAGCAGACTGTAAACGGATGGGTTTGTATTCGCCCTTTTAAACACAAACATTAAAAATCAGGGAACGTGCGGTAACGCTGTCCCTATATACAAAAAGAAGTTAGAAACAGAAATACAAAATAGCTAGGGAGTTATTTAAGGAGGTTATTAATTTAATATTCAAAGGGGGGGGAGGTGCTAGTAGAATTGCAGTTAAATCAACCCAATTCAATCATATGAAGATGTGGTGTGTAGTCTGTGGTCAGTCAAACAAACGGGCTTCCACATGGATAAATTGTCATTTTGTGGAAATTGGTGTAACGTCTCCTTGTGCAGATATCCCAGAACTAGCTACAAGCAGTTATTAAAAACAGAGGAAGTGTTTTTGGGTATGCCAAATGAGGAAAATCTGTGGGACTAAAATACGAGGGTTTTTAAAAGAGGGGATAACATTCAAAGCTGCTTTCATAGAAAACCTGGAGGAAGTTTTCTACAACAGATGGGAACATAAAAAGGCTGGGCTGAATGGTACTGCCTTGATACTGGCATGTAGTACAAACTGTAAGGCTGGAGGTGATGTCCTGGTAGTCGTAAATGTGGGGGGATAGTGCTTGTCCGGGAGACAGAAAATGGTGAAGATGGAGGTGCCTGTCCTTGGGAGACAGAATGGTGAAGTGGAGATTCTGCTGGGAGACCGTAATGGTGAAGCTGGAGATTTTGTCAGGTAGTCGGGGATTATTCGCAGGAAGGAATACATATAATGACCTCCATAGAGGACAGGGCCATAGTAGGGACAAGTTGTAGACAAAGATAAGTTAAAACCAATATTGCAATCTAGAAATACCGCAGGAAATAGCAAACAAGTAGGTCTCCAATAGCATAGGAGGATAAATTACCAAAAATACAAACTGGGGGAGCTCCATTGTTGGTTGCTGTAGGGAGGATAGGAGTAGATCAGGGAAACATGCACCAACAGGGATACAGTCACAGAAACCCAAGGCTAACGGGGAAACCCAGCCTGTGCTCATACTATGCTCTTGGTATCTGTGGCATGGGAAATCTGGGAAAAACAGATGGGACTGCAACTATGGACCACCTAGATAATGTCATGCCCTTCATGACAACAGGGAAAATGCAACTCCCTTCCTGTAGTTTTTCACCCTGAAATGTGTACCTTTCTACAGTAACACAGGAAGACTGTGCTATAAATTAAATTGCCAGGCATACATCTAAAGGGACAAATAGATACAAAACATCCAGGCCATGGGAAACCTGGGTAGCACAGCCATCAAGAGGAGAGGTTTTTTGAGTGCCAGGAAGGAAAAAAAACTGCAGGAAAATGGCAGCTGAAATCGTACACACAAATCCAGTCATTTCCTGGAGTGGACACGTCGATGGCCTCCACTCAAAACAAAGATACAGATACTAATGCCGGAAAAAAAATCCCCCCCCGTACCAACATACCACAGTCCGATAACTCTCTTCTTTGCAAAATATACAGGGTTCTAAAGCCAGCAAACAAACTACAAAATACCTTTCATCCGTGGACCTGCTTGGAGGCAAAGGCACTGTTCGCGGCTTTCAGAGACCACATAAAGGATCTCTTGGACAACGGAAATATGAGATCCCAGGTTACAACCTATACAGATGTGACAGGAGTGACAGGCAAAAGGGGGGGGTTGGCCTGTATATTGCTGAGTCACTTGTTTGCACAGAACTGCTTATAGCCTCAAATGACGTAAGTGGAAGTTTTTAGCAGTAAAGGTCGAGAACCAAAAAAAACTAGTCAATTGTGTAGTCTACAAAGCCTCCGGATGCAAACATCCCAGAATTCCAGGAACAGCTGTTAAAAAATTGACCATCTGTCTGGAAAATCTTCAGTCCTGACCCAAAATCTTGGCTCCTGGGGGTTTCAATACTTAAGGCACCTAAAATGGAGGAATATACGCAAATAATATTGTTGCAGTAATAAACACCAGGAGGCAGCTCTGATGAAAACTCACACTCACACGAGCTTTTTAAATCTCTGCTCAAAATTCAATTTAAACCGCAAATAATAGAGCCTACTAGGTACTGGAGGATACATAGACTCATCTTTCACTAAACAATGAGATCTGATAGAAATGTCACCATATCAAAAACAATATACTCAGATTCAAACATAATTGTGAGGTTCAGACATGTATGCGTGGAGCCCCAGACCGACAAAATGAGACTAGTCACGAGGGGAAGCATTCACCAAATTCAACTTCAATAACAAAAAACATAAAGTGGGACCAAGTAAACCATGTCCTAAACCGATATAAGCTGGGAATGATATACTAAAAGCATACAACAGACCCATACTTATGCCTATAGAACTGATTAACTCGGTGGCACTCGATGTATGCACAAGGCTTATCCTATAAGGAAAAAGGAGGGTAGATGAAAATAAGAAAGAGACAGGCGCTCCCTTTTACAGGCGACGGAAAAAGAATAAAAGCGGCTTAAAGAGGTCAATATATTCTGAAATGCGGCAGGGAGGACATGGTCAGAAGAAATAGCATGCATCGAACTTAAGCTAAATGACTCTTTAGGAGGTCAGGAATCGCGGGGATGCACTTAAAAGCCAATAATGAAATCGAAAGAAACCCAAAGTATTTCTTCTCCTATTGCTAATCAAAATCGAGAACAACGTCCAGTATTGTTTTTTTTTATTTTTTTTTTTTTTTTTTTTTTTTTTTCGGGCCCCTTCTTAAACAAGATGGGTCCTACACAGATGACAACAGGGGAAATGAGTGAGCTACTCAAGTCCCAATATGACTCAGTTTTTAGCAAGCCGCTAACCAGACTGAGAGTCGAAGATCAAAATGAATTTTTTATGAGAGAGCCACAATATTTGATTAAACTCAACCTATCCGATGTTATCCTGACGCAATTGACTTCGGAAACAGGCGATAAATGACATGCCCATGACTCTGCCCCCCAGGGCCAGACTCATGGAACTCTGTGTTCATCAAGAACTGCAAAGAAGCCCCTTTCACGAGCCTTTCCATCCTATGGAGAGGAGCATGGACACGGGGGTTGTCCCTCAGTTACTAAAATCAACAGTACATAGCCCCACTCCACAAAGGGGGGCAGTTAAAGCAACAGCAAAAGAACTACTGACCAATAGCCACTAACAATCCAATCATCATAAAAATCTTTGAAAAGGGTCCTAAGAAGCAAGATTCACCACCCATCTTAGCAACCATCAGTTACAACACCCCAAGGGCAACATGGTTTAGATAACAGGTCGCTCCCTGTCTGTCTTAACTACTGGATCACTATGACAGGTCCTAAATGCATAGAAGACAAAAAGAATGCAGATGTAATTTTTACAAGACTTTGCAAACCTTCGACAAGTGTGACTGCGTAATAGCGCAAAAATGCGCGCTAAAGGAAATAAAAAGGAAAAGTCGGTCGATGGATCTAAAATTTCCTCACTACAGAAAACAGGAGTAGTCGTCAACAGAGTTAAAGTCCGAGGCAGCTACGGTGAAAAAGCTCTGTTCACAAGGCACAGTACTAGCTCCCATCTTGTTCCTCATCCTCATATCCGACATAGACAAGGATGTCAGCAACAGCACCGTGTCTTCCTTTGCTGATGACACCGAATCTGCCATGACAGTGTCGTCCATTGCAGACACTGCCAAGCTCCAGGCGGACATCAACCAAATCTTTCAGTGGGCCTGCAGGGAAAACAATATGACAGTTTCAACGATGAGAGAATTTTCAATTACTCAGTTATGGTAACTTTGAGGAAATTAAATCTTCTCAGAGTACAAAACAAATTCTGGCCACAATATAGAGCGAATCACAACGTCTAAAGACCTGGGAGTGTATTATGTTCAGAGGTCTCACCTTCATGGACCTTAACATTGTATCATCGCATCTGCTAGAAAATGGACAGGATGGATAATGAGAACTTCAAAAACTAGGGAGGCCAAGCCATGATGACACTCTTTCAGGTCTCTTGTTCTATCTAGGCTGGAATATTGCAGCACTCTAACTGTCCTTTCAAGGCAGTGGAAAAATTTCCGACCTAGAAAATGTACAGAGAAACTTTCATCGGCGCGCATAACGGAGGATAAAACAACCTCATTTCCTGGGAGCGCTTGAGGTTTCTAAACCTGTATTCCCTGGGAACGCTGGAGGGAGAGATACTTGATTATATACCAACCTGGAAAATCTAGGAGGGGACTAGTACCGAATCGCACACGAAAAACACTCACTACGAAAGCAAAAAGACTTGGCAGACGATGCTCCATCCCCCCATATGAAAAAGAGGGGTTGTCACTAGCCGTTAAAGAGACCATACAATAAGTGTCAGGGGCCCGAGGACTGTTAACTGCCTCCCAGAACTCATTAAGGGGATACCATCAGACCCTGGCAGTCTTCAAGCTGGCACTGGACAAGCACCTAAAGTCAGTTCCTGCTTAGCCGGGCTGTGGCTCGTACGTTGGTTTGCGTTGCAGCCAGCAGCATCAGCATGGTTGATCAGGGCGCTGATCACCATGGAGGCTGGTCACAGACCGGGCCGCGGGGGCGGTTGTCCCCCTCGAAACTGCTCTCCAGGTAAAACTCCAGGTAAACCCACAGGCCAATGATTCCCCTCTGGCAGTAAACTCTTGCTATGTAGGGCACAACTAATTCTCCTTTTTTTGACTCAGTATATAATGTTTTCCGCCCAAGATTGGTTCCAGGCGCTAGAGGGATGTTTCGTATAGGATTGATGACACCAATTAAAGTTCTAGCACGTAAGAGCGACTGTGAAAACACGAGTAACCGGTAGCACAACGAGGCACGCTGACACGCACTCTGTTTTTGACATTTTTGTTTGTGTTGGATATGGGTGTTGAATTTTAGGCTACTGTCAAGGTGCAGACCCAGAATTTTTCCCTCATAATGATTAGCTATTTAATACGAATATTGTCAATCATAATGTTTTAATTGAACATATTCGCTCTGCTTCCGAACATATATAGAAGATTGTGTCAATGTTAAGTTGTTTGATTATTGGTTTTCATCAGGTCAAATTTTTTAGAGTTCTTTCAGTATCAATGCTGTTGAGTGATGCAAGATTGAGTGGGAGATGACATTTTAGTTGTGTCATCAAAGAGAATAGTCTAAGTTGCTTGCGATATTTTGGAGTGTCGTTCGTTAATGTATAAAAGGAAGAGTAGGGTGCAGAGGAGGTTAATGTCAGGAACTAGACTAGTTCTGATCCATTAGATATGTTCTGATTATGGAATGAACTTCTCCAGGACGAGGGACTGACAACCTCAAATTCTAGACATTAAGGGTGATGGGATTGATTACACTTCTTAACATCTCTACTGTTACTGCCTACTTTCTGTTTTCGACTGAAAGATGAAGCCTATGTGTAGGCGAAACGTTTCGGAATAAAAGTTGTTAACTGTTGCATATGTGTCTTTACCTAACAACTTCGGTATGTTATACCATTTTGATGTTCATCCTTACAGTGGTGGTGCCAGAGAAGTGGAAGATGGCTCTTGTGGTCCTATATTCAAATCAGGGGATATGGTCCATCCTTCAAATTACCGTCCAATAAGCCTGACATCTATAGTGGGCAAAGTTATTAGAATCATTATAGCTGACATTATCAGGAAGTTCACCTTGAAGAGCATAAACTTGATATATGAATCTCAGCATTGGATTCGCGAAGAGGTCGGTTCCTGCCTGACAAAACGTACTGCGTTCTTCAATAGAACATTTGTTGAGGCAGTTGGACAGTGATTTGTGAATATGATATTGTTTATTGGATTATATGTTGTAAGCTTCGACAGAGTTACCTCACAAGAGACTCTTAAGAAAAGTGGCGCTCATGGTATAGGAGGTAAAGTCTAGCCATGGTTAGTGGGCAGGCTTACCAATAGAAAGCAGAGAGTTACCATTATGGAGTGAAATCTGATGGGGATTAGTCAATAGTGGCGTTCCACAGGATCAGTTTATTAGGCCCTCTCTTGTTCTAATTTACATTAATGACTTGAATGAGGGATTACTAGTTCATGAGTAAGATTGCTGATGATAAAAGATAGGCCGTATAATTCTCTCTGGAGGAGGATATCAATGAACTCCAGGAACGATTTGAACAAATTAATGTCTTGGTCTGAGAAATGGCAAGATGAAGTTTTAGTGGATAAGTGTAAGGTACTTGCCCTTTTTTGGTAATGAAAATAACCCTCAGAAGCTATAATCTAGGTGAAGTAGAGCTTGGTCATACAGAATGTGAAAAGACTTGGGAGTCATGGTAAGCAGAAAATCTAAAGCCAAGTCAGCAGTGCCTCAGTGTGCGCAACAAGGCCCAACAGATTACTTGGATTATTCAAGTTGTATAAGTAACAGAAGTCCAAAAGTTATTTTACAGGCTCTATACATCACTTGTGAGGCCTCATTTTAGGTTTTTGCTTTCTCAGGTTTTGGTCCCTTATACAGGATGGGAATAGGGACGCAATAAGGTTACATCAGAGAAGATATGGATAAAATGATTTACTGATGTAGAACCTCCCGTATGAAGATGAACTTAAAGCTTTAAATCTCCACTCTCTGGAGAGGCGTAGAATGAGGGGGAGATATCATTGAAGTGTATAAGTGGATGACGGGCCTTATAAACAAGGAGAGACATTAATAAAGTACTGAGGGTGTCGATACCAGGTAAGAAAACCGAATAATGGATTTAAGTTGGATAAATTTAGTTTTAGAAAGGACATAGGTAAGTACTGGTTTTCTAACAGAGTTGTAGATGCGTGGAACAGTCTTCCCAGTGGGGTGATAGAGGCTAGGACCTTGGGTAGCTTTAAGAAGAGACTGGACAAATATATGAGTGGGAGGGGCTGGGTTTGATTGGTGTTGGGGGGTGCGGGAGTTGTTTCTTGAGTAGCTTTAGGTAGATGTCGTTTTGATAAGGACCTGCCTCGTATGGGTCAGTAGGCCTTCTGCAGTGTTCCTACATTCTTATGTTCTTATGTTCTTCAGTTCGCGTCCACTTAAGCACTGAGTCACACTCTTTGGAGCATTTTTACAATTACCTACCATGCAGAAACCTGCATAATACGCACTAACTGTGATTTTATTTTTCCTCTTGCACCCTCCTCTACTTTCCCATAATAACTGTCCTTGCGCACTTCTGCTCATCACTCCTTCATCACATTTGTATATTCCTCCTTTAATTCATCCTTATCTGCAGCACTGTGCGATCTTGTTCTTCGCTAGATAAGAGCCTTTATATCGAGTCTGGTGAGCTTTCCCTGGATCTTTGCCATTAGGAGCTTGGCCTGTACAATTTGTTTTGGGTTCATAGTACTTGTGACAATCAGGCTTCTGTTGCAGTCTTTACTGTTTAGCATTAGGATGTGGGGCCCCTCTCCTGGATTGTGGCCTTGATTGGGGCTCCTGTCTTCCCCCCCCCCATCCTCAGTGGAGCTTGTGACATGCTGCTTGCTGACCATGGGTCATGTTTTAAGTTTCCCCGTGACTTAGGCCTTCTTTTTTTCTTCATAGTTTTAATACTGCAATTATCTGAATGGCTGTAGAGATCTCGGGGAACTTTTAGGGAAGTCTTTTGACTTTATTAATTTTATTTAAGTTTTAAACTGATGTTGGTTATTCTAACTTATGATAGTGTTTATTGATGCTGAGTGTTTTATTCATATTTCTAGCTTTTATGGTTTGTTTATTTCAGCTTTCTTTTCATGCGTGTGTTAGGCATTTACTTTTATTGCTAAGAGCAGTGAAAATCCTCTAAAAAGTTTCAATTAATGTTACTACAAATCTTTTTCACTTCTGTTCTAGCTGCAGCCACAACTGTTTCCGATTATCTGGTAAACATGATCAAAGTGTGTTTCTTGTGTTTAACTGTTTGCACTGTGCATTTGAAATGCAATGCATGGGCCCGTACTATACAACAGTACTACTAATTGTTCCTATCTTGCTAACAAGCAATCAGATAGTAAAGTAAAATTGTTGCGGGTTTGTGTTTTTTCCACTGTTAACTGCCACTAGTTCGGTTTGGAGGAAATCGAAAGATGGCTTGCAAGCACTCTTCGACCCCATTCCCACTCTTACAAATTACTGACGAAAGCATTTCAGATCCTGTTGGTGCTGCCAAAGAAATTTGGACATCACCTTTTATGTATATGCAAGGGTTACATCTCTCCTCATTCCTGTTAAGGGGGTCCCCCCTGCCCAAATCTGCACACAAAATCACTCCCTACGAAAGTAAAAGACTGGGCAGGCGATGCAAAATGCCCCAATAAAAAGTAGGGGCCCCAAATTGGTACACTAAGGGAAAAACATCATAAGTGTCGGGGCCCAAGACTGTTCAACAGCTCCCATCAAACATTAGGGGAATTCCCAATAAACCCCTGGCCTGCCTTCAAGAGAGAGTGGACAGATACCTAAGTCAGTGCCAGTCAGCCAGGCTGTGGCTCATACGTTGGACTGCGTGCGGCCAGCGTAACAGCCTAGTTGATCAGGCCCTGATCCATCGGGGGCCTGGTCATGGCCAGGCCGCGGGGGCGTTGATCCCCGGAATAACCTCCAGGTAACCTCCAGGTAAGATAGATTTTGCCCCCGGGAAGTGGCTAGTTTTTGTGCACCTTATCCATCCTGTGGAGGGTTTAGCGCGAGAGCATATGGATACACAAAAGGCCTAGGTAATCACATTAAAATATAACGTTAAATCATGCCCTTAGCTTTCCCGTGAACTCTCATCAATTCTACGTACCAACTAACAGAAGCTGATCTGATGATATATATGCCCACATGCTTCACTTCCTAGCTGCATGACCTTGTCGGTTTAGCGCTTAAATTTTGATTATAATAAAATTTCACATTTCTATGGCTCTAGTTGTCTTTTTACATATTTTCAATTTTATTTGATCCGATAGTAGTTGTTCCTCTTTCATGGATAATTGAAGTTGTTCTGCTGTTCGTAATCCAAGCACCCCGGGCCAAGACACCTTTTTTACTGCCATTACTGTTAGTAGCGCAATTTGTATGTTAAGATAAGAAGATTTCGTTCGGATTTTTAAACCCGGAGGGTTAGCCACCAGGATAAAACCCCAAAAAAGTCAGTGCGTCATCGAGGACTGTCTAACTTATTTCCATTGGGGTCCTTAATCTTTTCCCCCAGGATGCGACCCACACCAGTCGACTAACACCCAGGTACCTATTATTTGCTGCTAGGTGAACAGGACAACAGGTGTAAGGAAACGTGTCGAAATGTTTCCACCCGCCGGGAATCGAAACCCCGGGCCCCCCGTGTGTGTGAAGCGGGAGCTGTAGCCACCAGGCCACCGGGCCACCCTTTTTTGCTGGTACTTAGAAACCCGACCCTTTCTTTCCCTTCATTACTATGGTTCTCGAAAGAGCTGGTTGTCTTTGACCCCTTAATAATCAACTTATACAACCCAAAAGCAATGTCTTTGCTGATAATCAGCCCGTTAATGCATTTTCCCCTATCTTGTAAGAGCTTTGATATTACCTGGCATTACATTTTAATCCAAGCCCATTCCTTGGCCTCCTCAAGGCTGTGTTACTAAACGGTTACTAGGCGCAGTTGTCGAACTTATCTCTGTTCTTCCTTAAAAAATTTGTTGTTCCATATAAATAATTTTACAATTGCTTGCCCTCTGATAGCCGATCCTTTAAACCGGTAAGGGCGATTAGGGTCTTTTTCTGTCATGGTAATTTATTTAGTTGTATGTTTATATCCTAATTCTTCTACACCATCTTCTAACCCAATGGCAGTTTGCAAATTTACCCCTTTTGATACTCCACGCAAGATACTTAAAACCTAGGCGATAAAAATGAAACTACATTCTGTGGATGACCCTCCCATCCCCCCCCCTTCCGTGTATGTACTCAAGCATTCTCGATTTATACGTTCTGTGGAACAGTCGTTCTTCGTCGCTTCTTAGTGTATCTCCGGGAATTTATTGCGGGCACTAATGATACATTCCAAGAACTTCCACTTGCAACAGCTACCTATTTTAGAAGTTGGCACTTTTGTCCATCCGGTAAGAGGACAATGCAAAACACCTAATCAGTGTTTTTAAAATTTTGATTGTGTGAACTTTTCTCTACCATGTAGCTGGCAGGACACTACTTAAAGGTGAGGAAGCTCTTACCCTACCTTTCCCTTCAGGGGACAACGCCTGCCAACAACTTCATTGTCTTAACTGTGCTGGGCTGCACTTTATCTGTTACCGCTCTAGTCCTGTATTCCTTCAGGAAAGTGAAAACCCACCTCTTAAAGAAAAAAGACGGCAAGTCTGACTGCCTGGCCATGGAACATCTTTGCAGGTCTGGTCTTTTACCCAGGATATCACATATGTGTAAAGCCTCTACTTCCATAGACTACAGTCTTCTCTCCCTCGGCTTTTGTGTGTAATAGATTTTAAGGGCTTACCTCCGAAGCTTCCTCGATTTCAGTTCCATATCAACTGTTTTCTCTACTCATTTGAAAGAGGTGGAGGTTCATGCAGATCTTCTGCTTCTACTCCAGACTCTCATGTTAAAGAGGTAGAGTGGGAGAGAAGGAAACAGAGGACCGTTTCCTTTTCTCCCACTCTGCCTCCGGACACTCGTCCTCTACACTCCTCTTCTTCCTCTATATTCTTCTTCCTCTACACTCCTCTTCTTCCTCTACATTCCTCCTCTTCCTCTACACTCCTCCTCTTTCACAGATGTTTCTCAATCCTTATCACCTCAATTCCTAATGAAAACTGTGATAAATGTGCTGAGAATTCGAGTCTGTTTTATATAACAATCCATCAAGTTCTACTCAGCAGTCTGCCGTCTCTAGCGTCTCCTTTGTCCCGTAAAACGTCACATCACCAAATCCTAAGTAAAAAAATCGAATATATCTTCTAACCCTTCTTCTCCTGCCTTCTAGAGGCCCACTAATCCTCTTTTGCAATGCACATGACGTATCTTTAGTAAAGATTATCCGCTGCTATCGTAGCCTGATATACATCACTAGGTTTTATAACTTTTTTTTTTTTTTATTTATTCATTAATTTTTTTAGACTCAGTTTTGCAATGAGCCTCTGACTCTACTCTCTTACAATACGTCCATCTATACCCTGACGCCTCCAATAATGTAAGTTCACTTTTAGTGTGCTCTGACATTCCATATACCAGACTGCTCATCCAAGTAGCGCATCATTATACTGCAGCCGGTGTTTATTTCAATAGGTGGATAATACGATTTATTCTTTGGCCGTTTCTTCTCCTCACCCCTTATATTTAAACAACCTATAATACATTTTTTTTTAATTTTTTCCATAGCCAATAGTTTTTTTTAGGAAATATTGCCATTATTTCCTGTAGAGTGGGTCCCATTCTGCCTCTCGAGGCAACATGAAGCATTTTCTTACCCCATTGTATGTTCTCAATACTGGGGCACCGGCGTGTGTAGACCCTTGAACACACCTTAGTTTATTGTTCAATGTGTGTGGCGTTGGACTTGGATTGGACATTTGTTACTGAACTTCATGAGAGCGACCACTTTTCCTTTTTTGGAAAATACTGTATATTTTCCGGAAATATGGTAATTTATAGGTAAATATGGCCTATATTGTATTTAATAAAAATTATGTTATCGAAAATGGGAAGCCTGCGCATGTGCAGAAGAGACTCGCCATTGTTTGTTTGAATTGAGAGTAAGAAACGTTAATGGAATGGGAAGAATTTTCGTGCTCTAGAGGGTAAAATTGGGTTGACACCTCTCAAATAGGAGCCAAAATTGTTGGATGTGCATTCCTGCATAACTTGAGATATCAGGCGACTGGACAAGACAGCTCCAGGAACCTCAGATAAGTCTGTTATGTTTGTAACTCTGGCCAGTGTTATTTTCATGTATAGACAGTGAGGTTTTCTGAGTATGATACACCTTGATCTCCAGTCAAATTGGTGAGTGATTTTAAGATATTCTCCTTCTGTTATGTAAATGTGTATATATATAATTCTTTAATTTAATATACAGTCCACCAAATGTTATTTACCAGAATTCTTGTTGATGCATCTTTCATTTGTAATTAATAGGTCTAGAGAAACTTGTGGATATGACAGTGGTAGGTATCGAAAGGGAACATTTTTTGCAACCTAGGTGTCCCAAATTCCTACTTGTCTAACTGATAAATAATAATTATCTTTGTTCATTTACTGTTATGTACATAATGATACATTCAGATAAATGTAATTTTCCACATTTAATTTGCCCATTGGTCCTTCGAACCGGATGTAATTAGTGAAGTCGTTAATTAGTTAATTACTTAATAATTATACTATGTGAAATGACCGAAGGAGGTGGATGTTAAGTCCACAAATTTACTTAATGTGTAGTGGATTATAATTATTACAATATTAATTTGGATAATCCAGGTGTGGCTAAAAATTATATTGTGTATAATATTAATTTTGCTATGCCAAATTCTGGCAAGGATTTATATTAATTTGTATAAGATTAATTTTGATGAGCCGAGTCTGGCTAAAGGTTTGTATTAATGTACATTTAAAATTTATATTATAATTTTCTTACATATAATTGCTAAGCTCAAGAAGCTAGGATTTATTCAAAAGTAAGTTGTATCAGTGTTGTAAGTTGTAATCACTGTTATTAATAAAGTTGAATTTAATGCATTGCATCATGGCTGAAAATGAGGAAATTAATATAGAAGACAAACATGGAATATAAAGCAAAGAAAGCATCACTACAGGCTAGAAAATGTCATGCAACCAAGACATATAATAAGTGCTTGGAATTAATGAATCAAGAAACTGTGAATACTGATGATTTAAAATTGTATTTAGATGCTTTAGGTAATAGATATGATTCATACAATTATATTACAACAAATATGAAGGAGATTTGTTAGTAAACTGTGTAGATGAGACTGAAGTAGATCTTATGATTAATCAGTATTACGAATTAGAAGAAAAGATTCTTTCTTGTAAAAGTCAGGCCTTGAATAAATTAAAATGTGTAAACCAGGCAGTTAATCAGTCTGCTCCAACAAATAAGATGTCTTTACCAAAACTCCCAGAATTATGTTTACCTGTATTTAATCCTGGAGAAAAGTGGGAGGAGTTTTGGTCAATTTTTAAAGTAGCTGTGCATGACAGGAGTGACCTAGCCTGTGTAACTAAATTATTTTACCTTAAAGAACAGGTAAGAGGAGTAGCTCAATACTCATAAAGCTGTCCCCCATTGTAGATGACTTTTCAAGGATGCAGTTGACTTGTTGAAGGTCACTTACGGTTTAATAAAGAACATAGTAGGTTCGACGATTAGGAATATCATTGTAGTTTAAAATATCCAAGATCATACTTTACAAAGGTTTTACAGAGTTTAGAGTTAAACTGGAGTGCACTTCAATAACTCTTTATGTAATAACTATAATCTGAAGGAATCAGACTGGTTTTGAGTGCCATGGTACAGAATAAATTAAACTATGAAACACGTGATATTGCTCTGGAACAAAGATCACAGGGTTATTTTGGATCTGGAGGAAATAAGATAGGTTTCAAGAATTAATGTTCAGTTGAGACCTAGCCAACTAACTATGTTTAAAGATGCAAAACATAATAATCTGAGGGTATCAGTCAAGTTTCACCAAAGTATTTGAAGTTGGAAAAAAAAAAAAAAAAAAAAAAGAAAAAAAAAATAAAAAAAAAAAAAGAAAAAAAAAAGAAAAAAAAAAAAAAAAAAAAAAAAAAAAAAAAGAAAAGAAAAAAACAAAAATAAAAAAAAAAAAAAAAAAAAAAAAAAAATGAGAAAAAAAAACAAAGAAAAAATGAAAAAAAAAAAAAAAAAAAAGATGGGCAAAAAAAAGTAATAAAAAAAAAAAAAAGAAAAAAAAAAAAAAAAAAAAAAAAAAAAAAAAAAAAAAAAAAAAAAAAAAAAAAAAAAAAAAAAAAAAAAAAAAAAAAAAAAAAACTAGATACTAATAAAAAAAAAAAAAAATAAAAAAAAAGGAAAAGAAAAAAATAAATAAAAATATAAAAAAAATAATAAAAAAAAAACATATAACAAAAAAAAAACAAATAAAAAAAAAAAAATAAAAAAAAAAAAAAAAAAAAAAAAAATAAAAATAAAAAAAAAAAAAAAAATAAAAAAAAAAAAAATAAAAAAAAAAATAAAAAAAATAAAAAAAAAAAAAAAAAAAAAAAAAAAAAAAAATAAATTAAAAAAAAAAAAAAAAAAAAAAAAAAAAAAAAAAAAAAAAAAATAAAAAAAAAAAAAAAAAAAAAAAAAAAAAAAAAAAAAAAAAAAAAAAAAAAAAAAAAAAAAAAAAAAAAAAAACAAAAAAAAAAAATTAGCCCAATTGTAATAATCATAATTCTGTTCAAAAAATAGTTGCCATAGGTACATTATCAAGCAGCAGGAATCAGAAATAATGATTCCCACAAGGTAAGAAGAATAAGTTCCTTAAGGGTAGCCCAATTAATAAGAAAACAGTCAATGAAAAGAGAGAATTGTCTTTTCTGCAAGGGTACTCATTTTCAAGAATTGCAATGCATTCAATTCATGGAATGATAAAGTTGAAAAGATTGGAGGGAACATGACAGATGTATCAGGTGTTTAGGTAATCACAATGTAAAGGATTATCTTGCAAATTAAAAAATGTTATGATGTCACAAAAGGGAAGACTCATTGTCCATGTGAGGGTCTATTATGACAATGTTGTTATATTGATAATGTTGACAATCCTGACACAACAGTGGCCTAATGTAAAAATTGCTATAATATTATATGATGGGTTTTGCTGTGAAGTTAGCCTTACTGTGTGGTGTTACAGGTAAAAATAATAATTTAATGAAAAAGGCAAATAAATCAAAAAATGTAAATGCATTGTTGGACAGGGATCCCAGGTTACTTTCATTAAAAAACGTAAATGTTTGATGGTATGATAGTACAGATGGCAGATTCCCAACACTTTAAAATTATTGGTCTTTCTCTCGGATAAGGTTCGCATTGTAATGACACTGTTTATGTATCTGTAGGTTGGGCAAATGAGAGAAAGACTGTTAATGCAGTAATTGTAGATAGACTTCCAGAGAAAATATCTACAGTAGGGCTTAGTAAATCTACAGAAAGACTCTCACATAATGTAAATTTTGCACCTTCTGGTGTAAGTGATGATTCTGTAGGCAATAAGTTTTTGATAGGGGAGTGATTTATGCTCCTTGTAAAGGGTATGGTAATGTGGTGTCACCCTTTTAAAGACTGCAGGAGGCCATGTAATGTATGGCAATCGTGTCATTACGATTTCTTAAGTCATAATAATTCATGACTAGAGGAAACTACGAATACCATAACTGTGTGGTCTTACTCAATAAATTCGTTTGCCCCAGTAAAATTTTTCAAGAGGATGGGTTGAGCCAGTTGTTTAATTGTGGGAATTAGACAGCATTGGAATAAATGTAAATGAAGAAAGTCCAGACGATTCTTTTACTCAAGAGCAATACATGAGAGATGTAAAATTTGAATCTGGACAATACTGGGTACGACTTCGTGGAGATGATCCACCCGGTATTGCACACTAATTTACTGTATGGCATATGCGCTGTTAAAGGCTCAGCTCCGCGAATAGAGAAGACACCAGAATTGTTAAACTGCCTTTAATGATATAATTGCTGAGCAGTTAATAAATTTATAGAAGAGGTCTCTTCAAGGGGGGCGCTTGGCGTGGTGAAGAAGAGGCTTTGGTCTGAGGAAATTGACCTATCGGTCTTCTTCCTCAGACCGAACCTAATTAACCCCCAATCTCCCCCTACACTATCCCATCCTCCCTTTTTCAGTTCCGCCTCCTCCTCCCCGCCCCTCCTTTTGCCTTCTCTTTTTGTCCTTTGGGATTTTCTCCAAGAGCGCGCTTGTTCCTAGGTAGGGAAAGGATACCGGGGTCCATCCCTTCGTTGCTGGATTTAGCGGTTGGCGTTTGTTTTCGTGGAATATGGATCGCCTGGGTTGTCCCGATCCTCTCGGTATCCCGGAGTAGCTCTGGGTGTCTTTCGGCGTCGTGGTGTATCTCTGGTTGCCACCATTCGGATTCCGGGGGGGTGGACGAAGGAGGTTATGCTTTGTGGCAGATATCGGCCGCCTCTCTTTTGTCCACGAGGTAGCTCGGAGAGCGAGGTTGCTATCCCGGATTGTTAGTTTTACTTGCATGATGGGTAGGGGTATGGCACGGGTTCCATGCTGCATCTGCGCGACTTGCGGTCTGAGGTCCTCTTGGGCGCTGGGATGGTGATTTTTGGCCTTTCAGGCCTCCTTGGAATTATCCCTCCCGGTTCCCCCTTTTTTTATTCTTGTTTTTATTTTTATTTTATTTTCTTCTTTCTTTTTTTTTCTTAAAAAACAAAAAGAAGAAGTAACTTACCTTGGCAGCCTAGTCCATGAAATGGTACCCCCGGGACCCTTCTTGATTACCGCATCCCGTCTGACCCTGCTAGTCTTTGGACCACTCTTCAGAATTCTCATGCCTCTGTTACTATTGGCTGTGCTGTTTCTCACCCGCTTCAGGTATGAGGCCTCGGACGGATCCTTCGTTTTATCGGACCTTCGCTCTCTATGACTATGCTTGCGGCCTCTCCCTCTCGGTGCGGCCATTTTCAAATCGCTGACCATTCCCACGTCGGCCAATCTGTCCCAGCCTAGAGCCAAGGAAATTACCTGCTGATGATACTTCACCACCTTCTCGTTCTTTCAAACGATCGAACGTCCTTCATACCTTTCCACGCTCAGTTTCAGACTGAAACTATGGACTAAATTTCTTCACTTTACGACAAACTTCCTCTACTGCCTATCTTTCTGACCATTAGTATTCGAAGGCACTCTACGCCATGTGGTATGATATTTCTTTTCTGTTTAAGAGCGGTTATGCGCATCATTACCATCAGAATGCTATACCCGGCTCATGAGCTTCTCTCGTCTTTCCCATATCGATACTGTTTCCTGTCACTCTTTTTGAAAAACATCTTCCCTCAATTCTGTTGTGGTACCGTCATTCTGCCCCATACCATAGTTCAACAAAATTTTCCAGAATGTGGCACTGACATTCTAGAAACAACTGGAACTCCAAGATCTCTATCCTCAAGGTAGACACTTTACGTTCTTCCTGCCCGTGGGCGGGGAGACGATACCCTATCAATGTGGCTCGTTTAACTTTTGACAGCCGAGAACTCCAGCCTCAGTTTATATAGCAGGACATCGGTTACAAGTTCCGAAAAGGTGATCCCTTACACCACAAAACGTGTAGAAATTGTGGCGATTTGGCCATCCGCGAAATATTGCAGATCTATCGCGAATGCCACCAGTCTGTGGTGCCGATGACCATTCTATTACGTCTTGCAATCGATCTCCTTTGCCTTAACTGTCATGAGGCTCACCTTCGTACGCTCGCCGTTGTCAGGTCTATTTACGAGCGGGAAATACCGTTTACCTCATAGAGTCAGTAGGTCTCATTATGCCTTGGCGTTTTTCATCTCGCCTCCTAAGGGAGACTCACGTGTTTCTTATTCCCGTGTTTCAAAACGTTCCCCTCACTTCTGGTATCCCTCTTCTACACTCACCTCTGGTTTCTCTCCCATATTCACTCATGTATCTATATCCTTTTGCTGTCTCGGCTCAGACGTCCCTACTTCAACGCCTCAGTCTATTCTCGCTTCTTCCGAGCTTCTCTCTCACAAGCTCAGTATCGCGTGACCTCGCACGACACCTCCTCCAATCGTCCCTTACTTCTCAAAGTCAAAAAAGGGTCCATTAACTCTCCTACTTCTTCACCTCCTCATTTTACCTCCCCTGGTCCTTCTGTCCTGGTTCTTCCTCTTCACTGGCTCCGTTACAAGTGGAGAGGAGTTCACCTCCTCCTCGTACTGTTTACCTTCCTCCCCTGTTCCATCCCATGTTTCTTCCTCTTCTGCCACTCCCCAGGTTCCTGCCTTTCTGTTCCCTGCACGCTTTCCAGTTCTTCCTCCCTTTCGCCCCCCCTCCCATACCTTGGTTCTGTCCAATTACATTTCCAATCTTTACTATTCCTCCCCCTACCATTCCAATATTGTCTCCAACGAATTCTGAATCGAAGACCACTTGAAAGCAAATCTCTGAATGTATTGCAGAGACCACAACCATTCAATGGGCACTGATCCACTTCGCTCTTTCTCTCTCCTAATGCTCCATCTGCGCAACTCCTTTTTTCACAGCGCACCGTTCCTTCGCTGCTTGAACGTTTTTTCCACTGCTCCGCATGTGGACTTTTCAACCTTCTAGTCGTAGGAACCCTTACATGCGGATTTCAAGTATCTTTATCATTGCCAATCATGGCTTATTTACAGTGGATTTACGCGGCCTCAGAGGTTATCGGGGCTGAGCTTCAAGATGTTACTCTCCCAGTTTGCCTGTTGGTGTTGCTTACAGGAACAAAATTACACTCTGCTGTATTTCTCCACATTTCTCAGGCTATAATTTATTGTATTCTTCAGATCCTTTTCCTGTGGGACTTTAATGAAGTGCCCTTTCTTTCTCCTGATATTCTGTACATCAGCTATTTGTTCATACTTCGCTGCATTTCACGCAGTCCGTATCCACTTACATAGGTGGTATTATGCTACTGTTCCTTATATCTTCTCCGTCTCGGGCATTATATATTCTGGGATTTTGTCTTCCTTGTTTCGTCATTTACCGCAAATGATTCTGTTACTTGGTGATTTTAATGCCACCCTTTCCTTCGGGGGGGGGTCTCACTGTGATGCCGTGGAATTCAGTTAGTGGCTCTTTCTATGCCACCCACCCCTCCTGTTTTGGAATACAGTACTCCCACCATTTTGATCCTCGGACTCATACTCTCTCTTGCATCGATCTCTCAGTCTGCTCTTCCTCCGCCGCATTAGACTTCACTTGGTCTGTTCTACCGGACTTTCATGCCAGTGATCATTTTCCCCAATCATTCTTACTTTCCCCTTCATATTCGCCACCTCTTCGCAACCCAACGCTGGCAATTTATTCGGGCACATTGGAACCTTTACTCTCACCTAACTGTTTTTAAAGAGGTTCCTTCTCGTCCTCATCGTGAGCTTTTACACTCTTCTGTCCTCCGTTTTCCACTGCTTCTCATTCTATACCCCAAACTTCGGGCAGGCATTTTCGAAATGGTGGCCTTGGTGGTCTCTGCTGGTGCGCGTGCAGTTCGTTTGAAACGCGCTGCATGGGGGCAGGTACGGTTACAATGGACCACAGAGTGGACTCCTTGATTTAAACAGAAGCGTGCGATCGCTCGCCGTGTCATCGTGACGCTAATACGCACTTGCTGCGAGATTATGTCTCCACTTCACTCTGCTTCCTCTATGATTGCAGTCTGGAAAAAAGTACGATAACTGAGTGGTAATATTCTCCTGACCGGTCATGTTCTGCGGGTTGCCGTGTGTAGTGATAGCAAACCCAATAGATGTTGCAATGATATTGGCAATCATTGGTCACATATTTCTCAGGGGACTCTTCTATGCCCCTCAATTTCTTTCCTCAAAGTATGCCAGAGGAGTTAGCACCCTTGGACTTCTTCTCTCAGAGAAGTCAGTATAATGTGCCTTGTACACTTCCAAGAACTGGACGGCAACACTCTCAGCTTGTCGTTCATCGGGGCAGATGGGCCCGAAGACATTCATATTCGTATGCAACAACATTTACATCAGAATCAGACCTTGCAGTCCTATTATGCCTTTACAATCTTATTTGGTCACAAGGGGT
This sequence comes from Cherax quadricarinatus, assembly GCF_026875155.1. Classification (NCBI taxonomy): domain Eukaryota; kingdom Metazoa; phylum Arthropoda; class Malacostraca; order Decapoda; family Parastacidae; genus Cherax; species Cherax quadricarinatus. Next base: position 10,595,637 of record NC_069488.1, read on the forward strand.
TCTTCCTCAGCTGTGGAAATTCGCCATTGTTCTCCCTTTCGCAACCAGGGGCAATACATGGTCATGAAACCTCCCTCTATTCGTCCCATTGATCTTACCTGTGCAGTTTGAAAGTAATGAACGGCCTTAGTTAAAAATAGACGTTTAGTATGGTATTTAGACACACAAACAGTCTCGCCACTCGTCAATATGGCTTTCGTAAGGACGTTTACCTATAGACCCTTACTTCGCTTGGATACGTATGTTCGTAATGCCTTTGCGAATAACCACTCAGTTATTGCCATATTTTTTGACCTGAGAGGCTTTATGACACAACTTGGAGGTATAATATTTTGGCCTAAGCCCCACTCCTTAGGGCCTTCGAGGCAAATCTTACCATCCTTTCCTTAAGAACTTTTTATCTGACTGGCATTTGTGTTAGGAGTTAATAATGTGCTCTCACGGACTTTATCCCAAGCTGATGGTGTCCCCAGGTATGGTTTGAGCTCAACACTTTTTCGCCTTCGCTATTAATGTTTTGGACTTAGTCTTCCATATAATATTTGGGTCATCACTCTTGCTGATGGACTTCGCTTTTGCCTGTGCAGGCGTGACTGTCACTCAGTACGTTTCTCTCCAACATGCAGGTCGACCGTGTTTCCAATTGGGCCACCACACGTGGGTTTAACGGGCTACGCGATAGTATAAAACCACCAAATCACTTTCACTAGACGCTCTGTCTTCTCGATTTCCTTTTTGTCACGGTGGGCCGGTGGCCTGGTGGGCTAAAGCTCCGTCACTACACGGAGGGCCCGGGTTCGGATTCCCGGCGGTGTGGCGGAGGAAAACATTTCGACAGTTTCCTTACACCTGGTTGTCCTGTTCACTAGCAGCAATAGGTACTGGTGATAGTCGACTGGTGTGGGTCGCATCCTGGGGGACAAGATTAAGGACCCAATGAAATAAAGTTAGACAGTCCTCGAGGACCGCACTTGACTTTCTTGGGTTATCCTGGGTGGCTAAACTCGGGGTAAAAATTCTGAACGAATTCTTATCTTTCTCTATGGCTCCCGTATCATGAACGTGATACAGTAAGTTTCTGGCCTCCTCTTTGAATCGTAGATTATCCTGGAAACATCACTTTTTACCTCTCTGAGGCAACTTGTCACAGCCGGCTGAACCTTTGTATACCCTTGCTCTCTCTTCATGGGGAGTTGATCGGCGAACCCTCCTTCGCCTACATTCCCTTATTTTATCGAAACTTGATTATGGTGACCAGATCTATTCAGCGGCATCTCCTGCTACTCTTCTCTAGCCTTAACCCCATTCATCACCAAGGATTACGTTTATGCCTTGGTGCTTTTCGCTTTTCCCCCTGCAGAAGCGAACGTTCCATCCTTATCCGATGCCATGATCCCCCATTGCCTGCACTATTTATTTTCGCTCTCATGATTCCCCGCAATCCTTCCATTTATAGAATGGTCACTGATATTAGTGGGACATTCTTTATTTGTTCGCCGCCCCTGTTTACTCCGTCCCTTCTCTCTTCGCCTTCATTCGCTCTTGTCTTCTCTTCAACTACCGCCTTTCTATGTACATTTTAGCATCTCACTTTTCCCTACCCCCCTGGGAAGTTCCAGTTTGTTCGAGTCTGTTCTTTCTCCCTCCCTTGCTCGAAAGCCCAACTGTCTACGGTCGCTTCCCGCTCTCTTTTTCTTGACCACTTTCACTCTCATTCTCATGCCATTGCTGTTTTACACAGATGGCTCTAAGTCTTCTGACGGCGTAGGATTCGCAGCAGTGTTTCTGGACAGCGTCGTACAAGGGCATTTACTATCTTCGGCTAGTATTTTTACTGCTGAATTATTGCCATCCTTACAGCACTTATCCGTATTGCATCTATGCCTGTGTCATCATTTGTGGTTGTCTCAGACTCCCTTGTGCTTTACAGGCTTTTAAAAAATTTGATACACCTCCCCCTTAGTCCTCCGTATCCAACTTTGGCAAACGCCGCATCTTTACCAAGCATAAAGATATTGTTTTTTGTTGGGTCCCTGGTCATTTTGACGTACAGGGCAATGAACAGGCAGACACTGCTGCGCGGTCAGCAGTACATGCCTACCAGTTTCTTATAGAGGTATTCCATTTATGGACTATTTTACTGCAATATCTTCCCACCTTCACACCGTTGGCAACAACGTTGGTCTACTATGTCTCGGCAACAAACTTCAGTCTATTAAACCGAGTATAGGTTACTGGCCGTTTCTTATCACCCGTGTCGAGGTTGGGAGACTACTCTCTCCCGTCTTCGCATTGGCCATACTCGTCTTACTCATGGATATCTATGGAGAGGCGTTCTTGCTCCTCTCTGTGAGAATTGCCAAGCTCCAATTATCAGTTTAGCCACATTCTGTTGGAAATGCCCACTTTATCAACGAGCATGCAGAATTTACCTCTGGGCGTCGGTCTTCGCTCCGCTGCTCTCTCTTTACCTTCCCTTCTCGCTGATGGACCCACCTTTCATCCCGGGCTCATTGACTTTTTGACAACAACTGATTTACTTCACAAATTCTGATACCTTCAGCCCTTTCTACTTCAATCTCTTGCTACCCTCTACCTCCGTACTATCCCCTGCCCCGCTGTTTTCTGTAACCTGCTGATCATCCCCCCTCCCTTCTGCCATCCAATTCCCTTGCTTCCTTCCCTACCCTGCAGCGCTGTATAGCCCTTGTGGCTTAGTGCTTCTTTTTGATTATAATAATAATATAGAAGAGGTACCTCTTGTGCAAGCCAAAATTTATGGTCACTATTTGCCACATCACGTAGTGAAGAAGGATTCTAAGACCACTCCTTTGAGGATTGTGTTTAATTGTAGTGCCACGAGTAACAAAAATGTACCTAGTTTAAATGACTGATGACAGGTCCGTCAATGACGGAAAAATTAGAAGATATCTTATTACATTTCAGGATGGAGAATTATGCCTTTATGGCTGACATAAGTAAAGCTTTCCTAAGAGTGGGTTTACAAGAGGCTGACCGGGATTGTACCCGCTTCTTATGGCCTGAGAATCCTAGTGACCCACTTAGCCCTCTGAAAACGTTTCGCTTTAGGAGCGTATTATTTGGTGCTACATCCAGTCCATTCCTACTTCAAGCGACGATAAATGCACACCTTAAACGTATGGAAAGTCCATTGAGTAAAGTAATAAGCAAACAATTTTATGTGGAAAATTTTCCCCTGGGTGTGACGTCAACTGAGGAGGAACTGTTAATGATTATGGAGAGGCTAATGAAATAAAGCAAAGTGCAAATATGCCTCTGAGGAATGAAAGTAATTCGTCCAAAATTTAAAGGACAAAATAAGTAAAGATTTCCCCCGGAGATGAAGTGCCAAAATGTAGTAATGTATTGGGGTTAACTGGGATACTGGAGAGAGATTTGTTAATGTTAAAACCTAATAATTACAGTATGCCCAATAAATTAACTAAGAGAGTTTTGCTTGCTGAAGTTTTCCCAAAAGTTTTGATCCACTAGGTTTAGTGTCACCCCTTACTATGAGAGGGAAATTATTTAAAACAGGAAGCATGGAAACTTAAATGTGCTTGGGATGAAATTCTACCTGAGGAATTCATTAACAGGTGGAATGAATTAATTGGTGATTATGAAAAAATTTCCGGTATTGGGGTTCCCACGCCAGGTGGCCAATCCAAATGGGAAAAAAAGTACTCCAAAATTTTTTGTGATGCCCTTTAAAATTGGCATATGGAGCAGTTGCTTACCTTCAATGTAATAGTGTTTTTCTCTTGTTTTTGTCTAAGACTAAAGTGTTCCAATTAAATCATGTACTTCCTCAGTTGGAATTAAGAGCCATTTATGTAGATGTCAAATTAGCTAATTATATAAGAAATAAGTTGCGGAGAAAAAATATTAGTGACACTGTAATTTGGTCTGATAAAGAGGTATCCTTTCAATGGATTCAATGGAAACAGTAAATTGTGTACAGTACAAAACAGAGTCGCTGAAATTAATCAGATGAAAGAGAAGTATAATAGTTTGGGTCAGCATATGTTAACATTTAATCATATACCTGGTGAGGAGAATCCAGCTGATTTCTTGTCTCGAGATTTACCTTATGCTAAATTTATAAATGCTGTATCATGGTTTAAAGGACCGAGCTGGTTGGTAAATAAAGCTAATTGGCCTGTACAAAAGGCGTATATTGCTCCTGTTGAAATTACTGTGATCACCGCTCCAATAGTTTGTCCTCCCTTAGCCATTGATATAAATAGGTATTGTTCTTTACCCAAATTAATCAATGTAACTAATTTAGTGTTTAAATTTCTAAAGATGAATCTCTCATATAAATTTTCACATCCTCTTGAATATTGGATAAAGAGGGTTCAAGAAGAAATCTATGGAAATGAGATTAAATTGATGATGGAAAGAAAAATTGTGAAAGGTTCCATAATAGAGAAATTGGGGCTGTATTTAGAGAACAATGTAATTAGGTGCAGAGGTAGGTTACAAAATGCTGAATTGGGTGATTATGCTAAACACCCTATCTTACTGCCCAAAACTCATCATCTAACAAATTTGATTGTTCAAAATTCCCATAAAAATGTAATGAATGGTGGGGTACAAGATACCTTAAACTATATTAGGGAAACTTTCTGGATTCCACAAGGACAGCAAAGTGTAAAAAGGGTGATTAAATCTTGTGTAATATGCCGCCGTGTGGATGCCAGATCCTATATGTACCCAGGTCCTCCACCATTGCCAAAGGAGCGTGTACAATTAGTGAAACCATTTGATGTAACAGGTGTAGACTATGGTGTTCCACTGAAAATGTATGTTTGTTTGTTCACCTGTACTGCTACTAGGGCAGTTCATTTAGAAGTGGCACAGGACTTGTCTGCAGAACAGTTTATACAGCTGTTTCGAAAATTTCCAGCTAGGAGATCCTGTCCGAGATTGATGATTTTGGATGATGCCACAAATTTTGTAGCAGGTGCTCAACATTTGATAGAGTTAAATAATAGTAACGATGTTCAATCTCTGTTAACACAGCTAGGGTGTACCTGGAAATTTATTACTCCTAGAGCCCCTTGGCAGGGGGGGCTGTACGAAAGACTGATAGACACAGTGAAGCTGTGTCTCCGTAAAGTACTACACCGGATAAAAATTAATTTGGAAGAATTCCGTGCAGTGTTAGTGGAGGCGGAAAATCGGATAAATAATAGGCCTCTCGTACTGGTGTACACCTGATGAGATGTATTAACACC
>NC_069488.1:10601397-10632008 GCF_026875155.1 Cherax quadricarinatus
TCATTTTTTGACGTACGGGGAAATAAACAGGCAGACACTGCGCGGGGTCACAGTACATACCTACCAGTTTTCTTATAGGGGTTTTCCCATTACGGAATTTTGCTGAATTCTTCCCACCTTCCACCCTTGGCAAAAAACGTTTTTTCTACTATTTTGGGCCCAAAATTTTCGTCTATAAACCGAGATGGGTTTACGGGCCGTCTTCTTACACCATGTCGGGGTTGGGAAAGCATCTCCCCCGTCTTCGCTTTGGCCATCCGTCACTCATGGATACTCATGGAGGGGCGTTTTGCCCCTTTCCTGTGGAATTCCCAACTCCATTAAGTCAGCCACATTCTGTTGGACTGCCCATTTTATCAACGAGCACGCAGAATTTACCTCTGTCGTCGTCTTCGCCCCGCTCCCCTTTTTTACCTTTCCCTTTCCCGCTGATGGACCCACCTTTCTCCGGACTCTCTCATTGACTTTTTGACAACGACGACTGACTTCAAAAATTTCTGATACTTTCAGCCCTTTCTACTTGAATCTCTTGCTACCCTCTACCCCGTACTATCCCCTGCCCCCCCTGTTTTTCTGTAACCTCTGATCATCTCCCCTCCCTTCTGCCATCCAATTCCCTTGTTTCCCTTCCCTACCCTGCAGCGCTGTATAGCCCTTGTGGCTTAGCGCTTCTTTTTGATTATAATAATAATAATAATCTGTCCCCTTCCATGCTTCTTCTCCATTTCCCCTCCACCTTTTTGCCCCCCCCCTACCTTGGTACAGTCCATTACAGTTCCAATCTTTACTCATCCTCCCCCTACCATCTCCAATATTGTCCCCCATACGACGTCTCTGAATTCCAAAACACTTGAAGCAATCTCTGAATATATTGCAGAGACCAAACCATCAGTGGACACTGACCAACCCTCTGTTCCTTCTCTCTCCTCTCCTCCATCTGTGCAACTCCTTTCTTCACAGTGCACCATTCCTTCGCTGCTTGAACGTTTTCCGCGCCTCCGCAATGGACTTTTCTAACCCCTCTAGTCTGTAGGAAACCCTTACCTGGGGATTTTCAGGTATCTTTATCGTTGCCAATCATGGCCTATTTACAGTGGAATATACGTGGCCTCAGGGGTAATCGGGGTGAGCTTCAGATGTTGCTCTCCCAGTTTTCCCCTGTTGGTGTTTGTTTACAGGAACCAAAATTACACTCTGCGTTATCTCTCCCATCTCAGGCTATAATTTATTGTATTCTTCAGATCCTTTTCCTGATGGGACCTTTAATGAAAGGGCTCTTTTTCTGTGCACTGATATTCCGTACCATCAGCTATTTGTTTGTACTTCGCTGAATTACACAGCAGCCCGTATCCACTTGCATAGGTGGTATAAGCTCTGTTCTTTATATGTCTCTCCTTCTCGGGCATTATCTATTCTGGATATTGCCTTTCTTGTTTCGTCATTACTGCCACCGATTCTGTTACTTGGCGATTTTAATGCCCATCATTTCCTCTGGGGGGGTCTCACTGTGATTCCTGTGGCATTCAGTTAGAGGCTTTTCTTGCCACCCACTCCCTCCATGTTTTAAATACAGGTACTCACACCCATTTTGATCCTTGGAATCACACACACTTGCATCGATCTCAGTCTGCTCTTCCTCCACCACATTAGACTTCACCTGGTCTGTTTTCCCAGATTTACACGAGTGATCATTTCCCAATCGTTCTTACTTCCCCTTCATATTCACAACCTCTTCATATCCCACGCTGGCAATTTGATCAGGCAAATTGGAACCTTTACTCACAACTAACTGTTTTTAGTGAGGTTCCGTCTTCGTCCTCCATTGATGAGCTTTTACACCTCTTCTCGTCCTCCGTTTTAACCATAGCTTCTCATTCTATACCCCAAACTTTGGGCAGGCATTCTCAGAAATGCGTGCCTTGGTGGTCTCCTGCTTGTGCTCGTGCAGTACATTTGAAAAAGCGCTGCATGGGCAGGTACCCGTACAATAGAACCACGGAGAGACTTCTTGATTTTAAGCAGAAGTGTGCGATCACTCTCCGTGTCATCTGTGATGCTAAATACACTTGCTGGCGAGATTGTCTCTACCATCACCTCTGCTTCCTCTATGAGTGCAGTCTGGAAAAAAGTACGAAAACTGAGTGTATAAATATTCTCCTGACCCGGCTCCTGTTCTGCGGGCCCGCTGGTGTTGATATAGCAAACCCACTAGATGTTCCAATGAAATTGGCAATCATCGGTCCATATTTCTCAGGGGCTCCATCATGCCCCTCGTTTCCCTTTTCCCCAGAGTCTGCCAGGAAATTAGCACCCTTGGACTTTTCTTCTCTCAGAGAAAACATTATAATGTCCCCTTTTTCCACTTAAAGGGAACTGGAGGCAAATTTCAGTTTTGCCATTAAATTGGAAGCTGGGCCTGACGCCCTTTCAAAATTCGTATGCTACAACATTTACATCAGCCCAGCCCTTGCAGTCCCTATTAGGGCCTTTTTTTAATTTAATTTTTTGGTCACAAGGATTTTTTTTCCCAGCGGGATTTTTTCCCTTTTTTTCCTCCCTTTCTGAAAACCCGGGCCCACAAAGGGGAAACTTTGAAGCCCCCCTACATCCCCATTGCTTTTACCAGTGCAGTTTGCAAAGTGAGGGAACGCCTGAAAAACGGGACATTTAGGGTGGTATTTAGGGGACTCTACAGCCCTCTCCCTCGCAATAGGGTTTCCCGAAAGGGATAGTTCTACCCATAGCCCCCTTAACCGCTTGGATACATATGTTCGTAATGCCTTTGGTTTAATAACCCTAGTTAAATTTTAATATTTTTTGACCCGAAAGGCCCAAAGGGCACAACTTGGAGGTTTTAAAAAAATTTTTGGGCCCCAAACCCCCCTTAGGCCCCCAAAAGGGAAAAAAACCCCTCCTTCCTTAAAAAACTTTTTAAATGACAGGCATTTCTGGTTTGGGTTTTAAAAATGTGCCCCTCCCCCCCGGGCTTTTTCCAAGCTAAGGTGGGCCCCCAGGAATGGTTCTGAGCACAACATTTTTTTCCTTGCTAAAAATGATTTGGGCTCTAGTCTTCCCTCAAAATTTTTGGGCATCACCTATTTTATGACTTTTCTATTGCTTGTTTGAGGCGCTGGGCTGTGACCCCCATTACGTTTCTCGGGCCCGGGATTGCGGTCCCACCCTGTTTCCAATTGGGGCCCCCCACTCATGGGTTTAAAATTTTTAAGCCCCCAAAAATCTCCAAATTTTCTTTCACTAGGACGTCTGTCATCTCCAATCAAACCCTTTTTACCCTATTGGGTCCCCTATCCCGAAAATTTTATCAGGGTTTTTGGGCCCCCCTCTTTGACTGTTTGGTTATCCTGAAAACCCCCACCCTTACCTCTTGGATTTAACTTGTCCCCCGCCGGGTTTAACCTTCTTTTAAAACCCTTCCCCATCTTTTTATGGGGAGCTGAAAACAAACAAACTTCTTCGCCCACAAACCACCCCCCCTTTTATCGAAACTTGTTATGGTGGGCCAGGGTCAAATTTAAACGGCCCCTCCTGCCCAAATCTTCTAGCCTTAAACCCATTCAAACACCCGGGTTAAAGTTTTATTGCCTTTTGGTGCTTTTTGTCTTTCCCCCGTTTAAAAGCCTTAAACAGAAACGGGCGTTCCCTCCTTATCCTATCGGGGCCCGGGTGCCCATTGCCTTCGCTACTATGAAATCTCCCCCCGAAACCTGCCCAAACCTTCCATTTTTTAGAAAAGGCCTGATTTAAATCCCACTTTTTTATTTTTTTTCGCCGCCCCTGTTTTACTCCATCCCTTTTATCTTTTTTCCTTTCATTCTCTCTTTTTTTTCTTCAAATTTCCCCCTTTCTATGTTTTATGTAGGATCCCTTTTCCCCCCTGGGAAAAATTCCGCTGTTGAGTCTGTTTTTTCCTTATCCCTTTGTCGAAAGCCCAACCCGCCTACGGTTGCTTCCTGCTTTCTTTTTGACCCCTTCCACCTCATTCTCATTTCCATTGCAGTGTACACGATGGCTCTAAGTATTCTATGGCGTAGGATTTTGCAGCAGTGGGTTTTCCGGGGCAGTGTCCCTAAGAGGGCAAATTTTTTTTTCTTTTTACTGTACTTTTCGCTGAAAATTTTTATGCCCCTTCCTTTCAGCATTACCCGTATTGCATCTAGGCCCGTTTTTATCATTTGTAGTTGTCTCAGACCCCCCTTAGTGCTTTACAGGCATGCAGAAATTTGAAACACCTCACCCCTTTTCCCCCCCATATCCAACTTTTGGGTACCCCCATGTTTACCAAGCAAAAAGTTTTTTGTTTTTTGTTGGGTCCCCCCGGGCAAAGTTGCCTCCCGGGGGGGTGAACAAAGGAGACACCGGGTGCACGGGCAGCAGTACTTACCTCCGTTTCATAGAGGTATTCCATTTACGGGGCTAATTTTTCTGCAAAAGAACCCACCTTCCACCCCCCCGCAAAAACGTTGGGGGCTAATTTGCTCCGGGAACAAACCCTTAAAAACTATTTAAAACCCAAATATAGGTTTTTCTGGGCCCCTCTTCTTGTCCCCCCAGGTCAAAAGGGTTGGGGGGACTACTCCCCTCCCCCTCTTCACATTGGCCCAAAAACCGCCCTTTCTCAAGGATTATCTCATGGAGAGGGCCCTGGTCCTCTCGTGAGAATTTTTAGACCCAATTTCCAGTCAGCCCCAAATTTTGTTGGGGTTTCCCCCTTTAAAACAACGGGGGCACGCAGAATTTTCCTCCATCGTCAAAAATTTCCCTCCCCTGCTCTCTCCTTACCTTCCCTTCCCCCGCTGAAAGGACCCCCCCTTTTATCCGGACACCCATCGGAAATTTTTGACAACAAAATGCTGACTTCACAAACCCCCTGATGCCTTTTACCCTTTTTACCCCAATCCCTTGTACCCCTACCCCCGAACTATGTGGGCCCCCCTGTTTTCCGTAAAACCCACTGAACATCCCTCCCCCTTTTTTGCTGCCCAAAACCCTCGCTTCTTTCCCTACCCGCAGCGCTGTATAGCCCTTGTTTCTTAGGCTTTTTTTTTTATAAAAAATAATGCAGGACACGGTTTACAAGTTTCCCAAAAAGGGGAAACCCCACACCACAAAGTGGGAGAAAATTGCTGGAGATTTGGTCACCCAGCGAAATATTGCAGATCTATAGCCGAATGCACAGTCTGTGGTGCCGACGACCATTCTAATACGTCTTGCAGTCGACCTCCCTCCTGCCTTAATTGTCATGAGGCTCACCCTTCGTACTCTCGCCATTGCCAGGTCTACTTAAATGAGCGTGAAATCTGTTGCCTCATAGAAGCAGAAGGTCTCCCTTATGCAATGGCAGTTTCTCATCTCCGCCTCCAAGGGAGACTACCCCGTGTTTCTTATTCTCATGTTTCAAAACGTCCCCCCACTTCTGGGTTCCCATCTTCTGCAGCCTCCTCTGTTGTTACCCCTTCCATAGTCACTCCTGTATCTAATTCTTTTGCTGTCCTGGGCTCAGACGTCCTACTTCAACACCTCATCTGTTCTGACATCTTCGAGTTCTCACTCACAAGCCTGGGTATCGAGAAGATCTTGCACGACACCTTCTACCAATCACCCCTCTACTTCTCAGAAGTCCAAAAAATCCCCTTTGCTCAAATCATCTTTGCTCCCTCCTTCCCTCCTTCTGCCCCCACATTTTACCTTTCCAGTCTCTGTACCTGATTCTTCCTCTCACTGGCTTTATTACAAGTGTGGAGGTTCACCCCCCTCCTCGTTCTGTGCCTCCCTCCCCTGTCCCCTCTCAAGTCTCTCCCTCTCTCCTTCTTGGGCATTTTCTATCCCAGATTTTGCCTTTCTTGTTTCCTCCTTACCACCACCGCTTCTGTTACTTTGCGATTTTAATGCCCACCATTTCCTCTGGGGGGGGTCTCATTGTGACTCACATGGCATCCAGTTGGAGGCTTTTCTCGCCTCTCACCCCCTCCATGTTTTAAATACGGGTACTCCCACCCATTTTGATCCTCGTACTCGTACTCTCTCTTGGATCGATCTATCGGTCTGCTCTTCCTCCACTGCACTAGACTTCGCCTGGTCTGTTCTACCGGACTTACATGACAGCGATCATTTTCCAATCCTTCTTACTTCTCCTTCATATTCACCACCTTTCCGTAGCCCTTGCTGGCAATTTGATCGGGCAAATTGGAACCTTTACTCGCATCTCACTGCTTTTAGTGAGGCTCCTTCTTCATCCTCCATTGATAAACTCCTACACCTCTTTTCAACGTCAGTTTTTAACTGCAGCTTCTCATTCTATACTGCAAACCTCAGGCAGGCATTCTCAGAAGTGCGTGCCTTGGTGGTCTCCTGCTTGTGCTCGTGCAGTATGTTTGAAATGCACTGCATGCAGCAGGTATCGGTACAATAGAACTGATGAGAGACTTCTTGATTTTAAGCAGAAGCGTGTGGTCACTCACCGTGTCATCCATGACACTAAACGCACTTGCTGGAGGGATTGTTTCCACCATCTCCTCTGCTTCCTCTGAGTGCAGTCTGGAAAAAAGTGAGGAAATTGAGTGGTAAATATTCTCCTGACCCGGCTCCTGTTCTACGGGTCACTGGAGTTGATAAAGCAAACCCTCTAGACATTGCCATTGAAATTGGCACTCATCTGGTTCGCATTTCCCAGGGGCTCCATCTATGCCTCTCGTTTCTTTCCTCAAAGTCTGCCAGAGAGTTAGCACCCTTGGACTTTTCTTCTCTCAGAGAACAGCAGTATAATGTGCCTTTTACACTTCGGGAACTGGAGGAAACACACTCAGCTTGCCGATCATTGGCACCTGGGCCTGACGACATTCATATTCGGATGTTACAACATTTACATCAGTCAGCCCTTGTAGCCCTCTTACACTTCTTCAATCTTATTTGGTCACAAGGAGTTCTTCCCCATCTGTTGAAATCTGCCATTGTTCTCCCTTTCCGCAAGCCGGGTACTATGGGACATGCCTCCCAACTATCATCCCCTTGCTCTTACTAGTGCAGTTTGCAAAGTGATGGAACGTCTGGTAAATCGATGTTTAATGTGGTATTTAGAGATACACAACAGTCTCTCCACTAGTCAATATGGCTTTCGTAAGGGCCGATCTACCATAGACCCCTTACTACACACTTGGATACATATGTTCGTAATGCCTTTGCAAAAAACCACTCAGTTATTGCCATATTTTTTGATCTTGAGAAGGCATATGACAAAACTTGGAGGTATAATATTTTGGCCCAAGCCACTCCTTAGCCCGAGGCAATCACCATCCTTCTTGGAACTTTTTAACTGACGACATTTCCCTGCTCGAGTCCCCAAAAATGTGCCCCCGGACTTTGTCCAAGCTGAGGGGGGGTGCAGGGTTTTTCCCGCGGGGCGGAAGCCAAAAAAAATTCGAAATTATGAAAACTGAGTTTTTTGTTACCAAAAAATAGCTGAACTTTTCTGGCTACAAAGCTGTATAATTATTATCCCTTTACGATGTTTCTAAAAGAAATTACAGCCATTTATACAGGCAATGGTTGACAGCCTGACGCAACATAATTGCGTTAAAAGCGCTGACCCCGGTTTGTTGACGTTTTTGTTACGTTTTTTCCCTGTTACTTTTATCGTTTTGTATATCTTTGTCTAAAACATGGTCCCTCGATTATCGAGGAATCCGTCCTGGAAGCCGGTCGTTTATCGAAATGGTCCGTTTACGAATCAATTTTTCCCCATAAAAAAATAATGTAAATTCAAAATTTCCCTTCCTGACACCCAGAGTATTAAAACAAAAAAAATTTACATGAAATATTCATGGGAGTACATAAACAATACAATGGGAAATGGGTTGAATGAAACATTAAAACATAACACTTACCTTTATTGGAGAAATTCGTCTTAGTGTATGGGAGACTGGAGGAGGAGGAAAAAGTGGGTTGTTTATATTTGGAAGGGGGAATCCCTTCCCGCAACACCTCAGGTACATTTGCTTTTCTGGTTGCTTCTTTTCTTGTTTCTTAATACCACTAGACCAGCTTGAGAGTCACTGGGAGTCCTGTCTCGCAAAATTAATGTGCAGAGAGCTCTGTTTCTGGTGTCTCTTTAAAACTTCCCTAAAATGGGCCAAGACTCTGTCACTGTACAAGTTTGCCGATATGGCTTGCAACATCCTTTCTCTGGGTGATTTTTCTCCATAAATCTTTCCATCTTACCCCACATAGTAAAAATTCCTTAATTTCTAAAGAAGGCACCTTCTTCCATCTTTTTTCCTCCTCCTCTGCAGCAAGATTCTGAGCTGCGATCTGTTGCTCTTCCTGCTGAAGCTCTTGCAGCTCCTCAGGTTAGCTCTTCGTTGTGGTCCTCCACCAACTCTTCCACATCCCCCAAACTCACATCCAACCCCAAAGGAAATCCCCAGTGCCACAATAGAGTTCAAAACTGGCATAGGCTCATCAGGGTCAGCCCCAAACCCTTCCAAATCCCTCTTGTCGACACAATCTGGCCACAATTTTCTCCCAAACAGAGTTCAAAGTTCCCGGTAGACACTCCCTCCCCAAACCTTACCTATAAGGCACACAATGGAAAAAACTGAAATGTTCTTTCCAAAAATCTCGTAGGGTCAAGTGAGTGTCTGAGGTCACATTGAAGCACCTTTCAAACATTGCTTTGGTGTACATTTTTTAAAGTTTGCAAAGACCTGCTGGTCCAGGGTTGGAGGAGAGGAGTGGTATTCGGGGGCAAGAACTTTACTGAGATGAACCCAAACTCCTTCACAATTAGGTCATCCAAGTTTGGTGGATGAGCAGGTGCATTGTCCATTACTAGCAGGCACTTGAGATCCAATTTCTTTTCCCGAAGATACCTTCACACTAGGGCCAAACACTTCATTGAACCACTCTACAAAAATTTCCCTCGTGACCCATGCCTTACTATTAGATTTCCAAAACACACACAATTTACTCTTCATAACATTGTTTTTCCTGAACACTCTGGGATTTTCAGAATGGTACACTAGTAATGGCTTCACTTTGAAATCCCCACTAGCATTAGCATAGAACATTAGCGTCAGCCTGTCTTTCATAGGCTTGTGTCCTGGCATTGCCTTTTCCTCTTGTGTAATGAAGGTCCTCTTTGGCATTTTCTTCCAAAAGAGGCCTGTTTCGTCACAATTGAACACTTGTTCAGGTTTCAGTCCTTCAGCCTCTATGTACTCCTGGAATTCATGCACATATTTTTCAGCCGCCTTGTGGTCCGAACTGGCAGCCTCACCATGCCTTACCACACTGTGTATGCCAGTACGGTTCTTAAATCTCTCAAACCAGCCTTTGCTGGCCTTAAAATCACTCACTTCACCACTATTTGCAGGCAATTTCTTTACCAAATCTTCATGCAACTGCCTAGCCTTTTCACAAATAATCGAGGTCATAGACTGTCTCCTGCTAATTGTTTCTCATTTATCCACACCAATAATAACTTCTCAACCTTCCAGTACTGGTGATCTCATTTTTGTCAGCATGTTTACCCCCTTTGCAACAACAGCGTCCTTGATTTCCTTTCTCATGGCTATGATGGAAGATATGGTTGAATGATTTTTGTTATACATCCTCGCCAGTTCGCCCACACGTACGCCACTATCATATTGTTCAATGATGTTTTTCTTAAATTCAATGGTATTTCTCACCTTCTTTAACCAAGGTTTGGCACTAGGAGCTTTCTTTGGAGCCATGGTAGCTTATTTAGCACTTAAATAACTTGCAAGCACTAAAATAAATGAAATATTATGAAATATTTCACTGGAGCACGTGAGAGGACTGCTGCTAACTGGTAAACAAAAGCACACTGGCTGGGAAGGAAGGCTGAGGCGGGTCGAGGGCCGCTTACCTCGTGCATACGCGTCTGGGACGACGGGTCGAGACGGGTCGATAAACGAATTTCGGTCAATTTCCGAGTCAATATTTTGTCGAAAAAAACGGTTGATTTCCGAAATGGTCGACTTTCAGGCCGGTCGATTATTGAGGGACCACTGTATAATACAAATTCACCATCTGAGATCATTCCCGAGCGGGCGGAGCTAATATGGTCAGGCACCAATCGGGAACCCCTGGGAATAGTGCACAAAATGGCCGACACCTCCAGCCAACAAAATATTCCATACCCACGCTAATATCAATTATAAGGCTTATTTATCTATCACAATTGATCTATTATGATATAATGCAATATAATAATAGCATATAAACATAAAAAGTACACCTTAAAAAAAAAATATAGCATAATATGATGCTCCGAGGAGAAAATTTCTATCGATATTTCCCCTGAAGGTGAAGAGAGGGTGCGACCTCTCTCATCAGTGATGAGAGAAAACGGATTTACAATGGTTAACTGTAATAAACACTCGTAGGTCACGCAAAAAAGTGTAAAATAAAGCGAATTTTTCGGGGAAAAAAATTATTTCCCAGGCAGCGGGGGTGCCGCGCGCTTCGGCCTATATCTCGAAAGTAAGTTATTTACCTATTTAGGGGGAATGCATCCTTATTTATGAATGAATTGACTTGATTTTCACAACAAACATAGAAGAATGATTGCTTTACAATGTACCGTGTTCCTTTCTGAAGTATCCCAAATATTTTCAGATTTGTGTGGGCAACAAGACCGACATCTTCCAAAATGGCAAAAAAGTTATGAAACTTTATTTTTTTTTAGCATGAAGATAAGAGTTATTATATAATTTTAATCTGCAAAATGATGGAATTAGAAGTGTTCTATCAGCAGCAAGTGTCAAAACCACTTTTCCAAGTACCACTGACTCCAGTACCCCTTCCAAATGTAATTTTTCGTAAATTTTGCATATTTCATTTCCTTTTTGGCCGATATTTTTGAAACTTCAGCATAGCATACTCGATATAAGCTTCTAATAGTACACCAAAAATGAATGTAATCGGTTCATAAATAAAGACGTCAAATATTTCATAGCTAGTCCCTGAAGGTGTCCCTCAGGGATGTTCTGAGCACAACACGTTTTCTCCTTGCTATAAATGATTTGGTCTCTGTTCTTCCATCCAATATTTGGTCATCACTCTATGTAGATGACTTCGCTATTGCTTGTGCAGGCGCTGACTGTCACCTCATTACAGTTTCTCTCCAGCATGCGGTCGACTGTGTTTCTAATTGGGCCACCACTCATGGGTTTAAATTTTCCAGAACCAAAACTCGCCAAATTACTTTCACTAGACGCACTGTCATCTCCGATCATCCTTTGTACCTCTATGGCTCCCGTATCCCTGAACGTGATAGTCAGGTTTCTAGTCCCTGGACCCATTATGTACCTTTGTAATCTTTTGACTACCGCCAACAGGATGGGTATGGGGTGCATAATAAAGATATTAAACTGACTGACTAAAACTCTCTGACCCTAGGTTATCCTGGAAACCTCACATTACCTCTCTGAAGGGAACTTGCCACAGCCGGCTGAACCTTCTTAAAACCCTTGCTCATCTTTCATGGGGAGCTGATCGTCGAACTCTCCTTCACCTACATTCAGCCCTCAATTTATCGAAACTCGATTATGGTGACCAAATCTATTCAGCGGCCTCTCCTGCTACTCTCTCTAGCCTTAACCCCATCCATCACCAAGGATTACGTTTATGCCTTGGTGGTTTTCACTCTTCCTCTGTTGAGCGCCTCTATTGAGAAGCAAATGTTCCATCCTTGTCTGATCGCCGTGATGCCCATTGCCTTCGCTACTATATACCCTCTCATGATCTCCGCAATCCTTCCATATAAAGAATGGTCACCGATATTAGTAGACATTCTTTATTTGTTCGCCGCCCCTGTTTGCTCCATCCCTTCTCTCTTCGCCTACATTCGCTCTTGTCTTCCCTTCAGTTACCACCTTTATATGTTCTTGTAGCATCTCTCTTTTCCCTACCCCTTGGGAAGTTCCAGCTCTTCGGGTCTGTTCTTTCTCGCTCCCTTGCTCGAAAGCCCAACTACCTACGGTGGCTTCCCACTCTCTTTTTCCTGACCACTTCCACTCTCATTCTTATGCCATCGCAGTGTACACAGATGGCTCTAAGTCTTCTGACAGCATTGGATTTCCAGCAGTGTTTCCAGACAGCGTCGTGCGAGCGCATTTACTATCTTCGGCTAGCATTTTTACTGCTGAATTGAATGCCATTCTTGCAGCACTTATTCGTATCACATTTATGCCTGTGTCATCATTTGTGGTTGTCTCAGACTTCTTTAATGCTCTACTGGCTATATGGAAATTTGATACACCTCACCCCCTAGTTCTCCGTATCCAACTTTTGCTATGCCGTATCTCTACCAAGCATAAAGATATTGATTTCTGTTGGGTTCCTGGTCATGTTGATGTACAGGGCAATGAACAGCAGACACTGCCGGGGCGGTCAGCAGTACTTGACCTACCAAATTTTATGTAGAGGTGTTCCATTTCCGACTATTTTGCTGTAATTTGCTACCCACCTTCACACCCATTGGCGACAACGTCGTCAACTCTTCTCGGTAACAAACTTCATTCTATTAAACTGAGCATAGGTTTCTGGCCGTCTTCTTGTCTCAGTGCTGAGGTTGGAAGACTACTCTCTCTCACCTTTGCATTGGCCACACTTGTCTTACTCATGAGTATCTCATGGAGAGGCACCCTGTTTCTCTCTGTGAGAAGTGTCAAGTTCCAGTATCGATTAACCACATTCTGTTAGACTGCCCTCTCTATCAACAAGCACGCAGAATTTACCTTCAACGTTGTCTCCGCTCTACTACTCTCTCTTTACCTTCCCTTCTTGCTGATGGACCCTCCTTTAATCCAGACTCTCACATTGACTTCTTGACAACGACTGATTTACTCCACAAAGTCTGATGATGATACCTTTTGCACTCCCCTCAACCCCTTTTTACCTCAATCCTTGCCCGCCCTCTACCCTTTCACCATCCACTGCCCCACTTCTCTGTAACCTATTAGTCATCCATCTCCCTTTTACCACCTGATACCCTCGCTTCCTTCCTGCCCTGCAGTGCTGTATAGCCCTTGTGGTTTAGTGCTTCTTTTTTATTATAATAATACTAATACAGTGGAATATCCGCAGTCTGAGGTAACTGGGGTGAGCTCTTGGCGTTGCTCTCCAAATTATGCTCTGCTGTTATCCATCCCATCTCGGGCTATGATTTATTATCATCAGATCCTTTTTCCCGATGGAACCTTTAATGAAAGTGCACTTCTTATATGCATCGATATTCCATACCGTCAGTTCTTTATTTGTACTTTTCTGCATTTTGCTGCAGCCCGTATCCACTTGAATAAGTGGTATACAGTCTGTTCTTTGTTTCTCTCTCCTTCTCGAGCCTTATCTATCCCAGATGTTGCATTTCTGGTTTCTTCCTTACTGCCACCACTTCTGTTACTTGGTGATTTTAACGCACCCATTTCCTCTGGGGGGGGGGGTCTCACTGTGACTCCCACGGCATTCAGTTGGATACTTTTCTCGCTTCTCTTCCCCTGTTTTAAATACAAGTACTCCCACTCATTTTGATCCTCATACTGATTCTCTCTTGCATCGATCTCTCGGTCTGCTCTTCCTCGAATGTGCTAGACTTCACCTGGTCTGTACTCTCGGACTTGCATGGCAGCTATCATTTACCAATCATCTTACTTCTCCTTCATATTCACCACCACCTCATAGCCCACGCAGGCAATTTGACCAAGCATATTGGAAGCTTTACTTGCATCTAACTACTTTTAGTGAGGTTCCTTCTTCGTCCTCCATTAATAAGCTTTTATACCTCTTTTCGACCTCAGTTTTAACTACAGCTTCACATTCTATACTCTAAACCTTGGGCAGGCATTCTCAAAAGTGCATGCCTTGGTGGTGGTCTGCTTGTGCTCGGGCAGTACATTTGAAACGTGCTGCGTGGGGCAGGTACCGGTACAATAGAAACCCACACTCCTTGATTTTAAGCAGAAGCGAGCTGTCACTCGCCGAGTCATCAGTGACGCTAAACACTTGCTGGTGGGATTGTTTCCTCTGCTTCTTCTGAGTGTAGTCTGGAAAAAAAAAATATGGAAAGTGAGTGGTAAATGCTCTCCCGACCGGCTCCCATTCTTTGGTTTGCCGATGTTGACATTGCAAACTCTCTTGACGTTGTCACCGAAATTGGTAAGCACCTGTCTGAATCTCTCAGGGGGGGGGGCTTTATCTATGCCCCTCATTTCGTTCCTCAGTCCACCAGAAAGTTAGAGCCCTTAAACTTCTCTATCAGAGAAGAAACTTATGATGTGCCTTTTACACTTCTGGAACTGGAGGCAACACACTCAGCTTGCCGATCATTGGTAGTTGGGCCTGACGACATTCATATTCGTATGCTACAGCATTTACATCAGTCAGCCCTTGCAGTCCTCTTACGACTCTTAATCTTATTGGGTCAGAGTTCTTCCCCAGCTGTGGAAAATCTACCATTGTTCTCCCTTCCCACAAACCGGGACATGAGGCCTCCCACTATCGCCCCATTGCTCTTACCAGTGCAGTTTGCAAGGTGATGGAACATCTGGTAAATAGACGTTGGATGTAGTATTTAGAGACACCCAACAGTCTTTCCACTAGTCAATATGGCTTTCGTAATGGCTGTTCTACCACTGACCCCTTACTACTGTTAGATACATAAGTCCGTAATGCCTTTGCCAATAACTACTCGGTTATTGCCGTCGTTTTTGACCTTGAGAACGCATATGACACTACTTGGAGGTATAATATCTTGGCCCAGGCCCACTCCTTAGGCCTCCGAGGCAGTTTACCACTTTTCTTTAAGAACTTCTTAACTAAAAGACATTTCTGTGTTTGGATTAATAGTATGCTTTCCCAGGACTTTGTCCTGACTGAAGGTGTCCCTCAGGGGTGTGTTATGAGCACAACACTTTTCTCCTTGCTATAAATGATTTGGTCTGTTCTTCCATCCAATATTTGGTTATTGCTTAATGTTGTTGACTTCGCTATAGGTTGTGCAGGCACGGACTGTTACCTCATTGCAATTTCTCTCCAGCACGTGGTCAGTCATGTTTCCAATTGGGCCATCACTTGTGGTATAAATTTTCTAGTACTGAAACTCGCCAAATTACTTTCACTAGACGTTCTGTCGTCTCTGATCATCCATTGTATCTATATGGCTCACATATCCCAGAACGTGATATGGTCAGATTTCTAGGCCTTCTGTTTGACCATTGGTTATCCTGGAAATCTCGCATCACCTCTCTGAAAGCAACTTGTCAATAGCCGGCTGAACCTCCTTAAAACCCTCACTCATCTATCATGGGGGGGCTGATCGTATAACTCTCCTTCGACTACATTCAGCCCTAATTTTATCGAAACTCGATTATGGCGACCAGATATATTCAGCAGCCTCTCCTGCAACTCTCTCTAGCCTTAATCTCATCCATCACCAGGGATTACATTTATGCCTCGGTGCTTTTCGCTCTTCACTGGTTGAGAGCCTCTTTGCAGAGGCGAATATTCCATCCTTGACCGATCACCATGATGGTCATTGCCTTCGCTATTATGTTCACTCTCATGACCTCCGCAACCCTTCTATATATAGGATAGTCACTGATATTAGTAGAAGTTCTTTATTTGTTTGTCACCCATGATTACTCTCTTTTCTCTTCACCTACATTCGCTCATGTCTTCTCTTCAGTTACCACCTTTCTATGTTCATGTAGCATCTCACTTTTCCCTACCCCCTTGGGAAGTTCCGACGGTTCATGTTGGTTCTTTCCCATTGCTATGCGTGAAAGCCCAACTGCCCACGGTGGCTTCTCGCTCTTTTGGCTTCTCGATCTTTTTCTTACTTGCTTCCGATCTCATTCTCACACTATAGCAGTGTACACCGATGGTTCCAAGTCTTCTGACGGCGTCGAATTCGCAGCGGTGTTTCCAGACAGCATCATGTGAGGGCATTTATTATCCCTGGCTAGCATTTTTATGGCTCAATTGTATGTCATTTTTGTAGCACTTATCTGTATTGCATCTATGTCTGTGTCACCATTTGTGGTCGTTTAAGACTTCCTCAGTGCTTTACAGGCTATACGAAAATTTGATACAGTTCATCATAACCAACTTTGGTTGCACTGTATCTCTAGCAAGCCCCAAGATATTGCTTTTTGTTGGGTCCCCGGTCATGCTGACGTGCAGGGCAATGAACAGGCAGACACTGCTGCATGGTCAGCAGTACATGACCTCCCAGTTTCATTTAGAGGTGTTCCATTCACAGACTATTTTGCTGTAATTGCTACCCACTTTTGCACCCATTAGCAACAACACTGGCCTGATCTGCTCTATAATAATCTACATTCTATTAACTTATCAGTGTCGAAGTTATGAGACTATTCTGTCCCACCTTCGCATCGGCCTCACACGTCTTACTCATGGGTATCTCATGGAGGGGCACCCTGTTCCACTCTGAGAATTGTCAGGTTCCAGTTTCTGTTAGCCATATTCTGTTGGACTGCCCACTCTATCAACGAGCACACAGAATTTACCTCCAACGTCGTCACTTCTCTACTGCCCTTACTTTACCTTCCCTTCCTACTGATGGACACTTTTTTAACCCAGACTCTCTCACTGTTTTTTTAAGAGCAACTGATTTACTTCATAAACTCTGATGATGATGCCTCTAGCACTCCTCATAGCCCTTTCTTCCCCAGTCTCTTGCTACCCTCTACCCCTGCATTATCCACTGTCCTGCTGCATTCCATGACCTAATAATCATCCCTCTCCCTCTTGCTTCCCATTACCCCTGCATCCTTCCCTGCCCCACAGCACTGTATGACCCTTGTAAGTTTAGCACTTTTTATTATAATCTAGCCACCATCACAACCGTTGGCCATAATGTTTGTCCGAGTTGATTAATAACAAATTATTCTATCGAGCCGTGTTTAGGATTTTGGTCTTACTCATGTGGTTGGGAGACTATGCTTTCCCGTCTTTGCATCCGGGACATGTCTCACTCATGGGTATCTCACGGAGAGGCACCAAGTTCCACTGTAAGAATTATAAGGTTTCAATTTCAGTTTGCCATATTCTATTTGACTGTCCTGTTTACCAATGAATACAAAGAATTTACTTTTGACATCGTCACCGCTCCAAAACACTAACTTTATCTTTGCTCACTACTGATGGCCCCACCTTTGACTCTCTCTTTGCTTTGATAGCAACAGATTTATTACACAACCTTTGATTATACATTGTTTGGCACTGCTCACTGTCCTTGCTAACTCTACCTCTGTTACTCTCCACCCTTGCTAGTCTCGGATCAAGCATATTAAACAATCAGTACACCCTATCCTGCTGCACTGTAGAGACCCTTGCAAGGGTCTCTAGGCTAAGGGACTCTTGATCCGTTGGCCTGATGACAGATTATACATGTGCTCGGTGACCCTGACTGCAGTCTTCGTTGTCATAAACTTTAGTAGGGTTAAGGCTAGTCCCCAAAATATAATGAGGACTGCTTATCATGTTGGTGTAATGCATGTGGGATAGGTGGCAGGGAAGCGGCCTTTATTAGTCAATCAGTAGTTGCTTATTTTTGCTCTATTGCTGTGCTCTCTTCATTATTGGAAAACAAATAAATACTTCTTCCGTAGTCTTCTTGCGAAAGTGATTCCTGATGAAATATGCATGGACAAGGTTTATATCAACGATCCAGAGCCAGATTCTGCAATTAACCCAGTTTCTGTGAATGGCTCTGGCCTTGATACAGCTTTCATTTCTGAAGATGGCTCTACAGACACAAGTGCCTGGAGTTAGCCATTTAGCATTGTGGATAAGAATGCAGCTCAATCGCTAGTGCATTCATCTCTCACAGAGGTCCGGAATTCACACCTCTGGTACAGCTCCTGTTCAAGGGGGCTCCTTGATGTGGCGAAGATGCTCTTTGTCTAAGGAATTAAACCGTTTGGTCTCGTTCCTCAGACCGAACCTAATTACCCCCAATCCTCCTTCCCATATCCCATCCTCCCCATCTCCCCTTTTTTCACTTTCCTCTCCCAACCCTTCCTTTTCCCTGTCCCGTTTGTAGCCTCTGGAGTCCTCTCCTTCGGCATTATGGTTTCTAGGTAGGGGGAAGTGTGCCAGGGTTCATCCCGCTCCATGAGGTTCCTCGGGTGTGATGTAGTTTGCCATGGAATCTGGATTATCCCTAGGCGCCCTTCTACCTTCCCGGATTTCCGAGAAGTGGGCAGGGTGGCCTACAGGTGAGGAGAGTATCTGCAGAGGCTACCTGTTGGTTCTGGGAGAGGTGGCAGCCGAAGGAGGTACACTTTGTGGTGGGTTTCTGACTGCACTCTCTTGTGTCTGCCGAGGTGGTTCGGTAGATGTTTAGTAGCTATCCCAGAGCGCTGGTTTACTGGTGTGAATGGTAGGGTATGGCCCAGGTTTCACGCTGCATATGCACTGCTTGCAGTCTCGAGGTCTTCTCGGATGAGAGGAGGAACTTACGGCCTTCTAGCGATTGTTCCTCCACTGTCCATTTTTTTTCTTTCCTTTCTATTTTTTCTTTAAAATAATAAAAAAGAAGTACTACTATCATGGAGTCTCTGTTCCGTGATAACCCTCGCCCACCCAGGCCCCTTTCTGTTACCGCATCCTGTTCTGACCCAGCTTCGTTACTGGACCATTCTCCAGACTTTCCCCATACCCCTGTATCTTCTGCTGGTGATGCTTCATCACCTGCTCCAGGTGCTGCTTCATCACCTGCTCCAGGTGCTGCTTCATCACCTGCTCCAGGTGCTATGGCTTCGCCAGTTTCTGCTAGTGCCTCTGCCCCTTTTATACCTTTATGCGTCCTGCTTCCCTGAATATGGTGCGATGGTTTCCGAATCGTCTACCTACCTCTGGTCGGGCTGCCCACGGTACTATGCCTAAATGTTCCATACCATTTGCTGACGGTGATTCTTTGATGTCTGCTCATTCCACCCAAACACGACCTATGCGACACCCACTTCCTTTACACACCATGTTTACAAGTACACAGTGGACTGAATTCTTTTCCCTACAACCAACATCTCCAACTGGTTATCTTTGACCATAGTATTGGTAAAGCTCTTTTACAACACGTTGGCCAAAATATATCCTTTCACACTCTTCGAAGTGGTGCATGCAACATTACAGTTCAGAATGCAGAACAATCTCATGATCTATCCCATCTTACTTCCATTGATAACATTCCAATCACAGTTTTTTATTTATTTATTTATTTATTTATTTATTTATTTATAAATTTTACCATACATACAGAGGTACAAAAAAATACAGGTAAGAGCAGCATGCCAAAGCCACTTATATGCATAGCATTACGGGCTGGCTTAAAATTAACTTAAGATTAACTAAGCAATGATGAAATCAGTGATAAGACATTATTGTAAACAGATAACTATAAAATACAAATGAGTATTACAAAGACAGGTCATATGGTTGCATGCATTGCTGTTCAATTGCTCTCAATTCTTTCAGTGGTATGGTGGTTTTACCGTGTACCATTGTATAGGTCCTGAAGGGCTAATTGCCCTTCAGGACCTTCCAATTCTCAAAGTGGATACATATGTCACGCCTGCTCGCGGGCAGAGGTGCTTTTCCAGTAACATCGCCCACTTAACTTTTGACTGCAGTGAGCACCCGTCCTCCGTTTACATCGCGGGCCATCACCTAGAGGTCTGTAAAGTGGTCCCTACCCTCCAACAGTGCTGAAATTGCTGGTGCTTCGGACACCCCACTAAATACTACATATCTGCTGTTGAGTTCCTGGTGCCATAGATCATGCTGATACATTTTGCAGTCTTCCCCCCACTTGTCTCAATTGCAATGCACCTTATCCTTCTTTTTCCCGCCGATGTCAGGTCTATCTTAATGAACGAGAAATCCGTTGTCTTAAGGAGAGCAAAGGCCTTATTCTATGGCTGTCTCTCGGCTCCTCTTCCAGGGGAATCTTCCCCTTGTCCTCGCCTACCAGTTCCTCTCGTGTTGTGTCTTCCGGGATCACCACCATCATTAATTCTTTGGTGGTTTTACCCTCTGAAACCACCACCTCCTTACCTATTCTTGCCTCTACTTCTCGCCCACACGCATGCCTGCATCTTCTTGCCTATCACCTGAGAAGTTGAACCTATCTCATAAGCCCAAGTCTCTTCGCATTTCTCCGATGCTTACAATTCCCCAACAGTTTTCCTTTTCGACCTTGGTGCCTAGTTCTCACGACTTTTCTAACTCACAAGAAGGTGGAGGTTCACTCCCCTCGTGTGGTCCCCTCTTCTGTTTCCCCCTAGTTTCTTGCCCAGTTACTTTCTAGCCTCTTTTACTCTCCTATTCCACCTCAGGACTTTTCTGTCCCTGCCTGCGCATCTCTCCAGGTTCATACTCCCCTCTGCTCTCAGACCTCTTGGGTTCCCTCCATTGTCTCTCCGATCTATTTGCTCTACCTCACCTGTCTCTGAAGTCATGGTATCAGCATCTTCCTTATTCTCTGGAACACTTGACGCTATCTCTGACTATATTGCAGAGACGAAACCCTCGATGGACACAAGCGTGCCTCCTCCTACCCCTTCTTATTTTTCATGACCCTAGCAGCAATCTTTTCCTTCACAGAAATCTGATTTCTCCTTGCTTACACGCTTTCCATTGCCTCGATACATTGACTTCACTGACCCTAATAACCCATAGATTTTATCGTTTTTTTTTTTTTTTACACAGGGTTTGACAGGTTAAGGATCCCTAGCTTTATTGACAAGCTATTTACAGGTTACGGATTCCTAACTTTATTGACAAGCTAAGAGCTGTTACCTACATCAGGTCATTTGAAAGCATTTATATTGTTATGAGACATACAAGTAGGGAACAGGATGAAGTTGGAGCCATCTGTGGGCCAGCATTTTCA
Source organism: Cherax quadricarinatus (assembly GCF_026875155.1). Lineage (NCBI taxonomy): Eukaryota > Metazoa > Arthropoda > Malacostraca > Decapoda > Parastacidae > Cherax > Cherax quadricarinatus. Next base: position 10,622,354 of record NC_069488.1, read on the forward strand.
TTTGGTCAACTGACTTTATCTCGTTGACATCATAATCCTGTACGAATGTGTTCCATACTCGATAAATGTTCTCAGATGAAGTGATGCTCTTGAGAAGGGTACAGCCAGAGTGAAGTTGCTGCTTTCTGCTCGTCTTGTGGTATAGAAGCTTGCTTCATGCTGTCCACGAAGTGGATCCAAGTGTGGTACTTTGACAATATTGGCCTTGTACATAACAGTAATGCCACTCACATCCCTCCTGTGTTGAAGGCTCTGCTGAAATGACAGATCTATCCAGGATTGGTCCAGGCGAGAGATGAGACGTGTTGGCATACCTGTCTTTATGAATAATGACTTATTGACTACAGTGGAATATTCGTGGCCTCGAGTAATTGGGGAGAGCTCCAGGTGTTGCTCTCCCAGTTTTCCCCAGTATGTCGGGTTACAAGAGCCCAAAATTTGTTCAGCTGTTATTCGTCCCGTTTCGGGCTATGTGCTGTTGCATTCTTCTGATCACTTTCCTGATGAATCATTGAATGAGTGCGCTTCTTGTGCACGTTGGTATACCGTATCAACACGTCTTTGCTCGTTCTCTGGTGCATTATACTGCAGCCCGTATTTATTTGCACAGATGGTATACAGTTTTCTCTCTATGTATCTCCCCTTCCCGTGCATTCTGTATCTCGGATATTGCATTCTTGATCTCTTCTCTGCCGCCGACCATCTTGTTGCTAGGTGATTTTAACACTTCATCTTTGAGGAGTGTCCCACTGTGACTCTCGTGGTGATCGTTTAGAGAGACTATTCATTTCTCGTCCTCTTCATGTTTTTAATGCGGCTGCTCCCATTCATTTTGACACTCGCACTCAGTCTCTCTGTTGCACTGATTTTTCTCTCTGCTCCTCGTCAATCGCACTTGATTATGCTTGGTCTTTTCTCCCGGATTTGCACGACAGTGATCATTTTCCTATTCTTCTAACTACTACTACGTATTCCTGACTGCCTCGTAGCCCCCGTTGGCAATTTGACCGTGCAAATTGGGACTTGTACTCTCATCTTACAGCTTTTTGTGGGGACCCTTCTTCGTCCTCTATTGATGAGCTGGTGCACTAGTTTTCGACCTTAGTTTTGACTGAAGCAACACGTTTTATTTTTCAAACCTCAGGTAGGCATTCTCAGACATGCATGCCTTGGTGGCCTCCTACGCGTGCCCGTGCAGTGCGTTTGAATCGTGCTGCATGGGGCCGTAATCGATATAATAGGACCTCAGATCGTCTTTTAGATTTTAAGCGGGCAAGGGCAGTCGCTTGCCGCATAATGCGCGATGCTAAACGCACTTGCTAGCAAGGCTACGTGTCTACCATTACCTCGACTTCCTTTATGTGTGCAGTTTGGAAGAAGGTACGGAAGTTGTGTGGCAAGTACACTCCGGACCCAGCTCCTGTTTTGCAGGTTGCTGGTGTTAGTATTGCGGAACCTCTTGAAGTTGCCACGGGAACTATCTTGTCTGTGTCTGCCAAGGGCTTCACCTCCGTCCCTCATTTCTCGCATCTAAGTCTACCAAGGAGCAATTGCCCTTGGACTTCCCTTCTAATGGAATGGAGCCATATTACGTACCTTTCACTCTCCTACAGCTAGAGCCCACGCTTTCCTCTTGCCAGTCATCGGCAGCTGGGTCTGATATTCATATCAGTATGCTACAACATCTGCATTCTACAGCCCTTACAGTCCTTTCGCGTCTTTTCAATCTTATTTGGACGTGAGGGGTTATCAACAATGGAAATCTGCCATTGTCCTACCGTTTCGCAAACCAGGCACCTCGGGGCTTGATACCTCTCACTATTGTCCCATTGCTCTGACCAGTGTAGTATGTAAGGTGATGGAAATATTGGTGAATAGACGTTTGGTATGGTATTTGGAGACTCACAATAGTCTTTCTCCTCGCCAATATGGCTTTTGCAAGGGCCGCTCTACTGTGGACTCCTTGCTCCACTTAGATACATATGTGAGAAATGCCTTTGCTTACAAATATTCCGTCCTAGGAGTCCTTTTGATCTTGAGAAGGCATATGACACCACTTGGAGGCCTCCTCGGAAATTCTACCAACCTTCCTTGCTGCTTTCTTATCTGACAGACATTTCCGTGTCCATGTTGGAGCTTCGCTTTCCTCAGATTTTGTTCAAGCCGAGGGGATAAGTACACTCCTTAGGGCAGTGGTTCCCAAACTGGGGGTAAATTACCCCCTGGGGGTAATTTAACCATTTTTGGGGGGTAATGGAGGGGTGACAGAAAAAAAGTTATGAATTCTGAAAATCAAGAAAACAATGCGGTACCCGGTATGAGGATTATTGTTAACTTTGTCTTAGTGTATAAAGTTTTAAAGTAAACCTATTATAAGTAAGTAATAAAGTTAAACCAAATAACAATAAACATCAAAAACTAATATACAGTATTAGAAAAGAAGAGATATATAGCTAAGTGTGTGGAAACCCAAAAGTATTTTGACAAGTATGCTTCAAGACAAAAGTCACTCAGTAGCCCAGATCGACCTGTCCAGTACGCGTCACTCACTTCCTGAGGCTGCCTCTATTTCACACTGTCAGTTTATCTGGGAGCATCAGCCGAGGTAGACATAAGCTGGTATGTATGTGTACTGCCCTGTGCAGTATATAGTTAGTATTTATCCTAGACCAGTTTGTTGAGAATAGTCATGATACTGGATCACTTCTACAGACCATCAACAAAGAAATGAGCGACCATTTGAAGGGGCTTGAAACAAGCATGCATCACTACTTTCCAGAGAGTGACCAAGAAACAGCCACTCTTCAGTGGATCATTCATCCCTTCTCTGTACCTGATGATGCCATTCAGGATGATGATTTCCCTGCAAAGGAGGAGTGGATCACAATGCGAGCCAATGAAGCCTTGAAAATCGAATTCCAAAACCAAAATGCAGATTCCTTTTGGATTTCACGACTACCTGACTCGCCAACTCTGTCCAAAGAGCCTTGAAGTTGTTGGTATCATTCTCAACAACGTATCTGTGCGAGAAGGGCTTCTCAACTGTGCTGGGTATGAAAACAAAAAAGAGGACTCGCTTTGAATGTTGCAAACGATGCCAGGCTAGCACTTTCAACCACGAAGCCAAGAATTCCTAAACTAGCTTCAAGTATGCAACTCCATCCATCCCACTGATGTTCTTGACATCTTTGGTAATAGTCATTAGAGATGCACAATGTTCAAATACAATAAATAAAAGAAAATATCTCAAGTGTTTTAATTTAGCCATATATATCAATAATAACAACATTTTGTGAAAGGGGTAACATGCTTTATGTGGCATGTTAAATTGGGTAACAAGCTGAAAAAGTTTGGGAACCACTGCCTTAGGAGATAAGTCCACTCCTAAGGGGATAAGTCCAATCTTTCAAATTACCGTCCAATAATCCTGACATCTATAGTGGGCAAGTTATTAGAATCAATTATAGCTGACATTATCAGAAGTCACCTTGAAGAGCATAACTTGATAAATGAATCTCAGCATGGATTCACGAGAGGTCGTTCCTGCCTGACAAACTTACTGACGTTCTTCAATAGAACATTTGAGGCAGTTGACAGTGATAAGGAATATGATTTTGTTTATTTGGATTTTAGTAAAGCCTTCGATAGAGTACCTCACAAGAGACTCTTAAGAAAAGTGGCAGCTCATGGTATAGGAGGTAAAGTTTCTAGCATGGTTTGAGGCATGGTTTTACCAATAAAAAGTAGAGAGTTACCATTAATGGAGTGAAATCTGAATGGGGATTAGTCACTAGTGGCGTTCCACAGGATCAGTTTTAGGCCCTCTCTTGTTCATAATTTTCATTAATGACCTTGATGAAGGGGTTACGAGTGACATGAGTAAATTTGCTGATGATACAAAGATTTGGCCGTATAATTCACTCTGAGGAGGATATCAAATGAACTCCAGGACGAAATTTTGGAAAAAAATCAATGTATTGGTCGAAAAATGGCAGATAAGTTCAATGTGGATAAGTGTAAGGTACTTGCCCTTGGTAATAAAATAACCCTCGAAGCTATAATCTAGGTGAAGAGAGCTTGATCATACAGAATGTGAAAAAGACTTGGGAGTCATGGTAAGCAGAAATCTAAAGCCAAGACAGCAGTGTCTTACTGTGCGCAACAAGGCCAACAGATTACTTGGATTTATCTCAAGAAGTATAAGTAACAGAAGTCCAAAAGTTATTTTACAGCTCTATACATCACTAGTGAGGCCTCATTTAGATTATGCTGCTCAGTTTTGGTCCCCTTACTACAGGATGGATATAGACTCATTAGAGAACATACAGAGAAGAATGACTAAAATGATTTACTGTGTAAGGAACCTCCCGTATGAAGATAAACTCAAAGCCTTAAATCTCCACTCTCTGGAGAGGCGTAGAATGAGGGGAGATATCATTGAAGTGTATAAGTGGATGGAAATAAATGGTATAAAATACCGACACAATGGAAATATAAACACAAATGCAGTATAATGTGATCCTTTATTGACAACGTTTCACCCACACAGTGGGCTTTTTCAAGTCACACACGGATCTACCTGGGGTTGTTGTTAAAGATTCGCCGGTATTTTCCCGGCCCGGGCCCTTCCAAGTGGTGGCCCGGCACTGGCTCCCTGTTTAGGGAGTGTCTGAGACCTAAGTCTCCCATGGGAGGAGGCACAAGTACCCCCCTCATCTTGTAAGGTACATACTCGGGCTCTGGCACCAACCATGCCCTAGAAGGGCAATGCATGGTGTCGATCGTGCTAGCGCTGTGCTCTCCTGTGTGGAGTGTCGTGGGTTGGTGTTCATTTTCATTCATGTTGATTCGCAGGTCCTTCTGGCCCAGGTCTTCTCCAGATGGTGACCCGGCAGTGGCCCCCCGGGTGGGGGGTGACGATAATCATCTTTCTTCTTTCTTGGCCCTCTGGTTGGAGGATGTCGTCTTCTTCTATCTTGCAATGACTTCCCCAAAGAGAAGCGCAGTCGGGCAGAGGCAGCAGTTACAGGGTTGATTGGAGCCACACCCCAGCTTTAGCAGACAGCAAAGTGCTGGGTGAGTGGTCATGGATAGTCGTGCTAGACGAGGGTACCGTCTTCAAGGTCCCTATCTGAAGCATCCTGAATTCCTCTTTGAGGTGTACTTGACTTCCACAAGGTGTTTGGGTGTTGTGCAGTGAGTAGTCTGGTCATGTCTGCAGTGTGTATGTAGCAGTTTGGTCGTAGGTATACTTGACTGTTCCGTCCTGGAGGTGATTGATGGATTTCTGAAGACAGCATTGTGTTTCTTATACTCCTTGGTTGTGTAGAAGTACACACCCTTCAGATATCGGACTTGTTTGTGGTGCAGCAGTGTCAGTGACAGTGGCACCGTGAGGTGCATCCGCAGTGTCTTGTGTTTTTGCTTTCTTGGCTGGTGGCTGAACTGGTGAAGGCGAGATTTCCGACTGGTCAGTTGCTCTAGCAGTGGATGAAAGCGGTAGTTGGACTCTCATTGGTGGTTTTTGCCGACGTCTCAGAGGTCTCTGATTGGTCCATCTCTGTGTCTAGTGGAGGTTGTGACAGCGGTGGAGCAGCGGTGATGCTGGTAATATTTGCAGTAGATTTTAGATCTCAGTGGAAGGTGGTGATGCAGGGAATGTGAGGCCAGGCATATTATTAGTTTTGAAAAGTTCATTGATGGTGGTGTTGAAGGAACCAGGCTCAGCTGCATTCTGTACATGAGCATACATAATGCAACAAAGAATCTTGGTGGAGTCGGCAGTAGGTGCTGGCAGGGAAGTGGTGGGAGCACTTTCGTGGCATGTAGTATCTTGGTAGTGTCTGCTTGAAGCTTGGCGATAGCAGAATATGTGGTTGCTTGTGGGTTGGGTTTCTTTTGTTGTTGTTGTTTCTTGAGTATGTCTCTTCTGGTAGGGCACCTGGCAGCAAGAGTATGGTGTCATTTTTGCAGTTCAAGCATTTAGGTGGTGAAGCAGTAGTGCAATTCTTGAAATCATGACCCTCACGGCCACAGGTGGAGCAGAACTTCTTGTCCTTGGTAGGACAATCATTTGTGGTGTGTAAGTATGAGTAACAATTATAGCACTGTGAGATATGTTGGAATTTCTCTGCTTCGATGAAGGACCTTCAACCGTTCCCAGTAATTTAGGTGCCTTATTGTAATTATGTGTGCCGTGAAAGTTCTTTGTACACTCTCCAGTCAGCAATTTCGCTTGTCTTGAAGAGGATATACAGATATTAAGAATGAGATTATATTGTTTGCATATTACTGTCATTAAGGATATCGATATGTAGTTATCTCTTATTTAGTTGGTGTTGGGATATGTTAGAGAGAGAAGGTGTTTTTTAACGGAAGTTTTGAAGATGCTGGCCGAAACAGTGGCTCTGGAGATTTCCGGCAGAGAGCTCCAGATTTTGGGCCCTTTTATGTGCACTGAATTTTTAGAGGCATTTAGCCAGACACATGGTATGTCAGAGATTTTTGTGCCTTGTATTGTCTATGGATCCTGTTTCAACTATGACGAAAGTGTTTCATGTCGACATTAATATTAGAAATTATTGTTCTGTAAATATAGGATGCACAGTAGTAAGAGTGAATATTTTATATAATGAGTAGATTTAGGTCCTTCTAAGAGTAAGGGAGTGTGTTGTCTAGCTGTGTAATCATTCGTATTGCGGCTATTATTTTTTGAGTTATTATTGGCTTAAGGTGACTTGCTGTTGTGGATCCCTAGACATAAATAGCGTAGGTGAGGTAGGGGGGTAGATCAATGAATAGTATAATGTAAGTAGTGCTGCTTGCGGTACATTATAATGTACCTTTGAAAGGATACCAACTGTTTTTGACACTTTTTTGTTATGTGTTGGATATGGGTGTTGAATTTTAGGCTACTGTCAAGGTGCAGACCCAGAAATTTTCCCTCATAATGATTAGCTATTTAATACGAATATTGTCAATCATAATGTTTAATTGAACATTATTCGCTCTGCTTCCGAACATAATATAGAAGATTTAGTCAATGTTAAGTGTATGTTTATTGGTATTCATCCAGGTTCAAATATTTTAGAGTTCTTCATTATCAATGCTGTTGAGTGATGCAAGATTTGGGTGGGAGATGACAATAGTTGTGTCATCAAAGAGAATATGTCTAAGTTGCTGCGATATATTTGGAAGGTCGTTAATGTATAAAAGGAATAGTAGGGAGCCGAGGAGGTTATGTCCTTAATGGAGACGTACTGCTGTCTGTTAGTAAGGTAAGATATTTATATATGCAAGTGCATGACCTCTGATACCGTAGTGATCAAGTTTGTAACAGAATGTTGTGGTCTACTGTATCAAAAACTTTCCTTAGGTTAATAAAGAGTTCTAGTGGATATTCATTTTTTCCAATGCTGTGTAAAAAAGGTCTAGCATTTTTATAAATGCACCATTTGTGTTTTTGTTTCTCCTTAAAGCCAAACTGGGAGGGTTAAGAATGTGTTTTGGTGTTATAAAAGAGTACAACATCTTGTATATAAGTTTCTCAAAGATTTTGGATAGTAAAGGCAAGATAAACTCTCATTTATAAAAAATAAACTATATCAATCAGTATCGATATACTATATAAAACATAAAATTTGTCTTTAACACATTTCGCAAAAATACACAAGTACACCCTGCTAGGTACCAGCAGGGCCGCCATAACCCCACACTCCTACTTGGTTCCTAGCCTCTTGTTAAATACTCTATTTATTGAAAATCTTATCCAAACTCACCGGCCTCCACTCATACAACAGGGCCAGGCCCATACCAGGGCCCATGTGGACGCAAATATAAGCTAAAAACTGCCTGTGGCCTGAAAATTATAATGAAATAGTCTAATGTACTTAGGGGGCAGCACCTGACCAACTAATGGACTTCGTTACTTATCGTCCGATTTCTTTCATTTTTGGTGTACGATAAGAAGAATCTTCAAAGTATTTTTTGCCCAAGTTTCAGTAAGATAGCCCAACAAACAACTGAAAAAAAAATGACCAAAAATCATGCATGGCAAGCCCTACGGACGTACAGGCACTGCGAGAAGCTGTTTTGGAACTACCTGCTTATAAAACAATGTTGATCCGCTTGAGAATGACGCTAATTATTGTAATTTAAGCTATCTTCATTCTTAAAAAAAATAGTATTGTTTTGAATTTAGCAAAATATCTGCCTTTTACCCTCACACCAAAATCAAAAACAAATTGTGATATTGCAAAAAATAATACACCAGCATGTTAAAACAATCATTCATTACTTATTTATTTATTTATAATATTTTAATGTCTTTGCAAATAGTACATTGAGATTTTGCATTTACAATAATGATTGCAAATCAAAGAGAGCCTCTATTAAGGAAAATTTTTCCTAGGGTGCTTACCTGTATGTACCTCAACATTATATACATTCCAGTAAAACTCATAGGGAGACAACCATATTGTTTTACCGTAGTCACCCCCTTGGTAGACATGTGAGAAAACTTAACCACCCCTGGTCGCAGCAATGTTCCTTCGACCTCCAATCTTATCCATATCTATCCTAGACCAGTATGGATTGGTATATCACCCACAAGAATGGTGCTACTAATAATTGGGACTGGTATAGATTATATTTAGTGTAACTGAATGAAGAGGGGGGGGGTAGGTTACAACATTGGATATTATCCATCAAGGAAAACCCACTTGTACATAATCTCTCCACTTACCCAGATATCTTCTGGTGGTCACTTGATGTAGCTGGATCACTCATAACCTATCTAATCACAACATACCTAACTGGCCACATCATTCTGCTATAACTAGAAAGGTTACTAACTGTGGGTGGATTGTACTCCTTATTTCCTCCATTCCCCATCTCATTTTCGAAGTCCTGTCTACAACACCGACCACGGTTTCTTATTCCGGAAGACGAGGTATCCTCGTTTGTCCCGGTTTAGAAGTCGTGATTCATAAATCTTCATTATCCCCGGTACGAGAGTCACAACGTTCACTCGGAGCAGGAGCCTCTATTTCACATCCCGCATTCTCTTAACTCAATGTTATAATCACTGATTACATTACCATTCGCACAAGACGATTAATTCCTCATAACTATTAATACAAATTAGAGTCACTCCATTAAGATCTGAGGCCGAATGATCGAGGATTAACACACAGGTACTGTCCCTAGACCAAAACACAACCATGGCTGTGAGCAACCTGCCACCCCACCGGGTCGGAACATTATCACTAATTTTAACCACCCCTTTACGGTGGTCCCGTAAATCACGTTCCTCACTCGCACTAGGGTACAGTCAACGACACTTCCTAATATGAATTGGAGGCCATATATTGATCCTAAGCCCCGTGAATGCCAGTTTCCTCATTCCCGGTTTTCTCAGCCTCCTCACCCCATTCAAAACACTCCCCCACTGCCCCCCCCCATCTCTACCCCCCACCCCCCTTGCACATCTGCGCAGGACAGCGGGAACCCAGCTGATTTCATTAAAAATGCAAATACATTTTGACCCAAATCAAGCACATTAAACACTTAAAGACACTATAGCTCGGAAATTTAAATATTTTCCACACTGCGCCGGCGGGAAGTCGTTGTTAGACGACTTAAAATTGCGTTACCC
>NC_069488.1:10632508-10647848 GCF_026875155.1 Cherax quadricarinatus
GTACGAATGTGTTCATACCAAAAATTTCTAATGAAGTGATGCTCTTGAGAAGGGTACACCCAGAGTAAGTTGCTGTTTTCTGTCGTCTTGTGGTATAGAAGTTTGTTTCATGCGTCCACAAGTGGATCCAAGTGTGGTACTTTGCAATATTGGCCCTTGTACATAACAGTAATGCCACTCACATCCCTCCTGGTTTGAAGGCCTCTGAAATGACAGATCATCCAGGATTGGTCCGGCGAGAGATGGACGTGTTCATACCTGTCTTTATAATAATGACTTTTTTTACAGTGAATATTCGTGGCCTCGAGTAATTGGGGAAGCTCCAGGTTTTGCTCTCCCAGTTTTCCCCGATGTCGGGTTTACAAGACCCCAAAATTTGTTCAGCTTTATTCGTCCCGTTTCGGCTATGTGCTGTTGCTTCTTCTGATCACTTCCTGATGAATCTTTGAATGAGTGCCTTCTTGGCACGTTGGTATACCGTTAAAACAGTTTTGCTCGTTCTTGGGTGATTATACTGCAGCCCTATTTATTTTGCACGATGGAAAACAGTTTTCTCTCTATGTACTCCCTTCCCGTGTTTTTCTGTACTGGGTTTATTGCATTCTTGATCTCTTCCTCCCGCCACCATCTTGTTGCTAGGTGTTTTTTAAAATTTCATCTTGAGGATGCCCCACTGTGACTCTCGGGGTGATCTTTTAGAAGACATTCATTTCTCCCTCTTCATTTTTTTTAATGCGGCGCTCCCATTCATTTTGACACCGCCTCGTCTCTTGTTGCCTGATTTTTTCCCCCTTTCTCCTCGTCATCGCACTTGATTAGCGGCTTTTCTCCCGATTTTTCCGACAGTGATATTTTCCATTCTTTAACTACTACTACGTATTCCGACTGCCCCTAGCCCCCTTGGCAATTTGACCGGCAAATTGGGACTTGTACCTCACTTACAGCTTTTTGGGGGACCCTTCTTCGTCCTTATTGATGAGCTGGTGCCTATTTTCGACCTTTTATTTTGACGAAGCAAACGTTTTATTTTAAAACCTAGGTAGGCTTTCTAAATCATGCCTTGGTGGCCCCTACGCTGCCGGCAGTTTTTTTTGAATCGTGCTGCAGGGGGCCGTAATCGATATAATAGGACCTAAATCGTTTTTTAGTTTTTAAAGGGGGAAAGGGCAGTCGCTTGCCGCAAAATGCGCGATGCAAACCGCACTTTAGCAAGGCTACGTGTCTCCCATTCCCACTTCTTTAGTGTGATTTGGAAAAAGGGTAGGAAGTTGTGTGGCAAGTACACCCGGGACCCACCCCTTTTTTTGCAGTTGCTGGTTTAGTATTGGGGAACCTTTTTAAGTTGCCAGGGGAACTATTTGTCTGTGTCTCCCAAAGGGGCTTCACCTCCTCCCTCATTTCTGCATCTAAGTCTACCAAGGAAAATTCCCCTTGGACTTCCCTTTAATGGAATGGAGCCATATTACGTCCCTTTTTCACTCTCCTACAGCTAACCCCACCTTTCTCTTGCCATCATCGGCAGCGGGGTCTGATATTCATATCAGTATGCTCAAAAATCTGCATTTACACCCTTTACAGTCCTTTCGCGTTTTTTCAATCTTTTTTTGGACGTGGGGGGTTATCAACAAGGGAAACTCCATTGCCTACCGTTTCGCAAACCAGGCACCTGGGGGCTTAAACCCCTCACTATTGCCCCCATTGCTCTGACCAGTGTGTATGTAGGTGTGGAAATATTGGTGAATAGACGTTTGGTAGGTATTTGGAGACCCCAATAGTCCTTTCTCCTCGCCAATATGGCTTTTGCAAGGGCCGCTCTCTGTGGACTCCGCTCCACTTAGAAAAATATGTGAAAAATGCCTTTGCTTTCAAAAATTCCTCCTAGGAGTCCTTTTGATCTTGAAAGGGATATGGAAAAACCCCCCTTTGGGGGGCCTCCTGGAAATTCTACCAACCTTTCCCTTTCTGCTTTTTTTGACAGCATTTCCGTGTCCATGTTGGGGCTTTTGTTTCCTCAGATTTTGTTCAACCGAGGGGGTAAGTCCTCCTTAGGGCAGTGGTTCCCAAACGGGGGGAAATTACCCCCGGGGGGGAATTTAACCATTTTTTTGGGGGTAATGGAGGGGTGAAAAAAAAAATTAGAATTTGAAAATCAAGAAAAAAATGCGGTACCCGGGATGAGGGGTTATTGTTTAAATTGTCTTAGTGTATAAAGTTTTAAAATAAAAACCCATTATAAGAAGTAATAAAATTAAACCCAAAAACAATAACACAAAAACTAAATACGATTAGAAAAGAAGGTTTTATAGTAAGTGTGTGGAAACCCCAAAAATATTTTGACAATATGCTTCAAGACAAAATCACTCAGTAGCCCCGATCGACCTGTCCCGTGCGTCACCATTCCCCGAGGCTGCCCTATTTCACCTGTCAGTTTATCTGGGAGCATCACCCAGGTAAATAAGCGGTATTATTGGTACCCCTGTGCAGTATATAGTTAGTTTTATCCTAGACCATTTTTTTGAGAATAGTATATAGGGTCATTCTACAGACCATAAACAAAGAAAGAGCCCCTTTTGAAGGGGCTTGAAACAACATGCTCATATTTTTCCAGAGAGTGACCAAGAAACACCCATCTTCAGTGGATCATTCCCCTTTCTGTACCTGATGATGCCATTCAGGATGGATTTTGCAAAGGAGGAGGGACCAAATGCAGCCAATTTAACCTTGAAAATCAAATTTCCAAAACCAAAAGCAGATTCCTTTTGGATTTCACGTACCCGACTCGCCAACTCTGTTTCCAAAAACCTTTAAGTTGTTGGTATCATTCTCAAAAACATCTGGCAGAAGGGCTTCTCACTGTGGGGTAGAAAACAAAAAAAAAGGACTCGCTTTGAAATTTTTAAACGAGCCAGGCTAGCACTTTCAACCACGAAACCCAAAAATTCCAAACTAGCTTTAAGTATGCACCCACCATCCCATATGTTCTTGACACTTTGGTAAAAGTCATTAGAGATGCACAATGTTCAAATACAATAATAAAAAAAAACTCAAATGTTTTAATTTCCATATATACAAAAAAACAAAATTTTGTGAAAGGGGGTAACATGCTTTATTTTGGGGATGTTAAATTGGGGAAAGCTGAAAAATTTGGGGAAACCCCTGCCCTTTGGGGATAAGTCCCTCCTAAAGGGGGTAAGTCCCAAAACTTTTAAATTACCCTCCAATAACCTGACATCTATAGTGGGGAAGTTATTTGAATCAAAAATGCTGACATTATCAGAAATCACCTTTAAGGATAACTTGATAAAAGAATCTCAGCATGGATTCACGAAGGGGTCCCCGCCTGAAAACTTTCTGAGTTCTTCAAAAAAAATTTAGGCAGTTGACAGTGATAAGGAATAGATATTTTTATTTGGATTTTGTAAAGCCTTCATAGAGTACCTCCAAAGACTCTTAAAAAAGTGGCAGCTCAGGTATAGGGGGAAAATTTAGCATGGATTGGGGCATGGCTTTACCAATAAAAAGTAGAAGTTCCCTTAAGGATGAAATCTGAAGGGGGTTTAGTCCTAGGGGCGTTCCAAAAGGGATCAGTTTTAGGCCCTCTCTTGTTATAATTTACATTAAGCCCTTTGATGAGGGTTACGAGTGACATGATAAATTTGTGATGAAACAAAGATAGGGTATAATTCACTCTGAGGGGGATATCATGAACCCCAACGATTTGGAAAAATCAATGTATTGGTCTGAAAAAGGCAGATAAAGTTAAAGTGGATAAGTGTAAGGTTTTTCCCTTGGAAAATGAAAAAAACCCTCGAAGCTATAATCGGGTGAAGTAAGTTTATCATACAGAATGTGAAAAAAGATTGGGGAGTAGGGAAAGCAAAATCAAAACCCCAAGACACAGTGTTTACTGGGCGAAAACAAGCCAACAATTACTTGTTTTATCTCAAGAAGTATAAGTAACAGAATCCAAAAGTTATTTACGCTCTAACATCACTATGAGGCCTCATTTAGATTAGCTGCTCATTTTTGCCCCCTTACTACAGGATGGTTAGACCTTTAAGAACATACAGAGAAGAATGACTAAATGATTTACTTTTAAGGAACCCCCCGTATAAAGAAAAACTCAAAGCCTTAAATCTCCCCTCTCGGAGGGGCGTAGAAGGGGGGAGTATCATTGAAGTGTAAAAGTGATAAAAATAAAGGTAAAAATACCGACCAAGGGAAAAAAAAACCAAATGCAGTTAATGTGATCCTTTTTTGACAACGTTTCACCCACACAGTGGGTTTTTTTCAATCACACAGGGATCTCCCGGGGGTTGTTGTTAAAGATTCCCCCGGTATTTTCCCGGCCCGGGCCCCTTTCCCAAATGGGGGCCGGGACGGCCCCGTTTAGGGGGTGTCGAACCTAAGCTCCCTGGGGGGAGGCCAAGTACCCCCCTCATTTGTAAGGTACATACCGGGGGGTCTGGCACCAACCCGCCCTAGAAGGGCAATGCATGGTGTCGATGTGCTAGCGCTGTGCTCTCCTGTGTGGAGGGCTGGGTTGGTGTTCTTTTCATTCATGTTGATTCGCGGGCCTTTGGCCCAGGTTTTCCCCAAGGGCCCCCGGCAGTGGCCCCCCGGGTGGGGGGTGACGATAATATCTTTTTTTTTTCTTGGCCCCTTGTTGGAGGTGTCGTCTTTTCTTTTTGCAATGACTTCCCCAAAGAGAACCATGGGCAGGGGCAGCATTTTACAGGGTTGTTTGGGAGCCACCCCCCAGTTTTAGCAACAGAAAAGTGCGGGGGTGAGTGGCTGGAAAACGTGCAAACGAGGGTACCGTCTTCAAGGTCCCTATTCTGAAATCCTGAATTTCCTCTTTGAGGTGTACTTGATTTCCCAAAAGGTTTTGGGGTTTTGGGCATGAGTGTCTGGTCATGTCTCATTGGTGTATGTAGCATTTGGTCGGGGTATATTTGACTGTTCCTCTGGGGTGATGAGGATTTCTGAAGACAGCATTGTGTTCTTATACCCTTGGTTGTGTAAAATACACCCCCTTTCGATATCGGACTTGTTGGGGTGCAGCGTGTCAGTAAAGTGGCCCCCGTGAGGTGCCCCAGTGTTTTGTTTTTTTTGCTTTCTTGGCTGGTGGCTAAAAGGTGAAGGCGAGATTTCCGACTGGTCTTTGCTCTAGCGTGGATGAAAACGGTAGTGGACCCTTTTTGGTGGGTTTTTGCCGACGTCTCAGAGGTCCTGAGGGTCCACCGTGTCTATGGGGTTGTGACGGGGTGGAGCACGGTGATGCTGGTAATATTTGCAGTAGATTTTAGGATCTCAGGGAAGGTGGTGAGCAGGGAATGGAGGCCAGGCATATTTTTTATTTAAAAAATTCATTGAGGTGGGTTGAAGGAAACCAGGCTCAGCTGCATCTGTAATGAGCATACATAATGCAAAAAAGAATCTTGGGGGAGTCGGAGTAGGTCTGGCAGGAAGTGGTGGGAGCA
Organism: Cherax quadricarinatus; assembly: GCF_026875155.1. Lineage (NCBI taxonomy): Eukaryota > Metazoa > Arthropoda > Malacostraca > Decapoda > Parastacidae > Cherax > Cherax quadricarinatus. Next base: position 10,637,992 of record NC_069488.1, read on the forward strand.
GCTTTCGGGGCATGTAGTTTTTGGTAGTGTTGTTGAAGCTTGGCGTAGCTAGTGGTTGCTTGTGGGGGGTTTTTTTTTGTTTTTTGTTTCTTGAGTATGTCTTTTCTGGTGGGGCACCAGGCAGCAAATTTTGGGGGTCATTTTTGCAGTTCAAGCATTTAGGTGGTAAGCATAGGCAATTCTTGAAATCTGACCCCACGGCCACAGGGGGGAGCAAACTTTTTGCCCTTGGTAGGACAATCTTTTTGGGGTGTGTAAGTATAGTAACAATTATAGCACTGTGAATATTTTGGTTTTCTCTGCTTCGATAAGGCCTTCAACCGTTTCCCCGTAATTTTGGTGCCTTATTTTAAATTTTGTGTGCCGTAAAATTCTTTGTACACTCTCCAGTCAGCAATTCGCTTTTCTTGAAGAGGATATACAGATATTAAGAATGAGATTATATTGTTTGCATATTACTGTCATTAAGGATATCGATATGTAGTTATCTCTTATTTAGTTGGTGTTGGGATATGTTAGAGAGAGAAGGTGTTTTTTAACGGAAGTTTTGAAGATGCTGGCCGAAACAGTGGCTCTGGAGATTTCCGGCAGAGAGCTCCAGATTTTGGGCCCTTTTATGTGCACTGAATTTTTAGAGGCATTTAGCCAGACACATGGTATGTCAGAGATTTTTGTGCCTTGTATTGTCTATGGATCCTGTTTCAACTATGACGAAAGTGTTTCATGTCGACATTAATATTAGAAATTATTGTTCTGTAAATATAGGATGCACAGTAGTAAGAGTGAATATTTTATATAATGAGTAGATTTAGGTCCTTCTAAGAGTAAGGGAGTGTGTTGGTCTAGCTGTGTAATCATTCGTATTGCGGCTATTATTTTTGAGTTATTATTGGCTTAAGGTGACTTGCTGTTGTGGATCCCTAGACATAAATAGCGTAGGTGAGGTAGGGGGTAGATCAATGATAGTATAATGTAAGTATGGCTGCTTTGCGGTACATTATAATGTACCTTTGAAAGGATACCAACTGTTTTTGACACTTTTTTTGTTATGTGTTGGATATGGGTGTTGAATTTTAGGCTACTGTCAAGGTGCAGACCCAGAATTTTTCCCTCATAATGATTAGCTATTTAATACGAATATTGTCAATCATAATGTTTAATTGAACATTATTCGCTCTGCTTCCGAACATAATATAGAAGATATTAGTCAATGTTAAGTGTATGTTTATTGGTATTCATCCAGGTTCAAATATTTTAGAGTTCTTCATTATCAATGCTGTTGAGTGATGCAAGATTTGAGTGGGAGATGACAATAGTTGTGTCATCAAAGAGAATATGTCTAAGTTGCTGCGATATATTTGGAAGGTCGTTAATGTATAAAAGGAATAGTAGGAGCCGAGGAGGTTATGTCCTTAATGGAGACGTACTGCTGTCTGTTAGTAAGGTAAGATATTTATATATGCAAGTGCATGACCTCTGATACCGTAGTGATCAAGTTTGTACAGCAAATGTTGTGGTCTACTGTATCAAAAACTTTCCTTAGGTTAATAAAGAGTTCTAGTGGATATTCATTTTTTCCAATGCTGTGTAAAAAAGGTCTAGCATTTTTATAAATGCACCATTTGTGTTTTTGTTTCTCCTTAAAGCCAAACTGGGAGGGTTAAGAATGTGTTTGGTGTTATAAAAGAGTACAACATCTTGTATATAAGTTTCTCAAAGATTTTGGATAGTAAAGGCAAGATAAACTCTCATTTATAAAAAAATAAACTATATCAATCAGTATCGATATACTATATAAAACATAAAATTTGTCTTTAACACATTTCGCAAAAATACACAAGTACACCCTGCTAGGTACCAGCAGGGCCCCCATAACCCCACACTCCTACTTGGTTCCTAGCCTCTTGTTAAATACTCTATTTATTGAAAATCTTATCCAAACTCACCGGCCTCCACTCATACAACAGGGCCAGGCCCATACCAGGGCCCATGTGGACGCAAATATAAGCTAAAAACTGCCTGTGGCCTGAAAATTATAATGAAATAGTCTAATGTACTTAGGGGGCAGCACCTGACCAACTAATGGACTTCGTTACTTATCGTCCGATTTCTTTCATTTTTGGTGTACGATAAGAAGAATCTTCAAAGTATTTTTTGCCCAAGTTTCAGTAAGATAGCCCAACAAACAACTGAAAAAAAATGACCAAAAATCATGCATGGCAAGCCCTACGGACGTACAGGCACTGCGAGAAGCTGTTTTGGAACTACCTGCTTATAAAACATTGTTGATCCGCTTGAGAATGACGCTAATTATTGTAATTTATGCTATCTTCATTCTTAAAAAAAATAGTATTGTTTTGACATTTAGCAAAATATCTGCCTTTTACCCTCACACAAATCAAAAACAAATTGTGATATTGCAAAAATAATTTCACCAGCTTGTAAAACAATCATTCATTTACTTATTTATTTATTTATTTATTTTATGTCTTTGCAAATAGTACATTGAGATTTTGCATTTACAATAATGAGTTGCAAATCAAGAGAGAGCCTCTATTATGGAAAATTTTCTAGGGTGCTTACCTGTATGTACCTCAACATTATATACATACCAGTAAACTCATTGGGAGACAACCATATTGTTTACCGTAGTCACCCCGTGTAGACATGTGAGAAAACTTAACCACCCCTGGTCGCAGCAAGTGGTTCCTTCGACCTCACTCTTTTCCAATCTATCCGAGACCAGAGGATTGGATGCACCCACAAATGGTGCTACAAATTAATTGGGATGTAAGTTATTTAGGTAACTGAATGAAAGGGGGGGGGGTGGGTTTTACCTGGATTATCCATCAAGGAAAACCACTTGTACATAATTCTCCCTTCCCAGAATTCCTGGTGTCACTGATGTGTGGATCACCAAACCTATCTAATCACAACATACCTAACGGCCAGCACAGTCTGCTTAACTGAAAGGTACTTAACTGTGGGTGTTTTGATACTCCTTATTTCCCCCATTCCCCATCTCATTTCAAAGGGCCGTACACCGACACGGTTCTTTTTCCCCGGCAGGACGATTTTCCCGTCGGTTTGTCCCGTTTAGAATCGTGATTCCAAATCTTCATTACCCCGGGTACAGAGTCACATTCACTCGGACAGGGCGCTCTTTTTCACACCCCCGCATTCTTTAACTCAATTTTTATCACTGATTACATTCCCTTTCACAAGACGTTTTAATGTCCAAAACTATTATACAAAATTAGGGTCACCCCCATTAAACTGAGGCCGATACGAGGATTAACACACGGGTATTTCCCCCTAGACACACCCCATGGCTGTGCACCTGCCCCCGGGTCCGAACTTTTTCAAAAATTTTTTACCCCCCCTTTACGGGTCCCGTAAATCACGTTCCCTCACTCTTCACTAGGGACAGTCAGACACTTCCTTTTATAATTGGGGGCCTATTTTGATCCTAAGGCCACCGGAATGCCATTTCCCTCTTTCCCCCTTTTTTTCTCAGCCTCCTCACCCTTCAAAACACCCCCCACCTGCCCCCCCGCCGACCCCCCCCCCCCCCCGCCCCTCTGCGCAGCAAGGGGGAACCCCTGATTTCTTTAAAAAAATGCAAATACATTTTGACCCAAATCAATTTTAAACATTTTTTAAACACAAAAGCTTGGAATTAAATAATTTCCACACGGGGGGCCGGGCGGAGTCGTTGTTAGACGACTTAAATTGCGTCTTCCTTGGGAGACGATTCCCACCCCCTTCTAGATTGCGCTGCTTTTTCCCCTAGTGGGTCTTACTACATTTCTTCTTGCATTCCCCCGGTCGTGTCTTCAATATCAAGTGTCATTTTCCCTTAGTTTTTCCATTGCACGGGATTGAACACCTTTAAATTTTCTGGGGAAATTTAATTTATTAATGGTACGCAAACTTCCCCCACGGCACAACACTTTGACTTTTTGACAACCCCTTTGTGCTTTGGGGTAAATGTAACTCCCTTTCCCGGGGCCAAATGTTCGATGTTGTTCGTATAAATTAACACAAGTCACCTGTTGAATGTTCTGTCGGTTTACTGCCTCGGGCGCACCATAAAATGTTCACAGTGTAAGAAGATATTTTTACGCCCACTCAGACCAAGAAAAAATTCCCTTTATTTAACATTTTGAACTTGTCCCCAAACACAGCCCGTTTTTGAATCCCCACACCCCCTGGGGTTTATCTCTTAGATAGGTGCAGCTTCAACCTTTGTCCACATTTGGTGAGAGGGAGTCATATCTCCACTCGGAGGGGGTCGCTCATGTATGACGAGGGCATTTTTCCCCCCAAAATTCCTCCCTCCACCAAACTCCCCGGGAATTCCCCAAATAAATTTCTCTTCCTGTTGCACTTACAAACTCTTTTCATGTACCTACTTCTTTCGTACAGTTCCCTCCCAAAGGGGCTTGGGAGAATAAATTTCCAAAACACCCCTCGCTGGGTCAACAAAGACTGTACATCATCATCTATTTAATTTTCATCAAGTGTTGACACCCGTACAAAATTGGGAAAAACTAGATCAAAATTTGGACAGGATGCACTGCAAATTTCCGGAACAGCTGTTGAATGTTCTGCAGCAAGTCCTGAGCCATTTCTAGATAAAACACCCCAATAGCTGTAAAAGTAAATAGACATACTACCCCTTTTCAAGGGACACCAACTGAAGTACCTGTTAAAATGATTGGCCCACTATACCCCACCCCGGTACATCAAAGGGTTTTAAAAAACTGAAAACGCTTTCCCTTTGGGCAATGTGGAGGACCTGGGACATGTAGGTTCGGGCTCCCCCGGGCACATTTTACACACAAATTGAAAACCCTTTTTACATTTGCGCCCTTGTGGAACCCAAAGGTTTTCCCCCGAATCATTTTAAAGGGGTACCCTGTACCCCCCGTGCATCAGTTTATGGGAAATTAAAGACAATCAAGGTTGAGGTGATGAGTTTTGGGCCAAAAATAGGTGCTTAGCTTTTTCCCCCAATTCCTTTTGAAAACCTCCCCTCTGCACCAAATTTACATACCTCAAATACACCCCATTTTTTCTATTTTACCCTTTTCAAAATTTTTCCTCCATATGAATTTAAATCTCATCCCTGTGGGTTTTCTTCGTACCCTCTTAGCCGTTTTTAGGGGAGGGGGGAAAATTTGTGAGTATTCATTTTAAACTTAAAAATTTAAACACTACCGTCCCCAAATCAGAAAGGGTAAGGAAGAAAACCTATCATATCTGGCTAAGGGGGGACAGCCCGGGGAGCGGTGCTCACCTAATTCGACGGGCAAAGTCCCTTTTGCCCCGGGCCCATTTTAATTTTGTCCACCACCCAAAATTGGGCCCCTTAAACCACAAAAGCCCAAAAATTTTTTTTAAAAAGTCAACCCCGAGACAAAAAGCAGGGGATTCCGTCACCAGGAAGTGTTTAAAAGGTTTAACATTGCTGACCCAAACTGTTATATTTCCCCTGCTTTTTGTTGTTTTTCAGGACCTTTTTTGTCATACACAATTTTTTGTTACCATTACAAATCCATTGTAAGGATACTCGTTTAAACCAAATTACGGTGTCGCTGTTTTTATCCCGAAATTTATTTCAAAATTTAATTGGCAATTTGACCCCACAAAAAGGCCGTTAATTCCAATGAGGAAGGTTTTCGTGATTTGATTGGAGCCACCTTAGCCTTAGACATAAAAAGAAATGGCACTATTCATTAAAGGGAAAGCGACTGCCCATATGCAATTTCAAAGACGTAAAAAAGTGGAGTACTTTTTCTCCATCTTGACTGGCCACTTACTGGGAACCCCAACATTGGTAATTTTACATATTCCCCTTTATTCCCCACCTTTCAAAAATTCCTCGGGTAGGGTTTCATCCCAAGCACACTTAAGCCCCCATGTTTTTGTATCAAAAAAATTTCCCTCTTAGGGTAATGGGGAACTAAGCTAGGGATCGAAGCTTTTGAAAACTTCTGAAAGTAAGACCCTTTTGGGTTTTAATTTTTGGGCAGCTGTATTTTTAGACTTTAACGATAACAAGTCTCCCTCTGTGTCCCAAGTCAGTCCCAGCACATTATATATTTGGACACTTAAAACCAGGGTTTTCTTTATTTATTTGAACCCCTTAAATGGGCAATTCTGTTCCCTTTCCCCCAGGGGATATTTGCACCTTGATTTTTTCATTAGCCCCCGCGTATATGCTCTTAGTTTCCTTCTAGACGTCCCCCCAAAAAATTGTCCACATAAAATTTTTTTACCTTACCCCATTACTCCACTCAGTGACCACCCCTACCTTAGGTGTGCATTTATCGTTGCCTGGAGAGGAACGGAATGGAGGGACACCAAACAATACACTCCTGAAGCGAAAAGTCTTCAGGGGACTAAGTGGGTACTAGGATTTCCCGGCCCAAAAAACCTAGTGCAATCCCCCTCAGCCTCCGCAGACCCCCTCTCAGGAAAGCTTTCTTATGTCCGCCGAAAGGGTAATTCTTAAAACCCTGAAGTTTAATGTAGTCTCCCCCCCATTTTTTTAAAAACAACGACGGACCTGTCATCAAACAGTCATTCAAACAGGGACATTTTTTTACCCGGACTCAATAACACAACCCCCAAGGAGTGGGCTTTGAATCCTTCCTTCACCCCGTGGTTGGCAAATGTGACCCTAAATCTGGGCTTGCTCGGGGGGACCTCCTCAGAATTTATTTTTTAATGCCTTAAATTTTATCAGTAAGCAGTCATCATTCTTGGGGCTTGCCAATTTTGGGGTGAGCCTTAATTGTCCATATGCCATCCGGTAATTAGTTGGAGGTCGGGGTTCAGCTTCCCCGGAAATCTCCCCTATTGTCCAGATTCAAAATTTAAAATCCTTCTGGGATTGTTCTTGGTAAAGGGAACATTGGGCTTTTTCTTTACATTTATCCCTATGCTGTCCCAATTCCATAATTTATACACAGGGGTTTAACTTCATCCTCTATTGAAGTATTTTATCGGGGGGATAATCATGAGTAAGCACACCTAACTGTATTTATGGTTCCTCCCGTCATCTTATCAGTACGAGGAAGCCTGCCACTCCCGTGACCTCCCGCGGTCCCTTTAAAGGGGGACTCCGCATTTCTTTGTTTCCCCTTTTCAAAGGTGGCATAATGGGCACTACCTATAAAATTCTATTGGCCCCACAAAATTATTTAACCAAAGGTGCCCCAAATTTACCTTTCTTGAAAGCCTTTCAGTAGCGTACCAACCCTTTTGTAGATATTTTCTTGGGACCTATCCCAATTACGGTTAATACGTTTTCCTTTATTGCCCAGCCCGACAGTTAATAAACATGTCGTATGACTGGGGTTCTTTTTTCGAGAGAAAACCAGATAGCTTTTGGGATGCAGGATTTCCCCTTTTACCTTCATCCCTTTTAAAGGCAGTTTGTTTTATGAAGGTACGTTGGTCCCTGATCCGTAAACTGTTTCCGTTTTGGATTTACGCCGTTTTTCATTTAAACACCAATCCAACACAGGGAAAGCTACCCCAGCTAGGCCAAACATTTCGCGTTAGTGCAACTTACGTTGGCTATGTTGTGTCCGGGGTTTTTTCACTATCAGTCATTGTTACCCATTACGATTAGAAATTTTCCCTTTCACATAGCTATGTGGGGTCTTTCCCCTTTTTACACTGATAACAATATGCAAGTTTGCACGGCAATCCCTTTCTTAGATTTCCCAGACACCTGATACATCTCAACTCTCCAATCTTTCCCCTTTAACCCCATGAATTATAGGGGTTACAGTTCTTTGAGAAAAGATACCGTTGGAAAAACAAACTCCCTTTTTTTTGCCTGCCTCTATCAACTGGGTTTCCTTATTGGGTCTTCCCCCCTTGCTTGGGGTGTGGAGAACCCTTAACGGCCCCTGTCACTTTTATACGTGCCTACGTAACCCCGTGTGTAGGGGGCTTAGGGTTTTTGAATTAGGATAAGGTTTCCCTTTGGAAATTTGGGAGGGCACTGGCTGTAGACATGGTATTTTAGAGGTAATGGGTTGGCGGTCGCATTGGACAATTCTTTGCAGTCCCCCTTTTTTCTTCCAACCCCAAGTAACCCTTTTGAATCTGTTTGATAACCCCTTAGGTCTTGTGGTTTTTAAATTTTTCTGAACAAAGGACCAACAACCACCTTTCTCCCCCCAGATATATTTTTTACTCAAGGCAAGAGTGCTTTCTAGTTTGATCCTAAATTGCTGAAGCTGTTGCGGTTGTGATTGGAGTCTTTAAAAAGCCAAATTAGCTACTAGGTCCAGCCTACTTTGCTCCAAGTTACCGAAAACCTCCAACAATCAAAATGCCCATAAAAGGATCACTAATTTGGGAAAGCTTGTATGGAAAAGCCATCTCCCCTTACTTGTCCCCTTTTAAAAAACTAATTTGGAACATTGCAAGATACTCCTATCATGTACGATGTTTTAAAATAGACCAAAACTCCTCCCAGGGTTTTCCCGGGTTAAACACGGGCATACATAATTCGGGGATTTTGGGGAAACCCCCTGACTTTTCCCTTTCTAGGTTCCCAAAAACATTTTTTACACCCTTTACCCCTCCAAAACCTTAGTTTTTTCAGGAACAATTTTCCTCCCTTCAAATGTTTACCCGCACCGCTCCTTTCAGATCATCTGCACAATTCTCAGCACCTTTTTCTAGTCTTTAAACCAAAAATCTATTACTCATGTCTATTTTTAAGGATCAGGTGTAGCTTTAATTCACAGGTTTACGTTTCTTGTCTCATTAACTCCCTACACTTTTGTTGATTTATAACGACCCTTCCCAGCTTGAGTGACGCTTTCTTGTTTGGCATCCATGGGCTTTAGCCGCACTAACTTCCTCGACCCAGCCTGGTTAGGAATTAATAATCACCCTTATACAACTTAAGTTTGAAAATTTTCTGGGTGCCTCAATGAGTCGCCTACCCCGGGAAACTCTGTTGAAACCCAGCTCTGAATGGGCCCCAGCTCACAAAGGGGTTTTAGGACAGATTTTTTACGATGATTGGTATTGCAAGAAACCTCGCCGCTGCACTATAAAGGACTAATTACTTTGGGGTTGCAGCATTTTCCTTTTTCAACTTCCTAACCTTGCTTTAGCCCCCCTTTGGGCTTCCCCTTGGGAACCCCTCAACCCCGGGGGCATTAATTTCCGAATATTCAAAATTTTATTTGTGTCCTGCCTGCACCTCAAAAAATTTCCCATTCCAAAAGGTATTTACCCCCAGTATAAAAATATGCAGACTAGACGCAGCTTCAGACGACTTGAGACCTGGGATTACGGGCATACTCTCCTGTAGCACGCCGGCCCTCATTAACTCTCCCCAAACTCCTAATACTGGCCAATCCCCCCCTGGAAAAGGTGAAAATCCGTCTTACTGTAGGGCTGATGGAGGGATCACACGGTAACGAGGGGTCTCGCCAGATTTCCCCAGGTCTCAGATGTGAAGACACGGGGGGCCCCCCTGATTTCACGGCACGTCTTGTCCTTTGAAGTCTATCGTAAGAAGGACGAATTTTGTCTTTTTTGGACCTGCGCCCCGCCATTTAACGGGCGCCCGTTCCCCTACTAATTATCCTAATGTTTTGCCTACATTTTGGGGCCCATTCCTACTTTTTAAGGTCTAGGTCACTTATCTTATCTACAGATGCCTTATAAACTAATTTTTTGTATTTCCAGTAAAAATACCCACTCCTTCCCTGAAGAGTAAACTATAAATTAAATAAGCTTACCAACCCCCAAAAAGGAATCCTTCTTGTTTGGGGGGGTTTTTAAAAGGGCGCTCGGCTCAGACGACCAACGCC
>NC_069488.1:10648348-10685848 GCF_026875155.1 Cherax quadricarinatus
TGGGGCTCCCCTTTTGGGTATTTCCCCTTTGCTTGGATGTGGAAAACCACTATAACTGGCCCTGTCACTTGATACGTCCCTACGTAACCCCGTGTAGTAGGTGGCTTAGGATTATTGATATTAGGATAAGGTTTCCCTTTGGGGAAAACTTGACAGGTGCACTGGGGTCTGTAGACGTGGTTTTCCCTAGAGGTAATGGGTTGGCTGGTCTGCAGTTGGACAATTAGCTCTTGCAGTCCCACTCTTATTTCTTAAACCCTGAAGTAACCCTTGTGATATCTGTTAGATAACCACTCTATGGTCTTGTGGTTCAATTTATTCTGAATCAAGGCACTCAACAACCATCTGCTCCCTCCAGATCATATTTATTACTCAAGGTCTTAAGAGTGCTTTCTAGTTTGATCCAAAATTGCTGTAAGCTGTTGCGGTTGTGGATCTGGAGTCTTCAAACTAGCCAAATTAGTACTAGGTCCAGCCTACTTTGCTCCAAGTTACCGTAAGTGACCTCCAACAGTCAACTGCCTCACTATAGGAGTCATTACATTTAAGAACATAAGAACATAAAAACGAAGGAACACTGCAGAAGGCCTACTGGCCCATGCGAGGCAGGTCCAAGTCTCCTACCGGCTTAAGGCAATGCACCCAACCTGTCAGGTCAGGTCACATTGACTTAAGGGAGGAACACGGAAAACCGACCTGGTAGCACAAGCTTCAGGTCTAACTCACACCCACCCACATCCACTCATGTATTTACCCAAACCCTATTTTAAGTACACAACGTTCTGGCCTCTATAACGGTACTTGGGGTTTGTTCCACTCATCCACAACTCTTTTACCAAACCAGTACTTTCCTATATCCTTCCTGAATCTGAATTTTTCCAACTTAAAACCATTGCTGCGAGTCCTGTCTAGGCTAGATATTTTCAGCCCACTATTTACATCCCCTTTATTTATTCCTGTCTTCCATTTATACACCTCAATCATATCCCCCTAATTCTACGTCTTTCTAGAGAGTGCAGATTCAAGGGCCCTTAGTCTATCCTCATAGGGAAAGGGGGCTGATTCATGGGATCAACTTTGTCATCCTCCTTTGTACATTTTCCAGGAAATTTATATCCATTCTGTAATAAGGTGACCAAAACTGTGCAGCATATTCTAAATGAGGCCTAACCAAGGATGTATAGAGTTGAAGAAAACCTCGGGACCTAATTATTTATGCTTCTTGATATGAAGCCAAGGATCTCATTAGCTTTATGCGAACACTTTATGCACTGTTGGTCTTGGTTTTAGATTACTGCTAACCAGACTCCTAAATCTTTTTCGCAATTCCGTAATATTAAGATCTACTTATTTAGTTGATATAGTGGGCATGATTTCATTGTCCTGTCCAAACATTTAGAACTTTTGACATTTGTCTATATTAAACTGCATCTGCCACTTCTCCGACCACTGCATCAGTCTATTCAAATCTTCATGAGTGCTCGAACTGTCTCGTCAGAATGACTTCGACGGCCTATTTTGGTATGTCATCGACAAAACTTGCCGATGTCGATCTTTATGCCCTCATCTATGTCCTTTATGTAGATTGTGAAACAGCAGGGGGGCCCAACACTGTCCCCCTGTGGAACACCGCTCGTGAACAACTTCCCACTCTGGTTTCTCCCCATTTTTGCAAACCTCTGTGCCTATTTGTCAACCATGCCTTAATCCAGGAAAAAAATTTCTCTATTCCTGTGCTTTATTTTTCCTCAATTGTCTCTGATGTGGGACCTGTCAAAAGCCTTACTGAAGTCCATATACACAATATTCATTTCATTACCATGATTTCTACCTCTCAAATACCTTAAGGAAAAAAAGTTAGAATAAAATTCGTTAGGCAGGGGTACGCCCCCTTTGTAAACACCATGCTGAGTTTCGTTGATAATTTATGCTTTTCAAGGTGGCTACGAACTGCCTCGGCATTATTGATATCCATAATTTTTCCACATGGAGGTTAGTCTTATTGGTATATAGTTCGAAGCTAAGGACCTGTCACTGTTTTGAAAATAAGGTTATCACATTTGCCATTTTCCACTTATCTGGCACCATGCCAGTTTGTAGTGAGATGTTGAAAAGATTAGCAAAGGTGTGCTAAGCTCCTCTTTACATTCCTTTAGAACCCTTGCATACAGTTCATCAGGGGCCTGGGTTTGTCTAGGTTTTAATTTATCTATGTTGCTAAGGACCTTGTCACTTGTGACCCTATTAGTACACAGTTTATTATCGTCTGTTCTACATATTTTATCATTATGGAATATCGCTGGTATCCTCCTGTGTAAAAACTGAGAGGAAGTATGTGTCTAAAAAATTCTACACATTTCCTTATCACTGTCAGTGAGCTGACCCGAGGAACTTTTGCGTGGGCCTATCTTGTCCCCTGATTTATTCCTGTATACCTGAAAGAATCCTTTTGGATAGTCTTACGCCACCTTTCCTTCCCCCCCCAATTCTCTTGCAACTTTAACCTCATAATCTCTTTTTGTCTTTTCTAATTCCCTTTTTTATTTCTCTCTTAATCTGATATATCGATTTCTCAATTGCCCTCTCTCTTTGATTTTTGCCCCTTTATATGCATCCTCTTTGACCAATCAGATAATTTTAATCTTTTGTTATTCCATTTAGGATCATTTTTGTTTGATCTGCATTTCCCATTTGGAACATAATTGACTGTGCAGCTAGAACTATGCCCTGGAAAGCTTCATATCGGCAACCATCCACCACCTACCTACCTTAGTCAGGTCATTCAGTTCAGCCCACCTAAGTAATTTTTTCCAGTCTATGAAATTCAGACACAAGAGAAAGTCAGGGACGGAGACCTTGATTTAATAGTGCCAATATTAGGGGAATCCATGAATATTAAAACTGAGTGATTTGTGATCACCTTTCCCCAAGTCATCATTAACCTCTAATTAGTAATTAGTGTTTCCCTAATGGAACGAACCAAGTCAAGGAGGATCATTTTCCTAGTTGGCTCTGTCACTAACTGTTTTAAAAAACCAATCTAGGGATCGTATCAGAAAGTCACCTGACTCTAAAATTTCCTGTCAAAATTGCTCAGTCAATCTGTCTATAGTTGAATTCTACCATTAGCACAATTACTTTTTCTTATGTAGATGCACTTACGATTTTCGTACCATAGAAGTTTAATGCACTCCCTATCAAGATTTGGGGCCAATGTAAATCACACCCCAAAATTAGTCTTTTCTCGGCCCTCGAAGAGCTGTAACCAAAAGATTCAGTGGGCTGACGATTCTAATTTAATATCTTGTCTAACACAACAATTTAAATTGTCTCGGAATACATCGCTACTCCACAAACTTTCCTGTTGACCATTGTCAGAATGTGGAATAATTTATAGCCTTGTATGTGACATTCAGAGGCATCTCTCTATCTTTCGATTGAGAAGTGTCTCTGTTATAGCATAATATCTATGTCTCCTGCCACTTGCAATTAATCTTAGATCATCTATCTTATTTCTTACACTCTGCTATTAGTATAGTAAACTTAAGGAGAGCTGTCCCTTGCTGCCCTCTGCTGTCCCCTTTGTTTGCTGACCTGATCTATTGTCTTTCTTTATAAACTTCAGGTGAATGCTTTATACATTTGGAATGCTTGTATGAGAACATGAGCATCTCCCCCTTACTTGTCCCTTTAAATAGCATAATTTGGACAACAATTGCAAGATCACTCCTATCATGTACCTACGCTTTAAAGATAGACCAAAAATCCTCACCAGTGTTCTCCCGGATTATAACAGGGCATACATAATTCTGGGGAGTTTTGGTAGAGACTTGACTTTCCTTACTAGGTTGACAAAAACATGTTTACACCATTTTACCTTCCTTCAAAGCCTTTAGTTTTGCAGTACACAAGTTGTCCTCCACTTAATAATGTTGATCCAGCAGCCCGCTCCTTTCAGCATCATCTGCCCCAATTCTCTTGCAGCTCTTTTTCATAGTCTTTAAAACACAATCTATAATGACTCATGTCTATTTCCTATAGGCATCTAGGTGTAGCTTAATCATCAGGTTTACCTGTTTCTTGTCTCATTAAACTCCATACACTTCTTGTATGATTTAGTAACATGACCCTTCCGACTTGTAGTGAGCTTTCTTTGCTTTGGCCTCCATGGACTTGCCAGCCGCATAAATTCCTCTAGACCCAGGCATGGTTAGGGAATTTATATCCACCATTATACAACTTAAGTAGACCACCTTGTGAGAGTTATTCTTGCACTTTACTTGTATAAATCCTAAGCCACCCATGTGCTGGTATTAAGTGGGCTAATTATCCCTCCACCACACACCGATTAAATTTGTGTACCTAATACACACTTCCTTCAATCAGTCACTTAATTACTTAAGTAATTAATTCAATTAATTTTTTACTGATGCAAACCGTTCAGGTAGGGACCAACGCGGCAGTATGGAAAATTTTCTAGGGTGCGTACTGTATGTACCTAACATTATATACATACAGTAAACTCATTGGAGACAACCATATTGTTTACCGTAGGTCCACCCCGTGTAGACATGTGAGAAAACTTAAACCACCCCTGGTTGCGGCAAACAAGTGGTCCTTCGACTTCAGATTCTTATCCATATCTATCCGAGACCAGTATGGATTGGATAGCACCCACAAGTTCGGTGCTACTAATTATTGTGGACTCGTATAGATTATATTGTGTAACTGAATGATGAGGGGGGTAGGTTACACATGGAATATATCCATCAAGGAAAAACACTTGTACATAATCTTCTCCATCTTACCAGATATTCTCTGGTGGCTCACTTGATGTAGCTGGATAATCATAAACTATCTAATCACAACATACCTAACTGGCTGCTTCAGTCTCTGCTTAACTAGAAAGGTTACTTAACTGTGGGTGATTGATACTCTCCTTATTTCCTCATTCCCCCATTCATTTTCGAAGTCCTGCTACACAGAAAGGTTTTTATTCCGGCGGATGAGGTATCCGTCCGGTTTGTCCCGTTTAGAAGTCGTGATTCTCCATAAATCTTCATTATCCCGGTACGGAGAAGTCACACGTTCCACTCGGAGCAGGGCGCTCTATTTCACATCCCGCATTCTCATAACTACAATGTTATTCATCACTGATTACATTACTATTCAAAAGGACGGATTTTAACGTATCATAATCTTATTACAAATTAGAGGTCACTCCATTAAGATTGAGGGCCGATGAGCGAGGATTAACACACGGGGTATTTCCCATGGACACACCACCATGGCCGTCACCTGCCACCCGGTTCGAACATTATCTCACAATTTTACCACCCCTTTACGGTGGTCCGTAATAAATCACGTTCCTCAATCTTCAATAGGGGGGACAAGTCACGACACTTCCTATTATTGAATTGAGGCATATTTGATCCTTAGGCACGTGACGCCAGTTTCCTCATTCCGGTTTTCTCTGCCTCCTCACCATTCAAAAAACTCCCGCACATGCACCCCCAGCTCGACCCCCACCCCTGCACATCCCCTCCCCCTCTCCCTACGCAGGCGCAGCGGGATACCCAGCTGAATTTCATTAAAAAATGCAAATACATTTTGACCCAAATCAGCCCAATTAAACACTTATAGACACTAAGCTTCGGAAATTAAATAATTTCCACAATTTTTTTTTTCACTTGTAGAGCTGCCAGATATCATCGGCTCTTAAACACGCCAAGTTATACATTTTTTTTTTTTTTTGTATCAGTCAAATCAATTATTATCGGGTAGACTAATTTCCGTAGATCCTTCATGTGTTAGCTCAATCACCGACCAGTTATGTTTTAAATAAGTGACCACTGATCAGTGCAGATAGACTGGTCCGGAACCCTTGACTGTCCAACCCTTGATGGTCCAACCCGGGATACTGGTTTCAAACCGTTTCGTTGGCACAATAAAGGCAGACTGTAATCGGATGGGTTTGTAGGCGCCATTATAAAAACACAAACATTAAAAATATCAGGGAACGTGACGTTAGATGTCCAATATACAAAAGAGTTAGAAACAGAAATACAAATAGCTAGAGCTTCATTTAAGGGTTTTATTAATATAATATTCAAGAGGTTGCTAGTAGAATTGCAGTAAATCAACCATTCAAATCATTATGAAGCTGTGTGTAGTCTGTGGTCAGTCAAACAAACGGGCTTCCACATGGATAAATTGTCATTTTTGTGGAAATTGGTGTCACGCTCCTTGTGCAGATATCCCAGAACTAGCTACAAGCAGTATTAAAACAGAGAAGTGTTTTTTGGGTAGGGCCCAAATGAGGAAAATCTGTGGACTAAAATCACGAGGGTATTAAAAGAGGATAACATCAAAGCTGCTTTCATAGAAAACCTGGAAGTTTTCTACAACAGATGGGAACATAAAAAGCTGGGCTGAATGGTACTGCCCTTGATATGGCCATGTAGTCACAAACTGTAAGGCTGGAGGTGATGTCCTGGTAGTCAGTAAATGTGGGGCTGATAGTGCTGTCCTGGGAGACAGAAATGGTGAAGCTGGAGGTGCTGTCCTGGGAGACAGAAATGGTGAAGCTGGAGATACTGTCCTGGGAGACAGTAATGGTGAAGCTGGAGATTTTGTCCAGGTAGTCGGGAATTATACGCAGGAAGGAATACATATAAATGACCTCATAGAGGACAGGAGCCATAGTAGGGAAACAGTGTAGTCAAAGATAAGATAAAACCAATATTGCAAACTAGAAATACCGCAGGAAATAGCAAACAAGAGGTCTCCAATAGCAATAGTGAGGATAAATTACACAAAACAACTGGTGGGAGCTCCATTGTTGGTGCTAGGGAGGATAGGAGTAAGACAGGGAAACATGCACCAACAGGGAATACAGTCACAGAAACCCAAGGCAAACGGAAACCAAGCCTGTGCTCATACTATGCACTTGGTATCTGCTGGCATGGGAAATCTGGAAAAACAGATGGGACATGCAACTATGACCACCCTAGAAAATGTCATGCCCTTATGACAACAGGAAAATGCAAACTCCCTTCCTGTAAGCTTTTTCACCCTGAAATGTGTACCTCTTCAGTACAGGAAAGACTGTGCTATAACTTAAATTGCCAGGCATACCATCTAAAGGGGACAAAAAGATACAAAACATCCAGGCCATGGGAAAACCTGGGTAGCCACAGCCACTCAAGAGGGAGAGGTTTTTTAGTGCCAGGAAGGAAAAAAAACTGGCAGGAAATGGCAGAAATCGTACACCAAATCCAGTCATTCCTGGAGTGGAACCACAGTCGATGGCCTCCACTCCAAACCAACAGATACAGATACTAATGCCGGAAAAAAAAATCCCCCCCCAGTACCAACAATACCACCAGTCCGATAACATTCTTCTTTGCAAATATACAGGGTCTAAAGCCAGCAACAAACAACAAAATACCTTTCATCCGTGGACTGCTTGCAGAGGCAAAGGCAATGTTCGCGGCTTTCACTGAGACCCACATAAAGGATCACTTGGACAACGAAATATGGATCCCAGGTTACAACACTATACAGATGTGACAGAGTGAACAGGCAAAAGGGGGGGGTTGGCCTGTATAGTGCAGAGTCACTTGTTTGCACAGAACTGCTTAATGCCTCAAATGACGTAGTGGAAGTTTTAGCAGTAAAGGTCGAGAACCAAAACCTAGTCATTGTGGTAGTCTACAAGCCTCCGGATGCAACATCCCAGCAATTCCAGGAACAGCTGTTAAAAATTGACCACTGTCTGGAAAATCCTTCCAGCTCCTGCACCCACACATCTTGCTCCTGGGGGATTTCAACTTAAGGCACCTAAAATGGAGGAATATAGCAAATAATATTGTTGCAGTAATAACACCAGGAGGCAGCTCTGATGAAAACTCACACTCACACGAGCTTTTAAATCTCTGCACAAAATTCATTTAAACCAGCAAATAATAGAGCCTACTAGACTGGAGAATACACTAGACCTCATCTTCACTAACAATGATGATCTGATAAGAAATGTCACCATATCAAAAACAATATACTCAGATCACAACATAATTGAGGTTCAGACATGTATGCGTGGAGCCCCAGAACCGACAAAATGAGACTAGTCACGAGGGAGCATTCACCAAATTCAACTTCAATAACAAAAACATAAAGTGGGACCAAGTAAACCAAGTCCTAACCGATATAAGCGGGGAAGATATACTAAGCAACACAGACCCAAACTTTTCCCTAGAACAGTTTAAACTCGGGGCACTCGATGTATCACGGGGTTATTCCTCAAAGAAAAAGGGGAGTAGAGTAAAATAAAAAGAAGGCGCCCCCTTTACAGGCACGGAAAAGAATAAAAGGGGCTAAAAGAGGTCAATAATCTGAAAGCGCAGGGGGACATGGTCAGAGAAATAGCAACATCGAACTTAAGTAAAAAAAATTTCCTTTAGGAGTCGGGAAATCGCGGGAAAAACTAAAGCCATAAATGAAATCGAAAAAACCCCAAAGTATTTTTTTCCCCATGCCAAATCAAAATCGAAAACAACGTCCGTTTGGGCCCTACTTAAAAAAAAGAGGGGTCCTCACAGATGACAACAAGGAAATGAGGTGGTTACTAAATCCCAATAACCAGTTTTTAGCAAGCCGCTAACCAGACTGAGAGTAAAGAAAAAAAATGAATTTTTTATGAGAGAGCCAAAAAAATTTGATTAACACAAGCCTATCAGTTACCCTGACGCCAAATGATTCGAACAGGCGATAAATGACATCCCATGCACTCTGCCCCGGGCCAACTATGGAACTCTTGTTCATCAAGAACTGCAAGAACCCCATCACGGCCTTTTCCATCCTTGGGAAGGGAGCAGGGAAACGGGGGTCGCCCCTCAGTTACTAAAAACAACAAATACCCCCCACTCCACAAGGGGCATTTTAAAGCAACAGCAAAGAACTACAGCCCAAATGCACAAACCCCCATATCATAAAAATCTTTGAAAGGGCCAAAGAAGCAAGATCACCACCCATCTAGAAAACCATCAGTTACAAACCCGGGCAACAGGGTTTTTTAGAACAGGTCGTCCTGCTGTCTCAACTACGGATCACTATGACAAGGTCCTAAATGCACTAGAGACAAAAAGAATCAGAGTAATATTACAGTTTTGAAAAACCCTTCGACAAGTGTGACCATGGCGTAATAGCGACAAAATGGCGCTAAAGGAATAAAGGAAAAGTCGGTCGAGGGTCTAAAAATTTTCCCTCACTAACAGAAACAGAGAGTGTCGTCAAGAGTAAAGCCCGGGGACTACGGTGAAAACTCTGTTCCAAAGGGCACAGTACAGCTCCCACTTGCCCTCATCCTCATATCCGAATAGAAAGGTGTCACCCACAGCACCGTGTCTTTCCTTTGCAGAGACCCCCCGAATCGCATGAGTGTTTTTTCCATTGCAGACACGCAAGGCTAGGGGACATAAAACCAAATTTTCAGTGGGCGCAGAAAACAATATGAAGTTCAACGAGGGAAAAATTTCAATTACTCAGTTTGGAAAACATGAGGAAATTAAATTTTCATCAGAGTACAAAAAAAATTTTGGGCCACAAAATGGCGAAACACCAACTCAAAGACCTGGGAGTGATTATGTCAAGGACTCCCCTTAGGACATAACATTGTATCAATCGCATCTGCTAAAAAATGACGGATGGATAAGGGAAAACCCTTCAAAATAGGGAGGCCAAGCCCATGATGACACTCTTCGGGTCACTTGTTCTATTAGGTTGGAAATATTGTGCCTCTAACAGCCCCTTTTCGGGGCAGGTAAAATTTTCCCGACCTAGAAAAGACGAGAATTTCACGGCGCGCATAAGGAAAAAAAACCCCTAAATTACTGGGAGCGTTTGAGGTTTCTAAACCCTGTATTCCGGGAAAGCAGGGGAGAGTACTGATTAATAACCTGGAAAACCCTTTTGGGGACAAATACCGAACTTCACACGAAAATACTCACTACAAAGAAAAAGACGGGGGCAGACGATGCACCACCCCCCCAATGAAAAGCAGGGGTGTCACTAGCATTTAAAGAGCCATAAAATAAGTGTCAGGGGCCCGAGATGTTCAGCTCCCGCACAAAAAGGGGGTTTACCAACAGCCCTGGCAGTCTTAAAGTGGACTGGACAAGCACCTAAAGTCAGTTCCTGATCAGCCGGGCTGGGGCTCGTATTTTGGTTTGCGGGGGCGCCAGCGAACAGCCTGGGATCGGCGCTGACCCCAGGGGGCCTGGTCCAGCCCGGGGCCGGGGGGGGTTTTGACCCCGAAATTTCTTCCAGGTAAATCCAGGTAAAAAAGGCCCTTTTGATTCCCCTTTGGCAGAATTTTTGTATAGGCCAAAATTCCCCTTTTTTGACTCAGTAAAAAAAATTTTCCGCCCAAGTTTGGGGTTCCGGGCGGGGTGTTTCGTATAGGATTGATGACACTTTAAAAGTTTAGCACGAAAAAGAGCGATGTAAAAAACACGAATAACCCGGGCACAACGGGCACGCTGCCCTTTTTTTTGACACTTTTTTGTTATGTGTTGGATATGGGTGTTAAAATTTTTGGCTACTGTCAAGGGAAAAGCCCCGAATTTTTCCTCATAAGATTTTGCTATTTAATACGAATATTTTTCAATATAAAGTTTAAATTTAACATTATTCGCCGTTCCGAAAAATATAGAAGATTTAGTCAATGTTAAGTGTATGATTATTGGTATTATTTCCCGGGTTAAATTTTTTTTGAGTTCTTCTTATCAAAGCGTTGAGTGTGCAAGTTTTTGGGGGAAGACAATGTTTTCTTCAAAGGAATAGTCTAAGTTGCTGGATATATTTGGAAGGTCGTTTAAAGTATAAAAAAAAGAGTAGGGAGCAGAGGGGGTTAGGGAGGAATGACTGTTTGACATAGAAGTTCCTGACATGGAACTGAACTTTTCCAGGCCAGGGAATGACAAACCCAAATTTAACATTTTAAAGGGGGATGAAGATTAATTCTCACATCTCTACGTTCCGCCACTTTCTGTATTCGACTGAAAAAGCCTACTGTGTAGGCGAAACGTTTTGGAATAAAGTTGTCTAACTGTTGCATATGTGTTACCCAACAACCTGTCGGTATTTTATACCCATTTTGATGTTCATCCTTACCGTGTTGTGCCAGAGAAGTGAAGTTGGGTATGTGGTTCCTATATTCAAATCAGGGGGAAGTCCCCCTCCTTTAAATTACCGTCCCAAAAGCCGACATCTATGGGGCAAGTATTAGAATCAATTTTAGTGACATTACGAAGTCACCTTGAAGAGCATAATTGATAAATAATTCGCATGGATTAGAGAGGGCGTTTTTGCCTGACAAAATTTTGACTTTTTTCAAAGAAAATTTGAGGCAGTTGAAGTGATAAGGAATATGTATTTTTTATTTGGATTTTAGTAAAACCTCGCAGAGTAAATCACAAAGACCTTAAGAAAAATGGCAGTTCATGGTATAGGAGGAAAGTTTTAGCTGGATTGAGGGATGGCTTTCCCAAAAAAAGCAAAAAAGTTCCATTAAGGGTGAAAACTGAAAGGGGATTAGTCACTAGTGGGTTCCACAAGGTAGTTTTAGGCCCTCTCTTGTTCTAATTTTCATTAAGACCTTATGAAGGGTTTACTGGACATGATAAGTTTGCGAGATACAAAATGGCCCTTTAATTCCTCTGAGGGGGATATCAATGAACCCCGGCGTTTTTTAACAAAAAATGTCTTGGTCGAGAAAATGGGATGAAGTTTTAAAGGGATAAGTGTAAGGTACTTCCCTTGGTAATGAAATAACCCCGAACTATAATCTAGGGAAGTAAGCTTGGTCATCAGAAGTGAAAAGATTGGGGGTCTGGAAGCAGAAACTAAAGCCAAGACGCAGTGCCTCATGGCGCAACAAGGGCCCAAAAGATTACTTGGATTATCTCAAGAAGTATAAATAACGAAGTCCCAAAAATTATTTTACAGCTCTATAATACAGGAGGCTCATTTAATTATGTGCCGTTTTGGGCCCCTTACTAAAGGGTGGGAAAAGATCATTTAAAAACATACAGAAAGAATGATAAAAGTTTACTGTGTAAAGGGCCTCCCGTATAAGATAGACTTAAAACTTAAATCTCCACTCTCGGAAGGGTTTGAAAGAGGGGGGATTAAAATTTAATGTTTTAAGTGGATGACGGGCATAAAAAAGGGGGACTTAATAAGTATGAGGGGGTCGAACCAGGTTTAAAACCCGGGAAAAATGGATTTTTTTGGAAATTTTGATTTTGAAAGGACATAGGGGAAGTATGGTTTTTCTAACAGAGTTTAATGCGTGGGAAAAGCTTCCCAGTGGGGGGATAGAGGCTAGGCCTTGGGTCTTTAAGAAGAGACTGGACAAATAAGAGTGGGGGGGCTGGGTTTTATTTGTTGGGGGGTGGGAGTTGTTTCTTTAGTAGCTTTTGGTGATGTCGTTTTGATAAGGCCTGCCCCGTTGGGCGTAGGCTTTGCTTTTTCCAATTCTTAGTTCTTATGTTTTCAGTTCGCGTCCCCCTTAAGCCTGGTCACAATCTTTGGAGCATTTTTTTCAATTACCTACCATGCAGAAAACCCCATAAAACGCCAACTGGTGATTTTTTTTTTCCTCTTGCACCCTCTCTATTTCCCTTTTAAAAAACTGTCCCTTTCGCACTTTTTCCCCATCACTCCTTTATCACATTTGTATTCCTCCTTTTAATTCACCCCTTTTCTGCAGCACTGTGCGATCTTTTTTTCGCTAGATAAAAGCCCTTTATATCAGTCGGGGAGCTTTCCCTGGATCTTTGCCTTGGAGCTTGGCCTGTCAATTTTTTTTTGGGGTTATAGATTGTGACAATTTTAGGCTTCTGTTTCAGTTTTACTGTTTAGCATTTGGATGTGGGGCCCCCCCCCCCGGATTGTGGGGCCCTTTTTTTGGGGGTCCTGTCTTCCCCCCCCCCTCCTCAGTGGGCTTGTGACATGCTGCTTGCTGACCATGGGTCATGTTTTAAGTTTTCCCGTGACTTAGGCCTTCTTTTTTTCTTCATAGTTTTAATACTGCAATTATCTGAATGGCTGTAGAGATCTCGGGGAACTTTTAGGGAAGTCTTTTGACTTTATTAATTTTATTTAAGTTTTAAACTGATGTTGGTTATTCTAACTTATGATAGTGTTTATTGATGCTGAGTGTTTTATTCATATTTCTAGCTTTTATGGTTTGTTTATTTCAGCTTTCTTTTCATGCGTGTGTTAGGCATTTACTTTTATTGCTAAGAGCAGTGAAAATCCTCTAAAAAGATCACATCTAATGTTACTACAAATCTTTTTCACTTCTGTTCTAGCTGCAGCCACAACTGTTTCCGATTATCTGGTAAACATGATCAAAGTGTGTTTCTTGTGTTTAACTGTTTGCACTGTGCATTTGAAATGCAATGCATGGGACCGCTACCTATACAACAGTACTACTAACTTGTTCCTATCTTGCTAACAAGCAATCAGATAGTAAAGTAAAATTGTTGCAGGGTTTGTGTGTCCACTGTAACTGCCACTAGTTCGGTTTGGAGAAATCGAAAGATGGCTTGCAAGCACTCTTCGACCCCATTCCCACTCTTACAACTACTGACGAAAGCATTTCAGATCCTGTTGGTGCTGCCAAAGCAATTGGACATCACCTTTTATGTATATAGCAAGGGTTACATCTCTCCTCATTCCTGTTAAGGAGTCCACCCTGCCCAAATCTGCACACAGAAATCACTCCCTACGAAAGTAAAAGACTGGGCAGGCGATGCAAAATGCCCCCAATAAAAAGTAGGGGCGCCATTGGTACACTAAGGGAAAACATCATAAGTGTCCGGGGCCCAAGACTGTTCAACAGCCTCCCATCAAACATTAGGGGAATTGCCAATAAACCCCTGGCTGCCTTCAAGAGAGAGCTGGACAGATACCTAAAGTCAGTGCCAGATCAGCCAGGCTGTGGCTCATACGTTGGACTGCGTGCGGCCAGCAGTAACAGCCTAGTTGATCAGGCCCTGATCCATCGGGAGGCCTGGTCATGGACCAGGCCGCGGGGGCGTTGATCCCCGGAATAACCTCCAGGTAACCTCCAGGTAAGATAAGATTTTGCCACCGAAGTGGCTAGTTTATTGTGCACCCCATATCCATCCTGTGGACGGTAGCGCGAGAGCATATGGATACACAAAAGGCCTAGGTAATCACATTAAATAACGTTAAATCATGCCCTTAGCATTCCGTGAACTCTCATCAACTCTACGTACCAACTAACAGAAGCTTGATCTGATGATATATATGCCCACATGCTTCACACTTCCTAGCTGCATGACCCTTGTCGGTTTAGCGCTTAATTTGATTATAATAATAATTCACACTTCCTATGGCTCTAGTTGTCTTTTTACATATTTTCAATTTTATTTGATCCGAAGTAGTTGTTCCTCTTTCATGGATAATTGAAGTTGTTCTGCATGTTCGTAATCCAAGCACCTCGGGCCAAGACACCTTTTATTACTGCCCATTACTGTTAGTAGCGCAATTTGTATGTTAAGATAAGAAGATTTCGTTCGGATTTTTAACCCCGGAGGGTTAGCCACCCAGGATAACCCAAGAAAGTCAGTGCGTCATCGAGGACTGTCTAACTTATTTCCATTGGGGTCCTTAATCTTGTCCCCCAGGATGCGACCCACACCAGTCGACTAACACCCAGGTACCTATTATTTGCTGCTAGGTGAACAGGACAACAGGTGTAAGGAAACGTGTCGAAATGTTTCCACCCGCCGGGAATCGAACCCGGGCCCTCCGTGTGTGAAGCGGGAGCTGTAGCCACCAGGCCACCGGGCCACCACTTTTAGCATGGTACTTAGAAACCCGAACCTTACTCCGTTCATTACTATGGTTCTCGAAAGAGCTGGTCTGTCTTTGACCCCTTAATAATCAACTTATACACACAAATGCAATGTCTTTGCTGATAATCAGCCAGTTAATGCATTTCCTCTATCTTGTAAGAGCTTATGATATTACCTGGCATTACATTTTAATCCAAGCCCATTCCTTAGGCCTCCTCAAGGCTGTGTTACTAAACGGTTACTAGGCGCAGTTGTCGAACTTATCTCTGTTCTTCCTTAAAATATTTGTTGTTCTCCATATAAATAATTTTACAATTGCTTGCCCTCTGATAGCAGATCCTTTACAACCGGTAAGGCGATTAGGGTCTTTGCTGTCATGGTAATTTATTTAGTTGTATGTCTTATATCCCTAATTCTTCTACACCATCTTCTAACCCACAATGGCAGTTTGCAAATCACCCTTGTGATACTCCACGCAAGACTACTAAACCTTAGGCGATAAACATGAAACTACATTCTGTGGATGACCACTCCCATCCCCCCCCCCTTCCGTGTATGTACTCAAGCATCCTCGACTTTATACGTTCTGTGGAACAGTCGTTCTTCGTCGCTTCTTAGTGTATCTCCGGGAATTTATTGCGGGCACTAATGATACATTCCAAGAACTCCACTTGCAACAGCTACCTATTTTAGAAGTTGGCACTTTTGTCCATCCGGTAAGAGGACAATGCAAACACCTAATCAGTGTTATTAAATTTTGATTGTTGTGAACTTTTCTCTACCATGTAGCTGGCAGGACACTACTTAAAGGTGAGGAAGCTCTTACCCTACCTTTCCCTTCAGGGGACAACGCCTGCCAACAACTTCATTGTCTTAACTGTGCTGGGCTGCACTTTATCTGTTACCGCTCTAGTCCTGTATTCCTTCAGGAAAGTGAAATCCACCTCTTAAAGAAAAAAGACGGCAAGTCTGACTGCCTGGCCATGGAACATCTTTGCAGGTCTGGTCTTTTACCCAGGATATCACATATGTGTAAAGCCTCTACTTCCATAGACTACAGTCTTCTCTCCCTCGGCTTTTGTGTGTAATAGATTTTAAGGGCTTACCTCCGAAGCTTCCTCGATTTCAGTTCCATATCAACTGTTTTCTCTACTCATTTGAAAGAGGTGGAGGTTCATGCAGATCTTCTGCTTCTACTCCAGACTCTCATGTTAAAGAGGTAGAGTGGGAGAGAAGGAAACAGAGGACCGTTTCCTTTTCTCCCACTCTGCCTCCGGACACTCGTCCTCTACACTCCTCTTTTTCCCCTTAATTCTTCTTCCTTCACTCCTCTTCTTCCTCTACATTCCTCCTCTTCCTCTACACTCCTCCTCTTTCACAGATGTTTCTCAATCCTTATCACCTCAATTCCTAATGAAACTGTGATTAAATGTCTGAGAATTCGAGTCTGTTTTATATAACAATCCATCAAGTTCTACTCAGCAGTCTGCCGTCTCTAGCGTCTCCTTTGTCCCGTAAAACGTCACATCACCAAAATCCTAAGTAAAAAAATCGAATATATCTTCTAACCCTTCTTCTCCTGCCTTCTAGAGGCCCACTAATCCTCTTTTGCAATGCACATGACGTATCTTTAGTAAAGATTATCCGCTGCTATCGTAGCCTGATATACATCACTAGGTTTTAAACTTTTTTTTTTTTTTATTTATTCTTAATTTTTTTAGACTCAGTTTTGCAATGAGCCTCTGACTCTACTTCTTTACAATACGTCCATCTATACCCTGACGCCTCCAATAATGTAAGTTCACTTTTAGTGTGCTCTGACATTCCATATACCAAAAGCTCATCCAAGTAGCGCATCATTATACTGCAGCCGGTGTTTTTTTCCCAATAGGTGATAATACGATTTATTCTTTGGCCGTTTTTTCTCCTCACCCCTTATATTTAAACAACCTATAATACATTTTTTTTTAATTTTTTCCATAGCCAATAGTTTTTTTTAGGAAATATTGCCATTATTTCCTGTAGAGTGGGTCCCATTCTGCCTCTCGAGGCAACATGAAGCATTTTCTTACCCCATTGTATGTTCTCAATACTGGGAAACCGGGCCCGTGTGTAACCCCTTGAACACACCTTAGTTTATTGTTCAATGTGTGTGGCGTTGGACTTGGATTGGACATTTGTTACTGAACTTCATGAGAGCGACCACTTTTCCTTTTTTGGAAAATACTGTATATTTTCCGGAAATACGGTAATTTATAGGTAAATATGGCCTATATTGTATTTAATAAAATTATGTTTTTCGAAAATGGGAAGCCTGCGCAGTGCAGAAAGGGGACTCGCCATTGTTTGTTTTTAATTGAGAGTAAGAAACGTAATGGAATGGGAAGAATTTTCGTGCTCTAGAGGGTAAAATTGGGTTGACACCTCTCAAATAGGAGCCAAAATTGTTGGATGTGCATTCCTGCATAACTTGAGATATCAGGCGACTGGACAAGACAGCTCCAGGAACCTCAGAAAAGTCTGTTATGTTTGTAACTCCCGGCCAGTGTTATTTTCATGTATAGACAGTGAGGTTTTTGAGTATGATACACCTTGATCTCCAGTCAAATTGGTGAGTGATTTTAAGATATTCTCCTTCTGTTATGTAAATGTGTATATATATAATTCTTTAATTTTAATTTTACAGTCCACCAAATGTTATTTACCAGAATTCTTGTTGATGCATCTTTCATTTGTAATTAATAGGTCTAGAGAAACTTGTGGATATGACAGTGGTAGGTATCGAAAGGGAACATTTTTTGCAACCTAGGTGTCCCAAATTCCTACTGTCTAACTGATAAATAATAATTATCTTTGTTCATTACTGTTATGTACATAATGATACATTCAATAATGTAATTTTCCACATTTTAATTTGCCCATTGGTCCTTCGAACCGGATGTAATTAGTGAAGTCGCTAATTAGTTAATTACTTAATAATTATACTATGTGAAATGACCGAAGGAGGTGGATGTTAAGTCCACAAATTTACTTAATGTGTAGTGGATTATAATTATTACAATAATTAATTTGGATAAACCAGGTGTGGCTAAAATTATATTGTGTATAATATTAATTTTGCTATGCCAAATTCTGGCAAGGATTTATATTAATTTGTATAAGATTAATTTTTATGAGCCGAGTCTGGCTAAAGGTTTGTTTTTAATGTACATTTTAAAATTTATATTATAATTTTCTTACATTAATTGCTAAGCTCAGAAGCTAGGATTTATTCAAAAGTAAGTTGTATCAGTGTTGTAAGTTGTAATCATGTTATTAATAAAGTTGAATTTAATGCATTGCATCATGGCTGAAAATGAGGAAATTAATATAGAAGACAAACATGGAATATAAAGCAAAGAAAGCATCAAAACAGGCTAGAAAAATGTCATGCAACCAAGACATATAATAAGTGCTTGGAATTAATGAATCAAGAAACTGTGAATACTGATGATTTAAAATTGTATTTAGATGCTTTAGGTAATAGATATGATTCATAAATTATATTACAAAAAATATGAAGGAGATTTGTTAGTAAACTGTGTAGATGAGACTGAAGTAGATCTTATGATTAATCAGTATTTCGAAAATTTGAAGAAAAGATTCTTTCTTGTAAAAGTCAGGCCTTGAATAAATTAAAATGTGTAAACCAGGCAGTTAATCAGTCTGCTCCAACAAAAAAAGATGTCTTTACCAAAAATCCCCAGAATTTTGTTTTACCTGTATTTAATCCTGGAGAAAAGTGGGAGGAGTTTTGGTCAATTTTTAAAGTAGCTGTGCATGACAGGAGTGACCTAGCCTGTGTAACTAAATTATTTTACCTTAAAGAACAGGTAAGAGGAGATGCCACATTACTCATAAAGCCTTTCCCAATGTAGATGACTCTTACAAGGAAGCAGTTGACTTGTTGAAGGTCACTTACGGTAATATAGAACAAAGTAGGTTCGATCTAGTGAATATCATTGTTAGTTTAAAATTATCCAGATCATATTACAAAGGTTTACGCAGTTTAGAGTTAAACTGGGAGAGCACTCTCAAAACTTTAAGTAATAACTATAATCTGAAGGAATCAGACTGGTTATTGAGTGCCATGGTACAGAATAAATTAAACTATGAAACACTTGAATTGCTCTTGAACAAATATCACAAGGGTTATTTTGATCTGGAGGAAATAAGACTAGGTCTACTAGAAGTAATTGTTCAGTTGCAGGACCAGGCAACTAACTCATTTTAAAGATGCAACACATAATAACTCTGAGGTATCAGTCAAGTTTCACAAAGGGAAAAATTATCCCAATTGTAATAATCAAAATTCAGTTCCAAAAAATAGTTGCATAGGTACATATCAAGCAGCAGGAATCAGAATGTAATGATTCTCCACAAGGTATGAGATTAAGTACCTCCTAAGGGTAGACAATTAATAAGAATCCAGTCAAAGAAAAGAGAGATTGTCTTTTCTGAAAGGGTACTCATGTTTCTAAGAATTGCAATGATACACTTCATGGAATGATAAAGTTGAAAGATTGGTGAACTTGACAGATGTATCAGGAGTTTGGTTATCACAATGTAAAGGATTATCATGACTAATTAAACATCTGGTTTTGAATGTCACAATAGGAAAGGACACATATAGTCATGTGTAAGGGTTATATGCAATGTTGATTAATAATGATAATGTTGACGATACTGACTCAACAGTGGGACTAAGTTATAAAAATTGCTCTAATATTAATATTGTTGGTTTTGATGAATAGCACATACCTGTGTTACAGGTAAAAATTAATGATAAAAGGGCATAAATCAAAAAAATGTAAATGACATTGTTGGACCAGGGATCCCAGCGTACCTTTCATAACAACCGTAAATGTCTTGATGGTATGATAGTACCAGATGGCAGATCCACAATTTAAAATTTTCTGGTTTTATCTCGGATATAAGGTCTCAATTGTATGACACTGTTTATGTAACTGTCAGGTTGGGCAATGAGAGAAAAGCCTGTTATTGCCAGTAATTGTAGTTAGACTTCAGAGAAAATATCTACTTTAGGGATTAGTAAATCTACAGAAGACTCTCAACATAATGTAAATTTAGCACCTTCTGGTGTAAGTGTGGATTCTGTAGGCCAATAAGTATTTTGATAGGGAGTGGAATTATTATGCCTCTTTGTAAAGGGATATGGTAAGTGTGTCACCTTTTTTAAAGAATGCAGGAGGCCATGTAATGTTAGGCAATCGTGTCATACGAGTTCTTAAGTCATAAATAATTCATGACTAGAGGAAACTACGACATACCTTATACTGTGTGTCTGACTCATAAAATCGTGCCCCAGTTTAATTTTGCCATAGTGGATGGTGTTGAGCAGTGCATATATGTGGAATTAGGACGCATTGGAATAAATGTAAATGAAGAAAGTCAGACGATTCTTTTTACTCAAGAGCAATACATGAGAGGAAAATATGTAAATTTTGAATCTGGCAATACCAGGGTACGGACTTCCGGTGGAGACTGAACACCCAGAATTGCCCTCTAATTTGACGAATGGCTTATGGACAGTTAAGCTCAGGCTCGCGAAACTGAGTAAGACACAAGAATTGTTAACTGCCTATAATGATATAATGATGAGCAGTTAATTAAATTTATAGAAGAGTCGTCCTCTTCAAGGGGGTTCCTGGCGTGTGTGAGAGGCTCTTGGTCTGAGGAATTATACCTATCGGTCTTACTTCACCTCAGACGAACCTATTACCCCCAATCTCCCCTCCCTATCCATCCTCCCTTTTTCCTTTCCTCCGTCCTCCACCCCACCCCTCCCTTTTGCCCTTCCTCTTTTTGTCCCTTGGGATTTCTCCACAGGCGCGCTAGTTCATAGGTAGGGAAAGGATACCGGGGGTCCATCCATTCCGTTGAGGTCTTAGGCGGTGGCGTAGTTTTCCGTGGAATCTGGATCGCCTGGGATGTCCCGATCCTCTCCCGGTCTCCGGAGTAGCTTTGGGTGTCTTTCGGGGACGTGTGTATCTCTGGAAGCACCTTTCGGTTTCCGGGGGTGCGTGGCGAAGGAGGTTTGCTTTGTGGCAAGATATCCGGCCGCCCTCTCTTTTGTCCACGAGGTAGCTCGGCAGATGCTAGGTTGCTATCCCGGAAAAATTGTTAGTTTACTACGCACTGATGGGCGTAGCGTATGGAACGGGTTCCATGCTGCATCTGCGTACTTGCGGTGCTGAGGTCCTCTGGGCGCGTGGGGGGGGGGGAAAAGGGTGATTTCTGGGCCCTTTCATTCCTCTAGGAAATATCCCTCCCCGGTCCCCCTTTTTTATTCTTGTTTTTATTTTTATTATATTTTCTTTCTTTCTTTTTTTTCTTAAAAACAAAAGAAAGAAGTAACCTTACCATGCAGCCCTTAGTCCATGAACTGGTACCCCCGGGCTCCTTCTTGATACCGCATCCGTTTGACCTGCCTCGTCTTTGGACCACTCTTAGACATTCCTCATGCCTCTGTACCTATTGCGGTGCTAGTTTCCTCACGCTTCAGTGGTACCCCTGAGGCTCGACTGTCTCCTGCGAATTATCGGACCTTCGCTCTCCTTGACTATGCTTCGGCCTCTCCCTCTACGGTGCGGTCAATTTCAATCGCTGACCCATTCCACGTACGGGACACAACTCTGGTCCTCGCCTAGCGCCAACGCAATTACTGCTGATGATACTTCTCTACCTTCTCGTTCTTCTCAGTACGATCGACACGTCCTTCACTACCTTTCCACGCTCAGTTTCAGACTGAACATGGACTAAATTCTTCACTTTACGGACCAATATTCCTTACTGGCCTATCTTTCTGACCATTAGTATTGGCAAGGCACTTCCTACGCATGTTGTAAAGATATTTCTTTTCATGCTCTTAAGAGCGGTTTTGCGCATCAGTACCATACAGATATGCTACCTAGTGCTCATGAGCTCTCTCGTCTTTCCCATATCGATACTGTTTCCTGTCCACTCTTGAAAAACTTCAATTCCCTCAATTCTTGTAGTGGTACCGGTCATTCTGCCCATAACCATTAGTTCAACAATTTTCCCAGGACAGTGGCACTGACATTCTAGAACTACTGGGAACTCAAGATCTCCCAATCCTCAGTAGACACTTTCCGTTCTTCTGCCCGTGGGCGGAGACGATACCTAAGCATGTGGCTCGTTTAACTTTTGAAAGCGGAACTCCATCCTCTGTTTAGTAGCAGACATCGGTTACAAGTTCAGAAAGGTGATCCCTACACTCAAACAGTGTAGAAATTGGCTGGCGATTTGGCCCATCCAGCGAAATATTGCAGATCTATCGCGAATGCAACTGTCTGTGGTGCCGTTGACCATTCTATACGTCTTGCAATCGATCTCCCTCTTGCCTTTACTGTCATGAGGCTCACCCTCCGTACTCTCCGCGTTGTCATGTCTATTTATACGAGCGGGATATACGTTACCTCAAAGAGACAGATGTCTCCCTTATGCCATGCAGTTTCTCATCTCCGCCTCCAAGGGGAGACTCCCACGTGTTTCTTATTCCCGTGTTTCAAAACGTGCCCCCACTTCTGGTATCCTTCTTCAACACTTCACTCTGTGGTTACCTCTCCCATAATCACCCTGTATCTATCCTTTTGCTGTCCTCGGCCTCAGACGTCCCTACTTCAACGCCTTAGTCTTATCTCGCTTCTTCGAGTTCTCTCTCACCAGCCTCAGTATCGACGAGACCTCGCACGTCACCTCCTCCCAATCGTCCCTCTACTTCTCAAAAGTAAAAAATAGGTCCATTAACACCTCCTACCATCTTCCACCACCTCATTTTTACCCTACCCTGTCTCTGTCCCTGGTTCTTCCCTCTCACTGGCTCAGTTACAAAGTGTAGGAGTTCAACCTCTCCTAGTACTGGTACCTTCCTCCCCTGTCCTCCAAGTTTCTTCTCTTCGGCACCTCCCAAGGAGCTTCCTGCCTCTTCTGTTCCCCTGCCACGCTTCTCCAGTTCTCTCCACCCTTTCGCCCCCCCTCCCTACCTTGGGACAGTCCAATACAGTTCCAATCTTTACTCATCCTCCCCGACCATTCCCAATATTGATCTCCCATACGACATCTACTCCCCCGGAAATTCCGATATTACTCTTGAAGCAATCTCTGAAGTTATATTGCAGTGACCAAACCATCAATGGACACTGATCCACCTTCCGCTCTTTTTTCTCTCCTCTGCTCCATCTGCGCAACTCCTTTCTTCACAGCGCACCGTTCCTTCGCGGCTTGACTCGTTTTCCCCCAACTGCCTTCCGCATGTGGACTTTTCTAACCCTTTGGTCCGTTAGGAAACCCTTACCTGGGTATCAAGTATCTTTATCATGCAATCATGGGCTTATTTTCAGAGGAATATACGCGGCCTCTCGAGGTAATCGGGGTGAGATTCAGATGTTACTCTCCCAGTTTGCCCATGTTGGTGTTGCTTACAGGAACCAAAATTACACTCTGCTGTTATTTCTCACATCTCAGGCTCTATATTATATGTATTCTTCAGATCCTTTCATGATGTGGACCTTTAATGAAAGTGCATTCTTCTTCCACACTGATATTCTGTACCATCAGCTATTTGTTCATACCTTCGCTGCATTACACAGCAGTCCGTATCACTTACATAGGTGGTTTTATGCTCTGTTCTTTATATATCTCTCCTTATCGGCTTTATCGTATTCGGATTTTGTCTTCCGTGTTTCGTCATTACCGCCCTCTGATTACTGTTACTTGGTGATTTTATTGCCCACCTTTTCCTCTGGGGGGGTTCACTGTGATCCGTGGAATTCAGTTAGAGGCTTTTCTTGCCACCCACCCCCCTCCATGTTTCGGAATACAGGTACTCACACCCATTTTGATCCTCGGGATCATACTCTCTCTTGCATCCGATCTCTTCCAGTCTGGACTTCCTCCGCCGCATTAGCTTTCACTGGTTGTTCTCCGGACTTACATGACAGTGATCATTTCCCAATATGTTACTTCCCCTTCTTATTCGCCACCTCTTCGCACCTCGCTGGCAATTTTTATCGGGATTATTGGAACCAGTTACTACACCTAACTGTTTTTAAAGGAGGTCCTTCTTCGTCCTCCATCGATGTGCTTTTTCACCTCTTCTCGTCCTCCGTTTTCACCACAGCTACTCATTCTATACCCAACTTCGGGCAGCATTCTCAGTAATGCGTGCCTTGGGGTCTCCTGCCTTGTGCTCGTGCAGTACGTTTGAACGTGCGCTGCTTGGGCAGGAACGGTACAATAGAAACCACAGAGTGGACTCCTTGATTTTAAACAGAAGCGTGCGATCGCCTCGCCGTGTCATCGTGGGGGTCGCTAACGCAATTGCTGGCGAGATTATGTCTCCACCTTCACCTCTGCTTCCTCTATGAAGTGCAGTCTGGAAAAAAAAGTACGAAAACTGAGTGGTAAATATTCTCCTGACCCGGCTTCCTGTTCTGCGGGTTGCCGCGTGTTGATATAGAAAACCAATAGATGTGCCAATGAAATTGGCAATCATCTGGCCTTATTTTCAGGGAACTCCATCTATGCCCTCATTCTTTCCTCCAAAGTTATGCAGAGAGTTAGCTCACCTTGGACTTTTCTTCTCCCCCCCCAGAGATAGACAGTATAATGTGCCTTTTTACACTTTCAAGAACTGGAGGCAAACACTCTTCCGGTCTTGTCGACATCGCCAGCTGGCCGACGGACATTCATTTTCGTATGCAAAATCATTTACTTCAGTCAGCCTTGCTGCTCCTATTTATGCTTTACATATCTTATTTGGTCTCAAGGAGTTCTTCCACAGCTGTGGAAATCGCACATTGTACTCCCTTTCGCAAACCATGCAATACTGTAATGAAACCTCCCACTATAGTCCCTTTGCTTATTACTCTTACCAGTGCAGTTTGCAAAGTAATGGAACGCTAGTAATATATACGTTAGTATGTGGTTATTTAGACCTCCACAACAGTCTATCCCACTCGTCAATGTGGCTTTCGTAAGGGACGTTTCTACCATAGACCCTTTACTACGCTTGTGATACGTATGTATTCGTTGCCTCTCTTGCGAATAACCACTCAGTGATTGACCATATTTTTTGACCTTGTGAAGGCATATGAACACAACTTGGAGGTATTATATTTGGACCAAGCCCACTCTTAGGCCTTCGAGGCATTACCTTCAGTCCTTAAGATTTTAACTGAAAGGCCTTTCCGTGATAGGGTATAATAATGTGCTCTCCCGGACTTTATCCAAGCTTGAAGGTGTCCCCCTGGATGTGTTCTGAGCACAACACTTTTTCTCCTTGCCTATTAATGATTTGGCCTCTAGTCTTCCATTCAAATATTTGGTAATCACTCTATGTTGATGACTTCGCTATTGCCTGGCAGGCGCTGACTGTCACCTCATTACGTTTCTCTCCAACATGCAGGCTGACGTGTTTCAATTGGGCCACACACGTGGGTTTAATTTTCCAGGCTCTAAAACACCAAATCCTTTCACTAGACGCTCTTACATCTCCGGTTCATCCTTTGTACGGTGGGACGGTGGCCTTGGTGGCTAAAGCTCCCGCTTCACACACGGAGGGCCCGGGTTCGATTCCAGGCGGGTGGAAACATTTCGACACGTTTCCTTACACCTGTTGTCCTGGGATTTTTTCACTTTGCAGCAATAGGTACTGGGTGTTAGTCGACTGGTGTGGGTGCTTCCTGGGGGACTAGATGAAGGACCCCATGGAAATAAGTTAGACAGTCGCGATGTACGGCACTGACATTTCTTTTGGGTTATCCTGGGTGGCTAAACCTCCGGGGTTTAAAATATGAAGTAATCTTATCGTATCTTTTAATTGGCTACCGTATCCCTGAACGTGATTCAGTCTATGTTTCGGGGCCTCCTCTTTGATCGTAGATTATCCTGCGAGACCTCACATTACCTCTCTGTCTGAAGGCAACTTGTCACTGCCGGCCTGAACCTTCTTATAAAAACCATTGCTCATATTTCATGGGGAGTTGATCGTCGAAACCTCCTCCCTCGACTTCATTCCCTACCATATTTTATCGAAACTGATTATGGTGACCAGATCTATTCAGCGGCATCTCCCTGATACTCTCTCTAGCCTTAAACCCATTCATCACCATGGATTACGTTATGCCTTGGTGCTTGTCGCTCTTCCCTGAGGCAGACGCGAACGATTCCATCCTTAATCCGTTTCGCCATGATGCCATTGCCTGCAACTTCTTTGTACGCTTTCTTGGATCTCCGGCAATCGGTTCCAGTTGATAGAATGGTCACGATATGTAGACATTCTTTTATTTGTTACGCCGCCCTGTTGACTCCGTCCCTTCTCTCTTCGCTTCATTCGCTCTTGTTTCTCTTCAACTACCGCCTTTCTATTGTAAATGTTGCTATCCTCACTTTTTCCCTACCCCCCTGGGATGTTCAAGCTGTTCGAGTCTTGTTCTTTCTGCACCTCCCTGGCTCCGAAAGACCCAACTGTCTGACGGTCGCTTCGACGCTCTCTCTTGTTCTTGACCACTCTGCACTCTCTAAACTTCATCATGACATTGCTGTGTTCACAGATGGCTTCTAAGTCTTCTGACGGCGTAGGATTCGCAGCAGGTTTGGACAGCGGATGTAAAGGGCATTTTCTATCTTCGGATAGTATTTGTTTACTGCTGATTTTTATATGCCATCCTTACAAGCACTTATCCGTATTGGCATCTTTGCCTGTGCATCATTTGTGTTGTCTCAGACTCCCTTAGTGCTTTACAGGCTATACACAAAATTTGATACACTCTCCCTTGTACATCCGTTTCTTTTCAACTTGTTGGGGCTACGCCGCATCTTTTTAGCCAAGACATAAAGATTTTGTTTTTTGTTGGAGTCCCGGGTTTCATGTTGACGTACTGTGGCAATGAAAGGCAGACACTGCTGCGCGGTCAGCAGTCATGGTGTCCTAACAGTTTCTTATAGAGGTATTCATTTATGGACTATGTTTCTGCCAAATTCGTCCACCTTCACACCGTTGGCAACAAACGTTGGTCTACTATGATCGGCAACAATACTTCAGTCGATTTTAAACCGTGTAATAGGTTACTGGCCGTCTTCTTATCACCAGTTGTGCGTGGTTGGGGAGATTTACTTGACGTCTCTGCCCGCTCTTCGCAGGGGCCATACTCGTCTTACGCAGTGGATATCTCATGGAGAGGCAGTCTTGCTCCTTCTCTGGTGAGAATTGCCAGCTCCATTATCAGTCAGCCAACATCTGTTGGTATGCCCAATTTTTCAACGGAGCATGCAGAATTTACCTTGTCGTCGTCTTCGCGCGCTGCTCTCTCTTTACCTTCCTTCTCGCTGATGACCCCACGCACTTTCATACGGGGACTCATTGACTTTTTGAAAACAACTGATATTACTTCACAAATTATGATACCTTCCGCCCTTTTCTATCTTCTATCTCATTGGCTTCCCTCTACCTCAGCGTACTTTCCATGCCACCGCTGGGGTTCTGTAACCTGCTGTTTGTCCCCCCTCCCTTCTGCCATCCATTTTCCTTGCTTCTTCCCTACCATGTGCGCTGTTTAGCCCTTGTGGCTTAGTGCTTCTTTTTGATTATTATATAATATTGAAGAGGTACCTTGGTGCCATGACATAATTTTTGGTCACTTTTTGCCACATACGTAGTGAAGAAGGATTCTAAGACACTCCTTTGTGGATTGTGTTTAATCTGTAGTGACACGAGTAACCAAATAATGTACCTTGTTTAAATGACTGATGACAGGTCCGTCAATGACGGAAAAATTAGAAGATAATCTTTTTTACATTTAAGGAGGGAGAATTATGCCTTTTGGCTGACATAAGTTAAAGCTTTCCTAAGAGTGGGTGTTACAGAAGAGGCTGACCGGGATTGTACCGCTTCTTATGGCTGGAGAAGACTAGTTGACCCACTTAGCCCTCTGATAACGTTTCGCTTTAAGGAGCGTATTATTTGGTGCTTAAATCCAGTCCATTCCTACTTCAAGCGGACGATAAATGCACACCTAAACGTATGGAAAGTCCAGTCTGAGTTAAGTAATAAAGCAACAATTTTATGTGGGACAATTTCCTGGGTGTGACGTTCAACTGAGGAGGGAACTGATTAATCGACTTATGGAGAGGCTAATGAACTAATGCAAAGTGCATATATGCACTTGAGGGATGGAATAGTAATTCGTCAAAATTAATGGACAAAAATAAGTAAGATTTCCCTGGAGATGATAGTGCCAAAATGTAGAATGTATTGGGGATGAACTTGGGTACTGAGAGAGTTTTGTTA
Source organism: Cherax quadricarinatus (assembly GCF_026875155.1). NCBI lineage: Eukaryota > Metazoa > Arthropoda > Malacostraca > Decapoda > Parastacidae > Cherax > Cherax quadricarinatus. The sequence continues at coordinate 10,676,612 of NC_069488.1, forward strand.
ATGTTATAAACCTTTAATAATTTCAGTATGCCCAATAAATTACTAAGAGAGTTTTGCTTGCTGAAGTTTCCAATGTTTTGAGATCCACTAGGTTTTAGTGGTCACCCCTTACTATGAGAGGGAAGTTATAATACAGGAAGCATGGAACTTAAATGTGCTTGGGGAATGAAATTATAACTGTGGATATTCATTAGCAGGTGGTAATGATATTAATTGGTGATTCATGAAAAAATTCCGGGTATTGGAGTTCCCACGGACTCCAGGTGGCCAATCTCAAAATGGGAAAAATGTGACTTACTCATTTTTTGTGATGCTTCAAAATTGGCATATGGGAGGCAGTTGCTTACCTTCAATGTAAATAGTGTTTATTTTCTCATGTTATGTATAGACTAAAGTGTCTCCAATTAAATCTTGTACCTTACACATCAGTTGGAATTAAGGAGCCATTTATGTAGACTGTCAAAATTAGCTTAATTATATAAATAGAAAAATAAGTTGCAGGAGTTTAATATTAGTGACACTTAATTTGGTCTGAGAGTTTGAGGGTTCCTTACAATGGAGTCATAATGAAACGGTAAGAGAATTGTGTACGTACAGGAAACAGAGTCGCTGAAATTAATAAGATGAATAGAGTAGGTATAATTGTTTGGGTCAGCATATGTTAACATTTAATCATATACCTGGTGAGGAGAATTGCAGATGATTTCTCTTGTCTCGAGATTTACCTTATGCTAAATTTATAAATGCGTGGTTTCCATGGTTTTATGGGTGGGATATTTTGGGATCTCCTGACGAGGCTGGTTGGTTAAATAAAGCGCTAATTGGCCTGTACTAAGGCGTATATTGCTCCTGTTGATTTTACTGTGGATCACCGCTCCAATAGTGTGTCCTCCTTGAGCCATTGATAATAAATAGGTATTGTGTCTTTACCCAAATATCAATGTAACTTATTTGTGTTTAGAAATTTCGCTTTAAGATGATTCTCTCTATTTTAACATTTTACACATCCTCTTGAATTATTGGATAAAGAGGGTTTCAAAGAAGAAATCTATGGAAATGAGGATTAAATTGATGATGGAATGAAAATTGTGAAAGGTTCCATAATAATAGGGAAATTGGGGCTGTATTAGAGAACATATAAGGTTAGGTGCAGAGGAGGTTACAAAATGCTGATTTGGGTGGATTCATGCTTAACACATACCCTATCTGTACTGCCCTAAACTCAGTCATCTAACAAGAGATTTGATTGTTCAAATTCCCATTTAAAATGTAATGAATGGTGGTGGTACACGTACCTTAAAAATATATTAGGGAAACTTCTGGATTCCACAAGGACAGCAAAGTGTAAGAAAAAGGGTGATTAAAATTTGTGTAAATATTGCTGGCCGTGTGGAATGCCAGATCCTTATATGTACCCAGTCTACACCATTGCAAAAGGTGCGTGTACAATTAGTGTAGAACCATTTGATGTTACAGGTGTAGTATATGGTGTTCACTGAAGAAATGTTTGTTGTTTGGTCACCTTGTATGCTACTAGCAGTTCATTTTAGAAGTGGCACTGGACTTGTCTGCAGTACTGTTTTATACTGAGCTTCTCTGTTTCGGAAAATTTTCTGCGATAGGAGATCATGTCCGAGATTTGATGATTTTGGTTGATGCCACTTTTATTTTGTGTAGCAGGTGATCAACATTGATAGAGAGTTAATTATAGTAACGATGTTCAATCTCTGTGGAACCCAGCTAGGGTTTGTACTGGATATTTATTACTCTAGAGCCCTTGGCAGGGGGGGCTGTACGAAAGACTGATAGACACAGTGAAGCTGTGTCTCCGTAAAGTACTACACCGGATAAAAATTAATTTGGAAGAATTCCGTGCAGTGTTAGTGGAGGCGGAAAATCGGATAAATAATAGGCCTCTCTCGTACATGAGTGATACATCTGATGCAGATGTATTAACACCTTCTCACCTAATATGTGGAAGGAAATTGGAAGCTGCCCCTGTCTATAGAGATAATCCGGAAGAAAGTGATGAAGATTACAATGATGCGGCAGTGTTGTGTGATAAATTTAAAATGTTAAATAAAGTAATTGATCATTGGTCTAATGTGTGGCTTAAGGAATATCTTCTTACACTACGTGAGCACTTTTATGGTGCGACAGAGGCAGTAAATCGACAGAACATTCAACCAGGTGACATTGTGTTGATACTGAACAACATCGAACATTACAGGCCTCTGGGCAAAGTGTACCCAGATGCACAAGGTGTTGTCCGGAATGTCAAAGTGTTGTGTCGTGGCCAGGAAAGTTTATGCACAATTAATAAATTGATTCCCTTGGAATATGACATTCAATCAAATGTAAATGAAAATCTAAGGGAAAGTGACACGAGTGATACGGAAGGTAACGCTATGCAGGAAGAGGAAATCATAGTAAGACCTACTAGGAGAACAGCCACTCAAGCCAGAACCGGCTGGAATTGTCTCCTAAAGGAAGGAGTAATTTGAGTCATTTAGCAACGACCTCCGCCTGGCCGCAGTGTAGAAAATACTGAATAATTTCCTGGAAATACGTAATTTATAGGTAAATATGGCCTATATTGTATTTAATAAAAATTATGTTATCGAAAATGGGAAGCCTGCACCTGCACAAAAGAGACTCGCCATTGTTTGAATTGAGAGTAAGAAACGTTAATGGAATGGGAAGAATTTTCGTGCTCTAGAGGGTAAAATTGGGCTACACCTCTCAAATAGGAGCCAAAATTGTTAGATGTGCATTCCTGCATAACTTGAGATATCAGGCGACTGGACAAGACAGCTCCAGGAACTTCAGATAAGTCTGTTATGTTTGTAACTCTGGCCAGTGTTATTTTCATGTATAGACAGTGAGGTTTTCTGATTATGATACACCTTGATCTCCAGTCAAATTGGTAAGTGATTTTAAGATATTCTCCTTCTGTTATGTAAAATGCCCCCGGGACTCTGTTGTTTCTCCTCCCTGGTCACCCGGACTCGGGGTTTACCCCTCCCGGGTCCCCCGGCTCTTGAAATTATTTTCGGGTAAAACCCGGCTGCAATGTTCTATAAAATATTTCTCATTAAAAGTGAATCTTAAAAGGGGGGCCTCGATTAGGGAGTTTTTCCCATGGGGACCTGCTGCCCTGGTCACTATCAGTATAAAATGAGTACCTGGGTGTTAGTGGGATGGTGGGGGTTTCGCATTGGGACAGAACTAGGGAATTTGCCCGAAATCCCTCAGCATAACAAGAAAATTTCTATTGGGAAGAAATGTCATTATGTCGGGTAGGACTATTACCTTGTCCCTGTCCCTTGAAAGAATAAAGATATATTATTTTTTTTGAATTGTAGAAAAGAAAAAACTAAAAAACCCCATTAGTTTGGGAGTTGAGTCCCTCAACACCGCGAAAAACCCCTAGGGGTTTTATCGCGGTTGCGTAAATGAAGCAAAAAACGGGAAAGCTTCATAAAGCGAAAACAGTTGCCGGAAAAACAAGTAACAAGTGAAAACCCCTTTAAAAAAGGAAAAAGTTTCCCCCCTATATCACACTTGTTAGTTCCCTATCCCCGAAAAAAAGTTGTTTAAATAAAGTTTCAAGTTTTTAAATCGAGTGTTTTTATTAGAAAAACTTGGCGTCAGCCCCAAACATTTTTTAATTTCAGTGAAATAATATTTTCCCCCCGTAGGGATTCTTTGGGTTTAGCCTTATTCATGATTATAATAAAAAATTTTCCCCCTTCGGGTTTTTAAAGTGTGGGTTTGCTTTTTCTGTCAGTGGGGGGGGCGACTTGTCGTGTGGTGCTGCTTTTTACTGTCAGTGTGAGTCCCTTGCGGGTTACTGTCAGTTTTTGAGTGCTTTTAAATGTCGTTTTGATTTGCTGTGTTAATGTCAGGGGGGAGTGTGTGTTTACTGCCCCATTTGTGAGTGTGTTACTGTCAGTGTGAGTGCTGTGTTCCCTGTCAGTGTGAGTGCTGCTTTTACTGTCAGTGTGAGTGTGCTGTTATTGTCATTTGTGAGTGTGTGTTACTGTAAAGTGTGAGTGCTGCTTTTTACTGTAAAGTGTGAGTGCTGCTGTTTTGTCAGTGTGGGGTGTTTGTTTGTTACTGTCAGTGTGGGTTGCTGTTATGTCAGTGTGGGGTGCTGCTGTTACTGTCAGTGTGAGGGGTTGGGGTTACTGCGGGGTGAGTGATGTTACTGTCAGTGTGAGTGCGGCTGTTACGGTCGGGGGAAAGTGTTGTTACTGTCTTTTGTGGTGCTTTTACTGTCAGTGTGAGTGCTGTGTTACTGTCAGTGTGGGTGCTGTGTTACTGTCCGTGTGAGTGTGCTGTTTAGTAGTGTGGTGCTGCTGTTACTGCCCGGTGAGTGTGTTGTTACCGTCAGTGTGAGTGATGTTTTTCTGTCAGTGTGGTGCTGTTACTTTTCGTTGAGTGCTGTTTTAGCAGTGGGGATGTTTGCTTTTAAATTTTCAGTGTGATTTGCTGCTGTTACTTTTGGGGGGTGTGAGTGCTGGTTTTAAACTGTCAGTGTAAAGTGCTGCTTTTAAACTGTCAGTGTAAATTGCTGGGGTTACTTTTAAGTGTGGGTCTGTTTTTAAACGTTTTGGGGAGTGTTGTTTTACTGTAGTTTTGAGTGCTGTTGTTATCCCCCGTGTGAGTGTGTGCTTCTGTCAGTTTGAGTGTGTGTTACGTCGTGTGAGTCCCTTGCGTTACTGGTCAGTGTAAAAGCTGTTTTTAGTGAGTGTGAGGGGCTGATGTTTTATGCCCAGTGTGGGGCCCTGCTTTTTATGCGTTTTGGAATGCTGTTTCTTATGTCAGTGTGAGTGCTGCTGTTTGCCCATTTTGTGAGTGCTGTGTTATGCCCGTGTGAGTGTGTTTTTACTGTCTTTGGTGGTTTTGGTGTTATGTCAGTGTGAGTGTGCTGTTACTGTCATTTGTGAGGGTGTGTTTTTGTCAGTGTGAGTGTGGTTTTTACTGTCAGTGTGGTGCGGGGAAATGTCAGGTAAATGCTGCTGTTTTGTCAGTGTGAGTGTGCTGTTCCTGTCTTTTGTGAGGGCTGCTTTTATGTCAGTGTGAGTGTTCTGTTTCTGTCAGTGTGGGGTGCTGGTATGCCCAGTGGGGTTGCTGCTTTTTAATGTCTTTTGTGAGTGTGCTGTTACTATCATTTGTAAAAGTGGGGTTACGGGTCAGGGGAAAAAGTGCTGATTTTACTTTCGTGGGGAGGCTGTGTTACTGTAAAGGGTGAATGTGCTGTTATTCCCAGGTGAGTGCGTTTTTGGGGTCGTTTGAGTGCTGCGGTTACGGGCCAGTGGGGTGCTCTTTTTATGCCATTTGAAAGTGTGCTGTTATGTAAATTTGTGAATGCTGTTTTAATGGTGAAAGTGTGTGTACTGCCCGTGTGAAGGTTGCTGTTACTTTTAAGTGAAAGTGCGTGTTACTGTCAGTGTGAATGTGCTTTTAAACCCAGTGTAAGTGTGCTTTTTACTGTCAGTGTAAAAATGCTGTTTTACGGGAAAAGTGTAAGTGCTGCTTGTTCCCGGGCCCAGTGGGAATGTGCGTTATGCGTTTTAAGTGTGTGTTACTTTTCATGTAAATGCTGCTGTTACTCCCGTGAAAAGGTGTGTTTTTTTACTGTCAGTGTGGTGTGTGCTACTGTCGGTGGGGAGTGTGTTTGTTATGTCGTGTTTTTTTTTTGCTTTTATCCCAGTGAAGTGTGCTTTTTACTGTCGTGTGAGTGCTCTGTTACGGGTATTTGGTGGTGTGTGTTAAGGGTTCAGTTGAGTGTGTGTTACCGTCGTTTTGAGTGCTGTTTGTTACTGTCAGTGTGAGTGCTGTGTTACTGTCATTTGTGATTTCTGCTTTTTAATGTCTTTGTGAGGGCTGCGGGTTAGGGCGTGTGAGTGCTGCTGTTATGTCGTTTGGTGCTGCTGTTACGGGCCCTTGTGGGTGTGCTGTTTTTCCCGTGGGAGTCCCGGTTTGTTCCCTGTCGTGGAGTGCGGGCTGTTACTTTTCAGTGTGAGTGCTGCTTTTTACTGCCAGTGTAAGTGCTGCGGGTTACTGCCCAGTGTGAGGCTAAAGTTACGGGTCAGTGTGAATGTTGTGTTACTCCCAAAGTGTAATTTGCTGCGTTATGTCAGTGTGGGTGGGGCGGGTATGTCATTTGTAAGTGTGCTGTTTTGTCAGTGTAAATGGGGTGTTATCCCAAGGGAAAAGGGGCTGCTTTTACTGCCCAGTGTGAGTGCGCTTTTTATTGTCAGAGTGGAATGCTGTTTTACTGCCAGTGTAAGTCCCTGTTTGTTACTCCCCATTTAAAGTGCGGGTTGTTACTGTCGTGGAATGTGCTTTTTATTTTCAGTTTTAAGTGCTGCTGTTATTTTCCAGTGGGAGTGCTGCTTTTTATCCCCAGTGCCCAATGTGCTGTTTTTTTCCCAAGTGTGAGTGCTGCTGTTACTGCCGTTTGAGTGCTGCGGGGTTATGCCAGTTTGGGTGCTTTTCTTGTCAGTGGGAGTGCTGTTTTTACTCCCGTTCAATGCTGCTGTTATCCCAGTTTGATGTCTTTTTGTTATGCCATTTGATTTGTTTGCTTTTTTTTAACGGGCCCGTGTGGTGCTGTTTTTACTGAAGTGCAATGCTGTGTTAGGGTCAGTGTGGGTGCTTTCCTATATCTGCCATTTGTGGTGTGTTGTTACTGTCAGTGTGCCTGCCGGGTTACTGCGGGGAGGGGGGGTTGTGTTCCTCCCATTTATGAAAAGTTCTTTTAAATGTAGTGGGGATGCGCTGTTACTGTAAATTTGGAGTTGCTGTGTTACTGTCATTTTTGGGGTTTGCTGCTGTTACTGTCAGTGTGGAGTGCTGCTTTTTCCCTTGCAGTATGGGTTGCTGTTACTGCCCGTGGGGGGGGAGGGGGGCTGTGTTACTGCAGTGGGGAGTGCTGTTTTAAATTTTTCCCAAAGGGTTTTTTTGGAGTGCTGTTTTACTGTCATTTGTAATTGTTTGCTGTTGGGGGTCAGTGTGGTGTTGTTTCCTGTCGTGTAGAGTTGCGGGTTCAGTATTTTTGGTTTGTTTTTAAATTTTCAGTGTGGTGTGCTGTTACTGTCGTGAAAAGTGCTGCTTTTTGCTGTCAGTGTGAGTGCTGGTTTTCCCTCCCAGTTTTTTGGAGTTGCTGTTACTATCAGTGATGGTGTTTTACTCCCAAATTGTGAATGTTGTGTTATGTCGTGTAAAGTGCTGCTGTACCTGGGTGTGAGAATGCTTTTAAATGTCTGTGTGAGTGCTGCGGGTTACTCCCAGGGTGAGTGTGCGTTTGCCGTGTGATTTGCTGCTTTTCCCTCCCCCGTGTGAGAGGGGCTTTTTACTGTCAGTGAAAGTTTTGCGTTACTGAATTTTGAGACAAGTGTGAGTGGTTACTGTAAATTTTTGAGACAAGTGTGAGTGTGTTATGCAAGGTGTGGAAGTGTGAGTGCTGTTACTATCAGTGTGAGACAAGTGTGATTGCTGTTTCATTTGGGGAGACAATTTGTGAGGGGTTTGTTACTGTAATGTGGCCCAAGTGTGAGTGTTTGTTTTCTGTAGTGTGGCCCAGTTTTTGAGTTTGTTTTTGGGCCCCCGGTGGGCAAGTGGAGTGTTTGTTACTTTCAGGGTGGGCAAGTTTGAGTGCGGTTATTTTCAGTATGGAAGGGTGTGAATGGGGTTACTGTCAGTGTGAGGAAAATTGTGAGTGCTTTTTATTTCCCCAGGTGAGAAAAGTGTGGGTGCGGGTTATGCCCCAGGTGAGGCAAGGCGAGTGATTTTTCCCGGTTCAGTGTGAGGCAAGGTGAGTGCTTTTAAATTTTCAGAAGGAGAAAAATTGGGGTGAATGCTGTTCTGCGGGTTGAGAAAAAGTGTGAGTGCTGTTACTTTTCCAGTTTTGAGAGGTAGGGAGTGCGGTTACTTCCAGTGTGGAGAAAGCTTGAGTGCTTTTAAAGGGCAGTGTGAGAAAGTTTTGGTGCTGTTATGTCTTTGAAAAAAGTGTGTTTTGACTTTATGTAGTGTGAGCCCAAGTGTGAGTGCTGTTATGTCAGTATGAGAAAAAGTGTGGCGTGTTACGGGCAGCGTGGCCCAAGTGTGAGTGCTGTTACTGCAGCGTGAGACAAGTTTTGGGGAAAAAAAATGGTACTGTCAGTGTGGGACATTTGTAAAGTGCTGTCACTTTTAGTGTGAGACAAGTGGGGAGTGTGTTACTGTCGTGTGAGAAAGTTTTAAAAAAACTGGTACTGTAAAGTGTGAGAAAGTGTGGTGCGGTCATGTTGTGTGAGCAATGTGAGTGCTGTTATTGTCAGTTGGAGAAAGTGTAAAAACGCTGTTAATTCGGGTATGGGGAAAGGGTATGAGTGCTTTTTTTGCCCGTGTGAGAAAAGTGTAGTGCTTTTTCTTTTAGTTTTGAAAAAAGTGGGGAGTGCTGTTACTGTCGTGTGAGCAAGTGTGAGTTTTGTTATTTTCCGTGAGAGGCAAGTGTGGGGTGTGTTACGTAGTGTGAGAAAAGTGTGAGTGCGTTACTGTAGGGGAGACAAGTGTGATTTGGTTCTGTCAGGAGAGGGAAAGTGTGAGTACTGTTATGTCAGTATGAGAAAAGTTTTGAGTGGTTACTGTCATTTAGGGAGAAAGTTTTGAGGGGCTGTTACTGTCAGTATGGACAAGTGTGAGTGCTGTTAACCCAGTGTGAGACAAGTGGGGAGTGCTGTTATGCCCGTGTGAGACAAAGTGTGAGTGCTTTTTAGGGCAAGTATGAGACAAGTGGGGAGGGGTTTTATTTGTCAGTGTGGGGACAAGGGGGAGTGTTGAAAAATTTGGCCCTTTAAACAGTTAAGTTTAAGGATTTTTGTACTTAAAAAGGGGAAACTCATCCCCTGCAAAGCCCCCCCTGCAGACGAGGTTTTGGGGAAAGGGCTGTCGAATCACCCTCTCAATGGGCTGAAAAGGGGGGTTTTATAATTTGTAAGTTTTATAAATTCCCCTGGGGTGTGTTATGTCGCATATTTCTTTCCCACTTGTTGTAAAATTACATCTTGTTTGGATAAAAAGTCTGCCCTTATGCCGATAAAAGGTTGATTAAAAACCCCGGGCGATCAAAAAATGCGCAGTCCCCCGTACTAAAAAAAATTTCGAAAACCTCCCTTCTCTTGTAGCGTGCGTTTGGTGTTCTTAACCCCTTTCCCCGGGAAGATATCGGTGATTTGTAAAAGCGGA
>NC_069488.1:10690848-10695004 GCF_026875155.1 Cherax quadricarinatus
TTGGGGAATTAAATACAATACTGTGCCCAATGTGTTCCATCACAAATTCCATTTTGGGGGAAAAGTTTATATTGGTCTGTTTATGTTGTTGTTTCACGTTGATAAATGCCTATATGGGATTTCCCATTTGGGGTTTTAAATGGGAGTAGGCATACTTTTTTTTATTATGATTTAAAAGGGTTTTTACCCATTGGATTTGTGGATTCTTCATTTGGTTCTTGTTGCTCCCTTAAAAATATTGTTTTGAAAATCCATTGCAAATTTTCCCTTAACAAGTGAAATAGCTTTTAAATTGCCTTTAAATTTTTTAATGTTCATTTGTTTTTTGGTGACAACTTTCTTGTCAATAGCAGTTTAAACCAAATAAATTCCCTTGGTCATATTTAGAAATTTTGGAGATCTGAGATTTTGGTCAAATGTGATTCAAAAATGCCGAAAGTCTGAAAAAACAATTTTTGGGGGTGGCTTAAAGATTGTATTAAGACTGCATGTTAACTCTAGTTGTCATCACCCAAGAAGAAATTTGTCTGCTAAGACATGAAAGGGCCCTATTTGATAATTCCCCTTTAACCCCGGAAAGGGGACTTAATTAGTTCTGGGGTTTTCCCCCCCAAAAAAGCCCTTTTTTAAGGTAATTAAAATTAAGCAATTTTATGTCGATTCCGTAAAATTTTATATGGCTAAAACCCCACTAATGAATTCTTCATAATTATGCCCTTTTGGAAAAAATTGGAAAATGACAATGTGGGTAAGTTTGGGTTTAAGGTGACACTTTTTTGGTTCGGGTTTTTAACGGTTTTTGGGCCACTATTACAGTGGGTTTCTCTGGGCCCGAATTTTTTGGGGCCCAGAAAGTGTACCCCGTCCCCCTTTAATTGTTGTTTAACTAAATGTATCCAAAAAACTTTTTTTAATTTATCCTCGTGGTTTAAAATTAAAAAAATTTTAAATTTTCAAAAGTGTATGGGTCTGAATTAATTTTAAGGTGTAAAAAATTAAATTTTGGGCCTCAGATAAATCAAAAATCTATTTTTTGTATCTTGAGTTAACCCATTACGGGATGAAATTAGATTTTCTAAGTGGGAAAATTTTTGTCGGGAAAAAATCAAAAGGAGTTTTTTTAAAAGCCATTTTAATGGTATACAAAATTTTCCCGCACCAACATTTTGAGTTTTTAAAAAAACACTGAAATGTATAAACAGCGAGTTTTTGTTATGTTAAGTGGGCAAAATCGGTCAAAAACCAAATGCCCCAAACGTTAAAACCTCGAGTCAAGGGACCATAAAGGGGTTTACACAGTCCCATAGGGTGGTGTTTTTGGTTTGGATTTTCCCTGTGTCACCCTTTTGCCCCCGATGTTAAATTTCCTTTAAATAACGTTTACACTTCTTTTTATAACTATAAATGTATGTATAATTTTAAAATCAAGTGAATATTCCTTAAAATTATAATGTCACTGTTAATATGTATTTGAAAGCTTACACTTTTATATATAAGTTCCTTTAATATAACAGGTAGATCTATAAGAAACAAACTTTAACACAATCTTGTCTCTTAATTTCTGTTTATAAACATTATAAACACTGTGTGTATATACACTCAGACAAACTGAACATCACTTGGGTTGTTGTCTTAGTCAGCACTTCTTCGAGTTTGGAGCAGTGGATGCCGGGTGTCATCCCCCGTTTTCTTGTTGGGAGAGTCACCCAGCTCCCGCTTTCTTTGGGTGAACGCTGGGTTAGTTCCCGTTTTCTTTTGGCTGCCCATTCTCTGTGATTGAGTCTGGAGGGACTCATTTATACTGATTTAAATTGTAAAACACTAGTTTTACAGTGTTTTTAGAAGGACCTTGGCTCGTAGGTTATTTGTACACTGTAGTACAACATATTTGGACCACAGTGTGGCCTTTATCCGGTTCGAGCACGACCAATATGTTGAGAAATGGCATTACCAGTTAAGTTTAAAGAGTTTGTACTTAGAAAGACAACTCATCGCCTGCACAACCACCCCTGCAGACGAGGTCTTGAGAAGCTGTCGAAGTCATCTCTCAACGGACTGTAAAGAGTTATAATTTGTAAGATTATAAATTACCCCTAGGGTGTGTTATGTCAGCATATTTCATTCACTGATTGCTGACAGATTACATACTTGTTTGGACTCAAAAGTCTGCACCTTACTGCCGACTATAGGTTGATTACAAACTCCTTGCGACTCAAGAACTGCGCAGTCCCCCGTACTACAAGAAATTCGTAACCTACCTTGCTCTTGTAGCGTGAGCTATGGTGTTCTTCACACCTTCGACAGATATCGGTGACTTGATAGAAGCTGAAGTGTCCTTGGATGTCCACGTCTTCCATAGTCTAGGAATACGCTCACTTGTACACTATGTTCCACAAGATTTGTCTTTATTGTTCACAATCTTATCACTAAAGAAGCTGATCACACTTCTCTTAAGTGTTTATTGTGTTTTATGAGATACTTTGTTGACACTAACGCACAGATCGTTCTTTGTTGGTTATCCTGGCGTCAGTGTAACTCTCAGTAGAGTCAAAAGTAATCTGAAGACGCCACAGCGCCCCATGCCGTCACTCCCCTAGCACAAAAAAAAAGCTGACCTAGTACTTTTGCTTCCTTGCCACTTCCTCGATGAAGCAAAGCAGAATGTTTGATTCTTGCATAGACAACAATATACACTATCTCTACCATGGTAATAAAGTGGGACCAGGATTTTTCTTAATTGTCCTGCTAAAGTAAGAGATGTACTGTCTCTTATTAAAATACACTCTGCAACACTGGACTGCAAGGAGCAACGGTCGCTTGACCACGTCGCATACTCGTACGGAATCTGTGATCAATTACTCACTGTAGCAGTAAACAAGATGCTTGCCCCTTCTGAGAGGGCTGGGCCCCTCAGGGCTGAAAGGGGCTGAAGGGGCTGAAGGGGTTGAAGGGGGCTGATACCCCCCTCCTGGAGAAAATTTATCCACAGTGAGTGCTGTTACTGTCAGTATGAGACAAATGTGAGTGTTGTTACTGTCAGTGTGAGACAAGTGTGAGTGTTGTTACTGTCAGTGTGAGACAAGTGTGAGTGCTGTTACTGTCAGTGTGAGACAAGTGTGAGTGATGTTACTGTCAGTGTGAGACAAGTGTGAGTGCTGTTACTGTCAGTATGAGACAAGTGTGAGTGCTGTAACTGTCAGTATGAGACAAGTGTGAGTGATGTTACTGTCGGTGTGAGACAAGTGTGAGTGCTGTTACTGTCAGTGTGAGACAAGTGTGAGTGATGTTACTGTCAGTGTGAGACAAGTGTGAGTGCTGTTACTGTCAGTGTGAGACAAGTGTGAGTGCTGTTACTGTCAGTGTGAGTGCTGTTACTGTCAGTATGAGTGCTGTTACTGTCAGTGTGATACAAGTGTGAGTGCTGTTACTGTCAGTATGAGACAAGTGTGAGTGCTGTTACTGTCAGTGTGAGGCAAGTGTGAGTGCTGTTGCTGTCAGTGTGAGACAAGTGTGAGTGCTGTCACTGTCAGTGTGAGACAAGTGTGAGTGCTGTTACTGTCAGTGTGAGACAAGTGTGAGTGCTGTTACTCTCAGTGTGAGACAAGTGTGAGTGCTGTTACTGTCAGTATGAGGCAAGTATGAGTGCTGTTACTGTCAGTGTGAGACAAGTGTGAGTGCTGTTACTGTCAGTATGAGACAAGTGTGAGTGCTGTCACTGTCAGTGTGAGAAAAGTGTGAGTGCTGTTACTGTCAGTGTGAGACAAGTGTGAGTGCTGTTACTGTCAGTGTGAGACAAGTATGAGTGCTGTTACTGTCAGTGTGAGACAAGTATGAGTGCTGTTACTGTCAGTATGAGGCAAGTGCGAGTGCTGTTTACTGTCAGTGTGAGACAAGTATGAGTGCTGTTACTGTCAGTATGAGGCAGTGTGAGTGCTGTTACTGTCAGTGTGAGACAAGTGTGAGTGCTGTTACTGTCAGTGTTAGACAAGTATGAGTGGCAGTTTCTGTCATGTGAGACAAGTGTGAGTGCTGTTACTCTCAGTATGAGGCCTCAACTACTGCGCTCCACAAAATTTTCCCCGGAATTTTTTCGATTATACACTTGGTTTGGCTATTTTTGATTCATATTAATCGGGGGCACTCATGTATGAAAAGG
>NC_069488.1:10695504-10708004 GCF_026875155.1 Cherax quadricarinatus
AATTAAAAAAAAAAATTAAAATAATAAATAAACAGTAATCCTATGATTATTTAATGTATTGTATTGTTTTAAAAAAAAAAAAACCGTGATTGAAGAAATACTTCCTAACATCCCTGTGGTTTATCTGAGTCTTCAACTTCCAACTGTGACCCCTTGTTGCTGTGTCCAGTCTCTGGAACATCCTGTCTCTGTCCAACTTGTCGATTCCTCTCAGTATCTTATGTCTTTATCATATCCCCCTATCTCTCCTGTCCTCCAGTGTCGTCAGGTCGATTTCCCGTAATCTCTCTTCAACTCTTGGTCCCGCGACTTAGACTAGTGTGAACGACATCGCTGAAATCTTGTCCCTTGGATCTTATCATATCTACGCTTCAAGATATTTTGAGTTTAAATCCACCACTGCCACACCCAGGACATTCCATTTTCCATGTACACCAATGACTCATCTGTATTTTCAGTTTCCACTTATTTCCCCTTGATTCTGATCCCCTTAATTCAGTCTGTCCTTATCTAGCCTATCTATTTCACTTAAGGTGTCCCGTAGCTCGATTTATAGCGCACTCAGCTCACATATTGAGGTTTGTGGTTCGATCCCCGGTACGGGTAACAACATTAGGACGTGTTTCCCTAAGACACCTACTGTCCATGTTCACCTATCAGTAAAATTGATACCTGGATGTTAGTCGACTGGTGTGGGTCGCATCCTGGGGACAAAATTGACTTAATTTGCCCGAAATGCTCTACATAACAAGGGGCTTTCTATGCAGTATGTCACTGATGTCAGCTATGGTCTTTATAACTTGTTCATGTACTTGTAGAAATAATGATTAATATTGTAAGAATTTATTTGCGGTGAACAAGTCTTGCCTTGTACATGTCTTCGCTAGCGTAGTCACGTTTGGTTCCTTCAGTTCCTCAAAATGAATCGTTTTCAATTCTAGTGCTAACCTGATTAAAAACCTTCGGATTTTTTCCAGTTTCTTCAAGTGCTTCAGCAGGTGTGAGTTTTATGCTGACCTAACGTATGTCATATATAAGATTCTAAAGGATTGATGATTAAGACACATGTGCAGCAGTTGGGTATCTTTATTGTTGAAACGTTTCGCTTACACGGTAGGCTTATTGAGTCAAATAGTCAGCAGGTGCAATAGTAAAATAAAGATAATGTAATTAGTCCATCAACCTTGGAGATAATAGGTGGTCAATCTCTCAGGCTGGAGAAGAGTTTTTTCATATTTTTAAATTTGGTAGTGTCTCTGTCTATATATATATTCGAGCATTGCGCTGATTCTTATGTCTTCTGCTGTTCTCTGGGTAAGCTGCATTCTTGCTTTACTTTTGGAGAAATTTGGAAAGAAACTGTTGTGTTGAGGCATCACTTGAACTCTCACTGTTGATTCTCTCTGTCTGAGATATTTGGTGTGGTGCCTTTTCCATTTCTCTGTTGCTGCCTTTTTTATTCATGACTCTGTTTTCTCTCTCTTTCTCCATGCAGTCTTCTTTAGCAATATATTGTTTTGAATCTGCAAGATCCTTTTAGGTTCTATTGTTTTCTCATGACAAGATTCCTGTTTTTCTTTCCTAATAAGCAAAATCTGCAGTGGTCTTGTCCTTCCCACCAGTTGTGGTCCTATCCAAAACAAACCACAAGTTGTGCTGCTCTCACTTGCAGCTCCGATTTCTTCCATCAGGTCTCCAGTTTTTTTTTTTTTTATTTTTTGCCTTATTGCGCTTACCTCAGGTTCTCTTCCTTCATTTAACCCAAAAACCAGTAGTATTTTTTTATGTCCTCTGTTTCTTGCTCTCCTCATCAAGGTTTCCTTATCCACACTTAATTCTTCAGGGTTTTCACCATTTCTTCCTTCTTCTCCTCCTCACTTGCTGATCGAAAGCTGCTTGTGCACAAACTCTATTTTCTCACTTTAGGTCTTTCCATGTCCCTGGTCTGTCTCCAGCTGACTGACTACTAAGCCTTTCTACTTTCTTTCTAAAAACCCTTATTTACTTTTCGAGTCCCTACACTTACCGTTTCCCACGTCTTCTTCAAATTCTGTCATTAATTTCATTTCTATTTCTTCCATCCCCTCTTTAAATTCCATAATTTCCTTCCTCATATTTTCCTCTTTTGCTCATCATTTAACATTTTCTCTGTCTCCTGTAGCATCTTTGCCCATGTCTAAAAAAATACATTCTCCTCTCAGCCATTAGTTTCTCAGGTCATTATATCAATCTTAAGACGCATGATTTAGTAGTCATTCTCCTTTTCTTCATATTCCCTTACTTCCAGATATAGTTGATTTTGATCTACTTCCTTCACTTTGTAATCACCTGATAATTTGTATAATTTGCTCTGAGGTTCCCCATGATGGGATTAAATGTACGTAAGTTGATGTGGGATTGGTATGTTTGGCAATGAATTGTATGTATGGTTTGTTGCTTTACAAGTGGGTTGAATTCATATGCTTTGGTTGAAATGTTATGTGTTTTAGGTTGCAATGGTTTGTGTGAGTTCAAGTGATTTGTGGAGTAAGTTGATTGAATTCCGGTGGGTTGGTGTGATACATGTGTGGACTGAAATGCTCGGAGTGGGATGGGGGTTATGTATAAGTGATGAAATGGTATCTGTGAGGAAAAAAGAATCTGTGTGCTTGGGTAGTGTATGGGTACTGGAGTAGTATGTGGTCCTAGCTTTTAAATGGCTGCTTAATCTGCTGTCTAGGGGCATTTAAATTACACTGAAAAACACAGCAACTCTCGGGCCAGCATATACTCATACAAATTAAGAAGCATGAGTGCAAATAATTAATGTTGTATAAGGAAGGACACAAAAAGTCACCTATACAAAAAAAATATAATATAAAAATAAGTAACTTACATACAACTTACAATCTATTCAAAAAACCACCACACTCCAGTTCACATTAGCTCATTAGCACACTGCTACTAACGTGTTAAAATATATAAACTGGGAGGCTTTATGTAACCCCCCCCTTTCCTTCCTTCTGGCTACTTAGTCTTCAGTTAAAATATTAAATACTCTCCAAAACACAGGCCCTTGCACACACTGGGGCTTTAGATATAAATGAGAGCACCAAAACAAACAAAATAGTATACACTAAAAGAAAAAAACTTACCCAACACCACATACTCACACAGCTACATCTTACTTCCTCTGCTGTGTGTAACCTACTGTCTCAACACACCTCATCTGCTCCTGTCCTGGCCACTGCCTGTCACAGGAATAAAACACATCCGCTTTCAAGGAATAATACACGTCCGCTTTCAGTTCAATCCCGGTAATATGGAGCATTATTTTATAAAATATTTTCCTTTAGCACACTGCGTAATAGTGGGTATTGTAGTAGTATGTGGGTACTGGAGTAGTATGTGGGTACTGGAGTAGTATGTGGGTACTGTAGTAGTATGTGGGTACTGTAGTAGTATGTGGGTACTGTAGTAGTATGTGGGTACTGTAGTAGTATGTGGGTACTGGAGTAGTATGTGGGTACTGTAGTAGTATGTGGGTACTGGAGTAGTATGTGGGTACTGTAGTAGTATGTGGGTACTGTAGTAGTATGTGGGTACTGGAGTAGTATGTGGGTACTGTAGTAGTATGTGGGTACTGTAGTAGTATGTGGGTACTGTAGTAGTATGTGGGTACTGTAGTAGTATGTGGGTACTGTAGTAGTATGTGGGTACTGTAGTAGTATGTGGGTACTGTAGTAGTATGTGGGTACTGGAGTAGTATGTGGGTACTGTAGTAGTATGTGGGTATTGTAGTAGTATGTGGGTACTGGAGTAGTATGTGGGTACTGGAGTAGTATGTGGGTACTGGAGTAGTATGTGGGTACTGGAGTAGTATGTGGGTATTGTAGTAGTATGTGGGTACTGGAGTAGTATGTGGGTACTGTAGTAGTATGTGGGTACTGGAGTAGTATGTGGGTACTGGAGTAGTATGTGGGTACTGGAGTAGTATGTGGGTACTGGGTAGTATGTGGGTATTGTAGTAGTATGTGGGTACTGAGTAGTATGTGGGTTTTTGTAGTAGTATGTGGGTACTGGAGTAGTATGTGGGTACTGGAGTAGTATGTGGGTATTGTAGTAGTACGTGGGTACTGGAGTAGTATGTGGGTACTGGAGTAGTATGTGGTATTGTAGTAGTATGTGGGTACTGGAGTAGTATTGGGTACTGGAGTAGTATTGTGGGTATTGTAGTAGTAAGTGGGTACTGGAGTAGTATGTGGGTACTGGAGTAGTATGTGGGTATTGTAGTAGTATGTGGGTACTGGAGTAGTATGTGGGTACTGGAGTAGTATGTGGGTATTGTAGTAGTATGTGGGTACTGGAGTAGTATGTGGGTACTGGAGTAGTATGTGGGTACTGGAGTAGTATGTGGGTATTGTAGTAGTATGTGGGTACTGCAGTAGTATGTGGGTACTGCAGTAGTATGTGGGTACTGGAGTAGTATGTGGGTACTGGAGTAGTATGTGGGTACTGGAGTAGTATGTGGGTACTGCAGTAGTATGTGGGTACTGGAGTAGTATGTGGGTACTGGAGTAGTATGTGGGTACTGCAGTAGTATGTGGGTACTGGAGTAGTATGTGGGTACTGGAGTAGTATGTGGGTACTGGAGTAGTATGTGGGTACTGCAGTAGTATGTGGGTACTGGAGTAGTATGTGGGTACTGGAGTAGTATTGGGTACTGCAGTAGTATGTGGGTACTGGAGTAGTATGTGGGTACTGGAGTAGTATGTGGGTACTGTAGTAGTATGTGGGTACTGGAGTAGTATGTGGGTACTGCAGTAGTATGTGGGTACTGGAGTAGTATGTGGGTACTGAGTAGTATGTGGGTACTGCAGTAGTATGTGGGTACTGGAGTAGTATGTGGGTACTGCAGTAGTATGTGGGTACTGGAGTAGTATGTGGGTACTGGGGTAGTATGTGGTACTGGAGTAGTATGTGGGTACTGGAGTAGTATGTGGGTACTGGAGTAGTATGTGGTACTGAGTAGTATGTGGGTACTGCAGTAGTATGTGGGTACTGGAGTAGTATGTGGGTACTGGAGTAGTATTGGGTACTGGAGTAGTATGTGGGTACTGCAGTATTATGTGGGTACTGGAGTAGTATGTGGGTACTGGAGTAGTATGTGGGTACTGGAGTAGTATGTGGGTACTGGAGTAGTATGTGGGTACTGCAGTAGTATGTGGGTACTGGAGTAGTATGTGGGTACTGGAGTAGTATGTGGGTACTGCAGTAGTATGTGGGTACTGGAGTAGTATGTGGGTACTGGAGTAGTATGTGGGTACTGGAGTAGTATGTGGGTACTGGAGTAGTATGTGGGTACTGGAGTAATATGTGGGTACTGGAGTAGTATGTGGGTACTGGAGTAGTATGTGGTACTGCAGTAGTATGTGGGTACTGGAGTAGTATGTGGGTACTGGTAGTAGTATGTGGGTACTGCAGTAGTATGTGGGTACTGGAGTAGTATGTGGGTATTGTAGTAGTATGTGGGTACTGGAGTAGTATGTGGGTATTGGAGTAGTATGTGGGTACTGGAGTAGTATGTGGGTACTGGAGTATATGTGGGTACTGGAGTAGTATGTGGGTAAATGGAGTAGTATGTGGGTACTGGAGTAGTATGTGGGGATTGTAGTAGTATGTGGGTACTGGAGTAGTAAAGTGGGTACTGGAGTAGTATGTGGGTACTGGAGTAGTATGTGGGTACTGGAGTAGTTTGGGTATTGTAGTAGTATGTGGGTACTGGAGTAGTAATGTGGGTACTGGAGTAGTATGTGGGTACTGGATAGTATGTGGGTACTGGAGTAGTATGTGGGTACTGGAGTAGTATGTGGGGACGGAGTAGTATGTGGGTACTGGAGTAGTATGTGGGTACTGGAGTAGTATGTGGGTACTGGAGTAGTATGTGGGTACTGAGTAATATGTGGGTACTGGAGTAGTATGTGGGTATTGTAGTAGTATGTGGGGACTGGAGTATATGTGGGTACTGGAGTAGTATGTGGGTATTGTAGTATGTGGGTACTGGAGTAGTATGGGTACTGCAGTAGTATGTGGGTACTGGAGTAGTATGTGGTTATTGTAGTAGTATGTGGGTACTGGAGTAGTATGTGGGTACTGCAGTAGTATGTGGGTACTGGAGTAGTATGTGGGTATTGTAGTAGTATGTGGGTACTGGAGTAGTATGTGGGTATTGTAGTAGTATGTGGGTACTGGAGTAGTATGTGGGTACTGGAGTAGTATGTGGGTACTGGAGTAGTATGTGGGTACTGGAGTAGTATGTGGTTACTGCAGTAGTATGTGGGTACTGGAGTAGTATGTGGGTACTGGAGTAGTATGTGGGTACTGGAGTAGTATGTGGGTACTGGAGTAGTATGTGGGTACTGAGTAGTATGTGGGTACTGCAGTAGTATGTGGGTACTGGAGTAGTATGTGGTTACTGGATAGTATGTGGGTACTGGAGTAGTATGTGGGTACTGGAGTAGTATGTGGGTACTGGAGTAGTATGTGGGTACTGCAGTAGTATGTGGGTACTGGAGTAGTATGTGGGTACTGGAGTAGTATGTTGGGTACTGCAGTAGTATGTGGGTACTGGAGTAGTATGTGGTACTGGAGTAGTATATGGGTATTGTAGTAGTATGTGGGTACTGGAGTAGTATGTGGGTACTGGAGTAGTAATGTGGGTACTGGAGTAGTATGTGGGGACTGCAGTAGTATGTGGGTACTGGAGTAGTATGTGGGTATTGTAGTATGTGGGTACTGGAGTAGTATGTGGGTATTGTAGTAGTATGTGGGTACTGGAGTATATGTGGGTACTGCAGTATATGGGTACTGGAGTATATGTGGGGACTGGAGTAGTATGTGGGTATGGAGTAGTATGTGGGTACTGGAGTAGTATGTGGGTACTGGAGTAGTATGTGGGTACTGGAGTAGTATGTGGGTACTGCAGTAGTATGTGGGTACTGGAGTAGTATGTGGGTACTGGAGTGTATGTGGGTACTGAGTATATGTGGGTACTGGAGTAGTATGTGGGTACTGGAGTAGTATGTGGGTACTGGAGTAGTATGTGGGTACTGCAGTAGTATGTGGGACTGAGTAGTATGTGGGTACTTCAGTAGTATGTGGGTACTGGAGTAGTATGTGGGTACTGCAGTAGTATGTGGGTACTGCAGTCGTACATTGGTACTGGAGTAGTATGTATTAGCTGAAGCAGTTAATATAGTCTGTGGCTTGTAGGATGTTAGTATTGGATGATATGTGTTAGTTGAATTATTGAGGTTTGTAGTATGTTAGTACTGGAATGATACGTGTTAGATGAAGTGCTAAGTGTGGTTAGAGTGCTGGTGAGCGGGTACATTTTATCTTGTTGCGTAAGACACATATTGTAATAATGTTGGCAGAATTACGTAGAGTATGTTGGGTAAAAAGACACATAATCAACTAACGAGACATTTTACTGTGGCAACGTTTTTTTTATTAGTTGCACCTGTGTCCTACCTAAGACACATATGCAACAGTTCGGTATCTTTATTGTCGATAATAAAGATACCAATCTTTGCACATGCGTCTTATTCATCTAGTTGGTAATAAATGTCATTTAAATAATTTATACAATATGAATAATCAGAAAAATGAACGGGGATTCGAACCGTGGTTTTGAACGGTAGCAGTCCATAAACCCGAATCCTCTCATGAGAAAGTCCCCACCTAGCGGCCTAGGGGCTCTGGTGGCCTGGTGGTTAACGCTCTCGCTTCACACGGTGAGGGCCTGGGTTCGATTCCCAGCCAGAGTAGAAACATTGGACGTGTTTCTTTCCACCTGTTGTCTATGTTCCCCATCAGTAAAATGGGTACCTGGGTGTTAGTCGACTGGTGTGGGTCGCATCCTGGGACACTGAACTAAGGAGGCCTGGTTACAGACCGGGCCGCGGGGGCTTTGACCCCCGGAACTCTCTCCAGGTAAGCATGACCTCGTAGTCTTAATGTATTGTTGCACACGTCTTGGAGTGTTGTACTTGGAAGGTCCATGAGAATATTTACTATACCTGCACCATTTTCCAGCTTTTTTTATCCTTCGTTGCTGATCAAATAAAAGGTCTAGAAATTCAAGATTGATCCTCACTACGTAACACAGTGTGAGATCTGCAGATTTGATAGTTACCGGCTGGTAGAGACGGCTGGTCTATCTTTGTTCTCAAATCCCCAGTTAACAGTTTACACATTGAAATGTGTTTCGCTTTTCCCTCCTTATCTAAATACTTAACACTGTCACTTGCTTAAATCATACTGGAGCTACACGATTATCCCGAGAAGAGAATGCAAAAGTACAGTGAGTGGGAATGCGTCTTGTGTAGTCAGTGACACAAACTGTGTGTGTGTTGTTGTGTGTACTCACTTATTTGTGGGTGCAGGGGTCGAGTTACAGCTCCTGGTTCCGCCTCTTCTTAAAGCTGTGTATAAATTCTGCCTCCACCACATGATCCTCCAGATTTTTCCACTTCCTGACAACTGTGTGTGTGTGTGTGTGTGTGTGTGTGTGTGTGTGTGTGTGTGTGTGTGTGTGTGTGTTGTGTGTTTTGTGTGTTTGTGTGTGTGTATGTGTGTGTGTGTACACTCACCTAATTGTGGTTGTAGGGATCGAGACTCAGCTCGACCCCTGTGTGTGTGTGTGTGTGTGTGTGTGTGTGTGTGTGTGTGTGTGTACTCACCTAATTGTGGTTGCAGGGGTCCATTCATAGCTCCTGGCCCAGTCTCATCACTAGTCGCGACTAGGTTCACTTTCTCTCCGCTCCATGAGCTTTATCATACCTCTTCTTAAAGTTATGTATGGATCCTGCCTTCGATACATCACTCTTCAGATTGTTCCACTTCCTAACTCTGGCTAAAGTAATACTTCCTAACGTCCTGTGGCTCATCTGAGCTTTCAACTTCCAGTTGTGACCCCTTGTTACTGTGTCACATCTCTGAAACGTTCTGTCTCTATGCACCCCGTCAATTCCTCTCAGTATTTTATGTTGTTATCATGTCCTCGCTATCCCTCCTGTCTTTCAATGTTGTCAGGTTGAGTTCCCTTAACCTTTCCTCGTAGGAGAAACTCCCCAGCTGTGGAACTAGTTTTGATGCGGCGTTTGCACTTCCTATAATTTCTTGACGTGTTTGACCAGGTGTGGGTTCCATAGTGGTGCTGCATACTCCAACATGGGTCTGGCGAACACGGTGTACAGTATCGTGAATGACACCTTACTTAGATGTCGAAATGCTATTCTCCGGTTTGCCAAGCGCCCGTATGCTGCAACAGTTATTTGGTTAATTTGCGCCTCAGGCGATGTGCTCGGTGTGCTGCTTACGCCAAGATCCTTTTTCTTGAGTGAGTTTTACAGCCTTTGACATCTTAGGCTGTACTCCATCTGTGGTCTCCTTTGTCCTTCCCCAATCTTCATATCTTTGCACTTGCTTGGGTTGATCCCCTTGTAGGCATACCTTATGCTCTTTCAGTTGTATTCTCCTCATTAGTTTCACATCGCTTGCATATATCATTTCATTCATATATACAAGAAACAGCACCGGACCTAAGGCTGACCCTTGTGGAACCCCACTCTACACATGCACCCACTCTGACACCTCGTATCTGACAAATACACGTTTCCTTCCTGTCAAATATTTCCTGATCCATTGCAGAACTTTCCCTCCTATTCCTGCCCTCTCCCTCCTTTCTGGTAACAGCTATTGGTTACACCCTCTCCTAGTTTTGAGAGACCTATCGTATTTATTCTTAAAGCTATGTATGGTACCTGCTCTACCATCTTGCTGTTCAGATCGTTTCACTTCCTGACCATTCCGAGTCTAAACAAATACTAGCGTGTGAAATGCTGGAGGATTTGAAACTCCGCCAGGTACTTAACCCAATAGGCTCTCAAACGAGATTGGAGAGTATAGCGGCCGGTCATAACGACTGTTAAAAATGCACAAGTGTGTGTTTGAAGCACTGGAGTCTTGATCTTCGTATTGGATTTGGCTCTTTGACCTCTCAGACGAGACTAGCGAGCATAATGGCCGCTCATAGCGACAGAGAAAACAAATATTTTTATTTCTTTCTGGCCGGAGATTTGATCCCAGAAGCTAAGTGACGAGGCGCGACTCTCAGCACTAAGCTACGGCAGTAGATATTCTGTACTTTCATGTGGCTCTTCTGTACCTGTAGCTTTTTTATTGGATCTGTCAGTAATATGAACTCTAGTGGACACTCTGTAGTACAGACTTTAGTACATATTACTGGCATATATCCTTGCTCCTGCCCTGTGTGTATGTGTGTGTGTGTGTGTGTGTGTGTGTGTGTGTGTGTGTGTGTGTGTGTGTGTGTGTGTGTGTGCGTGTGTGTGCGTGTGTGTGTGTGTGTTTGTACTCATATGTGGTTGCAGGGGTCGAGACTCAGCTGCTGGCCCCACCATCCTTGTACTTATCCAGGTATACACGATAATAACATTTGCTCTTCCGGCATATTTTCTATCTTGTTCTGATCTACAAGTGACCTAAAGGTTAGTTTGATCAGGCATTGTTTGGCATGGAAAATCTCATAATCCTCTGAAAATTTGCCATCTGCCCCATTTCTTTGCCTCTTCATGTGCACCTGAAAAATTACTTGTTCTCAAGTTTCTCGTCCTCCCATCTGCTCCCTGGTGTTCCTTCAGCCTCCTTGAGTCTGTAGATCACGAGTGATCCCCCCTCTTTCTTCCTCCTGTTGCCTCTTATTCCAGATTTCTTTATCATTATTTGCACTGACATTACGCAAATAATCTGCACATAGGAGAGAGGAGGTTACGACAATGTTTCGGTCCGATTTGGACCATTTACAAAGTTACACTGCACTGTCATTTCCTTTATCACCTCCTTTGCATCTCCATCCTCGAAGAGCATCTCTGCCTAGTGACTATTCTTTTCAGCCTTTTCCAGATCTCCTTGCTCCTCCATACTTCATTGTTTCTTCCCTTTCTACCTTTCCCTTCATTTCTGATATGGTCTCTTAAGCTTTTTTCATATTTTGTCCACTTTTCTGCAACTCTTCATTTGTTATGTTCTATGATGCCACAGTTTTCATCCAAAGGGATTTGAGTTTAACTTCAAATTCCATCTTCAGATGGAGCTTCAGTGCCAACATTTATGTGTCCAGATAATGCCCTTCACAACCTTCACAATCCTCTTCCTTTTTGGATCCTGCCTCTATCATTTCCTTTTCCAGGTCATTCCACTTCCTGACTACTCTAAGACTAAAGAGATACTTCCTAATATCCCTGTGATTCACATGTGTTTTCAACTTCCAGCAATGTCCTTGTGTTCCTGTTCTCCATCTCCCAAGCAATCGGTCCCTGTCCACCCTATCATTTCCTCCCAGTACCTGCACAATGTTATATCATTCTAAGTCCTTCATTTCTTTAACGTCATCAGGTTGAGTTCCCTTAACATCTCTTCATAGGACATACCACTTAGCTTCATGACTTAGACTCGTTCAGAACCTCTGCACTTTCTCCAACTTCTTGACATGCCTGACCAAATGTAGGTTCCATTCCGGTGCTTCATATTCTCAGGTGGTTTTCTCGGTATAATACTCACCCCAAGGTCTTTCTCCTTGAGTGAGGTTTGCAGCCTTTGTTACCCGAGCCTGTACTCCGTCTGCGGTAATCTTTATTCTTCCCCACTTGTTGAGGTTAAACTCCAGTAGTCACTTGTCAGACTAGGCCTCCAGTCTGATCTAATTGTGGTTGCAGGGGCCGAGTCACAGCTCCTGGCCCCGCCTCTCTACTGGCCGCTACTGGATTTACACTCTCGGCTGTGTGAGTCCTATCATACCTATTCTTAAAACTTCATATGCATCCTGCTTCTTCCACTTTGCTGTCTAGATCGTTCCACTTCTCTCTCTCTTTCTGTCTCTCCCCTCGTTCCCTTCGCAGCTAATTGTGATGTCCCTTTTGTTACCTCCCATTCTCCCACCCCTGTTTGCTTTCCTCTTAGCCTTCAATTCCCTGCTTCGCAACTCTCCTCTCCATCCCCTTCCTTCATTCTCTTTATTGCCACATTCGCTTTTACTTTCCACTTGCACTGACCCAAATGCTTGATGTTTTTGTCTCTTTTTGTTTATTTATCCTTGCTTTAGCAGCCTTTATGCTTTGATATCGTGTGATTATCCTCTCTCTATACCTCTGTCTCTCTTCCAATCTCACACACACACTGAAACGCTTGAGATGATGATTTTATCAATAGCTACACGAAATAGAAAGGGAGAGAGAGAGAGAGCCATTTCTCAGGGTATACATAGAGATACACACCTCAGGGTATATACAGATTCACATGTCACGATACATAGAAAAAAGAAAAGAGAGAAGAAGAGAAGAGAAGAGAGAGAGAGAGAGGAGAGAGAGAAGAGAGAAGAGGAAGAGAAGAGACAGCCGGGAAACTTAAGCTTACGGGCACTTCGCCGATCTCGCATCTGC
>NC_069488.1:10714726-10731005 GCF_026875155.1 Cherax quadricarinatus
ATGGGATAGGGAGGGGAGAATGGGGGGTAATTAGGTTCGGTCTGAGGAAGAAGACTGACAGGGCTAATTCCTCAGACCAAGAGCCTCTTCACCACGCCAAGGAGCCCCCCTTGAAGAGGTCTTGTGTGCAAGAAGTTGATGGGGAAGTGATTTTTTAATATATAGAACACAAGAGTTAGTAGATTTGAGGTTGTATGCAACAAATGATGGTAATTTAGGGGGTTGGGATTTTTCAGGGACTCTGCACTCTTGTAGACACACAACATCAATGGGTTCGGTGGTTACTTTATGATGAAGTTCAGGAAGCCTTTTTCTAAGTGATGCAATGTTCCAGCTTAATATTGAAAGTTTATACGAGTTTTGATCCATTATAGTAGTCCTGGGATCATCTTGAGTTTCTCAGCATAATGAAAAAATTGTTCATATAAATAGCAGACCTTATCAATGTCAACAGTGCTACCCTTGTCCATGAGTTTTGTAAGTGCACCTCCAGTTGTAAGGGCTCGTGGGAGTCTTCGTAAACCCAGAGCAAGACGCTGTTTATGTGTGAATGTATGATAGGTGACACCACCACTCACATTCCCTCCTCCACTAACATTACACGCAACACTACAACTGTCATCACCAGCGCCACTACCAACATTGTGTTCATTACATTTATCAACAGTATTGTATTCAACATTAATGTCTATGTGACTAACCTCATCACACTCTGCACCACCACTTATATTATGCTCATCACTATTACTAACATTATAGACACCACCGCTCTCATCACACTCTTCACCACCACTTAAATTACGCTCATCACTATTACTAACATTATAGACACCACCGCTCTCATCACACTCTTCACCACCACTTAAATTACGCTCATCACTATTACTAACATTATAGACACCATTGCCCTCATCACACTCTTCACCACCACTTATATTACGGTCATCACTATTACTAACATCATTGACACCATAGCCTTCGTTATGATGCTCACTACAGTTATCAACACAAGTATTATATTCGTCATTACTGTGATTAAGAACACCACCGCCACCTTGTTCAGCAGCCTTACACTTGCTTTCACAAATTGTGACAATCTTGTTATTGGTACACTCTACACATCTTTCCTTGTGTTGTTCAAGTTGTTGTTTCAGGAGAAATTGTTGTTGTGTTTCCAGTACTTTTATGCGCGACATCAGGTTGTATACCACAGGAGCAAGACTTGGAACATCTGGAGACGTGAAGTCCCGGTCAGCTGAGCTATTTGGCTGACTGTCAGCTGACTCAGCTAGGCTGGTATTGACAGCCGACGTGATGGAGGTCTGTTGACGTGCTCCCCAGGTGAGGTGCTCAACCCCATTGTCTGAGGGCAGGCATGAGCCAGTATCCAGACCCGAGGTACCTGGTAGTCCTGGGGGGCCATTATGAGGGGTACAGGGTGAAGTGCGGTTGGCTGCTATGCGATCAACCCTCACACTGCAGTCAGCATGAGCTGCTGTGACTCCTGAGGTCTTACAATTGATACATTGTTTAGCAACAGTCTGTTGCTGTTTGATCATAGCATAACACCGTTCAGAAGGATGAGCATTGGCACACACTGCACACCAGTGTGACTTAGATGGGCATTTCCTGGCGATGTGGCCCCAGCGTTGACAATTATAACATCGACGTTGAGGAGGTCTGTACAATGCAATGTAATAGCGTCTGTTGAGGGCTGCACGGGAGTGAATATAGCGTGGCAGAGTCCCCTGGCCAGTCCACTCAGCTAATATCAGACCGTTGGAAAGTCGACGAGGGCTTGTAACTTGCTCTGACGCCAGATATTGAGGATTCAAGTGCTTGTTGACGTTGTAGATGATAATAAGCACTTTAGGTGCCCTTGGTGGGGCAGCTCGGAGTTTGATGTTGGCATATTCGTGAGTGAGAAGTTTGTCTATAAATGCTGAATCATTAGGCACAAAGACGTAGTTATCCTCATCGCGGACAAACTTGATCGTTTTCTCATGATTGTTTACACTAGCTTCGAAAAACCAGTTAAACTTGGTCTCTTGATCAGTGTTGTTAGGGAAATCTAACCTGACAGCTTTGGGAGGGTGTGCGCCCACTGTATTGCTTTCAGCAAGCTTTCTCTGGAAGCCTCGTTCTTTTTTCCGAGCCTGTTTACTAAAATATCAAGCATGGAAGCCACCTTATTGTGCACATTCTTGAGATCTCTGGCAAAAAAGAGTGAGTTATCCTTCAACATTTTTGACGTGTCGCATTAAGTCTGACAGTAAGTTGTGAAACTGTTAAGTATTCACCAGGCAGAATTATTTTGAAAAATTATGGTGACACCGACAAGATGTGGAAAAGGACATTTACGTGCACTTCAGGACATTTATTAGAAGAAACTTTTCGCCACGAGTGAAAAGTGCATATAAGCTGCCCTAATTGCTGTCAGTAATAATACCCATCAAAATTCTAGAAGTTAAACAATATCCAAGTTGTTAATCAAGAGGATATTACCCATTCTGGAGACAACTGTAACATATGTTGACAGGTTCTTCTCAGACCCCAACTCATCTCACCACAATTGTACTACTACTACTACCACCC
This sequence comes from Cherax quadricarinatus, assembly GCF_026875155.1. Taxonomy (NCBI): domain Eukaryota; kingdom Metazoa; phylum Arthropoda; class Malacostraca; order Decapoda; family Parastacidae; genus Cherax; species Cherax quadricarinatus. The sequence continues at coordinate 10,717,322 of NC_069488.1, forward strand.
TCGCGGCCCTCCACCTGACTCTTGCCACTGTATATACTCGTTTCTTGGTTATCTCTTATATTAAGACTGAAGCCACTCGTGGCGATATGTTTCCTCTAATAAATGTTCTGAACTGTACATAAGTGTCTTTGTCCACAGGATTATTTTATTGTATCCAGTTCCTGGAACTGGTGAGTCTCTCCTTTCTTCAGCATTCAGAGCGCTGAAATTGTGGTACCATGAAATGAGTCTCGACACAGGTAAATAATCCCTTTTCCTCTGACTTCGACCGAGATGAAGGCGTCCTTCAAGGGTTGTGTTCCTGTGTTCTTCTTACCTCTTCCTACTTCCTGTTAATGACCTTGCCTCTGTTTTCCATATTTGGCCATCTCTTTACGTCCATTATCATGTTACAGTTTATGCAGGCATTGACTTGCCTACCTGGAGTTTACCTGGAGAGAGTTCCGGGGATCAACGCCCCCGCGGCCCGGTCTGTGACCAAGCCTCCTGGCGGATCAGAGCCTGATCAACCAGGCTGTTACTGCTGGCTGCACGCAATCTAACGTACGAGCCACAGCCCGGCTGGTCAGGTACCGACTTTAGGTGCTTGTCCAGTGCCAGCTTGAAGACTGCCAGGGGTCTATTGATAATCCCCCTTATGTGTGCTGGGAGGCAGTTGAACAGTCTCGGGCCCCTTGTGGAAAATACTGTATATATTTTCCAGAGATTCAGTATTTATATGTAAATAGATGGCCATACTGTATTTAATAATATTTGTCATAGAAAACGGAAAGTCTGCGTCTGCGCAGATGGGAGTCGCCATCTTGGTTTTGAATTGGATACAACGTTAATGTAATGGGAAGAATTTTCGTGCTCTAGAGGTTAAAATTGGACTGACACCTCTCAAATAGGAGGCGAAATTGTTGGATGTGCATTCCTGCATAACTTGAGATATCAGACGACTGGACAAGACACCTCCAGGAACCTCAGATAAGCTCTCTAGATTTGTATGTAATTCTGGCCAGCATTATTTTCATAGATTTAGTTAGAGTGAGGTTTTCTGAGTATGATACACATTAATCTCCAGTCAAATTGGTGAGTGATATTAAGATATATTTTCCTTCTGTTATGTAATTGTGTATATATATATAATTATTTATTATTTTTAATATACAGTCCACAAATTTATATATTTACCAGCATTCCTGGTGATGTATATTTCATTTATAATTAATAGGTCCAGAGCAACTTGTGGATATGACAGTGGTAGGTATCGAAGGGGGACATTTTTTTGTGACCTAGGTGTCCCAAATTCCTACTTGTCTATGTAACTGATAAATAATAATTATCTTTGTTATTTACTGGTATGTACATTATGAGTTACATCCAGATAAATGCAATTTTCCACAATTAATTTGCCCGTTGGTCCTTCTTGAACCGGAGGTAATTAGTGAAGTCATTAATTAGTTAATTACTTAATAATTATATATGAAATGACAGAAGGAGGTGGATGTTAAATTCACAAATTTACTTAATGTGTGGTGGATTATAATAATTACAATATTAATTTTGATAAGCTAAGCTCAAGTCTGGCTAAGTTTATATTAATTTGTATAATATTAATTTGATAAGACAATTCTGGCCAAGATTTATATCAGTGTATGTGTAATTGATAAGCCAGGTGTTGCTAATTTTATTAATGTGTATAATATTAATTTTACTTAATGTGTAGTGGATTAAATTATTACAATATTAATTTGATAAGACAATTCTGGCCAAGATTTATATCAATGTATGTGTAATTGATAAAGCAAGTGTTGCTAATTATATTAATGTGTATAATATTAATTTTGCTATGCCAAATTTTGGCAAGGATTTATATTAATTTGTATAATAATTTTGATAAGCCAAGGCTGGCTAAAGGTTTGTATTAATGTACATTTAAAATTTATATATAAATTTCTTACATGTGTAATTGCTAAGCTCAAGTGTAGCTAACATTATTAATGTGTATTTAAAATTTATATTACAATTTTTTACATGTAATTGCTAAGCTCAAGTAGCTAGGATTTATTTAAAGGTAAGTTGTACTATTTACCTTTATAAAGTGCATAATTTAGTACATAATCAGTGTTATTAAGTTGAATTTAATACATTGCATCATGGCTGAAAATGAGGAAATTAATATAGAAGACAAACATATGGAATATAGAGCAAAGAAAGCGTCATTGCAAGCAAGAAAAAGGCATGTCACAAAAGCGTACAATAAATGTTTGGAATTAATGAATCAAGAAACTGTCAATACTGATGATTTAAAATTGTATTTAGATGCTTTAGGTAATAGATATGATTCATACAAATTATATTACAACAAATATGAAGGAGATTTGTTAGTAAACTGTGTAGATGAGACTGAAGTAGATCTCATAATTAATCAGTATTATGAATTAGAGGAAAAGATTCTTTCTTGTAAAAGTCAGGCCTTGAATAAATTAAAATGTGTAAACCAGGCAGTTAATCAGTCTGCTCCAACAAATAATATGTCTTTGCCAAAACTCCCAGAATTATGTTTACCTGTATTTAATCCTGGTGAAAATTGGGAGGAATTTTGGTCAATTTTTAAAGCAGCTGTGCATGACAGGAGTGACCTAGCCTGTGTAATTAAATTATTTTACCTCAAAGGACAGGTAAGAGGAGATGCTCACATACTCATACAAGCCTTTCCCAATGAAAATGACTCTTACAAGGAAGCAGTTGACTTGTTGATGGTCGCTCATGGTAATATAGAACAAAGTAGGTTGGATCTAGTGAATATCATTGTTAATTTAAAATCCCCAGATCACACTTACAAAGGTTTACAGCAGCTTAGAGTTAAACACAAACAATAAATATAAATCAGGAACGTACACGGTAAGCTGTCCAATTAGTTAGAAATAGAAATACAAATAGCTAGAGCTTCATTTAAGGAGGTTATTAGTAGAGTATTCAAGAGGTTGTTAGTAGAATTACAGTAAATCAACCACTCAAATCATTATGAAGCTCTGTGTAGTCTGCGGTCAATCAAACAAACGGGCTTCCACATGGATAAATTGTCATTTTTGTGGAAATTGGTGTCACGCCCCTTGTGCAGATATCCAAGAACTAGCTACAAGCAGTATTAAAACAGGGAAGTGTTTTTGGGTATGCCCAAATGAGGAAAATCTGTGGACTAAAATCACAAGGGTATTAAAAGAGGATAACATCAACAGGCTGCTTTCGCATAGACAACCTGGACGCTTTCTACAACTGATGGGAACATAAAAAGTCTGGCTGAATATTACTGCCCTTGATACTGGCCATGTAGTCAGAAACTGTAAGGCTGGAAGGTGATGTCCTGTAGTTAGTAAATGTGGGGCTTGATTGTGGCTTCCTGGGGAGACAGTAATGGGTGAAGCTGAGGATGCTGTCCTGGGAGACAGTAATGGTGAAGCTGGTAGATTTTTGTCCAGGTAGTCCGGGAATTTATTATCGCATGAAGGATACATATAAATGACCCATATTGGGACAGGAGCCGTAGTGGGGAAACAAGTGTAGTCAATATAAGATAAAAAACCAATATTGCAAACTAGAAATACCACAGGAAATAAGCAAACATAGAGACTCAACTAGCTATAGTGAGGGATATATTTACAAAGTAAAAAACAACTGGTGGGAGCTCCATGTTTGGCTAGGGAGGATAGGAATAAGACAGGGAAACATGCACCAACAGGGAATACAGTTCACAGAAAACCCAAGGCAAATGGGAAACCAAGCCTGTGCAACAATACTATGCACTTGGTATCTGCAGACACGGAAATCTGGAAAAAACAGACGGGACGTGCAACTAGACCACACCCTAGAAAATGCCATGCCCATATTGAAAACAGGAAAATGCAAACTCCCTTCCTGTAAGCCTTTTTCACCACTGAAATTTGTACCTCCTCAGTACAGGAAAGACTGTGAGCTTTAACTTAAATTGCCAGGCACAACCATGCTAAAAGGGTACAAAAAGAGTAGCAAAACTCCAGCCATGGGAAAACCTGGTAGGCCACAGCCACTCAAGGAGGGAGAAGGTTTTTAATGCCAGGAATGAAAAAAAACTGGCAGAAATGGCGAAATCGAACAACCAAATCCATTCATTCCTGGAGTGGAAACCACAGTCGAGGGCCTCCACTCCAAACCAACAGAGACAGATACCAATGGCCGGAAAAAAATCCCCCCCCCAGTAACCAACAATACCACCAGTCCCAGATGACATTCTTCGTTTGTCAAATATAACAGGGTCTAAAGCCACAACAAACAACAAATACCTTTCATCCGTGACTGGCTTGCAGAGGCAAGGCAATGTTCGTCGCTTTCACTGACACCCACATAAAGATCACATGGACAAACGAAAATATGGATCCCAGTTTACAACCTATACAGATGCTGACAGAGTGAAACAGGCAAAAGGGAGTTGGCCTGTACATGTCAGTCACTTGTTTGCACAGAACTGCTAAGCCTCCAATGATGTAGTGGAAGTTTGTTAGCAGTAAAAGGTCGAGAACCAAAACCTAGCATTGAGTAGACTACAAGCCTACCGGATGCAACATCCCAGCAATTCCAGGATACAGCTGTTAAAAATTTTGACCACGTCGGAAAATCTTTTTTCCAGCTTTCCTGCACCCACATCTTGCTCCTGAGGGGATTTCACTTAAGGCCTTAAAATGAAGGAATAGAGCAAATAATATTGTTGCAGTAATAACACCCATGAGTCAGCTTCTGATGAAAACTCACACCTCAAACGATCTTTTAAATCTCTGACAAAAATCAATTTAAAACCACAAAATAATAGAGCCTACTAGACAGGAGAAAATACACTAGACCTCATCTTCCCTAACAATGATGATCTGATAAGAAATGTCACCATATCAAAAACAATATACTCAGAACACACATAAAGAGGGTCAGACATGTATAGCGTGGAGCCCCAGACCGACATAAAGAGACTAGTCACAGGAGCATTCACCAAATATCAACTTCAATAACAAAAACATAAAGTGGGAGCCTTCCCAAGTAAAACCAAGTCCTAACCGATATAAGCTGGGAAGATATACTAGCAACACAGACCCCACGATGCCTGGAACATATTAACTTGGTGGCACTCGATGTATGCACAAGGCTTATTCCTCTAAGAAGAAAGAGATAGATGTAAATAAAAGAGAACAGGCGCTCTCCTTAAGGCACGAAAAGAATAACAGAGCGGCTAAAAGAAGGTTCAATATACTGGAATACGTAGGGTAGACACTGGTCAGAGAAATGCAAGCACGAACTCAAGCTAAAGGAATCTATAGGGAGGTCTGGAATCGGCGGGAAAGAACTAAAAAGCCATAAATGAAATCGAAAGAAACCCAAAGTATTTTCTTCTCCTAAGCCAAATCAAAGTCGAGAACAACATCCAGTATGCCCCTACTTAAAACAAGATGGGTCCTACACAGATGACAGCAAGGAAATGATGAGCTACTCAAGTCCCAGTATGACCATTTTTAGCAAGCCGCTAAACCAGACTGAGAGTCGAAGATCAAAACGAATTTTTTATGAGAGAGCCACAAAATTTGGTTAACACAAGCCTATCCAATGTTATCCTGACGCCAAATGACTTCGAACAGGCGATAAATGACATGCCCAGCACTCTGCCCCAGGGCCAGACTCATGGAATTCCGTGTTCATCAAAAACTGCAAGAAGCCCCTATCACGAGCCTTTTTCCCTCCTATGGAGAGGGAGCATGGACACGGGGGTCGTCCCACAGTTACTAAAAACAACAGACATAGCCCCACTCCACAAAGGGGGCAGTAAAGCAACAGCAAAGAACTACAGACCGATAGCATTAACATCCCTATCATAAAAATCTTTAAAGGGTCCTAAGAAGCAAGATCACCACCCATCTAGAAACCCATCAGTTACACAACCCAGGGCAACATGGGTTTAGAACAGGTCGCTCCTGTCTGTCTCAACTATTTGATCACTACGACAAGGTCCTAAATGCACTAGAAGATAAAAAGAATGCAGATGTAATATATACAGACTTTGCAAAAGCCTTCGACAAGTGTGACCATGGAGTAATAGCGCACAAAATGCGTGCTAAAGGGATAACAGGAAAAGTCGGTCGATGGATCTATAATTTCCTCACTAACAGAACACAGAGAGTAGCCGTCAACAGAGTAAAGTCCGAGGCACCTACGGTGAAAAGCTTTGTTCCACAAGGCACAGTACTCGCTCCCATCTTGTTCCTCATCCTCATATCCGACATAGACAAGGATGTCAGCCACAGCACCGTGTCTTCCTTTGCAGATGACACCCCGAATCTGCATGACTGTCTTCCATTGCAGACACTGCAAGGCTCCAGGCGGACATCAACCGAATCTTTCAGTGGGCTGCAGAAAACAATATGAAGTTCAACGATGAGAAATTTCAATTACTCAGATATGGTAAACACGAGGAAATTAAATCTTCATCAGAGTACAAAACAAATTCTGGCCACAAAATAGAGCGAAACACCAACGTCAAAGACCTGGGAGTGATCATGTCGGAGGATCTCACCTTCAAGGACCATAACATTGTATCATCGCATCTGCTAGAAAAATGACAGATGGATAATGAGAACCTTCAAAACTAGGGAGGCCAAGCCCATGATGACACTCTTCAGGTCACTTGTTCTATCTAGGCTGGAATATTGCTGCACACTAACAGCACCTTTCAAGGCAGGTGAAATTGCTGACCTAGAAAATGTACAGAGAACCTTCACGGCACGCATAACGGAGATAAAACACCTCAATTACTGGGAGCGCTTGAGGTTCCTGAACCTGTATTCCCTGGAACGCAGGCGGGAGAGATACATGATTATATACACCTGGAAAATCCTAGAGGGACTAGTACCGAACTTGCACACGAAAATCACTCACTACGAAAACAAAAGACTTGGCAGACGATGCAACATCCCCCCAATGAAGAGCAGGGGTGTCACTAGCAAGTTAAGAGACCATACAATAAGTGTCAGGGGCCCGAGACTGTTCAACTGCCTCCCAGCATACATAAGGGGGATTACCAACAGACCCCTGGCAGTCTTCAAGCTGGCACTGGACAAGCACCTAAAGTCGGTTCCTGACCAGCCGGGCTGTGGCTCGTACGTTGGTTTGCGTGCAGCCAGCAGCAACAGCCTGGTTGATCAGGCTCTGATCCACCAGGAGGCCTGGTCACAGACCGGGCCGCGGGGGTGTTGACCCCTGGAACTCTCTCCAGGTAAACTCCAGGTAAACTGAAGAGCACTCTCAAAACTTTAAGTAATAAATATAATCTGAAGGAATCAGACTGGTTATTGAGTGCCATGGTACAGAATAAATTAAGCTGTAAAACACTTGAATGACTCTCGAATAAATATCACAAGGGTTATTTTGGTCTGGAGGAAATAAGACTAGGTCTACAAGAATTAATTGTTCAGTTGCAGACCAGCCAACTAACTCATTTTAAAGATGCAACACATGATAACTCTGAGGTATCTGTCAAGTTTCACAAAGGAAAAAAATATCCCAATGTTAATAATCAAAATTCATTTCCTAAAAGGAGTTACATAGGGGCATATCAAGGGGAGCAGGAATAGAAATAAGGTTTTCTCCACAAGGTAAGAAGAATAAGTACCCCCCCTAAGTTAGCCCATTTAAAAAGGGAAACCCGCAAAAAAGGGAAGATTGTCTTTTTTCTGAAAGGGGTTTACCCCTTTTTTTCTAAGAATTGCAATGCATACAATTCAGGGAAATAAAAAAAGTTGAAAGTTTGGGAAAGGAACTTGACAGACGTATAGATTTTTGGGGTAATCAAAATGTAAAGGATTTTTTAGGGCCAAAAAAAAATTTCGTTATAAAGTCAAAAAAGGAAAACACCATATAGTCATGTGTAAAGTCTATATGATAATTTTTGATAATGAAAATGTTGACAACCCTACAAAAATTTAGCTAATGAAAAAAATTCGGGCTAAGCTAATAAAAAAGGTTTTTGGGGCTAAAGTACCTTACATGTGTTCCGGGTAAAAAGGGGAAATAAAAAAAGGCATAAATTAAAAAAATGTAACGCATTTTTGGGGACCAGGGACCCCACGTATTTTCCCATAAAACGAAAAGGGGCTTGGGGGGATGGGGAGTACAGAGGGAGACCCACAACTTTAAAATTATCGGGTTTTCTCTCAGAAAAAGAATCAATTTTTTAAAAACACTGTTTATGAACTGTTCAGTTGGGCAATAAAAAAAAATTTTTAAAAGGCGAAAATTGTAGATAGATTTCCAGAGAAAAAAACTACAGTAGGGCTTAGTAAAGCACAGAAAGACTCTCACAAAAAGGAAAATTTTTTAGCCCCTGGTGTAAGTGATTTTTTGAAAGGCCCAGTAAAAATTTTGAAAGGTATGACTATTATCCCTCCTTTGAAAAGGGAAATGGGTAAAAAAATGTGGTTCCCCCCTTTTTTGAAGCCCGCAGGAACCATTTTAATGTATGGTAGGTTTCCCTTTCAAAATTTTAAAAAATTCGGGGTTTAGGGGAAACTACAAATCCCAAAAACGGGTGTGCCCTTACTCTGAAGTCGGGTGTTGACCCAGTCCCAAAAATTTGGGGAAATTTAAAGACATCTTTGGAAAAAATTTGAAAAATGAAAAAAGGGCCAAAACAAATTTTTTTTATTTCAGGAGAAATTTACCGAAAGATGAAAAATTTTAATCGGGACAAAAACGGGGAAACATTTCCCTTTTGGAAACTTTTACCATCCAGAATTGCCCACAAATTTACAAAAGGGGCATAGGGGCATTAAAGGCTCAGCCCCACGAACTGAGTAAAAACCCCAAATTTTTAAACCCTTGCCTATAATGATAAAATTTGGGCTGAGCGGGTTAAATTTTAAAAAATTTATAGAAGAGGTACCCCCTTTAGCAAGCCAAAATTTATGGTCACAATTTGCCACATAAAGGGAAATTTAAAAAGGGATTCTAAGCCCACTCCTCTGAAATTTGGGGTTTTTAAATTTTTATTCCCAAAGGAGTAACAAAAAATTTTACCTAGTTTAAATGACTGTTTGTTTAACGGGGCCCCGTTGAGGGGAAAAAATTAGGAGATATCTTTTTAAAATTTTTCCGGGATGAAAAATTTTTCCCTTTTTAACGGCTGACATAAGTAAAGTTTTTCCTAAGAGGGGGTTAAAAGAAGCTGACCGGGTTTGGGTACCCGCTTCTTAACCCGGCCCTGAGAACCCAAAACCCCCCTTACCCCTTTTGGGAAACCTTTTCGTTTTAAAGAGTGTTTTATTGGTGCTACATCCAGTCCTTCCTACTTCTTTCGAGGGAAAAGCCACACCTTTAAATGTAAAAGGAAAGGGTCCTTTGAGTAAAGTAATGAGCAAACAATTTTATTTGGAAAAATTTCCTGGTGTAAACCTAAATTTGAAGAAAAACTTTAATATTTATGGAGACCTAATGAAAAATGAAAAGTGAAAAAATGCCTCAGGGAATGGAACGTAATTTGGGCCAAATTAAAGGAAAAAATAATAAAGATTACCCTGGAGAGAATTTCCAAAATGTAGAAATTTGTTTTGGGGTTTTAATTTTGGGATACGGAGAGAGTTTTTTAAATTTTAAAAACCCCTAATAATTACAGTGTCCCCAAATTTAAATTAACTAAAAGTTTTGTTTGCTGAAGTTTTTTCCAAAAATGTTTTGATCCACTGGGTTTAGTGCCCACCCCTTACTAAAGAGGGGAAATTTTTAATTCGGGAAAGGGCAGGGAAATTTTAAATGGCTTGGGATAAATTCTACCCTAGGAATTAATTAACAGGTGGGATAAATTTAAAATTGGGTTTATGAAAAAATTTTCCAATTTTTGGGGAATTTTTCCCCCAAAAACACCAGGTGGCTAACCAAAGGGGAAAAATGTACCCACTTTTTTTTGTGATGTTTCCAAAATTGGCAATGGGCAGTTGCTTACCTTTCAATGTAATTGTTATTTCTCTTTGTTATTCAAGGGCTAACGTGCCCTCCAATTAAATCACTCCCTTTACCTCAGTTGGAATTAACACCCTTTTTATGTAGGTGTCAAATCTAATTTAAATTTTATAAAAAAAAAGTTGCAGGAATTTTAAAAATTTTGTACTACAAAACAGAGTCCCCTGAAACCTTTAAACAGATGCAAAAAAGAATTTTAAAAAGGGTTTGGGGCAAACATATGTTAACATTTAATCATATAAACCTTTGGGGGGGGAGAACCCCGCTGAATTTTTTGTCTTGAGGGTTTTTTCCCTTTTGCAAAAATTTTTAAAAGCTGTATCATGGTTTAAAGGACCGAGCTAGTTTGGGAAATAAAGGGTAAATTTGGGCCCGTACAAAAAGGGAAAATATTTGCTCCTGTTAAAATTTCTGGGACCACCCCCCTCCAATAGTTTGTTTCCCTTTCCCCCGCCATTGATATAAATAGGTTTTTCTTCCCTTTTCCCAACTAATCCAAAGTAAAAAATTTGGGTTTTAAAAAATTTTTAAACAAGAAGAATAAATTTTTTTTAAGTTTTTACATCCTCTTGAATATTGGGGTTAAAAAAAGGGACAAAAGGAAAACCCATGGGAAAAAAATTAAATTGGGTGATGGAAAGAAAAATTTGAAAGGTTCTATAAAAAAAAAATTGGGGGTGTATTTAAAATTTTCCCCTCATTGAGGAATAAAAGAGACAACATTTTAATAACCTAAAGGGGCATTTTAAGAATCTTTTTAAGGGAAAAAAAGAAACCAGATAACTAAGCAAATTTCCTAAAATTTTCTTGTAACAGAAAAAGGGGAACTATAGATAATTTAAAATAAACCATATGTTTTTCCGTTAACCCTTTTGGGGGCCAGTTCCTAGGGCCCTTTTTTGTAAACCTATGCTCTCCCCGCAAAAAACCACAGGGTGGATAGGGGTGGGACAATAAAATAACCCCCTTCTTTGGGAAAACTATACTAATCAATGTAATTAGGTGCAGAGGGAGTTACAAAAAGCGAATTGGGTGATTATGGGTAAACCCCCATCTTTCGCCCCCCAAAACCCTCATCTAACAAATTTGAAATTTTTTAAAGCCCATAAAAAAGGGAATGCATGGGGGGGGTACAAGAAAACCTTAAATTGTATTAGGGAAACCCCCCGGATTTTCCCCAAGGATGGCAAAGTTAGAAAGGGTGATAAAAACTTGTGTAAAATTCACCGTGTGGATGCCAGATTTCCCATATGGGACCCGGGTCCTCCACCATTGGGAAAAATTTTGGCCCTGTTAAAAATGTGGAAAACCCTTTGATGAAAAAGGTGTAGACTATAGGGTCCCAAAAATTTTAACAGGTACTCCAAATTTTGTTTCCACTGAAAGTGTATGTTTGTTTGTTCAAAGTACTGCTACTAGGGCATTTTTATTTGAAGTGGCAGAACCTTGTCTGCAGAACATTTATAAAAGCCTTTCAAAAATTTGCAGCTAGGGGATTTCCAAAATTCCCCCCCCCTGGTTTTTTTTTTCCCCCCCAAAGGTTAGGAAAATTTATTTTCCAAAATTTTGTAGGGGGTGCCAAAACTTTATAGGAAATTAAATTTAAAAGTAACAAAGGAAAATTTTTAAAATTTTTGGCAGGGTTATGGAAAAAATGTATTAAAAGGGGCCCTTGGCAGGGGGGATCTGTAAGAAAACTTCCACCTTTTTGGAAGGTTGGGTTCCCCGCAAAGAAACCCCGGGAAAAAATTAAATTTAAATAAACCGGGAGTGTTATGGAAAAAAAATTTAATAAATAAATAGGCCCCTTTCGTAAAATTCTTTTTACACCTGGATTGGCAGAAGGGAAAAAAAACCTTCAAACCTAATATGGGAAGGAAAGGGAAGTTTGCCCCTGTCTATAGAGAAAACCCGGAAAAAATGATGAAGATTACAATGATGCGGCAGTGTTTTTAAATAAATTTAAAATTTAAAAAAAAAGTAATTGATCTTGGTCAAATGTGGGCGTAAGGAAATCTTTTTTACACTAGTGAAACTTTTATGGGCGACGAGCAGAAATCGACAAAACCATTCAACCAGATGACATTGTTAATTTGACACTGAAAAAACATCGAAATTTGTGGCCTCTGGGCAAAGTTTTGAAAATTACCCAGAACAAGTGTTGTCAGGAATGTCAAAGTGTTGGTCGTGGCCAGAAAGTTTACGCAAAATTAAAAATTGTTTCCCCTTGGGGAGTTAGGTGTTCAATCAAACAAAATAAAAATCGGGGAAAGTGACAGATGATAGGGAAAGATAACGCTGACAAGTGTCCCCAGAAAATGAAATCGAAAGTAAGACCTACAGGAACCCCCCCACTCAACCAAACCAGTGGAATCATCTCCAAAAGGAAGGAGTAATTTGAGTCTTTTAGCAACGAACTCCGGTCGGCCGGATGTGCAAAATCGTAATATTTTCCAAAAATTTTCATATTTAAGTAAATAGATGGCCATACTGTATTTAATAATTTTTATGTCAAGAAAACGGAAACCTGCGTTGCACGACGGGAAAGTCGCCCTTGTTTTGATTGGGATACAACATTTTTTAAGGGGAAGAATTTTTCGTGCTCTAAGGTTAAAATTGGATTGACACCTCTCAAATAGGAGGCGAAATTGTTGGATTGCTTTCCCTGCAAAACTTGAGTTTCAGACGAGGGAAAGACACCCCCCGGGAACCCAGAAACTCTCTAATTTTTCTGTGAAATTTTGGGCCACATTATTTTCTAGATTTATAGAGTGGGGTTTTCTGAGTATGATCACATTAATCCCGTCAAATTGGGTGGATATATTTAAAAAATATTTCCTACTGTTAGTAATTTTGTTTATTTAAATTTTTTTTAATTCAGCCCCAAAAATTTTTATTTTACCAGCATCCGGTGATGTAATTTCTTTATAATTAAAAGGTCCAGACAATTGGGATATGACGTGGGAGGTATGAAGGGGGGCTTTTTTTTGACCTAGGTGTCCCAAATTCCCACTTTCTATGCATTGATAAATAATAATTATCTTTGTTATTTACTGGTATGTACATTTTTGATTTTTCCTAAAAGCAATTTTCCACACCCCTACACTTACTTATGGCCTCTTAACGGCAGTGACCCCCCTGCTTTTCATTGGGGAATGTTTTATCGTCTGCCAACTTTTTTTTTCCCTTGCGAGTGATTTTTGTGTGCAAGTTCGGTATAGTCCCTCTAGGATTTTTCCCGTGTAATAATCATTATCTCTCCCCCCTGGTTCCAGGAATACGGTTTTTGGAACTTCAAGCGCTCCCCTTTTAGGTGTTTTTTTCTCCGTTATGCCACCCTGAAGGTTCTTGACATTTTTTAGGTAAGCAATTTCACCTGCCCTTTAAAAAGGTGCTGTTATGTGGCAATATTCCACCTAGATAGAACAAGGACTAAAAGTGTCATATGGGCTTGGCATCCCTGTTTGAAGGTTTCTCATTATCCATCCCCCATTTTTTCAGCAGCTGCGATTGATTCAATGTTATGGCCTTGAAGGTGAAATCCCCCGCGTATCCTCCCAGGTTTTGCGTTGGGTTTCGTTATTTTGTGTCCAGAATTTGTTTTTATTGATGAAGTTTTAATTTCCTCGGTTTACCATTCTGAGTAATTGAAATTTCTCATGGTTGAACT
>NC_069488.1:10731505-10750685 GCF_026875155.1 Cherax quadricarinatus
ATTACATAAACTAGTATAACAGTAGAACGTGATTTAGGTTTTTCGGACCATCGTGCCGTTTTGGCAGAGATGGCAGGGGAAGGGGATGATTCGTAGGTATGTGGATTATTGGAAAATGAATGTGAGGCTACTTCAGGGAGAGGGGGAGGGGTTGTTTTTTAGGGAATGGTGGAAGCAACTATGGGAGGCTCGTAACGAAGAGGAGGATGTCTTGGAATGGTGGGAGAAGCACGCTAAATTGCAGATTAGGGAGTATTACCAGCATAGAGGAAGGGATGAGGCGAGGTGGAGGTATTGGTTTACAGAAATATTTAGAGGGGCAGCTAAATGATTGTTATGAAGGGGGAGGGGGGGCTAGACATGGAGAAATAGAGGTTTTATTAGGGGAAGATTGAGGGATATACAAAATTCTCGTTTTGATGCGATACGTGTGAGGGAAGGTTTAGAGGAGGTTCTATGGGGTGACAAACCGTCAGGATGTGTTTTGAGGAGATTTAGGAATAGGCAACAGATGACCACGATTATGGGATTAGAGGTGTGTAAAGGGGGTGGGGGGATTATAGGGTGGGGCAGGTTCTTAGTACCACTGATGGAATGAGCAATTATGCTAATTATTGGTTTAGGGAGAATTTTAAGCAGAGGGAGGGGGAGAGAGGGAGGGAGAGATTCTGGGAGAAGGAATTCGAGGTATTTTAGGGGAGGAGGAGAGTGCGGTAATAGAGGGTAGGATCAGTGACGAGAGGTGGAGGAGGCGATAATGGGCTTGAGTAGGGGAAAAGCGCCGGGGCATTGATGGAATTCCTAATGATTTCTATATTACCATTGGGATTGTATGAAGGAATGTCTGGTCGGTTGTTTAACGTATGAAGGAAAGGGAGTGTTGGGGAATCGCAGGGCATGGGGGTAGTAGTTTTGGTCTATAAGGGAGGGGGGGAAGACCTTTGGGTGCTTTTAGGGCGATCTCCCTCATGGTGTGCTGATTATAAAGTTTTTGCGAAGGTTTTAGGTAACCGTATGAAAAAGTGCTTGACCGAGTCCTACATAGAGGACAGTGTGGGATTCCAGGTCGAAGTATGCGTGAGGGGCATGGAAGAATTAAGGATTTTGTGGAGGGTAGACAACGGGGGGGGGGATCTTGGGGATTGATTGGAAGCAGGCTTATGACAGTGTAGATAGACATATGTTGTGGTGTATTTTAAAAAAGACAGGGTTTTGGTGATGAGATTGAGCGCTGGGCGACTACTTTGTATACGCCTGCAATGGTCAGGGTTCAGGTTAATGGGAAGTTAGGGTTGCCAGTGCAGATGGGGATGGGTTTGCGACAGGGTTGCCCCTTGTCTCAAATCCTCTTTGCATGCATGCAGGACCCTTTTTATAGGCTTATAGAGGAAGGAGTGTGGGAACAGGGAGAGGTGGGTCCTGGGAGATGTGGTATTGTGGGGTATGTGGATGACACCACAGTTTTGGTGGGAGGGGAAATAGGATTGGGGAATGTGGGACGTATAATAGAGATTTTTGGTGGGGCGACATGGATGAGGGTTAATGGAGCAAAGTCAAAGTTATTAGAAGTAGGCACGTGGGTGGGGGGGGGGGAACAGTATGGGTGGAACCTAGTGGATAGAATTAAGATATGTGGGGTTGTGTATATGGCGGACGCTGGGGAGGCACAGAGAATAAATTCCAAGGAAGTAGTGAGTAGAGCGATGGGTAGGATGCATGGGTGGAGGGCTGGGGATGTAACATTGCAGCAGAGGGTGGTGGTAGTAAATACACTTGTGTACAGTAAAGTGTGGGGCGTGGCAGAAATATATCCCCTGAGGTCGTGTGATATTCAGGAACTGGAGAGGGTGGTTTTAAGGTATGTGTGGGGTTATGGGAAGCCATGGCTACGAAGGAGGTGGTGATGATGGGCGTTCGGCAGGTGGGCTGGGTTTATACCTTTGGACAACACGAGTGAAGGCAGTGTATGTGAAGCAGCGATACTTGAGGGTGGGAGGGGAGGGGGTAGAAGGGTGGGAGAGGTCATGAAGGATGTGCGAAAATGGTGGAAGGGAAAGGCACTACTGGAGTGTGAAGATATGGTGCGAAATTTGTTGGCAGTAAGGGAAGCAAAAAAAGTAAGGGTTAAGTAGGCTTGGGAGGACAGGTTGGCAGGGTACAGTGATACAGGGAGTAGCTACATACCCAATGTATGATTGGAGGGGCATTTGGGAAGACTTTCGAAGATCAGATTAAAGCCAAGGGTTCGTGAAGTGGTTTATAGATTCTTATGGGAATTCTAGCTACAAGGTCAGTGCTATATAGAATGGGTTATGTAGGTGCTGGCACTTGTTTGCATTGTGAGGAAGAGGAGACGGCTTTTCATGCATATATTTTTGTGAAACCTTGGGTTTTGTAAGGGCATGGTTAGCGAGAGTTCTGAGGTATAGTGGCGGGAGGGGGAAGAAACATTTCGACTTTGAGGGCTTTGCATTTTGATGTGGGAGGGGTTTCCAAGGACATTCGGAGGCAGTGATGTATGTAGTGGCAGATTTTTTGTATGTGTCTTGGTGCATGCGGGAGGTGGGGGGTGAATATAGGGTGCGGGCGCTTGCGGCGAGTGTGTATCGTACAGTATGCAGAAATAGGCTACTATATGGGAGGTTGTGGGTAAATAGTTTTCCCTTGGGTTATCGTAATCTGTCGGTAGGTGTGATGTTAGGGTGGGTGTAGTTTAGAGCTGGATTTTTGCTGGTTCTCCCTAAACTGGCATTCTTGTTCTTTTTGAGATTAGTGGAGGATGGAAGGTGGAATAAAAGTGTGTGGTAGTGGAGCATATGGGTGTAAAATCGTTAGGAATGAGGGGGGGCGTAGGGGGGGGGTGAACTGGTGACATTTGGTTAAGAGACAGGGGTTTTATGACTTTCGACGTCAGGTACGAACTTGAGCATGGAAGGGAACGTGAGTTTGTGTTTTTTTAATACAGATAGCATGGGGTCAGGGGATGGCAAGGGGTGGCTTTCTGAAGTGTCTTTTGCCAGGTTGGTTTTGTTAATGATTGAGGTAGTACTGCCCAGTACATGTTTTATTAGGAGCCATAAGTTATATTGTGTAACTTAGTGCATGACAGAGTAAGTCTGATATTGCTCTGGAACATTGTTAATAAATATATATATCTTGTTGAACATAATATATAAAAAATGGGAATATGTATTAGTGAGTGAGTTACAATTTCTAGTGTACTGTTACCATATTAGTTGGTATTCTTCACTTTGTCAAATAATTACTATCTATATATTGTTATAAGTTATTTATGTTAGTTCTTATTTTATACGTTTTAAGTGAACAAATGTAAGGTGTTGTGACGTCTAGTGCAAGTGGCATTTATCTTGCACTGGGGAAAAGGGGAAGTGTAAAGTAAATATGATTGGATCATAACGAAATGTCACTGGATATATGTACACTGTATTTAGAAGACGGGAAGGATTGTGAGGATTGTTAATATATGTATTAATTCTTATGTTCATCATTCCCTGCTCAGACGCTGTGCTGAGCGGTCGTCAGCTGTCTCTCCTATGTCCCGACACCTGGTGGAGGAGCTTTGAGACGACAACAGCAATGGCGACGAGTTTTCGAAGAAGAGTTAATACTGTGTGTATTGACCTTATAAAGGGCACGATCCCCAGCGCATCGGTTAATGTGTTGGTGCCGATGATCATCTGCGATGTATATGGTATCCAGCGTGAATCCCTGTGTGGCGTTGCCTTAAATGGACTATCACGGATATTCGTCAAGTTTTGCGATACCAAGACCTACGAGCAGATTGTCAACCATTTATCAGGATGTTAGCAAGCAAGTCACCCCAGCAGCACAGTTAAGTTGCATGACGTTTTAAACATTACTACACATGGGTACGTGTGCGAACGTGCCTTTTGAGGCTAACGAAGTTGACATACGTGACGCCTTCAAATACTATGGGACGATCCACCAGGTTACTATGTGTCGGTGGTCTGATGGCCCAAACTTTGCTGGTTTACAGGAAGGGTCTTTCACGTTAAAAATGTCCTGCGCCAACCAATACCTTCGTACAAAAAACCTAGAGGAGTTCCGTACCCAGGTGTATTTTACGTATCCTGTCAGAGACGAACTTGTCGCCTTTGCGGAGCATTGGCCCACATTGCGGGCAAAATTTGCGTTAAGCGCCAGCCGCTCTCGGGACTTGGTCATCGTCCGGATGGTGAGGCTCCTCGTCGGAATCTGGCAGATGAAGTAATCGAGGACTTAACCGCGCCTGAAATCGTGGAGTTGATGAGGTGGATCGGGCCATGCTTGTGGAGTCATCCTGCGTGACTCTCCCTGGTACGGTCAACCACGAAGTGGTAAACATGGTGGACGTGAGAGCCCTCAAGCAAGAGGGGAAATGCTGAAATGGATGCTTAATTGTATCGACATTGAGTGACCTTTTAGCTTCGCAGGAGTATGTTTTCTGTGCCGTGTGTGCCTGCATTGGAGTGTTCAGATGAGGAGAGAACACGTTAAAGGACGTCGATCAGTTAATTAACGTAAGTGAGGTAGAAGGTCCGAGAGTTCATACTGTTGCGGTAGAAGTTCACAAGGAGAACATTACAGGTCCTGATAAAGTTGAGGATGCTGTTTTCTAGGAAGCGTGCGCTACCCCGCCCGACTCCGACGATGTCTTGACCGTGGACAGCGCTCGGGGAAGAAAAAAACGTGGTCGGAAGTCACGGGTGGGGCGTCGCGTGGTTCCAGGACAGCGAGTAATATAACAGAGAATGTACAAGGTAAAGGTGGCGCCTTAGGCGTTAGTCAACGTAAAGGGAAAAAGGGTGTGGTGGTCCCTCGAGGAAAGCCACCGTTAGCAAAGTTAGGTGTATAACCATAAATGTTAATTGTATGAAAAATAACAGAAGGCAAGTACAGGTTCATGAGTGGTTGCATCGCTTTGCAGTAGATAAGATAAGATAAGATTTCGTTCGGATTTTTAACCCCGGAGGGTTAGCCACCCAGGATAACCCAAGAAAGTCAGTTCGTCATCGAGGACTGTCTAACTTATTTCCATTGGGGTCCTTAATCTTGTCCCCCAGGATGCGACCCACACCAGTCGACTAACACCCAGGTACCTATTTGCTGCTAGGTGAACAGGACAATAGGTGTAAGGAAACGTGTCGGAATTTCCACCCGCCGGGAATCGAACCCGGGCCCTCCGTGTGTGAAGCAGGAGCTTTAGCCACCAGGCCACCGTGCAAGAACATAACCATAAAGTTGGAAGTTCGTTTGCGATAGATGGTTATGATGTTTATATGGCTCACTCGAGTCGTTTGAAAGGTGGTGTGGCTGTGTTAATAAAAGCGACCACCCCGTCTGATGAAACATTGGGAGGAAGGGGGGGGGGGTCGCGTGGTACGCGTCATAGGTGAGTGGGGTACTCAACGGGTTGGTTTTGTAGGAGTATATGGGCCAGCTGAACATGATTTTAAATTTAAAAAATTTACTTTTGTCAACGACGTTCTTGTGTACTATTTGAGATCTCGCCTGATATAACAGTAGTTGGTGGCGACTGGAACTGTGTGGTGCGCCGTAAAGACGTAGAACCGAGGGGAGCGGGTTATTGTTCGTTTATTTTGGGGTGATTTGTTGTCTGGGCTGGGTTGGTGGATGTAAGTGGAAGCAGTGACTTAGGGATTGAGCACACTTTCGTGCGAAAGGACTATGCTGCGCGCTTAGACAGGGTATATGTGTCTCGGCGCGTAGTTGAAACCAAAGTGCGTGTGTTAGATGTGTATTTCTCCGACCATCGAGGTGTTCTCGTAGAGCTCGACTGGAGAGGTCTCCCGACTCGTTTTAAAGGATTTTGGGAAGTTAAATACTCGTTTACTTCAAAGTGATGAAGATAAGACATTTCTCCACGCACTTATGGACGTCTATGGGAGTAGACTCCTTGGAAGGTAGGGGATTTAGTGCGAAATGGGACGAGGTTATGAAGCCTCGCATTAAGGATTTTTATGTACATCGGGTAAGGAGGCCTCTCGATTGGAGTATGGATTTTTAAAGGTACCTGGAGGGTTCTTTACGCACTGTTTTGCGCAAAGGGGGGTATCTGGAATTTTACCCTGTGGACGAGTTTAACAATCAAAAGGGAAAAACATCCAGACGCTGAAAAATACGGTTTTGATGGGGCGGTATTTGAGTGGAGTCGAGGAGGCTGTGTGGGGTGATAAGCCGTCCCCTTGTGTCTTCGTAGTCAGACACAAAGGAGGAAGGCGACTGAAATCGTGAGTTTAGTGGTGCAGGATGGCGTAGAAGGGTATAGTGAGGGTCAGGTTGTAACAACAACTGAAGGAATAAGCTATTACGTTGATAATGGTTTAATATCAAAATGCTAAATAAAGAAGTAAGCATGGATGCAATACGGGAATTGGGGCAGAATGTACGATGTGAGTTGAATGATAATGATCGCTTTCTCATGGGTGGGCCTATAACTGAAGCTGAGGTGTGGGAGGCTTTGCAGGGAATGTGCAAGGGTAAGGCGCCAGGTATTGATGGCATTCCATGTGAATTTTATATTCAACATTGGGAGGTCATACGGACTTTTCTGGTACGTTTACTCAATGCGATGAAGGAGGGGGGTCGTTTAGGTATGTCTCAGAGTACGGCGGTTTTGGTGTTAGTTAAAAAATGTGACATACCCGTGTCACTTAAGGATTATTATTAAGGTATATAGACACACTGGTTATAAATGACCATAATTTTTAAAGGGGTGGACCGGTAAGCCAGCGGAAGGCCTCGGTCAGATGACCAAAAGCTCCAAAGGCGGGTCATCATCTGACTAAGACCCGCGTCAGGAAACATTTGTCCTGTTTCCTACGAACCTTACCTAACCTAACCTAAACTTAAGGATTACCGACCAATATCACTAATGTGTAGCGATTATAAATTATATGCAAAAATTTTAATGAATAGGATTAAGAAAGTGTTTGACAAGGTAATACATAAGGGTCAGTTTGGCGTGCCAGGTAGGACAATGTATGATGGTCATGGGAATATCAGGGAGTTTGTCGAGGAATGCGGAACGAGGGGCGGGGGTGGTGTTTTGGCTTTAGACTGGCAAGCTGCTTTTGATAGTGTAGAAAGGGATGTGCTGTGGAAGTTTGAGATGGCAGGGGTTTGGGAATGAGATTTATCATGTGGGCCCGCTCTTTGTATAATGGTGCTGGGTTTAGAGTACAAATTAATGGGAAGTTAGGAGACTTAGTCAAATTGAATAGAGGCATTCGACAGGGATGCCCTATGTCTCAAATGCCTTTGCTTGCATGCAGGACCCTTTTTATTGGACAGTTTGTGGGCGGGGTGTAGATTCGTCGTGGGGTTCGAGTAGTGATCGACCTGCCATAGTAGGTTATGTAGATGATACAACTGTCCTAGTACGTACGAGGGAGCAGTTGAGTTGTGTAGGAAGATTTGTAGAATTTTGGTAGAAACAACAGGAATGCGAGTTAATAAAGAAAAATCAAAGATTATGAAGTTGGGAGATTGGGCGAGAGAGGAGGTAGGTTGTAGAGACTGGACGGTGGTTGAGTGTGTTACTATATGTGGTATACAGTATATGAAGGGGGTTTTATGAGACGAGGGCATGTAATTCGGGAGGGTGGTAAATTAATGTTTTGAGGCGTTTAAATAGTCTAAGGCCAACGACATTTAACTCTACACCAGGCGAGCGATAGTAATTAATGTTCTTCTTTATAGTAAAGTTTGGCACGTTGCTGCGCTGTATCCACTATAAGGGGATATCAAACATCTTTTAAATAGAGTTTATAGATTTCTGTGGGGTTCAGGGTGCGACTGGCTCACAAGAGCGGTGGTAGAGACACCAATGCGTCAAGGAGGGTTAGGTCTTGTTCCTTTAAGAGACCGAGTCATTGCTTGTTATGTGAAACGTCGTTTTCTCCGATTGGGTGGAAGGCATGGTGGTTTAACAGAAATGTATCGTGACCTGTGCAGGTGGTGGACACGGGCAAGTAATCAAGTGCGATACGATGCTACGTGTGTTACTGTGCATGCGAGACGTGCGGAGCGTTAAATTGAGTACTTTGGAAAGAGTGGTATGGTGAAAGTTGAGGTGAGAGTTCAGGGAATGTTCCCCCTGTACGCGTGGTGTGATATATGGAAGCGAGTTCATCAGTTACATCTCCTTCCTCGAGTACGCGAAGTGGTTTTTAAATTTTGCACGGGATTCTGCCGTCCAAGGTGGTGTTGTCTATTGGCGTGTAGAGGAGGACCGGAGTTGTTCAGCGTGCGGGGAGGACGAATCAGCGTTTCACGTTGTGTATTTCTGTGAAAATTTAGGTATAGTACGTGCGTGGTTTTAAACAGAGTTTTACGAATGGTAGGGGGGGGGGGAGGTTTGTCTGTAATTAGGGGGTTGAGTTTTTGATGTGGGTGGGGTCGACATCTGTGTACAACGTGCTGTGTCGTATGTCGTAAACCGATTAATTTATGTGTCATGGCTATGAGACATGTTGAAGGTAATAGCAGAATCCGGGTTTTAGCGGAACAATTCTTAGAAACCCAAGTGTCGAAATCAGTTAGTATATGAGGGGAAGAGTGGAAAGAAAGATTTCCCGTCTGCATACAGAGCGTTAGAGTTAAAGGATTTGAGATAATTTGTGTTTGTTCGTGGGTAATCTTACGGGCTGGTCAGCTGCGTTTAATTGTGTGTAAATGTCGTGTGTTGTGAATGTTGTATGTATGTCTCTAACGTTGTATGTATGTCTCCAATGTTGTATGTAAGTCTCCAGTGTGATGATGTCATTAATAAAAATGTAAAATTTTGTATGTGCAAACGTTAAGAGTTTTTGCCCATTTTATTCTTGTATACCAATCATTGGTATTTGTATAGATGTGTTTTTTCCCATTGCATGTAATATCTGATATTGCATGTAATTGATTACATTATTTGTTGAGATGTAATATAACACATCGTATTTGTTATATTTGGATGTTTTCGTCGTCGATTCATTAATACCTATGTCTATGTTGGTGTGTATGAGTGTGCTTGTGTGTGTGTGTTATTGTGTGTGTTGGTTTTATAACACTTTATTATACAGTCTATATACTTACCCATGTGTGCTTGCCATTTGTATATACAACCATGAAGTGTAAATATATGAAAATATTACTGCATATTGCAATTTTTTGTTATTGATGTCAAGCCTAACATTGTATAATCTTGTATTTAGCAAAAGTGTTGAAGGATGAACTGTACAGGTGATGAGGGATTTTTTTATGTAAAACTTGCAGTGTGTTTAGACAATGAAGAATTTATGTTGTCTGTTGATGATCTGTTACTGTATACTTTTATTTATTTAATGTATTGTATGTTTTAAATAAAATCTAAAAAAAAAAATCACTGAACCCAAAGATTTTTCACAAAATTCTATGACCACCTACCCACAACACCCACACCACACACACAGACCCCAACCACACACACACACAACACAAAAACCACACACCACACACACACACACCAAAAACCACAAGGGGGAAAAAGCGCAACCTACTCAAGGAAAAGATCTTGGGGTAGTATAACACGAGCATTTTCCCCGGGAAGACACACATAAATAACTGCTGCAGCATATGGGCCCCTGGAAAACCTGAGAACAGCTTTCCCCATACCTTAGTAAGGAATCATTCAAGACCTGTACACCGTGTATTCAGGCCCATACGGGATTCCCACCTTTTTGGAACCCCACTTGTAAACATCAGAAATAGAAAAAAAGAAAAAAGGTTTGCACAAGGTTAGTTCCGAGCTAAGGGGAATGTCCTATAAGAAAGATAAGGGAAATCGCCTGACGAATGGAGGACAGGAGGGTCAGGGGAACATGATAACGACATTAAAATACTGCTGGAATGACAAGGTGGAAAAAGACGGGAGTTCCGGGGGAGGGGACACAGAAACAAGAGGCCAAAATTTGGGGAAGTTGAAGAAAAAATGAGTCAGAGAATAGTGGGAAAGTTTTCTTCAGTCATGAGTGTAAGGCGTGGAATAGCCTAGAAAATGAGTAGTGGAGGAGGAACCATACACATTTTTAAGACGAGGTTTGATAAAGCTATGGAGGGGGGGAAGAGAGGGCCTAGTAGCAACGGTAAAGAGGCGGGGCCAGAGCGGGGACTCGCCCCCTGAACCACAAATGGGTGGAAAAATAGTAGTACACAAAACCCCCAACACACACACACAAACAACCACCCACACACACAACACACACACACACCACACACACACAAACACACACACACAAAACACAAAATTTTTTCTAAATATTCTTAAGAATTATTCTCTCATCAAAAACCCTTTTCACTCACTAAGAACACCCCCAAATTACTTCAAACACTCCATAAATCATTTGTATACCACATAAACACCTTTAAACATTTCAAACTCACTAAAACATTTCCAAAAACATTTTGAAAACTCCCAAATAAGATTTATCATCTCTAATTTATCTAACTTTCAATTTTTATTAAAAACAATCATCCCCCAAAATCCGCCCCCATTCTCCAGATTTTTTAAACATATCACAAAAACTAACTCAACACTTACTTTGAACAACACCCAAAAAAACCATCATTTACCTTTGAATACTTCAAAAACATCATTCGAATACCCCCAAATCACCACTGAATACTCCCAGAACACCTTCATAAATACTCTTGCACATCATTTGAACACCAAAAACACCTTTGAATAGTCTCAAACACCATTTTAGTACACCCCAAATACACCACTGATTACTACTAAAACACTTTTTTCTCGTTTTAACTAATTTCGTCAGAAAAAGTCACAACAACAACCCACTTATAACATCTTTTTCGGTATCTCTTGTTCGACAACAACACCCACAACCCACAACACCCACAACACCCACAACCCACAACACCCACAACCCCAAACACCCACAACCCACAAATTTTTCTCGTTTTAACTAATTTCATCAGAAAAAGTCACAACACCCACAACAACAACCCACTTATAACATCTTTTCGGTATCTCTAGTTCGACAACAACACCCACAACACCCACATCTCACAACACCCACAACCCACATCACCCACAACCCACAACACCCACAACCCACAACACCCACAACCCCCAATTTTTTCTCGTTTTAACTAATTTCATCAGAAAAAGTCACAACAACAACCCACTTATAACATCTTTTCGGTGTCTCTAGTTCGACAACAACACCCACAACTCAAAACACCCACATCCCCCAACACCCACAAAACCTCACACCCCAACCCCCAACCCCACAAACCCACAAATTTTTCTCGTTTTAACTAATTTCATCAGAAAAAGTCACATCACCCACAACAACAACCCACTTATAACATCTTTTTTGGCATCTCTAGTTCGACAACAATACCCACAACCCACAACACCCACAAACCACAATTTTTTCTCGTTTTAACAAATTTCGTCAGAAAAAGTCACATCAACAACCCACAACTTATAACCACTTTTTCGGCATCACTAGTTCGACAACAACACCCACAACCACCAACACCCCACAACCCACAATTTTTTCTCGTTTTAACTAATTTCATCAGAAAAAGTCACAAAAACAACCCACTTATATCATCTTTTTTGGTATCTCTAGTTCGACTGCATTACCCACAACCCTCATCACTTACCAATTTATTCACAATTTATTCGATACAAATTTTTCCCCTTCTTTTTACTGAATCTTAAATGTAATACACATTCCTCTTTACATTACTAAATTTCTAATAAATCCTCTCCATACCCATCTCCTTGTATCCACTTAAATTGATATTATATTCACAACAACTAATCTCACTACCCAACTACTGCGACATGTTTCAACACCCTCCATTCTTTTCCAATATATCATAACTTTTCAATTCTATAATTTCTTTTTAAAATATTCACACATTACCTTTATTTTCAGTAAAATCTCCCCATATTTCATGAAATTTCTAATACAAAACTCCCCATACCCCTCTCCATCTCACCCACATTTCTTTACATCCACTCACCCATCTCCCAACACATCTCTTCTGAACACACACAAAAATCACATTTTACATCCACAAATGTATCTCATCACCCATCTCAAATCCACTAAAATCACTGTAACCAAGATATTCACAAAACTCTATGACCACCTAACACACACACACACACACACACACACACACACACACACACACACGGTGGGTGCAGACGTGGGTACACAAGGCTCCGAGAACCTTCGTATTTCTGAGGCGTGCAATAACCCCTAGCAGTAATCAGTGGTAGTGACAAAGTCAGTGAACAAACCTACGAGTGATAACTATAGTTATTAGTTAAAACAATTCGAGGGGAAACCTAAATTCAGTATTTTCTTTTAAAAGTGCCAAACCGTTGTGGATCTACTAGGCACTGTTGCCACACAGATACAAACATAAAAAGATCAAAGTGAGTGTGGAAACGGGTGATCAAGAATTACCAGCGTTTGGTTAACAAGTGAAATGTGGGGCACCGTAATGTGAAAGTGAAAAAGTTAATAAGCAAAAGGAGAAAGAAAAAATAAAATATACAACAAGGGAAGGTGGCAGTAGGCCTATTGAAGCAGTGACGTCACAACAGGCTGTATGCCATTATACATATAAGGTGTAACACCGAATGTGAAGTGTATTCTGTAATAAGTGAAAAGTGAAATCACTTGAGGAACGCGGGATGCATGAGCATATATGATTATAAACATCACGGGTGAAGGATTTACAAAATAGTGATAGAAGGCCTATGTACGACGGCTACGTCATCAGCTTCTGGCAACTTGTCATCACACCGCTGTCAGCGCAAGTATTTCACCTGTTGAGGTTGCATTTTGCAAGATTGAGTCTGGTCCTGCATCACTGTTGGATACTGGTCACTCACTCCTGCAAGCCATTACCAGAATTAGAGTAGAAATAGCATAGACGAGAGTGCAAGGAGTAAAGCGGTAGTGAGGGATAACGTCAGACACTTAAGCTGAGACAAGCTAAATTTTACAACCTAGCTACTTTCTGAATTTTAGAAGTAGAATCGATAAGTGTTACAAGTATTGGTAAGCTTAGAATTACTGGTATCTACCGGTATTTATTAGCAGTATGAATACTTAGAAGTGGGGGCACACACACACACACACACACACACACACACACACACACACACACACACACACACACACACACACACACACACACACATATACACACACACACACATACACATACACACACACACACACACCACACACACACACACACATACACACACACACACACACACACACATACACACACACAACACACACACACACACACACACACACACACACACACACATACACACACACATACACACACAACACCCACACACACATACCACACCACACACACCACACACCACACACACACACACATACACACACACACCCAGACACACACACACACATACACACACACACACCATACACACACACACACACACACACAGTGTAGTGGTCACAAGCGCCAGGCTCCGAGGATCTTAGTGCTTTTTAGGGCGTGTTTTAGCAGCTAGAAGCAACCAGTGTTAGATGACAACGTCAGTGAACAACCCTACAGTGATAACCAATGTATTAGCAAAAATAAATAAAGAAAAGGCGAGAGAAAGCCTGAAATTATACAACAAATTCAAAGTGCCAGTTCGTTGAGGCCTAGTTTGGCACCTGTTGCCACATTGTTACACATATACAAAGTACAAAGCGAGTGACTAAAGAGAAAAGACCAAATAGAATTAAGAGAGGGTGTAACGACAAAATGTGATGTAGCACACAGCGTGAACAAGCTAGCCAGAAAGGGGATATATATATATATACATACATATACATAAATATATATAAGCAGAGGTGGTGGCAGCAGTAGGCCTGAGGGAGTAGCGCCGCCATAACAGGTTGGGTGTCATCACAAATAAGTAGTGTACTTACCAAAAGTGAAGTGTAAATTATAAAAGTAGCAGTATACAAGTGATAAGTGTGGTAAATGAGGACTCAAAAGGGCAACGAGAAAAGAATAGCCGAAGAAGTCAGCGGCAGAAGGGCGAGGTGTACGAGTCATCGTACAGCGAGCATCGTACAACGAGCATCGTACATCAGGCATCTGGATGGACGTCCCCTCTGAGTAACATACAAATCACCTGTGTTGTGGTTGGTGGGAAGTCTGAGTGGTAGAGCCGGCCCTGCGGTCACTGGTGGCTCGCTATCTAAACCCTGCTCCAGAGCGATTATCATACGCACAACACCTAGCAGTAGTAGGAAGATAAAATTTGTAGGAGCAAGGACAAATGGGAGTACAGCCCTGACAACAGTTTCGAGAGATAATGTTTTAGGACACAAAGACAGTACAATCTGAGAAGCAAGTATTGGGTACACATGTAGTAAAAGGTAGTACATAACTGGGTGAAAGAATGACTTGTTAACACATGCTAGTATTATAATTATTAGAACTACTCTCAGTGTTAATGGTATCTCATTAGTATTACGGGTACACAGAAGTGAATTGTATTTCTGGGACATATAAACAACTGACGTGCTCACACACACGCACGCGCGCACACACATACACACTGGGGGCCGGGAGCTGGGTCTCGACCCCTGAAACCACAACTAGGTGAGTACACACAGCTGATCCTTGGAATTTGACCGCCTCCCCAACAGACCCTCACTCCCTACCTTTTCCTCCCTCCCGTTTCTCTCCTCATAGCCTTTTTCCCTCCCCCTATCACTCACTCACTCACTCCACACCTCCCTCTCTTCTTCTCTCTCTCTCCTCTACTCTCTCTCCTCTCCTCTCCTCTCTCTCTCTCTTCTCTTTTTTTTTTTTTTTTTTTTTTTTTTTTTTTTTTTTACACAGGTTTGACAAGGTTAAGGATCCCTAGCTTTATTGACAGCTATTTACAGGTTAAGGATTCCTAACTTTATTGTGCAAGCTAAGAGCTGTTACCTACATCAGCTCATTTGAAAGCATTTTTATTGTTATGAGACATACAAGTAGGGAACAGGATGAAGTTGGAGCCATCTGTGGGCCAGCATTTTCATTTGATCAACTGACGTTATCTCGTTGACATCATTATGCTGTACGAATGTGTTCCATACTCGAGTCATCCTGGGTATGTATGATCTCAGATGGAGTGATGTTCTGGAGAAGGGTACAGCCAGAGTGAAGTTGCTGCTTTCTGCCCGTCTTGTGGCATAAAAGCTTGTTTCACGCTGTCCTCGAAGTGGATCCAAGTGTGGTATTTTGACAATATTGGCCTTGTACATAACAGTAAGGCCACCCACATCCCTCCTATGTTGAAGCTCTGCTGAAATGACAGATCTATCCAGGATGGGTCCAGGCGAGAGATGAGACGTCTTGCTCTGTTCTCTACTCTGTCAAGCAGTCGCAGATGAGAGGGGGGGCAGGCAAACCAAGAAAGTGGAGCATACTCAAGGTGTGAGCGTACTTGTGCCTCGTACAGGATCTTGCAACCCCTACTGTCAAGCAGATGCGAGATATGGCGAAGTGCTGTAAGCTTCCTGGCTGCCTTGTTTGCAAGATTTACAACATGGTTCTTCATGGTTAGTTTTGGAGTCAAATTTCACCCCAAAGGATATCAACTTCTTCTCCAGGTGCCAACATCGTCCCATTCATCCTTACTATCTGCACCAGCATTACCATCATGGTGCCTAGAGACGATCATCATTTGCGTTTTTCTCAGGTGCAAATGTTACTTGCCATCTATTTCCCCAAGCTGATATAGCTCTCAGCTGGTGATTGATGTAGCTTAGAGCAGCTGGCATTTCTTCTCTTGGATAAGTGAATGTCAGTGTACAGTCGTCTGCATATGCATGTGATTCTGGATGAGATGAAGAAGGTCGTTGAAGTAGACATTCCATAACAGTGGACCCAGCACACTTCCTTGTGGAACGCTTGCCCCAATAGGATGCCTTGCTGATTCCGTTCCATTGAGGACTACACTTAGAGATCTACCATGAAGGTAATCACTGAGGAGACATAGCGTAGAGCCTGCAATTCCCAGTGCTTGAAGTTTTGCTAAGAGGCCCTGGTGCCACACCCGGTCGAAAGCGCCAGCAATGTCCAGTGCTACCACACAGCTGACTTTGGATTCATCCAGTGACTGGTGCCACTAGTGGAGAGGTTTTAACAACAGATCAGCAGCAGAGTAACCTTTCCTGAAGCCATATTGACGATCACAAAGTATGAGTGGTAGTCAAAAAAATCTGTCATTTGTCTTGAGATTATTGTCTCAAGGATCTTACCAGTGATTGACAGGAGTGACACTGGTCTGTAGTTGCTGATTTCTGCTCTGCTCTTCTTTTTGTGAACAGGACTACATTTGCCTCTTTCCATGGAGAGGGCCATTTGCACTGTACTAGGCAGTGCTGAAAGATGCGAGTTAGAGGTGCTGCTAGCTCGTCTGCACATCTTCTCAACAATCTTGGGCTCAACTTGTCTGGGCCCACAGCCTTTTCCTGGTCAAGTGATTTAAGAAGGAAATGCACCTCCTCCTGCCTTATTGTCACCACTGACAGTTTTGACACAGTTCTTGCAGCTAGCCAAGGAGGGTCCCTTGCTGGATCAGGAACTTGCATTTTGGTAGCAAAGTGTTCAGCAAGAGGTCCGCCTTCTCTTGACTACTAGTAGAGGTGGTCCCATCCTGTCGATTTAGAGGTGGAATAAGTTCATCAGGCAGATAACCTTGTCTGTCCTTGACCAGGGACCACCAGGTTTTGGAGCCTACCCTACCTGATGCTAACTTTCTTTTAGTGTCCACCTCCCATTTAGCAATGGCCCACTTTTGAACATCACCCATATGCCTACAGGCTTGCATGTGCAAGTTCCTGTTATAGGTGGTAGGATGTCTCTTATACCTTCGCCATGCTTTGTACTTAGCAGTAGCACCTCTCTACAACGAAAGCCAAACCAAGGCTGATCTGTAGGCTTTGTCACATATTGCCGGTGAGGAATGTGTTCTTGTTGCAGATTAAGGATGTGTCCAGTGAAGGCTTTCACTTGGCTGTCAACATCCCCCTGGAGAAGAGCATTCCAGTCGGTGGTGGCGAGCTCAGAGCAAAGGGCTGGCCAATTACCTCTTTCCCATAGCCAGGTTGTGCGTGTGGACTCCTCACCTCGTTCTGTTGGGATCTTAAGTGTGGTAAAAACAGCCTTGTGGTCAGACGATCCAACGTAGCCGAGGGGTTGACAAGTGACTATGCCTTCTGCCAAATCACTCACTACTGGGTCAAGGGAGGAGCCAGAGATATGAGTAGGGAAATCAACAAAGTTTCTCATGTCAAACACTGCAAGAAGGTCATCAAAGTCCCTCTGTATAAGGTGCTGGTTGAGGTCACCAACAATTATAATATGTTGACAGTTGTGTTGTAGCAGAAGGGAGTCGATATTTTCCATTAGGAAGTTGATAGGGTCTGCATGTTGCCACTGAGGTCTGTACATTGCACATGCTAGTACAGAGGTACTAGTGTTTATACAGAGCTTGAAGAACATCATTTCAAGATGTGTAGGGGTGGCAACATCTATGTGGCTGGGCATGAACACTTTTAGAGAAGCAACAGCAACACACCTCCTTGCCCTTGCCTGTCTCTTCTCATCCATGAGGTGTAGCCAGCAATTCTTGCAAAATTTTCTGGAGTCCTGTCATCCAAAATGTTTCAACAACAGCTATCATGTCTGGACGTCGAGTGTTCACAAAGCTATGTGTGAGCTCTCCAACATTAGTAATGAAACCTCTAATGTTGGCCGACAGGATGCTGATAGACTGGCTCCTCATGATGAAGTGGTCAGCTTGAGGTGGTGGGTGTGTAGGGAATGTAAGGTGCCTGCCCTTGAGAGAGGTAGGGTAACTGAGGCAGCTGCAGGGATGTAGGTCTGTGGTCTTGTATAAGGCCCAATCCCACCTGCTGGGCTGGGATAGGAGTAGCTAAGTGGGTGACGTGTGAGAGTGTTTACCAATTCAGAGATCCTGCTGGTTTGTTCTGAGAACAGGTCTCTAAACAGGTGCCCTGTCTGTCAAGTTCCTTTTTCTTCCGACACTGGTCCTCCTTATGTCCTTTCTTGTAGCAGTAGTTACACCTGGTATCTCGCAGGCAGTTGTTGGCAGAGTGCCCCTTCCGGTGACAGCGAGAGCACAGCCTAGGTGCCTGGGAGGGTGGACTAGGATTTGTTGCACCTCCTGTGTTTCGCAGATTTGTCCTCAGATTCTGCCGCTGGAACGTGGTTAGTGGAGGGTGAGACGGCTGTAGATGTCTTCCTCCACCACGTCCTCCTCCACGTCCTCTACCCCGCCCTCTACCAGTTCTGACAGATGTGTCCCTGCTGTTCGTACTTCGGCGCAGTAGGTGATCAGTGCAGTGATAGTTCCCTGATCACTAACTGCACTGTTCTCTGGTGGAGAAACTCCTGGCTCAAACTTGCTGTCGAAACACTACTTACCAGATTCTAGAATAGTATCGGCAGGTGTGCTGACAGGTGTAGGATCAGAGATGGTATGTGCACTGTCAAGTAGACTGGCAGTGGCTGAAGCAGAGATGTCAGGTGTAGGAGAATTAACAGATCCAAGGCTTCCCACGTTGCTGGGAAGAGGATTTGTTCCCTCTGTGGTGGTCAGAGGAATTGTGTTAGAATTCCCAAAGGTAGTGTTTTGAACTCTGCCAGTCTGTGGGACCTTAGCGATGACAGAATTCCACCAGTCGTTTACCCCTGAGTTAAGCTCAGTGTGGGACTTCCAGTCTTTGTCAATAGTGTCGCCATCAGCTGAGCAGCTTATGTCACTTGATGCAGGCTTGCACTGACCTTCTACAATAGCTTGTAGGTTATCTAATGATTTGAGGAGCTCATGAAGTGCTTCCCTGTGATGGATTATCTTAGCTGCAACTTTACAACACAGCCCAAGAGGGCAGTCTTGATCTTTGGACAGGATCCCTGAGGTAGGACTTCTGAACCTTCCTCCTGTAGCTCCAGGCTTGTATCCACATATACCACAGGATTATGGATATCCTTAAATTTTCTGAAATTTTCAACCTGGCTGCAACAAAATTCTCCCTTCTGGAGTGAATCTGTGGCAGGGGAAAAATGG
>NC_069488.1:10751185-10772106 GCF_026875155.1 Cherax quadricarinatus
GCGGTATAATTACAGTTACGGTTGATTCTTTGTAATTCATTTTGTAAAAGTTTACAATCAGGATCTATGCCTGTAATCATAGTATGAGAGTAATTTTACAAACTAGATTTTCTGAGTAAAATGATATAAGATTTATATTGAATCTACAACTAGACTTGTGACTAAGACACTGTGATTAATCTAAAACTTGTAAAAATTTGAAAGAAAAAGGGATTATTACAGAATTGATAATTCAGTTATACACTTAAGTATCTAATAGCACCTTAATTATTTTAACAAGTAGTTTACGAAATACAGTAGATATTTACAGTTAAAATAAAGGAGCTAATGGATATAATAGTAAAAGAATGTATTAAAAGCAAAATCAGTAGCACCTGAGGTAGTCTATAGCACCTGGAGTATTTTAAATGGCAAAATAGTGAACTTATTACACTTTAGCACCTGAGAATAGCACTTTGATTATTTTAACAATTGTGAATATATGAACTGAGGTAGTTATTTAAAGCTAAAATAAGGGAGAAAATATATAAGGGACTAAATTAAGTAAAGGTAAACAAAGTTCAATGGACAGATAATCATATGATATAACATAATGGCAAAATAGTGAACTTATTACACTTTAGCACCTGAAATATCACCTTGATTATTTTAACAATTGTAAATTTATATGAACTAAGGTAGTTATATAAAGCTAAAATAAAGGAGAAAATATATAAGGGACTAAAATTAAGTAATGGTGAACAAAGTTCAATGGACAGATAGTCACTATGATACAATATTGATTTGGGAAATAATATCTGATTTGTAATGTATAATAAGTTGAGCAATTAATTGCACTATAAAAAGTAGAGAAATATGAGGTAGCTGGTGCTAGCTAGCAAAAGATAGTTTTGGGACTCACACAATAATGTAATTGGATATGTACACTAATTGCTCACACAATATAAAGGGGATTAAAAAAGTAGTGGTAAGCTGAATTAAATGGACAGGTAGCAACCATGAATAACATTAATTTGGAGTAAGATTTGACTTGCAACACAAAATTATGAGCAATTAAAAGTAAAAAGTATTTGAGTGTAGCTGGTATTACCTAGTAAAAGAAAAAAAAATAATAATGCACAATAATGTAATAGTAAATAATAATAATGCACAATAATATAATAGTAACGTACACTATATGCACATACATTACACTGCTACAGTACCATACATTACACTGCTACAGTACCATACATTTACACTGCTACAGTACCATACATTACACTGCTACAGTACCATACATTACACTGCTACAGTACCATACATTACACTGCTAGTCACCATACATTACACTGCTACAGTACCATACATTACACTGCTACAGTACCATACATTTTCACTGCTACAGTACCATACATTACACGCTACAGTCCCATACATTACACTGCTACAGTACCATACATTACACTGCTACAGTACCATACTTTACACTCCCTACAGTACCATACATTACACTGCTACAGTACCATACATTACACTGCTACAGTACCATTACATTACACTCCCAAGTCACCATACATTACACTGCTACAGTACCATCATTACACTGCTACAGTACCAACATTACACTGCTACAGTACCATAAAATTACACTGCTACAGTTACCATACATTTACACTGCTACAGTAAACCATACATTAAAACTCTACAGTACCATACATTACACTGCAAAACAGTACCATACATTACACTGCTACAGTACCATACATTACACTGCTACAGTACCATACATTACACTGCTAGTCACCATACATTACACTGCTACAGTACCATACATTACACTGCTACAGTACCATACATTACATTTGCTACAGTACCATACATTACACTGCTACAGTACCTTACATTACACTGCCTACAGTACCATACATTAAAACTGCTACAGATACCAAAACATTACACTGCTACAGTACCATCCCATTACACTACTACAGTACCATACATTACACTGTTACAGTACCATACATTACACGCTACAGTACCATACATTACACTGCTACAGTACCATACATTACACTGCTAACAGTACCATACATTACACTGTTAACAGTACCATACATTACACTGTTCAGCCCATACATTAACACTGCTAGTCACCATACATTAACTGCTAGTCACCCATACATTACACGGCTACAGCACCATACATTACACTTGCTACAGTACCATACATTACACTGCTACAGTACCATACATTACACTGTTACAGTCCCAATACATTACACTGTTACAGTACCATACATTACACTGCAAGTCACCATACATTACACTGCTACAGCACATACATTACACTTGCTACAGTACCATACATTACACTGCTACAGTACCATACTTTTACACTGTTACAGTACCATACATTACACTGCTACAGTACCATACATTACACTACTACAGTACCATTCATTACACTGCTACAGTACCATACATTACACTGTTACAGTACCATACATTACACTGCTACAGTACCATACATTACACTGGCTACAGTCACCACACTTACACTGCTACAGTACCAAAACATTACACTGCTACAGTACCATACATTACACTGCTACAGTACCATACATTACACTACTACAGTACCAAAAACATTACACTGCTACAGTCCCAAATACATTACACTACTACAGTACCCAAAACATTACACTGCTACAGTACCATACATTACACTGCTACAGTACCATACATTACACTGCTACAGTACCATACATTTACACTGCTAGTCACCATACATTACACTGCTACAGTACCATACATTACACTGCTACAGTACCATACTTTACAGTGCTAGTCACCATCCCATTACACTGCTAGTCACCATACATTACACTGCTACAGTACCAAATACTTTACATGTTTACAGTACCATACATTACACTGCTACAGTACCATACATTAAAACTGCTAGTCACCATACATTACACTGCTAGTCACCATACATTACACTGCTAACAGTACCATATATTACACTGCTAGCCCCCCATACATTACCCCTGCTACAGAAACCTACATTACACTGCTACAGTACCTACATTACACTGCTACAGTACCATCCCATTACACTGCTACAGTACCATACATTACACTGCTACAGCACCATACTTACACTGCTACAGTACCATACATTACACTGCTACGCACACATACAATTACCACTGCAACAGTACTTACATTACACTGCTACAGTACCATACATTACACTGTACAGTACCATACATTACACTGCTACAGTCCATACATTACACTTGCTACTTACCATACATTACCGCCTACAGTACATACATTACAATGCTTACAGTACCATCACATTACACTGCTAGTCACCACACATTACACTGCAAGAGTACCATACTTTACACTGCTACAGTACCATACATTACACTGTTACAGTACCATTACATTCCATGCTACAGTCACCACACATTACACTGCTGCAGTACCATATATTACACTGCTACGTACCTACATTACACTGCTAGTCACCACCATTACATGCCTAACAAAGGGTACCATACATTACACTGCTTAGTCACCACACATTACATGCTACAGTACCATTACATTACACTGCTACAGTACCATACACTACACTGCTACAGTACATACATACACTGCTTAGTCACCATACATTACCACTGTATTGTACCACACATTACATCTGCTACAGTACCATACATTTCACTGCTACAGTAACATACATTACACTGCTATCACCATACATTACACTGCTACAGTACCATACATACACTGCTAGTCACCACACATTACACTGCCTTACAGTACCATACATTACACTGATAGTCACCACATTACACTGCTACAGTACCATACATTACACTGCTACAGTCATACAGTACTCTTGCTACAGTACCATACATTACACTTCATAAGTCACCATACATTACACTCGCTGTAGTACCACCATTACACTGCTACAGTACCATACATTACACTGCTACAGTACCATACATTACACTGCCTAGTCACATACATTACACTGCTACAGTACATACATTACACTGATAGTCACCATACATTACACTGCTACAGTACCATACTTACACTGCTAGTCACCATACATTACACATGCTACATGTACCATACATTACAATGCTAAGTACCATACATTACAATGACTACGTACCATACTCTACACTGCTACAGCTACCATAATTACACATGCTACAGTACCATACATTACACTGCTAGTCACCATACATTAGTACTGCTACAGTCACCCTACCGACTGTGCTCAAGGTGACGGCACTGCTAAGGCAACACTCGCCAGACATACTCTGCAAGTATTTAATGTGTCTTGCTCTCAAAAAAATGAATTCTTCCGGTAGTAGACATGTCAAGAATTTTGTTTACAAACTGCAAGTGCTGATGACCCAGCCCCCCCATCACCACCCCCACCCCCACTACCACACCCTCCCCCACTAGTATATACACTTATAGAAATTAAAATTATTATACAAGAATACCTTTCAAATACAATTATAAAGTTACAAATAAGCAACAGGTTTTATTTGAGACACAGTATTGGGATTATCAACAAAAATGGTTTTATTGCTGATTTTTGTTTTGATAGTTTGAGGACTAACTTCTCTATTATTCTTCGTTGATGTGATGTTGAAGAAAATGATGGTCGGAGTGGTAACCCTGAGGGGTTTTATTAAACTCAAAGATAACCTAATAAACCAGCATGTTTATCGAGGGCATGTTTCCATACACTGTACCTTGCTTCACGTAGCAAATAAGTAGTAGTAATAAAGTTGGATATGAATACCGACAAATATGTGATGTAAAGGGACACAAGTGCAACTAATGTGACATATTATTGTTGCAACGTTTCGCTCTCAGGAGCGAAAAACGTTGCCACAATAAAAATGTCATATTAGTTGCACTTGTTCCTTTTACTTTACAGTAAGTAGGTACTTGCTTGTTAGTTGACTGGTGGGTCACATCCTGGGGGAGATAGAAAAATCATGACCCAAAGGAAATAAGAGCGACCAGTCCTCAAATGAGCACCGCGGACGTCTTGTGTTTATCCTGGTTTGATTAAACCCTCCGGGTTAATTAATCGAATCTTTTCTAAGCCTGTCTCCCAAGTTAGTTTTTACTTTAATATCTTTGTTATGCCACCCTAACCAATGGTGTGGGAGTTAGTCAAAAGATTACAGAGACCTAAAATGGGTCTAGGCAGGGGTAAGGAACTTCGGCCGTATAAGCGTCCGCGAATCATTTGGTCTGGCCCTACCAATGCATCCACAGGGGGACTCGAAATCAATAACATCTAGTAGTTTTTTTCATAGCTACATAAATTTAAAAGTAACCCTTCCCCATAAGATTTACACTGTATAATGAAAAAAATGGGAAACCTAAAATCCAAATAAGTATACAGAATTATGAAGATACCTTTTAGCAGAGTCGACTGCACTCTAGGACTGAGACGCCAAACCTGGAAAAGCAGTTGGCGAGTTAGCAACATTATCAATACTAGCTAACTCACACACTCTCACCAAACAGAAGCAGTTCCATCCATCACATTACGTATTAGTGAGTTAATTAAATGTTTGACCAAATGTAGCAGGTGAGGATAATTTTGTACGGCTCGCTAATGATGCTGGAGTTTACCTGGAGAGAGGGTTTTGTTTTATTCCCGTGGCTCAACGCCCCCGCGACCCAGTCTGTGACCAGTCCTCTGGTGGATAGAGCCTGAATCAACCAGGCTGTTACTGCTGGGCCTGCCAGCAATCCTCAACATACGAGCCACAACCCGGAATGGTCAGGTACCGACTTTAGGTGCTTGTCCAGTGTCCTGCTTGAAAACAGCCAGGGGTCTATTGGTAATTCCCCTTCGTAAGCTGGGAGGCAGTTGAACAGTCTCGGGTCCCTGAACACTTATTGTATTGTCTCTTAACGTGCTAGTGACACCCTGCTTTTATTGGCGGGGAGATTGTGCATCTTGCCGAGTCTTTTGCTTTCGTTGTGAGTGATTTTCGTGTGCAAGTTCGGTACTAGTCCCTCAGATTTTCCAGGTGTTATATAATCATGTATCTCTCTCGCTTGCATCCAGGGAGTACAGGTTTCAGGAACTTCGAGCGCTCCCAGTAATTGAGGTGTGTGGTTCTCCACATCAAAGAAGAGGAGAAGTACCAAAATAAGGGTAGCGCCCAGTTGATAAGGTCAGAGCAAAGAAAGGGAGAGCTTGTATCTTCTGCAACGGTACTCATTTCTCTAAGAAATGTATTGCCTATAAATTCATGGGATGTTAAAGTGGAAAGATTGGAAGAGCTTGCTAGATGTATCCAGGTGGTAGGAAATATAATGTAAGATTGCCGTGCTAACTTGCATATTGTTATCAGTGTAACAAGGGAGCCCACCACATAGTATGTGTAAGGGCGGATCTAATCGTAGTGATGGTAACAATAGTACTGATAGTGATAATAACCCGGACACAACATTGCCAACGTAAAGATTGCAGCTAACGTCGGTAATGATGGGCCTAGCTGAGGTAGCTTTGCCTGTGTTTGGATGTGGTTGATTAATGATAAACGGCGTAAATCCAAAAACTGTAACAGCATTACTGGATCAGGGATCACAACGTACTTCATAAAACGTAATTGCCGTAATGGTATGAAGGTAAAATGGAGATTCCTGCTAACTCAAGCTATCTGGGCTCTTTCTCTCGATAAGAAGGCCGGTCATACGGGACACTGTTATTTAAATGTCAGGTGCGGCAATGAGGAAAAGTTTAATGCCGTATTGTGGATAGGCTCCCAGGAGAAAATATCTACAATAGGGCTTGGTAACGCTATGAAAGGCTCTCAAGTAAGGTAAATTTGGCACCTTTTGGTATAAATAATGATTCTGTGGGCCCAAATAGAATTTTGATAGGGTTAGTGACCATTTTGCCACCTTTGTAAAGGGTATGACAAAGAAATGCGGAGTAACCCTTCTAAGGACAGCAGGAGGTCACGTGATGTTATGGCAGGCTTCCTTGTACTGATATGAATGATGGAGGAAGCCATAAATACAGTTACGGTGTGTCTTACCATGAAAGTATCACCCCAGTATAAATATACTTCAATAGAGGATGACGTGAACCTGTGTATAAATTATGGGAATTGACAGCATAGGGATCAATGTAAATGATGAAAGGCAGATGATTCCTTTACTCAAGAACAATACCAGAAGGATGTTAATTGAATCTGGACAATACTCGGTGAGACTTCCGTGGAAGCTGAACGTCCAGACTACCAACTAATTACCGGATGGCGTATGGACAATTAAAGCTCAGCTCCACGAAACTGAGCAAGACACCAGAACTGTTGACTGCTTACGATGATATAATTAATGAGCAGTTAAATAATAAATTCATAGAGGAGGTACCTCCCGAGCAAGCCCAGATTTATGGTCACTATTTGCACACCACGAGAGTGAAGAAGGATTCTAAGACCACTCCTCTGAGGATTGTGTTTAATTGTAGTGCCAGGAGTAATAAAAGTGTACCTAGTTTGAATGACTGTTTGATGACAGGTCCGTCGTTGACGGAAAAAACTGGGAGACATATTATTAAACTTCAGGGTTAAGAATTATGCCTTTACGGCGGACATAAGTAAAGCTTTCCTGGGGAGTGGGTCTGCAGGAGGCTGACCGGGATTGCACTAGGTTCTTATGGCCCGAGAATCCTAGTGACCCACTTAGTCCCCTGAAGACTTTTCGCTTCAGGAGTGTATTGTTTGGTGCTACCTCCAGTCCGTTCCTACTCCAGGCAACGATAAATGCACACCTTAAGCGTACGGGTGGTCCACTGAGTGGAGTAATGGGTAAACAATTTTATGTGGACAATTTCCTGGGGGTGACGTCTACTGAAGAGGAACTAATGAGCATATACGCAGGGGCTAATGAAATAATGCAAGGTGCAAATATGCCCCTGAGGGAATGGAACAGTAATTCGTCCAGTTTAAGGGTTCAAATAAATAAAGACAACCCTGGAGTTGAAGTGTCCAAATATAGTAATGTGCTGGGACTGACTTGGGACACAGAGGGAGACTTGTTATCGTTAAAGTCTAATAACTACAGCATGCCCAATAAATTAACCAAGAGAGTCTTACTTGCGGAAGTTTCAAAATGCTTCGATCCACTAGGCTTAGTGTCCCCACTTACCATAAGAGGAAAATTGTTGATACAAGAAGCATGGAAGCTTAAGTGTGCTTGGGATGAAACCCTACCTGAGGAATTTGTTGAAAGGTGGGAAGAACTAATAGGTGAATA
This sequence comes from Cherax quadricarinatus, assembly GCF_026875155.1. Lineage (NCBI taxonomy): Eukaryota > Metazoa > Arthropoda > Malacostraca > Decapoda > Parastacidae > Cherax > Cherax quadricarinatus. The sequence goes on from NC_069488.1 coordinate 10,759,505, forward strand.
TGTAAAATTACCAATGTTGGAGTTCCCACGTAATGTGGCCAGTCAAGATGGAGAAAATGTACTCCACATTTTTTGCGATGCTTCGAAATTAGCATATGGAGCAGTCGCTTACCTTCAATGTAATAGTGCCATTTCTCTTGTTATGTCTAAGGCTAAGGTGGCTCCAATCAAATCACGTACCTTACCTCAGTTGGAATTAACGGCCATTTATGTAGGTGTCAAATTAGCCAATTATATAAGAAATAAATTGCGAGAGATAAATATCAGCGACACCGTAATTTGGTCTGATAACGAGGTATCCTTACAATGGATTCGTAATGGTAACAGTAAGATTGTGTATGTACAAAACAGAGTCGCTGAAATCAATCAAATGCAGGAGAAATATAACAGTTTGGGTCAGCATATGTTAACCTTTAATCACATTCCTGGTGACGAGAATCCAGCTGACTTCTTGTCTCGAGGCTTGACTTATGAAAAATTTGTGAGTGCTTTATCGTGGTTTAAAGGGCCAAGTTGGCTGGTGGACAAAAATTAACTGGCGGTGCAAAAGGCACATATTGCTCCTGTCGAAATTACGGTGAGCACCGCTCCAGTCAGTAGTCCCTCCTTAGCCATTGATATGAATAGGTATTCTTCCTTACCTAAGCTGATTAGTGTGACAAGGTTAGTGTTTAAATTTATAAGATGAATATCTCACATAATTTTCCCCATCCCCTGAAATACTGGCTACAGAGGGTACAAGAAGAAACCTACAGGGATGAGATTAAATTAATGATGGACGGAAAAATTGTGAAAGGCTCAATAATAGAAAAGCTGGGGCTGTATTTAGAGGATGATGTAATTAGGTGCAGAGGCAGGTTACAAAATGCTGAATTGGGGGAATATGCTAAGCACCCTATCTTGCTGCCCAAAACTCATCACCTGACAACCTTGATTGTCTTTAATGCCCATAATAACGTGATGCACGGTGGGGTACAGGATACCTTAAACTGTATTCGGGAAACCTTCTGGATTCCACAAGGACGGCAAAGTGTAAAAAGGGTTATCAAGTCGTGTGTAATATGTCGCCGGGTGGATGCCAGAACCTACATGTACCCAGGTCCTCCACCATTGCCCAAGGAACGCGTGCAGTTGGTAAAACCATTTGATGTGACGGAGTGGACTATAGTGGGCCAATCATTTTGACAGGTACTTCAGATGGTGTTCCCTTGAAGGTGTAGGTATGTCTATTTACTTGTACTGCTACTAGGGCTGTTCATCTAGAAGTGGCTCAGGACTTGTCTGAAGAACTGTTCATATAGCTGTTCGGAAATTTGCAGCTAGGAGAATCCTGTCAAGATTGAATGATCTCAGATAATGCCACCATTATGTAGCGATGCTCAACAACTTGTTGGAATTAAATATGAGTGATGAGTACAGTCTTTGGTGACCCAGCGAGGGTGTGACTCTGAAATTTATTACTCCCAGAAGCCCCTTGGCAGGGAGGACTGTAAGAAAGAATGATAGGTACAGTGAAAAGATGTCTTACGTAGGTGCTACACAGGAGAGAATTAATTTGGTGGAATTACGTGCAGTGTTGGTGAGGCAGAGAATGGGGGAACAATCTGCCCTCTGTCATACATTGAGGGACACTCCTTGACGCGGAGAGGATCCTGAACTCCCTCTCACTAATATGTTGGACGTAGGTTAGAAGCTGCAACCTATCTATAGAATAATCCCGAGGAAGTGATGAGGATTTCAATAACGTGACGTGTTGAGTGATAATGTTCAAGATGTTAATAAGGTAATTACTCATTGGTCCAACGTGTGGCTTAAAGAATATCTTCTTACACTACATTGAACTCCTTTTATGGTGCGCACAGAGGCAGTAAAACTCTGACAAGAACATTCAACCAGGTGATCTTTGTGTTTATTGATACGGAAAACATCAAACTTTGGGGCCCTGGGAAAGGTAGTTACATAATACCAGAAGCAAAAGGGTTTTTGTCAGAACTTAAAAAGTGTGTGTTGTCAGGAATGTTTGCTACCTTTAATAACACATCCTAATGTCCCTATAACATAAAAAGACACAAACTAAAACAAAAATCATTACACAAACTACACTAGTACAAAACACTACACATCAGTACACAACACTAACATCAGAACTCAGTCCATCAGTAACAACACTACACATCAGAAACAACACTACACCAGTACACAACATACCACATACAAAACACTACCATCAACACAACACATCACAATGTACTACTACACTACCATACAACACTACCATACATGTACCAAACAACATTTTTTTAACATGTCACCATCAACACTACCAACATGTCCCCCATACATCCTACCTCATTACCCTCATACTATATTCATCACTACCTTATCACCCCTTTCATCACGTCCTGGTCATCCCCCATCACATTTCATACTATCATCACTATCCCATCACTACCCTCATTCATTACCTCATCCCCACTAGCCTCACCATAAAAAATTTTGCATTATTATTTTAAAGTATTTAACCTCGACTATTCACACAGAAAGACCCCATTATAAAATTATTTACTATCACCCAACAAAATCAGTCCTTTTCATAAAAAAAAATAATAATCTTCTTAAAAATTTTTAAAAATAAAATTTTTTGTGTTCCCTCATTAATTTTTTGTGGTTTTCTTCAGTGGATGATTCTGGGGTTCTAAATATAAGGGCCCAATGGCTGTTAAAAGTGAAAGGAGCTCCGGGTTTTTCGAAAAAATCTTGGGGTTCCTGTCCTCTGGTTTTGTCAAAGGATAAGGGGGTTTTTCTTCTCTTTGGTGGTTTGTCAGGGAAGAGAGCCCCTCAAAAAAGGCCCGTTTTGCGTTTTTTTGGGTGGTTTGTCAGGGAAGGAAGCCCTAATGAAGGTCCCCTTTCTTGGTTTTTTTGGGTTTTTTGTCGGAAGAGAAGCCCCTGAATGAAGGCTCCTGTTCTCGCTTTTTCTTCTGACTACTGCGCTCCAGTAGAAACATAAAGTTGTTTAGTAATTATTAAAAAGGAACATTGTCAGAGATTTTTCCTGATTTTAAACCCTTGTTAGTTCTTCATCATTTACTTCTGGTTCGTTGTGGAAGGGGGCGTTCCTTGTCACTGCTTGAGTCTTCCTCACCCCCTTCTCCATTCTTTTTTCTTCCTTTTATTTTTTTCCTGTTCCTTCTTCTTTTTGCTGTCTACTAGTTTTTGGTTTTTTTCGGCAAATTTCTCCAATAGGGGTTTTTTCTTTTAACACTTTTTTTTAAAATAGTTTTACCAGGTACAATCCATCTATTCTTGAAGGCTACTAAAAATTATCCTGCACCCCTTCTCTGTTGCCTATGCCAGAAGTGCTTAAGGTTTTCCACGGGGCCCATAAATTAGCAATTCGTACTTGCCTCGACGGAAAATTTTGAATAAGTTTTTTTAATTTCCCTTTCTGGAAACCAAATCTTCGGGATCTTTGGAAAAAAAAAATTTTTTCCTTCAAGAATTTTTCAAAGCCTTTCTCCCTACGTAATTTTTTTCCACTCCGGGGACCCCACTTTTCCTCGATTTCTTCATATTGAGGTTTTTCCACTGGCGAGTCTTGTGTTTTCGATTTTCTTCTGGATTCCACTTTCTTTTAAAAAAGTTTATATCTTTGAAGGAGGTTTTTTCTTACCCTTAAAAGGCAAAATTTTTTAGTACTGTTTATAGTAAGTCCTGAGGTATTTCCCTTTTAACTTACACTATAAATAGCCAAAATGAAGGAGTTCACCCCCCAATATTTTTACCGTCAAAACAGAAGAAATATTTTAGTACGCATAGTAATTTCCCCTAGGTATTTCCGTTTTACTAAAATTAATATAGTCAAAATGGGGATTCATTTCCAATATTTTTACCGTCAAAGAAGGAATAATAGTACTGTTTGTAAGTGAGGTATTCACCTTAGATATACACTTACAGTAACACACCAAGGATTTCACCCCTTAGTTTTTAAATATAATAAAAACTTCAAGTTTTTTAATATATTTTAAGTCTTCAAGGGCTTAACCCCTATTTCTTCAAGGCTTTAATAAAAAATGTGTAAGTAATATGAAGGAAATAAAGTCTTTGTTACTCCAGTTGTATTGAGATGACAGCATCCTGTATTTGATGAAGCACCTGACTAAAAATAACTGACAGCAACCGAAAGGATGACTGCACACCTTAGTGAGATTTACAGCACGTAGTGAACTGACGCACCCGTATATGATGACACATCCTGTAGTGATGAATACAGATCCTGTATGATGAAACAGCATCCTTTAGTGATGATACAGCCCTGGGTAAAGATGACAGCATCCTTTAGTGTTTAAAAGAAACCCCTGTAGGATACTGAAGCACCTGTATTAGATACAGATCCTGTAGTGATAAAATTTACGCACCCTGATGATACTGACAGCATCCTGTGGGAGAATAAAAGCACCTGTAGTGGAATGACAGCATTCTGTAGTGATGAATTACAGCATCCTGTAGTGAAAAATGAAACTGTATGATGTTTAATCTTAACAATTTACTGTAGTGATTTTGAGCACATAAATTTTACTTTAGGATGTGTAGTTAGACTGAACATTTTTTGTAGCGTTGAGCCTGGCGTTTTTGAGTGATGTGGTTTTATTTCAGTTTACTGTAGTGATGTAAAGTACATACACTGTACTTATGATGTGAGAAGTAATAGTTTTTTTTTATAAAATGGAGTACTGAAAAATTTACTGTGTGATGTGGAATACTTAACATTTCGTAGTGCATTATTGATTTTTTTTATAAAAGAAACACAAAACCCCCTAGGTTTTACACAGTGGTTTAGGACAGAGGGTGTTGGGGAGCGATTATTATTATTATTATAATCAAGGGGAAGCGCTAACCCCCGGGGGTTATACGCGCCTGGGGGGGGGATGTGGGAAGGGGATTCAGGGTTAATTCGGGGAACTGGAGACAGATCCAAACCCTAAAAAAGAGCCCCCCCACCAAATCAAGGAACCTTCCTTGAGGGGGGGTGCAGCAAAAATAGCCAGGGTGGAGAGGAAAAGGTTGAGTTAGAAGGGGTGTCAGAATGTAAAGGAAGTTTATCAAAGTTTTGTTTAATAAGTTGTTCTGTAAAAGTTAAAGAGGAATCTGTGTCGAAGGTGAAGCTCGGCAAGGCTGGAAGATAAATAATAATAACAATAATATCTTTTTTACTGCCAGTACACGAACAATTGTACGACCAAACTGACATCAAAGACATAAACCCTATAGAAAGTCCCTTGTTATGCAGGGCATTTCCCGCAAATTAGGTCGTTTTTCCCAGGGTGTGCCCACACGCCACTAACACCCCCGGATGCGACCTCACCAATCCCCTAACACCCAGGTGCGCCCACACATCCCCCAAACCAGATGTGACCCACACCAGCCACTAACACCCAGGGTCGGCCTCAAAATCCCCTAACACCCAGGGTGCGACCCACACCCTCCATAAATCCCAGGGGGTGCGACCCCCCATCATCCAATAACACCCAAGATGCACCCTTCCCCTCCCCTAAACCAGGGTGCAACTACCCCCCAGCCCCAAAAACCCCGGATACAACCCACACCGCCACTAAAAACCCAGGTGCAACCACCCCGAGTCCACTAACACCCCGGAACAACCCCACCCATCCACTTAAAAACCCCGGATGCGACCCCCCACCATCCCCTAACCACAGGAAGTGACCCCCACCAGTCCACAACACCCGGGATGTGACCCCAAACAGTCCCTAAAACCCAGGAGTGACCCACCCCAGTCCCCCTAACACCCAGGAGGGGACCCACACTGTTCCCCTAGCACCCAGGGTGTACCCCCACCCCTCCCAAAAACCCCGGAGTGGCCCACACCCTCCACTAAACCCAGGATGTGACCCACACCCGCCCCTAACCCCGGGTGCAACCCACACCACTCCACTAACACCCAGGGTGTGACCCACACCCGTCCCCTAACACCCAGGATGCAAACTACCCACCACTAAAACCCGGGTCCCCCCACACCACTCCCTAACCCCAGGATGCAACCCACACCACTCACTAAAACCCAGGAGTGACCCACACCCGTCCACTAAACCCCGGAGCAACCTACACCAGTCCATAACACCCCGATCCACCCACACCCCCCATAACACCCAGGGTCACCCCCACCACTCCACTAACACCCAGGTGTGACCCACCCTCCACAACACCCAGGATGCAACCTACACCAGTCCACTAACCACCCCCGGGGCCACCCACACCCCCCCTAACACCCAGGATGCCCCCCACACCCCTCCCCTAAACCCCGGGCGCCCCCCAGCTTCGACCCCGGCCCTTTACTGTGGGTAAATAAAATCTGTAAGGAAAACAGTAACCCCCCCATTTGCTTTTGCCTGTCACATGTCCCCCCTTCCCCACCTGAACTGGCACTGGGGGGTGGTGTGCAAAAAGAAATTTTCTTTGTGGGGTGGTCATCACGCTCTTTGGTTCCCTTTCCTATCGACATCACGATTAACGACAAAGGCATAATTTTCCCCCGGCCCCTAGAAAAAAGTCTGTGGTAAGAAGGTCTTTCTCCCAAACTCTCTATTTGTTTTTTTTTCAAAAACCGTCTGTATCGGGGCTCTAAACTTTTACCTTTAAATTTTTGGAGTTTGGGGGGGGATTTTTGGTACCCCCCATAGAAGCTTTTAAACTGTTTATTTCTCCTTTTCAAAACATGTAAAGTGTAGTTGGTAAAAAGGTTTATTAAACATTTTTTTTTGGGGATTTTCTTTCTTTTTTGGGACCAGGGTGGGGAAGACCCCGATTGTTAAAAAAAAAAAAAAAATTTGTGTGTGTGTGTTTATCTTCTATCTTTTCCCCCTTTTTGTCTTTTGTTTTTACTTGTGTGTTGTCGTCTACTGTGGTGTCTGTCTACCTGTGTGTCTTTTGTTTTTACCTGTTGTGCTACCCGTGTGTGTGTCTACCGTGTTCTTTCTGTCTACCTGTGTTTCTTTCTGTCTACCGGTGTGTCTGTCTTTCTGTCTACCTGTGTGTGTCTTTCTGTCTACCTTTTGTGTTGTCTTTGCTGTCTACCTGAGTGTCTGTTTTTTTGTCTACCTGTGTGTCTTTCTGTCTACCTGTGTGTCTTTCGGGTCTACCTGTGTGTGTCTTTCTGTCTACCTGTGTGTGTCTTTGTCTACCTGAGTGTCTTTCTGTCTACCTGTGTGTCTGTCTACCTGTGTGTCTTCTGTCTACCTATGTCTGTCTTTCTGTCTGCTTGTCTGTCTCAGAGCCACTCTAATCCCATAAGGCTCATACAATGCCTGGGAAAAGAATAGGGAGGCACAATACTGTGTCTGGATCAACACACAAATAACCCAGACACAGGAGAATGAAACTTGTGACATCTCATTATTGGTACAAGTCGGACCGAAATGTCATCATTAGTTTCATTCTCCCATGTGTGGTTTATATGTGCATAGTGCCTGGGAAAAGGGAGGTAATCAGGTTTGATCCAAGGGAAAGTAGATCCATTCCCTTGGATCATGAGCCCTTCATTATGAAAATGCTCCTTCCTTGAAGGGTCTTTAGAGAAGTGTTTTATCTTGGGATATATTTTCTCCAGTAGTGTTACTGTTCAACTCTGTGAGTGTTTAAACATATAATCAGTAAAGTTGTGTGTCAGCAGTTGTCGGAGCATCTGGAGAAGAAGGAAGCTGTTCTCTCTGAAGTTCTCTCAGCTGCTAATCTGGATCCCACCTCATTTAACCACGTCAGCCACCAACTAGAGGTATATATTGCATCCATTATAAAAAAAAAAAATGTCGAAAGATAAGAATATTTATTATTATTATCAGTGGTCAATGAAAAACACTTTAAGAAAGTAAGATCTTTATTTTATGAGGTTACTAACAATGGAGCTTTATATAGCTCCACTATGGGTGAAGCATTGTAAAACAAAGATTTTCCTTCCCTAAATTATTACATTCATGGGAAAAGAGGAAAGCTCATAGAGCTGGGGTAACAGTAGGCAATTATATTTGATCCTAGGAAAGGAAGGTATATTAGATTCTATGGACCAAGATCCCCTAACCAGCAATAAAGCACTTTCCTTGCCTTGATGGGGAATTTTAATGCTGTCACTTAGGAATCCTTAGTTTTCCATGCTCTGTCTACAACTGTTTAACCAGTTCATAAATAGTGTTTTACTCTCACTTGTCAGCCTTCCTCTTTGTCAAATCAAACACAATTATCTCTTTTCCCTCTAGACACTGAATAACCCCCATGGATTTAGTGGTTCCCAGTGAAGACATAGGTAATTGTTCCACTAAATTTTTAAATTTGAACTGGTAGCCCGCCCAGCTACCACACATGAGTTTAAAGATGGATTAATGAAAATGTCTATGCCGTAATTTATGACATTTAAAGTGCCTCAGAGTAGTTACTATTATTATTGCCATTGGCTTACTATGTTCACTGAGTTTCATCATTGCTAACTTGGCATTTAAAGTAAGAGTCTTACAACTCCTCTTTTTATCACAACTACCCTTAGATGCCATTGTAACTGATAGAGAACAAGAGAAATGCAAAGAATGTAAACAAACTGAGAGGGAACGGATGGTGGGAGGTCAAATTAACGCAGTTCATAAGCGTTCATTTTGCATAATGCACATGTTTAAGCTTTTTCCCCACAATACAAACACCTTACAGTGTATACAAGTTATCTTCACATTGGTGCAGTATAATAAATAATAGCAACACTCCCATTCTCGTGCAACACATCATTTTTAGAGCAAATGATGCTATGAGTGAAGACATGAAGGAGATATTTTTCTATAGTTACCCCCTAGTAATACTATACTGTATACAGCTTCTCTAGTGTTAGATTAAAGAAAACATAATTCTTGCCATCTCTCCTACAAGCCAACATTTAAAGCTCCCCACAGCTAGCGAGACACTCTTAGTGATTTTAATGTGTACCTGCATGCCAGCACTGTGTGTAAGTTTATTTAGGTACAGGTACACATAAGTACAATTATCAGAGTATACATAAAATATGCTTTAACGTTAAAACGACTTGAAATTTTTAAAGTTTTCAGACATGATTGCAGAGCTCACGATGATGTAAACAGTGGCGTGCAGATGCCATAATAGTAATCAGGGAGCCGTATAACTGAATTTTTGGTTGTAATTTGAAATGTCTGTATTAGTAAATTGCCATAAAGCAGGGCCTTCCTATATGTGTATATCATTTCCTGATCCTAGGTATGATAAACTACACCTTGAAGAGGGTACCTTGATGCCAGTGAAGGATTCTTAATCCAAGGAATTTAAGCTATCCCCTGGAATCAAACTGATTACCTTTATTTCCCAGGCCCTATATGACCTCCATATGGGTTTAGTGCTTTCCCATAAATATAAGCGTCCAATAGGGACTGACATATATGACGAGTATAGTCTGTCTAATCATACAGAGTAATACGCTCATTCATTACAGACAATTGTTGACGAGAAAAATCAACTAGTTGGAGGCTTGCGTGAAGAAGTAGCAACTCTGCGACGTATGTACACAAACCTCATGGATAAATATCAGTCTACCCTCAGAAGCAATGCCAAACCAAAGACTACTACTAAATTTCCCAACATTTCAATATAAACCCAATCTGTCAATCACTCCAGCATTGCTGGATTTAAATGGTGTGTTGCCAAGACTAGTGAAGAGATGTGATACAGAGGAAGCTTTTATTGGGACAACATTTACAGCTTTATCAAGTCACACAGAATGCATGCATATACTGTGTTTAAACTCCTTGTGGGGAGTAAGAGGTGAGGTGAGTGTAATCATTAATGTCTGATGAATCTTCCATGAAGTTTTGCAAGAGATACACTGGTCAGTGTTGTTCAACTGTCTCCTGGTTTCTGGCTGGCACATTTGGCCTAATCTTGTGCAACTCTAGTGCCAAAACTTTCTCTGAGGAAACAACTGGTAACTCTAACAAGACACATTTGTAGTAACTAGTATATTTAATGAGGAATTGTTTTGGCCACAAAGGGCTTTATCAAGCCAGTATAGAGAATAGAAAATACTGGATATAGATAGTGAATCAGGTCAGCTGCTGCATGCATTGGAAGGCAGAGCTACTAGGCATGGCTGTGTTCTGCTTTAATAGGATGTGTAAAGCAAATATTTCCAAAACCATAGAACTGCCTGTGCTTTGAGTGGTGGAGTTGATAGTAGCAATGAAAGCAAATTCCAATTAGAATCTGCAACTTAGGCCAAGTTTCTTGGTGACAAGCTTGGCACTTAGGAAGTCTATGAGATGGTTACTTCGTGTTATGGTACAGGCATTAAGTGGTTCCTTTGGCTAGTGTACTTATGTTCACTGGTGTCTTTGATTCTCGTAGATGTTTTCACCATGTATATTTTCCCCCACATTAGATGGTGTAAGTACTATCTTTAGATTCACTGTGTTGTGCATTACATTCTAGTTTGTTACTATGTTCTTAATGGTGTTGAAAGTCATATTGGCTATGCAGGTCTTTTATCAATAAGATTATAGACATTCTCAGAGCCATCCCAACAGGAGAGCAATGTACCTGTCAGGAGTCTTTTAGTGGTGTGTAAGACCTTAAGAGCCTTTCTCCCTCAGTCATTGATGTAATGTGTTGAGTACTGAAGGTTGGAAAAGCTTCAGTGTATACAACTGCAATCTTTGAGGGAGAGCTTGATATTCAATAAGCTCTTAACAACCTATAATGACTCTTAGTACATGGGTCATGGTGTAATGGGTAATGTGGTTCATCCTTGTTCATGGGTTTCCTGCAAACTTTGAAATCTAAATTGTGGCCATTCCTGCAAAGTAAATTATGAAAGAGTAGGCAATTATTCTGTTCCTTCTCCATGGTAAATGTGATGAGAGGTTTCCATGGAGTTGGTGAGACGCAAAGTGGTGTCCAGATGGCTAGATACAATTATCCATATAAACTGTGTTCTCTCTCTGAAGATGTATAGCCTGGAGGAAAGCTGTACACCTCCAGAGATAACATGGCATTATGTGGATAACATCCTGGTAATCACACCTAGACATCTGGACACCACTGCACTTCTCAACATCAGCTCCAAGTTCACCATGTAGGAGGAAAAGAATAATTACCTACTCTTCCCAGTTTACTTTGCAATAATAGCCAAAAATTGGATTTCAGAGCCTACAGGAAACCCACAAATAAGGATCTTCTACACTCCTATCATGAACCCACATACTAAGAGAGGAATCATCATAGGCTTTTCAGAGCTTATAAAATTTCAAACCCTGCATTCCTTGAAGAATGTAGTTGTATACACAGGACCTTTTCCAAACTTCAGTACTCACCACATTTAATCAGCGATTTTAAGAAAGGCTATGAAGGTCTTAACACATCATTGGTCTCCCAATTCAACAGGGTTCTGAGAAAGTCAACTACTTTATTGTTAAAAGACCTTCATGGCCAGCATGACTTTTAACACCACCAACATATTAACAAATAGGAATGCACAACACACAAAACTGAAAGCTAGTATTTACACCACCCATTGTGGGAAAGTATACATGGTGAAAACACCTAGGAACATCAAACAACGTACCAGTGAATGTTAGCAGAATTGCCAGAAATTACCTAGCACCTCTAACACCCATAACCATCTCATGGATTTCCAAAGTGCCAGGCTTGTCACCAAGGAATATGACCTGTGTCACAGATGCTGTCTGGAATTTGCTCTCATTGCTACTACCACCACCACTCAAAACACAGGCAGTCTTATGATCTAGGAAATACTTGCCACACACATCCTGTCTAAGCAGAACACAGCCATGCCTAGCTCTGCCTTCCAGTGCATGCATTACCTGACCTGACCCATTACACATATCCTGTGCTTTCTATTCTCTCTATTGGATTGATCAAGCATTTTATGGCCAAACCATTTCCTCATTGAATGTTATAGTTATGTGTTTTGTTGTTATTACCAGATGTTTCCTCAGAGAAAGTCTTGGCACTAGAGTTGCCCGAGATTAGGGCAAATGTGCCAGCCAGAAACCAGGAGACAGCTGAACAACACTGACCAGTGTACTTCTTGCAAAGCTTCAGACCTAAAATTCATCAAAATGATTACACTCCTTCCTCTCTCCAAGAAGTACATGTATGAGAGCATTTTGCCAAGCTTGATTCCTTCATTACAACAATACCATAAATGAGACTTAATATCTTTGTTTTCATTAGCATTTCTTCTTTTGTATAATAGCTGAAGTAAATTTCTTAGGTATGCCTGTGTTTACTCTTTCCTGAAGACTTCTGTGAATTACTAAAGTCATTGGGGAATACTACACCCATAGGAATGACTGTCTGTGGAAGAGTAACAGACACAATTGTAGTGAAAACATTTCTTTGTACAATGCTCAACACTGGTCTTTTTCAAGTACTTAACAGACATGAGAAACTATGGCTTAAATAGTCCAGAGGGAGTGACTATCACTTGTTCAGGTAACATATGTTTGGATACAAGTTAAACCACTCTTGGTGTGGGAGGTGCACTGTTGGAGGCCCTGCTGGCCTATGTTCAGTTTACCAGATTT
>NC_069488.1:10772606-10787606 GCF_026875155.1 Cherax quadricarinatus
GCGGCAGCGGCGGCAGCGCGGCAGCGGCGGCAGCGGCGGCAGCGGCGGCAGCGGCGGCAGCGGCGGCAGCGGCGGCAGGGGCGGCAGCGGCGGCAGCGGCGGCAGCGGCGGCAGCGGCGGGCAGCGGCGGCAGCGGCAGCTTCATCATCAACAATCTGTTCTTTAGGTTTTGGTTGAACAGCAAACTGGGTGTGTGTACTCACTTGTTTGTGGTTGCAGGGGTCGAATCACAGCTCCTGGCCCCGCCTCTTCACTGGTTGCTACTAGGTCCACTCTCTTCCCTGCTCCATGAGCCTTATCATGCCTTTTCTTAAAGCTATGTATGGATCCTGCCTCCACTACATCACTCTCCAGATTGTTCCACTTCATGACAACTCTGTTACTGAAGAAATACTTCCTAACATCCCTGTGACTCAGCTGAGTCTTCAACTTCCAGTTGTGACCCCTTGTTGCTGTGTCACATCTCTGAAACATCTTGTCCCTAGCCACCCTGTCAATTTCTCTCAGTAATTTATATGTTGTTATCATGTCCCTCCTTATATATATATATATATATATATATATATATATATATATAATATATATATATATATTATATATATATATAAAATATATATATATATATATAGAAAATTGAAGAGGGCAACACAGTGGGGGCAATCAGAATTATTACCAGTGAAGATACAGTTGCTCCCAGGGATGCTGACACGGCTGAAGCACTTAGAGGAAAGCACCCTGCCAGGGAAACCAGTGCCACCAACAGTTCCAACACCTCTGTCCCCACTATGGAACCATTGATTGTGGAAGACTCAGACATTTACAAAGCAATAATGTCGTTCCCATCTGGCTCTGCTGGGGGTTACACTGGAATAAGGCCACAGCATTTAAAGGAAATGGTTAATCCAGTTATTGGGGAAATTGCAGAGACACTGCTTTCAGAGATCACAAGGTTCGTCAACAATTCCTTGGCTGGCCTGATTCCTGATGAAATTAGACCTTTCTTTTTTGGTGCAACACTTTGTGCACTTAAAAAGAAGGATGGAGAATTCGGCCAATTGCAGTAGGCAACACATTACGCCGCCTCGTATCCAAAGCTGCTGTCCGAAGTATTCGTGCACAGGCAGCCATGATGCTTCAACCAAACCAGCTTGGCTTTGGGGTCTCTCAAGGAAGTGAAGCAGCGGTTCATGCAACAAGGGCATATATCAACCACCTGCCTGAGGACAATGCAGTGGTAAAATTAGATTTCAAGAATGCGTTCAATCTCCTGAAAAAGAGACGTGGTATTAGCAGCAGTACAAGAACATTTCCTGGTCTCTTCCCTTTTGTTTCAGCCGGGTATAGCAAGGAATCAATGCTTCTCTTTGGAGAGCATGAAATTACATCATCGGAGGGTGTCCAACAAGGAGATCCTCTTGCACCATTTCTCTTCTGTATAGCAGTTAGGGAAATCACAGTCAGACTGACCAGCGAGCTAAACATCTGGTTCCTAGATGATGGCACACTAGCAGGTACAAAAGAGTCCCTCCTACATGACCTTACACAGGTAATGACACGGGGACAGGAAATGGGTCTCATCCTGAATCCATCCAAATGTGAAATCATCTCCAGTCAGTCAACAAGTGATAAATGCAGTGAGATCAAAACTACCAGGAGCAGCAGTCATTGCCCCCACAAATAGTGTCTTGCTAGGAGCACCTCTGGGAAGCAATGTCATTGACACAATTCTCAGGAAGAAATTGGAAGAGTTAAGGAGAATGGAACAACGAATAGGCAATCTGGACACCCACGATGCCTTGTACCTTCTCACAAAGTGCTTGAGTCTGCCCAGGTTGACATATTTCCTAAGATGTGCACCTTCATATGATAACCCTTTATACTGCACGAATATGACAGTATTCTGAGGCAGATTTTTACGAAAGTACTTAACCTTACTCTAGAAGACGGGCAGTGGAACCAAGCTACACTTCCAGTCAGACTAGGAGGCATTGGTGTCCGCAAGTCATCACAGATTGCGTTAACCTGTTTTTTCTGTCCTCGTGTATTGCATCCAGAGAGCTTGTAGCAGCGATTCTCCCTGAACATCTTAGGGACACGATTGGAGCCCAGGACCAAAAATTCATTGACGGAGCAATGATCTGGGATAATCTAACGGGCTCAGAAACCAGACCTGCTCCCCCCAACAACTACAAACAATCGCACTGGGATGGTCCAATAGTGGAAAATATAGCCTCAACGATGCTTCAGAGTGTGTCAGGGAAGGAATAGAGCCCGCCTCCTGGCAGTGAGAGCCCCTCATGCTGGGGACTTTCTGTTGGCTGTTCCCCAACTCCAGCCTTGGCACACGCCTCGACCCACAGACCATCCGCATCGGTGTTGCCCTTCGACTTGCCGCCCCTATTCTCGCCGAACACAGGTGTATTTGTGGCAGTGAAGCAGCAGACCGATTCGGGTACCATGGTCTTGTGTGCCGTAAATCCGAGGGAAAGAGTTGCAAGACATGAGGGGGTTAATAACATTATCAAGAGGAGCCTCACAACAGCTGGATGCCCAGCAGTAAGGGAGCCACCCCAACTATGCAGATCTGACGGCAGCCAGAAGCGTCCAGATGGTATCACCCTTCAAGCCTGGACAGATGGGAAGCAGGTGGTGTGGGACTATACATGTGCATCTACCTTGGCTGATACCTATCTCCAATACACCAGGGAGGAAGGAGGGGCAGCTGCCAGCTTTAGGGAGTCCCAAAAGTCTAGAAAATATGGAGAACTTGCCCATCATTATATGTTTGTTCCATAGGCTCAGAGACCCTTGGCTCATGGGGAAAGAGTGCATCTAATTTCCTTAAGGAGCTGGGAAAAAGACTCATCAGGGTAACTAGGGATCCCAGGGCAGCTAGTTTTCTGTTCCAGCGGCTCATGCGGCTGTTCAAAGGGGTAATGCATGCTGCATTTGGGCACACGCCCCAGCTCTTTGGAGCTGGATGAGATTTTCGCCTTATAATCGGTGATACATACGTAACAACAAGTACCGTAAAATGCCACCTTTATATCAACAATGTATCTCTTAAATCTTCTGTGCCATATTATGTAATAAAATATTCCTATTGGTAAATATATATATATATATATTATATATATAATATATATATATATATATATATATATATATATATATATATATATATATATATATATATATATATATATATATATATATATATATATATATATTATATATATAACTCAGGTCTTAGATTAAAACCACTTTATGTACCCAGCATTCAAAAGTGGATAAAATTTGAAAATACACAATACTGTATATGTATGTGCCAGAAATGTTCATGCATGCTAGTGCCTTACTTTGTGCTCAACAATATTTTGTTACATGTAAACTACACATTGTATACTACGAAAAGATATAAAAACAATGATTTGATTTTGATTCCGAATAGCACAGGACATGTAGACTGGTAGGCACTACAACGTATGGAACGTCTACCAGACATATATTCTGCCACAGAGCAACAGATGTTCAAAATAGCTCTGTCAGATGTTAGTTAGGTCTGGGAACCATATGTTAAAGATTATTTAAGCAACACACGAGGCTTCGTACAACGTGTCGTTATGCACAACATTGTTCCTGTTGGTGGAGTATATCTGGCAGGCATAATCACCTGTTATTCAGTTCTTTCATGATGTTCTGTAATAACTTTGTGTGATGGTGACCGTACAATGCACTCATGTGATCAATATTTTTCCCAACTCTGTGTTGCCCTCCTTCTCCCGGACTCCAGCTGTGTCCACAAGATGTCTTGAAGGTAAATAACGAGGAAGCCCTTACAACTCCACCTTCCAAGTGTCCTCACAACTCCACCTTCCAAGTGTCTTTACAACTCCACCTTCCAAGTGTCCTCACAACTCCACCTTTCAAGAGTCCTCACAACTCCACCTTCCAAGTGTCCTCACAACTCCACCTTCCAAGTTTCCTCACAACTCCACCTTCCAAGAGTCCTCACAACTCCACCTTCCAAGTGTCCTCACAACTCCACCTTCCAAGAGTCCTTACAACTCCACCTTCCAAGAGTCCTCACAACTCCACCTTCCAAGTGTCCTCACAACTTCACCTTCCAAGTGTCCTCACAACTCCACCTTCCAAGAGTCCTTACAACTCCACCTTCCAAGAGTCCTCACAACTCCACCTTCCAAGTGTCCTCACAACTTCACCTTCCAAGTGTCCTCACAACTTCACCTTCCAAGTGTCCTCACATCTCCACCTTCCAAGAGTTCTCACAACTCCACCTTCCAAGAGTTCTCACAACTCCACATTCTAAGAGTTCATTCACATCACCTCTATATCCCACCATCAATCTTATTCTCATCTTTCTCTCTGCATCTTTCTCTCACCTTCTACACAATGGAAAAATAAACACAGATTCAGTATAATACCATCCTTCATTGACTAAGTATCGCCCCACACAGTGGACTTTATCAAGTCACAAACACATCTTGATAAACGAACACACAGGTATTTTATACCATTTATCGCCATTCTTCTGCACATTTATGTCACCCTCTTCTACATCTCTCATCATCCTTTACATCAGTTATTAAAACAAGCACTGATCCTGTTTCAGTCACAAGTAGGGTCGTGGGTCGTGGGTCGTGGGTTGTGGGTCGTGGATTGTGGGTCGTGGATTCTGAAATATTTCTTCCCCGTGAGCTGTTTTTGAACATCTCTGAGTTTATTTGGCTCTTGAATGATGATTGTTACTCTGGTCGAATGATTGTAGATTGCTATGTGTTTAGCAAGGATTATTGTGCTGCTGATTCTTGCAGCACACGGGTGTTGATCAGCTCAAGGAACCTTGCAAGTCCCGGTATAAGTGTCGTAAGTAATATCTTGCTTGGACGAATTAAGTCGCCAATGAATTAAGCGACTTTGCATAAAAAAATGTAAAACAAAGTGTACAATCTTGGGGGTTATAAAAACACATGTTTCAACCTTAAGGGAACCAGTATTGTCCCAAAAGTTTCGTCTGGGCAGCGCCTCTTTAGTCGAATACAAGTGTATTATAACACCGGGGGACCATTTTAAGAATTTTGAAGGTAATCTTGAGGTGTTCAGGTTTCTCAGCCTGATAGCGAGTGGGTTTGTCCCCTTAGGTTTTTTCAGCAGATAAACCCCAGAGACCCAAAATGCTGGACCTGTGTCGGGAAATCATGAAAATTATCATTAATTCAAATTTGTTTTAAATATAATAGGGGGTCTGGGTGATGTTCTGGGGCGGTCCGGGTGCTCCCCCGTAGCACCCGATATTTTTTTTTTTTTTGGGGGGGGGGGAAAGGGCCCCCTTTCTTTTTAAAAGTTCCCCCCAAAGGGAAAAAGTCCCGGAGGACTTTTTTAAAATTAAAAAAGAGTCTTCGAAAAATTTTAGCGGATCATCAAAAAAACTGGTTCTTTTGGGTGTTTTAAACCAAAATTTAACTTTAAAACCCCCGCGAGTATACTGTTTTTAAATGTACAGCAGATTAAAAAATTTTTTATATAAAAAGATGGTTTTTTTCACCAAAAAAAGGGTACTTTTTAAAAAATGAAGACAGTTTAAATTTTTAAACCCGATGAAATCCTTTTCCTGTTTAAACCCATTTCCCCTTTCCCCCCATCTTTTCTCCCCTTTTTAAAATTTTTCCCCTTCCGTTCTTCCGCTTTCCTTTTCCCTCTTTCCCCCCATCCCTCTCATTCCCATAAACCCTTCCCTACCTTCCTCCTAATTCCATCTACCTTCATTAAATTCCCTCCCTGTTTTCCCCCGTTCTTAAAATTTTTTCCCCCCCTCAAAACCCTTCCCCTCTCTTCCCTGCCTTCCCTGCCTCCCTCCTCCCCGCCCCCTGCCCCCACTCAAAACCCTCATTGGTCTTGGATAATGCGTAGTGAGTGAGGTCCCCTTAAACGGTCAGGGGGTTTGTTCTCTTTGGGCTTTTTCTGTTTCCCTTTCCTCTCACGCCCACCTGTCTTTCCCTCCCCCCCCCCCGCCGCCCACTGTCGGGTTTGCAAACCTGGGGGAGAGAGATACCTTAACTTCCCTTTAAAACCTGGGGGAAACAACAAACCTAAAAGCCCAAGAATTTAAAAACCACTGTAGTAAGGCCCCCTGGGCCAGGGTAGGGAGGTCAACTCACACTCCAAAAAATTTTCCCCCTCAGGGACTTGTTTCCCCCCGGAAAATTTATAAAAACCACCCCAAAATTCCTCAAATTACTTTAAAAAGCCTGGTTTTTTCAACATACAAAAAAAAATTTCGGCCCCCCGAGATAAGGCCTTCTTCAGCTGTGTGAAAAAGAAATATACACTAATAATAATAACCCACATGAAGACAGAAACTCAGGAGATTAATTAATTTATATATTTCGACCCCCTTCTAGGATCCTCTTCATTTGCTAAAGAGGATCCCACAATAGGGTCGAAATATACAGACCAAGTGTTTATTACACTTTAGCTATCCATAGAGTAATAATTCTAACTATATAGTATGGAGGACTTGAATGTATTTAGATATTTGGGAGTGGACATGCCAGCAGAGGGATGTATGAAAGACCCACAGAATAGCCGAGGGAAAGAGGGTGGGTGGTGTGTTGAGGCATCTGTGCAAAGAAAAGAGTGTATATATGAAGGTAAAGACTAATATAGAAGAATATAATGGTACCAGCACTGTTATATGGGTGTGAAGTTTGGGTTTAAAACGTTGCAGCGAGGAGGAGGCTGGAGGCAGCGGAAATGTCATGTTTGGAGGGATGATGAGGGTCGTTGAGGTGGTTTGAATATTTAAAGAGAATAGAGCAGGATAAGATTACCACGAGAGTGTATAAATCTGGGGTGAAGGGAAGGCATTAGTAGACACTTCGTTTGCACCTGACTCCAACCATGTTAGATTAAGGTGAGTGAAGTCAAGCAGTTTTCTGGCTTGACGTGCTGTTGGAGTCCGAGCACTGTAACGTTTATGAAGGGACTCACAGAAACGGTTAGCCAAATTTGAGTCCTGGAGGTGGAAAGTACAGTGCCTGCACTCTGAAGGATGGGTGGGGATGCTGTACTTCGCAGAATCACTGTAACTGTGACATCACACTTACGGCAAGACAGCTATTGACTGAATGATGGTAAATATTATCTTTTATTATACGAGTCACCTACCTTGATCAGAGAGGGGCGGAGCTCTCAAAAATAGAGGTCAACTAGGCTGTTGTTATCTCAGTCAGAGTTTGAGAGCCTCTCGCTTATCAACTTAGCTTCACACTTTATTTTAGTGATAGCTTTAGCTTATCTAGCTTAAATCATATCCATTATGATAAAGAAGCGACCTCTATAACTCTCCAGAAAGTGAAGAGTATTATCTATACACTTAAAGTCATATGCCAGGTTTTCATGATATTCCCAACAAATCTTTATATTGCCTCACCATTTTCCTCTCATAGGATATTTGAGTTCTAATGGAGCATAAAGAGATTTCGGAGGCAGTTTTAGATAGTTTGGGTTTCTTATGTTTGTCTGTTGACTCAGAGGTAAGGAGGAAGCAGGAAGAAATGAGGAACGAAGGAAGGAAGAAAGAAGGAAGGAAGAAAGAAGGAAGGAAGGATCGAGACTACATGAAAAAAATAGGATGGGTGTGAAGTGGTGAGAGCACTATCACCATCCTTCTTGTAATCCTGCCACCCACCCTAGATGGAGTAATTAATCTCCTTGATAACACCGTGAATTAAACCACTTAACGTGATGGGGATGGAAGGAGCGGGATGGAAGGGAGAGAGGGAGGGAGGGAAGATGAGGGAGTTTTAGATTTTTGGGAATAAATAATTCTGTGAACGACAGCAGTGTGTTGCTACACTATTCTGTATGATAGTTACATTGTGGGAACACCAGAGGTGTGTTGCTACACTATTCTGTATGATAGTTACATTGTGGGAACACCAGAGGTGTGTTGCTACACTATTCTGTATGATAGTTACATTGTGGGAACACCAGAGGTGTGTTGCTACACTATTATGTATGATAGTTACATTGTGGGAACACCAGAGGTGTGTTGCTACACTATTATGTATGATAGTTACATTGTGGGAACACCAGAGGTGGGGTTGCTACACTATTCTGTATGATAGTTACCCTTGTGGGAACACCAGAGGTGTGTTGCTACATATTCTGTATGATAGTTACATTGTGGGAACACCAGAGGTGTGTTGCTACACTATTCTGTATGATAGTTACATTGTGGGAACACCAGAAGTGTGTTGCTACACTATTCTGTATGATAGTTACATTGTGGGAACACCACAGGTGTGTTGCTACACTATTCTGTATGATAGTTACATTGTGGGAACACCAGAGGTGTGTTGCTACACTATTCTGTATGATAGTTACATTGTGGGAACACCAGAGGTGTGTTGCTACACTATTCTGTATGATAGTTACATTGTGGGAACACCAGAGGTGTGTTGCTACACTATTCTGTATGATAGTTACATTGTGGGAACACCAGAGGTGTGTTGCTACACTATTCTGTATGATAGTTACATTGTGGGAACACCAGAGGTGTGTTGCTACACTATTATGTATGATAGTTACATTGTGGGAACACCAGTAGTGTGTTTACCTGGAGTTTACCTGGAGAGAGTTCCGGGGGTCAACGCCCCCACGGCCCGGTCTGTGACCAGGCCTCCTGGTGGATCAGAGCCTGATCAACCAGGCTGTTACTGCTGGCTGCACGCAAACCAACGTACGAGCCACAGCCCGGCTGGTCAGGAACCGACTTTAGGTGCTTGTCCAGTGCCAGCTTGAAGACTGCCAGGGGTCTGTTGGTAATCCCCCTTATGTATGCTGGGAGGCAGTTGAACAGTCTCGGGCCCCTGACACTTATTGTATGGTCTCTTAACGTGCTAGTGACACCCCTGCTTTTCATTGGGGGGATGTTGCATCGTCAGCCAAGTCTTCTGCTTTCGTAGTGAGTGATTTTCGTGTGCAAGTTCGGTACTAGTCCCTCTAGGATTTTTCAGGTGTATATAATCATGTATCTCTCCCGACTGCGTTCCAGGGAATACAGGTTTAGGAACCTCAAGCGCTCCCAGTAATTGAGGTGTTTTATCTCCGTTATGCACGCCGTGAAAGTTCTCTGTACATTTTCTAGGTCAGCAATTTCACCTGCCTTGAAAGGTGCTGTTAGTGTGCAGCAATATTCCAGCCTAGATAGAACAAGTGACCTGAAGAGTGTCATCATGGGCTTGGCCTCCCTAGTTTTGAAGGTTCTCATTATCCATCCTGTCATTTTTCTAGTAGATGCGATTGATACAATGTTATGGTCTTGAAGGTGAGATCCTCCAACATGATCACTCCCAGGTCTTTGACGTTGGTGTTTCGCTCTATTTTGTGGCCAGAATTTTTGTACTCTGATGAAGATTTAATTTCCTCGTGTTTACCATATCTGAGTAATTGAAATTTCTCATCGTTGAACTTCATATTGTTTTCTGCAGCCCACTGAAAGATTTGGTTGATGTCCGCCTGGAGCCTTGCAGTGTCTGCAATGGAAGACACTGTCATGCAGATTCGGGTGTCATCTGCAAAGGAAGACACGGTGCTGTGGCTGACATCCTTGTCTATGTCGGATATGAGGATGAGGAACAAGATGGGAGCGAGTACTGTGCCTTGTGGAACAGAGCTTTTCACCGTAGCTGCCTCGGACTTTACTCTGTTGACGACTACTCTCTGTGTTCTGTTAGTGAGGAAATTATAGATCCATCGACCGACTTTTCCTGTTATTCCTTTAGCACGCATTTTGTGCGCTATTACGCCATGGTCACACTTGTCGAAGGCTTTTGCAAAGTCTGTATATATCACATCTGCATTCGTTTTGTCTTCTAGTGCATCTAGGACCTTGTCGTAGTGATCCAATAGTTGAGACAGACAGGAGCGACCTGTTCTAAACCCATGTTGCCCTGGGTTGTGTAACTGATGGATTTCTAGATGGGTGGTGATCTTGCTTCTTAGGACCCTTTCAAAGATTTTTATGATATGGGATGTTAGTGCAATCGGTCTGTAGTTCTTTGCTGTTGCTTTACTGCCCCCTTTGTGGAGTGGGGCTATGTCTGTTGTTTTTAGTAACTGTGGGACGACCCCCGTGTCCATGCTCCCTCTCCATAAGATGGAAAAGGCTCGTGATAGGGGCTTCTCGGAGTTCTTGATGAACACGGAGTTCCATGAGTCTGGCCCTGGGGCAGAGTGCATGGGCATGTCATTTATCGCCTGTTCGAAGTCATTTGGCGTCAGGATAACATCGGATAGGCTTGTGTTAACCAAATTTTGTGGCTCTCTCATAAAAAATTCATTTTGATCTTCGACTCTCAGTCTGGTTAGCGGCTTGCTAAAAACTGAGTCACATTGGGACTTGAGTAGCTCACTCATTTCCTTGCTGTCATCTGTGTAGGACCCATCTTGTTTTGCTACATCCTCACAACTTCTTCACAACTTAAAGTCCGGACACACCTAAGTTTCCCTTAACTTTCTCGTTAAGTCGCTTCATTTGATACTCAGTTGAGACTAACTTGAGAGAGGCAGGAAAAAACATGGATACAAGGAGCAGGTGCTAGGTAAACTAGGATACAAGGAGCAGGTGCTAGGTAAACTAGGATACAAGGAGCAGGTGCTAGGTAAACTAGGATACAAGGAGTAGGTGCTAGGTGAACTAGGATACAAGGAGCAGGTGCTAGGTAAACTAGGATACAAGGAGCAGGTGCTAGGTAAACTAGGATACAAGGAGCAGGTGCTAGGTAAACTAGGATACAAGGAGCAGGTGTTAGGTAAACCAGGATACAAGGAGCAGGTGCTAGGTAAACTAGGATACAAGGAGCAGGTGTTAGGTAAACCAGGATACAAGGAACAGGTGCTAGGTAAACCAGGATACAAGGAGCAGGTGTTAGGTAAACCAGGATACAAGGAGCAGGTGTTAGGTAAACTATGATACAAGAAGCACGTGTTAGGTAAACCAGGATACAAGGAACAGGTGTTAGGTAAACCAGGATACAAGGAGCAGGTGCTAGGTAAACTAGGATACAAGGAACAGGTGCTAGGAAAACTGGATACAAGAGCAGTGTTAGGTAACAGGATACAAGGAAACAGGTTGTTTGGTAACCTGATACATGAGCAGGTGTTAGTAAACAAGATACAGACAGGTGTTAGTAAACAGAGTACAAGAATATGTGTTAGGTAACCAGGATACAGAAACAGTGTTAGGTATACCGGGATACAAGGAACAGGTGTTAGTACAACCAGATACAAGAACGTGTTAGTAAACCAGGATACAAGGAACAAGGTGTTAGTTAAACCAGATACAAGGAATTGGTGTTAGGTAAAACCAGGATACAAGGAACAGGTGTTAGGTAAACAGGATACAAGGACAGGTGTAGGTAAACCAGGATACAAGGAATAGTGTTAGGTAAACCAGGATACAAGGAGCAGGTGTTAGGTAACCAGATACAAGGAACAGGTGTTAGGTAAACAGGATACAAGGAACAGGTGTTAGGTAAACAGGATACAAGGAATCAGGTGTTAGGTAAACAGGATACAAGGAACAGGTGTTAGGTAAACCAGGATACAAGGAACAGGTGTAGGTAAACAGGATACAGGAATCAGGTGTTAGGTAAACCAGGATACAAGGAACAGGTGTTAGGTAAACCAGGATACAAGGAGATAGGTGTTAGGTAAACCAGGATACAAGGAACAGGTGTTAGGTAAACTAGGATAACAAGGAATAGGTTGTTAGGTAAACCAGGATACAAGGAGCAGGTTGTTAGGTAAACCAGGATACAAGGAACAGGTGTTAGGTAAACCAGGATACAAGGAATAGGTGTTAGGTAAACCAGGATACAAGAAACAGGTGTTACATAAACCGGTATATAAGGAACAGGTGTTAGGTAAACCAGGATACAAGGAACAGGTGTTAGGTAAACCAGGATACAAGGAACAGGTGTTAGGTAAACCAGATACAAGGAATAGGTGTTAGGTAAACCAGGATACAAGGAAACAGGTGTTAGGTAAACCAGGATACAAGGAACAGGTGTTAGGTAAACCAGGATACAAGGAATATGGTTAGGTAAAACCAGGATACAAGGACAGGTGTTAGGTAAACCAGGATACAAGGAACAGGTGTTAGGTAAACCAGGATACAAGGAACAGGTGTTAGGTAAACCAGGATACAAGGAATAGGTGTTAGGTAAACCAGGATACAAGGAACAGGTGTTAGGTAAACCAGGATACAAGGAACAGGTGTTAGGTAAACCAGGATACAAGGAATAGGTGTTAGGTAAACCAGGATACAAGGAACAGGTGTTAGGTAAACCAAGACTAAGTCATACCAAGCCAGAACTAAGAACTAAGCTTCACCAGCGATGACACTGCTGGTGAGGTGAAGTGGAGACGGAAGAGTTTAGTAATACAAGGCCAATAAATCGACAAGGGAGATAGAACGCCAGGGAGGATAGTAGTAGTTGAGAGTGATTCCATTACTGTAACAGTGTAAACTCTTGTTCGATATTGTACCAGTGTCAAACATCTTGTTACAGTACTTTGGTAACCAGTGTAAACTCTTGTTGTCCATACATGTACATGAAACTCTGTTCCATTACTTGTATCCAGTGTAGTAAACTCTTGTCATTATTGTACCAGTGTAAACTCTTGTTCCATTACGTACAGTGTAAACCTTGTCCATTACTTGTACCAGTGTAAATCTTAGTTCTACTTGTACCAGTGTAAACTCTTGTTCACATTACTTGTACCAGTGTAAACTCTTGTCCTCACTTGTAACCAGTGTCAAACATTTGTTCCATACTTGTAACCAAGTGTAAACTTGTTCCATTACATTGTACAGTGTAAACTCTTGTTCCATTACATGTAACCAGTGTTGTAAACTCTGTTCCATTACTTGTACCAGTGTAAAACCTGGTTCCAATTACATTTGTAACCAGTGTAAAAACTCAGTGTTCAACACTTGTACAGTGAAACTCTTGGTTCCATCACTTGTACCAGTGTAAACTATTGTTCAATCATTGTACAGTGTAAACTCTTGATCCATCACTGGACAGGGTAAACTCTGTTCCATCACTTCGTACCAGTGTAAACTCTTGTTCCATTACTTGTACCAGTGTAAACTCTTGTTCCATCACTTGTACCAGTGTAAACTCTTCTTCCATCACTTGTACCAGTGTAAAGTCTTGTTCCATTACTTGTACCAGTGTAAACTCTTGTTCCATCACTTGTACCAGTGTAAACTCTTGTTCCATTACTTGTACTAGTGTAAACTCTTGTTCCATCACTTGTACCAGTGTAAACTCTTGTTCCATCACTTGTACCAGTGTAAAGTCTTGTTCCATTACTTGTACCAGTGTAAACTCTTGTTCCATCACTTGTACCAGTGTAAACTCTTGTTCCATTACTTGTACCAGTGTAAACTTCCTCTTCCTCCTCCTCCTGTTCCAGATGCCTACACATGATTTTAAATGTAAATTTCCAGTCGAAATTTAGGATAAATGGAAATATCCTGATTTTTTCTCAGACTTATCATGAGAAGCCCCTCGTCAGCAGATGTTTGTTCTCACATGTTGAGCTCCGCGCTAACATGTTGACCTCCTACCTGACATGTTGAGCTCCTCCTGACATGTTGACTCATCCCTGTACATGTTGAAGTCCATCCTGACCATGTGAAGCTCCTCCCATGAATGTTGAGCTCCTCCCTGACATGTTGAGCTCCTCCCTGACATGTTGAGCTCCTCCCTGACATGTTGAGCTCCTCCCTGACATGTTGAGCTCCTCCCTGACAGAGCTCCTCCTGACATGTTAGTCTCCTTCGCTGACATGTTAGCTCCTCGCTGACATGTTGAGCTCCTCCATGACATGACTTCCTCAGCTGACATGTTGAAGCTCCTCAGCTGACATGTTCGAGCTCCTCGTGCATGTTATCTCTCGCTGACATGTTGAGCTCCTCTCCTGACATGTGAGCTCCTGCTGACGGTTGAGCCCTCCTGTTATGTTGCTCCTCCCTGACATGTTGAGCCCTCCCTGAATGTTGAGTTCCTCCGCTGAAGATGTTGAGTCCTCCCTGACATGTTGAGCTCCTCGCGTACATGTTGAGCTCCTCGCTGACATGTTGAGCTCCTCGCTAACTATGTTGAGCTCCTCCCTGACATATTGAGCTCCTCCCTGACATGTTGAGCTCCACGCTGAGAATGTTAGCTCCTCCCTGACATGTTGAGCTCCTCGCTGACATGTTGAGCTCCTCGCTGACATGTTGAGCTCCTCGCTAACATGTTGAGCTCCTCCCTGACATATTGAGCTCCTCCCTGACATGTTGAGCTCCTCCCTGACATGTTGAGCTCCTCCCTGACATGTTGAGCTCCTCCCTGACATGTTGAGCTCCTCGCTGACATGTGAGCTCCTCCCTGACATGTTGAGCTCCTCCCTGACATGTTGAGCTCATCCCTGACATGTTGAGATCCTCCCTGACATGTTGAGCTCCTCCCTGATATGTTGAGCTCCTCCCTGACATGTTGAGCTCCTCCCTAACATGTTGAGCTCCTCGCTGACATGTTGAGCTCCTCCCTGACATGTTGAGCTCCTCCCTGACATGTTGAGCTCCTCGCTGACATGTTGAGCTCCTCCCTGACATGTTGAGCTCCTCCCTGACATGTTGAGCTCCTCCCTGACATGTTGAGCTCCTCCCTGACATGTAGAGCTCCTCCCTGACATGTTGAGCTCCTCGCTGACATGTTGAGCTCCTCCCTGACATGAGCTCCTCGCTGACATGTTGAGCTCCTCCCTGACATGTTGAGCTCCTCGCTGACATGTTGAGCTCCTCGCTGACATGTTGAGCTCCTCCCTGACATGTTGAGCTCCTCGCTGACATGTTGAAGCTCCCTCCCTGACATGTTGAGCTCCCTCCCTGAGATGTTGAGCTCCTCGCTGACATGT
>NC_069488.1:10792606-10915106 GCF_026875155.1 Cherax quadricarinatus
GACTAGAGAGTACAGGGAGACCAGAGTACAGGAGACCAGAGTACAGGAGACCAGAGTACAGGAGACCAGAGTACAGGGAGACCAGAGTACAGGAGACCAGAGTACAGGGAGACCAGAGTACAGGAGACCAGAGTACAGGGAGACCAGAGTACAGGGAGGCCAGAGTACGGGAGACCAGAGTACAGGAGACCAGAGTACAGGAGACCAGAGTACAGGAGACCAGAGTACAGGAGACCAGAGTACAGGAGACCAGAGTACAGGAGACCAGAGTACAGGAGACCAGAGTACAGGGAGACTAACAGAGTACAGGAGACCAAGTACAGGAGGACCAGAGTAACCAGGAGGCAGAGTACGGGAGACCAGAGTACAGGAGACCAGAGTACAGGAGACCAGAGTACAGGGAGACCAGAGTACAGGGAGGCCAGAGTACGGGAGACCAGAGTACAGGACACCAGAGTACAGGAGACCAGAGTACAGGGAGACCAGAGTACAGGAGACCAGAGTACAGGAGACCAGAGTACAGGAGACCAGAGTACAGGGAGACCAGAGTACAGAGGCGGCGAAGTATCGGGAGACCAAGTACAGGAGACCAGAGTACAGGAGACCAGAGTACAGGGAGACCAGAGTACAGGGAGACCTAGAGTACAGGAGACCAGAGTACAGGAGACCAGAGTACAGGAGACCAGAGTACAGGGAGACCAGAGTACAGGAGACCAGAGTACAGGGAGACCAGAGTACAGGGAGACCAGAGTACAGGAGACCAGAGTACAGGAGACCAGAGTACAGGAGACCAGAGTACAGGAGACCAGAGTACAGGAGACAGAGTTACAGGAAGACCAGATTACAGGGAGACCAGAGTACAGGAAACCAGAGTACAGGGGAGCTAGGAGTACAAGGAGAGCAAGTACAGGTAAGCCAAGTACAGGGAGACTAGAGACAGTAGACCAGATTACAGGATGACCTAGTACAGGAGACCAGGTACAGGAGACCAGAGTACAGGGAGACCAGAGTACAGGAGACCAGAGTACAGGAGACCAGAGTACAGGAGACCAGAGTACAGGGAGACCAGAGTACAGGGAGGCCAGAGTACGGGAGACCAGAGTACATGAGACCGAGTACAGAGACGCAGAGGTACGAGGAAAAACCATAGATACAGGGAACCCAGAGTACAGGAGACCAGAGGTACAGGAGACCAGAGTACAGTAACCAGAGTACAGTGAGACCAGAAGTACAGGAACTCAGAAGTACAGGGAGACCAGAGTACAGGGAGGCCAGAGTACGTGAGACAGAGTTACAGGAGACCAGAGTACAGGATACCAGAGAACATGGGGGGGGAGGGAGACCAGAGTACCAGGGGCCAAGTACGGGAGACCAGAGACTGGACACAGAGTACAGAGAGACCAGAGTAACAGGGAGACCAGATGTACAGGATCCAGAGTTCAGGAGACCAAGAGTACAGAGACCATAGTACAGGGAGAGCCAGATACAGGGAGCCAGAGTACGGGAGACCAGAGTACAGGAGACCATAGTACAGAGACCCCAGAGTACAGGGAGACCAGAGTACAGGAGACCTGATAAGTCAGGAGACCAGAGTAAACAGAGACCAGAGTCAGAGACCAGAGTACAGGGAGGCCAGAGTACGGGAACAGAGTACAGTGAGATGACCAGAGTACAGGAGACCAGAGTACAGGGAACCAGAGTACAGGATGGCCAGAGTACAGGAGACCAGATGTAACGAGACCAGAGTACAGGAGAACCAGAGTGACAGGAAGACCAGAGTACAGGAGACCATAGTACAGGGAAACCAGAGTACAGGAGACCAGATACATGAACCAGAGTACAGGGAAGGCCAGAGTACAGGAACCATAGTACGGAACCAGAGTACGGAGACCAGAGTACGGGAGACAGAGACAGGAGACCAGAGTACAGGGAGACCAGAGTACATGGAGACTAGAGTACAGGAGACCAGAGTACAGGAGACCAGAGCACAGGTAGACCAGAGTACAGGGAGACTAGAGTACACGAGACCTGAGTACACGAGACCAGAGTACACGAGATCAGAGTACACGAGACCAGAGTACACGAGACCAGAGTACACAAGGCCAGAGTACACGAGACCAGAGTACACCAGACCAGAGTACACGAGACCAGAGTACACGAGGCCAGAGTATACGAGACCAGAATACACGAGACCAGAGTACACGAGACCAGAGTACACCACTAACAGCCATCTTGATCACTCTCACTCATACAACTTTAATGTTGAAATGTATCTAAACAACGCTACTTAAACTTAGTTCCGGGTAGGAAGGAAGGAAGGAAGGAAGGAAGGAAGGAAGGTAGGAAGGAAGGTAGGAAGGAAGGAAGGTAGGAAGGAAGGAAGGAAGGAAGGAAGGAGGAAGGAAGTAAGGAAGAAGTGAAGGAAGGTAGGAAGGCAGAAGGAAGGAAGGAAGGAAGGATAAGGAAGGAAGGGAAGAAGGAAGGTAGAAGGGAAGGAAGGGAAGGAAGTAAAGGAAGGTAGGAAGGAAGGAAGGAAGGAAGGTAGGAAGGAAGGAAGAAAGTGAAGGAAGGAAGGAAGGAAGGCTTGTGAAGGAAGTAAGGAAGAAGGAAGAAAGGAAGGAAAGGAAGGAAGGTATGAAGGAGGAAGGTGAAGGAAGGAAAGGAAGAAAGGAAGTTAGGAAAGGAAGGAAGGAAGGAAGGAAAAGGAAGGTTGGAAGGAAGGAAGGGAAGGAGAGGAAGGAGGAAGGTTGAAGGGAATGAAGGAAGGAATGAAGGAAAGAAGACGTAGGAAGGAAGAAGAAGGAAGGAAAGGAAGGAAGGTAAGGTTGTGAAGGAAAGGAAGGAAGGAAGAAAGGAAGTGAAGAAGGAAGGTGGAAGGAGGAAGGAAGGAAGGAAGGAAAAAGAATGTAGGAAAGGAATGAAGGAAGGTTTGAAGGAAGGAAGGAAGTAGGAAGGAAGAAGGAAGAAGGAAGAAGGAAGGAAGGAGGAAGGAAGGAAGGAAGAAGGAAGGTAGGAAGAGGAGGAAGGTAGGAAGGAAGGAAGAAAGGAAGGAAGGAAGGAAGGAAGGTTGAAGGAAGAAGGAAGGAAGGGAGGAAGGAAGGAAGAAGGAAGAAGGTTGGAAGGAAGGAAGGAAGGAAGGAAGGAAGAAAGGAAGGAAGGAAGGAAGGTAGGAAAGGAGGAAGGAAAGGAAGGAAGGAAGGAAGAAAGGAAGGTAGGAAAAGGAAGGAGGAAGGTTGGAAGGACAAGGAAGGAAGGGAGGAAGGAAGAAGGAAGGAGGTAGGAAGGAATGAAGGAAGGAGGAAGGAAAGGAAGGAAAGGAAGAAAGAAGAGTAGGAGAATGGAAAGAAGGAAGGAAGGAAAGGTAGGAAGTAAGGAAGGAAGGTAGGAAGGGAAGGAAAGAAGGAAGAGAGGAGTAGTAAGAAGGTTGGAAAAGGAAGGAAGGAAGGTAGGAAGGAAGAAAGGAAGGAAGGAAGGGAGGAATGAAAGGTAGGAAGGAAGAAGGACAGGAAGGTAGGAAGGAAGAAGGGAAGGAGGAAGGAAGGAAGGAGGAAGGAAGGAAGGAAGTAGGAAGGAAGGAAGGAAGGTAGGAAGGAAGGAAGAAAGGAAGGAAGGAAGAAGGAAGTGAAGGTTGAAGAAAGGAAGGAGGTAGGAAGGAAGGTTGGAAAAGGAAGGTAGGAAGGAAGAAAGAAGGAAGGAAGTGTCATGCCAGTAAGGTTAGTGCAGTACGGCGGCCGACTTCCTTTACTGACGGCGCTACCCTTCCGTCCTTCCGCAGACGTTACTGTGCAAGGACTGCATTCCTGTGGCCGGAAATCCGTTCCGCCCTCCGTCCCTCCGTCCGTCCGTCCGCCGGCCTGCCTGTACTCAGTCCGCCACGTCCTTCCTTCCTTCCCTCCGTCCTGTCCTTCCTTCCATTATGTACGGCCTGCCATGCCTACCCTTCCTTCCTCCTGACTTCCTGTCCTTCCGTACGTCCGCCCGTCCTCCTTACTTGCCTGTCCTGCCTTCATCATGGTCCCCCGGATTTCTCTGTCCTTACTTCCTTCCTCCCGTCCTTCCTTCCTTACTTCCTTCCGGTGCCGGACGGACTCCAGGCCTGCCGGCCTGCCTTCACCTTGCATGACTCCTACCGTCCGTCCGTTCCTTCCTTACTTACTTCCTTCCTTGTCTCTTCCTTCCGTACTTCCTTCCTTACTGCCTGTCCATCCTTAAGGCAGTGCCGTCCTTCCATTCCTTACCTCCTTCCTTCCTTCAGTTACTTACGTCCTTCCTTACTTCCGGACGTTCCAGTACTCATTCCTTCCTTCCTTCCTTCCTTCCTTACTTCCCCTCCGCCGGTCCTTCCTTACTTCATTTCCTTCGCTTCCGTCGCTGCCTTCCCTTACATCCTTCCTGTCATTCCATCCTATCCTTACTTCCTTCCCTTCCATCCTTCCTCCTCCTGTCCTTACTTCTACCTTCCTTACGTACTTGCCTTCCTGCTTACGTCCAGTCCTGGTCCTTCCTCATTACTTACTTCCTCCTGCCTTACTTCAGTCCGTCCTTCCTCCCTTCCTTCCTTCCTTTCGTCCATTCCTTCCTTCTCTTCCTTCCGTTTACTTACTTTTCCTTCCTTCCTTATTGCCTTTCCATCCTTCCTTCCTTCTTACTATCCTTCCGTCCGGCCCCCGTCCTGCCTGCCATACTTCCTTCCGTCCTTCCTTCCGTACTTCCTTCCGCCTTCCTTCCTTCCGTCTACCTGACTTCCTTCCGTACTTCCTTCCTTCCTTCCTTCCTTACTTCCTTACCTGCCTTCCTTTCCTGCCTCCCTTGCCGTCCTTACTTCCTGTCCTTCCTTCCTTCCTTCCTTCCGTCCTTTCCTTCCTTCCTTTACTTCCTTCCATACTTCCGTTGCCGTCCGTACTTCCTTCCTTCCTTCCTTCTCTTCGTACTACCGTTCCCTGCCTTCCTTCCTCCTTCCTCCTTCCTTCCTGTCCTGTCCTTCCTTACTCCGTCCTTCCGTCCCTTCCGTTCCCTTCCTCCCTTTCCTTCCTTCCTTCCTTCGCGTCCTCCTCCCTTCCTACCTTCCTCCTTACTTCCTTCCTTCCGTACGTCGTGTCCTTCCTTCCTTCCTTCCTTCCCTTCCTCCGTCCTTCATTTCCTTCTTCCGTCCTTTCCTTCCTTACTTCCGTTGCATGCCTTTCCCGTCCTTCCTTCCTTCTGCCTGTCCCACTCAGTACGCCCCTCCGACTCTCCCTCCCTCCTTCCTCAGATTACCCCAACCACCCCCTAAACCCGACAACGCCCCTGCACAGGCGAACCACCCCCCAAACCCCATACCCCCCCCCCCTAACCCCATAACCCCGCCCCTCACACACCCAATAACCCCACCCCCCCAAACAGCCCCCGAACCCCTCCACCCACAAAAACAAGAAGACCCCCCACCCCCACAAACCCAAGTAAACCACCACCCCAAACCATGGTAAAACACACCACAAAAAACATGAACCCCTCCCCACCAAACCCAAGAACCCACGCCACCAAACCCAAAAAAACCCCCCACAAAAAGAACCATAAAACGCACAACACCAAAAACAAGAATCACACAACACAAATAACCATAAAACCCAACGCTCGCTAACACCAGTATAACACAACACAAATAAAATGTACACACAACACCTTTAACAATTAAACACAAACACCAAAAACAAGATGAACACCTCAATTATCCCCAGGAAGCCACCCCCACTGGATTACTAAACACCCAGGAGACCATGACTGCGGGAGTAACTAAACTCACCCAGAATTGACCCATGCAAACAACACACACCTTATTTCCGAGTGGGGTTAGTGTCCTGGTCACCGCAACAACACAGGCTTTGTTATCGACGGTCATTATTAAAAGGGTAAAATCACATTATGTGACTCCCCCCTGTGGGAATAAGTCATAATGATTATTTTTTTGCATTATCTGCTGAAAGAATACGTATAATATAAGAATTATATACCTGTCCTAGCATGGTGCCAGTAGGCCTCCGGCAGTGCAGCATTCTTTCATAAGTTCTTGTGTGTTTCCATTCTAGTCTGTGGAGTTCTTCGAGGATAATGTAAAAATGATGACTGAATGACACAGCCCACAATTGTGAGTGGAGGTTGTGAGGAGGTTGTGAGGGGAGGTTGAGAGGGGAGGTTGTGATGGGAGGGTTGTAAAGTTCGGGTTGCTGACGACACTGTGGGGTTTATGATGGAGGTGCTGACGACCACATCCACACAATATTGTGAGGGGAGGTTGTGAGGGAGGTGTGAGGGGAAGGTTGTAAAGGGGAGGTTGTGAGGGAAGGTTGTGGGGAAGGTTTTGAGGGGAGGTTGTAAAGGGCGTAGCTGACGACACTTGGGGGTTATGAGGGAGGGGTGGCAGACGACACAGCCACACATATTGTGAGGGTAGGTTGTGAGGGGATGTTGTGAGGTGGCGGTCGTGAGGGAGGTTGATGATTGAGTATGTGTGAGGGGAGGTTGTGAGGGGAGGTTGGAGGGGAGGTTGTTATGGATGATTTTGAGGATATTGTGAGTGGAGGTTGTGAGGGAAGGTTGTGAGGTGAGGTTTGTAGGGGAGGTTGTGAGTGGAAGGGGGGGTTGGAGGGTCTGTTGTGAGGGGAGGTTGTGAGGGGATTTGTGAGGGGAGTAGTGAGTGAAAGGATTTTAGGGAAGGTAGTGAGGGGATGTAGTGAGTGGTATGTATGTGAGGGGATGTTGATAGCGGGGGGATGTGAAGGGAGATTGAGGGAAGGATGATATGGTATGTTGTGAGTGACTTGTTGTGAGGGTAGGAAGTGAGGGTAATTAATGAGAGGGGAGTTTAGAGGTGAGTAGAGGTGTATGTTTTATGTGAAGGTTGTGAGTGGGAGGATTGGGAGGGGAGGTTGTGAGGGGAGGTAAACTCGAGTGATAGTGTGAGGATGATGTGAGGGATGAAGTGATGGTAGTTGAAAAGGCGGTGATATTTCCAGTGGGTTAAATAGTGGTTATGTAGAGATGGGCGTTGATACGACACATTGGGGAATATGAGGGTAGGTGCAGACGCCACAGTGAAAATATGGAAGGTTTTGTGTGAAGGGCGGATGATACGACACTGATTGGTTTATGAGGGGAGGTTGTGAGGGCTGGCCTGACGACACTGTCCAGGATGTCAAGCTGACATCCTGAAGTCTAGATCTATGAAAATGAATCACGAATAATGCAAACTGACAGACACTGTGTCTGGATGTGCCTGGCAATACACATGCTTACACTGTGTCAGGTGTTGACGCAAGACACAGCATCACTGTGTGCAGTGTGACGCAAGACTTGCTTCAGCTGCGTCTGGTGTGACACAAGACACTTGCTTTCACTGTGTCTGGTGTTAAAAGACACTGCATCACTGTGTCTGGTGTGACGCAAGACACTGCATCACTAGTCAGGTTGTGACGCAAACACTGCTATTCACTAGTGACAGGTGTGACGCAAGACAGCTTCATCTGCGTCTGGTTGTGACACAAGACACTTGCTTCAACTGTGTCTAGTGTGACACAAGACATCTGCTTCACTGTTCTGGTGGACACAAGACACGTGCTTCCACTGTGTGTCCATGTGTGACACAAGAACTTGCTTCACTGTGTCTGGTGTGACACAAGACACTGCTCATGTTCAGGTGTGACGCAAGACTGCTTCACTGCTTCTGGTTGTACACAAGACACTGCTTTCA
Organism: Cherax quadricarinatus; assembly: GCF_026875155.1. Taxonomy (NCBI): domain Eukaryota; kingdom Metazoa; phylum Arthropoda; class Malacostraca; order Decapoda; family Parastacidae; genus Cherax; species Cherax quadricarinatus. The sequence goes on from NC_069488.1 coordinate 10,800,333, forward strand.
CTGTGTCAAGTGTGACACAATACACTGCTTCACAGTTTGCTGGTGGGTGACACAAGACACTGCTTCACGCGTCTTGTGTTGACATCAAGCCACTGCATCAACTGTGTCCGGAGTGTGACACAAAACACTGCTTCACTGCGTCTGGTGTGACACAAGACACTGCTTCACTGTGTCTGGTGTGACACAAGACACTGCTTCACTGCGTCTGGTGTGACACAAGACACTGCTTCACTGATTCCTGGGTGATGACACAAGACACTGCTTCACTGGGTCCTGGTGTGACACAATACACTGCTTCACTGCTCTGGTGGTAGACACAAGACACTGCTTCACAGCGCGGTGTGGACACTAGACACTGCTTCAACTGCGTCTGGTGTGACACAATACACTGCTTCACTGCGTCTGGTGTGACACAAGACACTGCTTCACTGCGTCAGGTGTGACACAAGACACTGCTTCACTGCGTCTGGTGTGACACAAGACACTGCTTCACTGCGTCTGGTGTGACACAAGACACTGCTTCACTGCGTCTGGTGTGACACAAGACACTGCTTCACATTGAGTTCTAGTGTGACACTAGTACACTGCTATCACTGCGTCAGGTGTGACGCAAGACACTGCTTCACATGCGACAGGGTGTACGCCAAGACACTGCTTCACAGCGTCTGGTGTGACACAAGACACTGATTTGTATCTTCACTGCGTCTGTGTGTGACACAAGAGCACTGCAATCACTGCGTCAGGTGTGACACAAACACGCTTCACTTCGTCCTGGTGTTTACACAAGGACACTGCTTCACTGTGTCAGTGTAGACACAAGACACTGCTCCGCTAGTGTCAGTGGAGACACAAGACACTACTTCACTGTGTCTAGTGTGACACAAGACACAGCTTCACTGCGTCTGTGAGTGACACAAGACCTGAGCTTCACTGTGACTAGTGTGACACAAGACACTGCTTCACTGCGTCTTGGTGAGACACAAGAACACTGCTTTTCACTGCGGCGTGGACAGACAAGTGTTCTCCCAGACGAGTATAAATGTTAAGGTTCAGCACTTGTCACAAAGAAATCATAGCCAAGCCACGGTTTACAGTTGCTTTGGCTTGGACCAAAGCCCAAGCCCACGTGTTACAGTAGCATGTGGCTTGGACCAAAGGGCCAACCACTAGTTACAGTGGCTTGTGCTTGTACCAAAGCCAAAGGCCCACGGTTCAGTGGCTTGGCTTGGACCAAAGCACAAGCCACGGTTACAGTGGCTTGGCTTTGTGACCAACTGCCAGAATTCCAAAGAAACAAAAATAGGTTTTGTACACTGGCTTCTAGTGAGGTCAGTCCAACAAAGAAGATGCCAGGGGGATACCAATAATAGCAGGTAAATAAAGATAAAGATGGGAAAAAAGGTGGATAAAGAGGTATATATGGATAAGAAATATGTGGAAGAATAGACACATGTGCAAACACCTGGGGATCTTTATTCGAAGAACGATTCGCACAGTGGCTTGATCAGCTCAACATAGAGGCTCAAATATCCTATGTATTGAATTGACGAAAGCATTGCTTGGAGACACGTCTTCTGAACAACGATACCCAGGTGTTTCACAGGTATTGCACAGGTTTTTCCACAGGTGATGCACAGGTGTTGCACAGGTGTTGCTAATTGTATCAACTTGCGGAAACATTGTGTACCATTAATGTTAAGATTGTGTGGAGGTACAATCATGGGGCTTCACCAGTGGTATAACACAAGAGGAAACCCGAGTCCCTAACCTCCCTCAGGTGAGAGTCCCTCACCTCCCTCAGGTGAGAGTCCCTCACCTCCCTCAGGTGAGAGTCCCTCACCTCCCTCAGGTGAGAGTCCCTCACCTCCCTCAGGTGAGAGTCCCTCACCTCCCTCAGGTGAGAGTCCCTCACCCCCTCTGGTGAGAGTCCCTAACCTCCCTCAGGTGAGAATGGCCTCGCACCTCCCTCTTTGTGATAGACGCTCACCACCCTCATGTGGAGAGTCCCTCACCTCCCTCAGGTGAGATCCCTCACCTCCTCAAGTGAGAGTCCCTCACATCCCCAGGTGATATTCCCTCACCATCCCTCAGGTGAGAGCCCCTCATCCTCCCACAGGAGATGAGTCCCTCACCTCCTCGTGAGAGTCCCCTCACCTCCCTCAGGTGTAGAGTGTCACCTCACCTGCGCCTCAGGTTGGAGAGACCCTCACCTCCCTCAGGTGAAGACCACATCCTCCCTCAAGGTGAGAGTCCCTCACCTCCCTCAGGTGAGAGTCCCTCACCTCCCTCAGGTGAGAGTCCCTCACCTCCCTCAGGTGAGAGTCCCTCACCTCCCCTCAGTGTGAGAGTCGCCTCCCTCCCTCATGTGAGAGTCCCTCAACTCCCTCAGGTAGTGTCCCCCACCTCCCTCAGGTGAGAGTCCCTCACCTCCCTCAGGTGAGAGTCCCTCACCTCCCTCAGGTGAGAGTCCCTCACCTCCCTCAGGTGAGAGTCCCTCACCTCCCTCAGGTGAGAGTCCCTCACCTCCTCGCCTACAGGTGAGAGTCCCTCACCTCCCTCAGGTGATGAGGTCCTCACCTCCCTCAGGTGGAGAGTCCCTCACCTCCCTCAGTGAGAGTCCCTCACCTCCCTCAGGTGAGAGTCCCTCACCTCCCTCAGGTGAGAGTCCCTCACCTCCCTCTGGTGATGCGACAACATAACTGCAACACCAGACTGCATGCTGATAGTCCATAACCCAAAAAATAAGCGTGACTGACTCACCTGAATTCGAATTGGCAATTTGCTGACTTTTGATGAAGAATTCGAGAGAAGACCCTGACGTGTGTGTGTGTGTGTGTACTCACCTATTTGTACTCACCTATTTGTGGTTGCAGGGGTCGAGTCTTAGCTCCTGGCCCCGCCTCTTCACCGGTTGCTACTGGGCCCTCTCTCTCCCCGCTCCATGAGCTTTATCAAACCCTCTGGCTAAAACTGGGTATGGATCCTGCCTCACTACGTCATTTTCCTAGGCTATTGCAACTGCTCTATACAACTCAATGACTGAAGAAAAGTACTTCCAAATATATCTCTGACTCATTTGTGTCTTCAACTACCAATAGTGGCCTCTGTTACTGTGTCCCCTCCCTGGAACATCCTGTCTTTGAGGTCCATTCCTTGTCCTAATCCACGCAGTATTTATAATGTCGATATCAAAGTCTCCGCTGACCCTCCCTGTCCTCCAGTGTCGTCAGCCGATTCCCTTAATCTATTCTTCATAGGACATTCCCTTATCTCTGGAACTAACCTTGTCCACAAACCTTTGTACTTTCTCTAGTTTCTTGACGTGCTTTATCAATGTGCGGGTTCCAAACAGGTGCCTGCATACTCCAGTATTGGCCTGACATACAGGTGTGAACAGTGTCTTGAACGATTCCCTTACTTAGGTATCGAATGCTGTTATCAGGTTTCGCAGGCGCCCATATGCTGCAGCAGTTACTGATGATGTGTGCATCCCGGAGACATGCTCTTGTTATACTCACCCCAAGATCTTTCTCCTTGAGTGAGGTTTGCAGTCTTTGGCCACCTAGCCTATACTCTGTCTGTGGTCCTCTGTGCCCTTCCCCTATCTTCATGACTTTGCATTTGACAGGATTAAATTCGAGAAGCCATTTGCTGGACCAGGTGTCCAGTCTGTCCAGGTCTCTTTGAAGTCCTGCCTGGTCCTCATCAGATTTAATTCTCCTCATTAACTTCACATCATCTGCAAACAGGGACACTTCTGAGTCTAACCCTTCCATCATGTCGTTCACATATACCAAAAATAGCACTGGTCCTAGGACCGACCCCTGTGGGACCCCGCTCGTCACAGGTGCCCACTGTGATACATCATTACGTACCATGACTCGTTGTTGCCTCCCTGTCAGGTATTCTCTGATCCATTGCAGTGCCCTTCCTGTTATATGCACCTGATGCTCTAGCTTCTGCACTAATCTCTTGTGAGGAACTGTGTCAAAGGCCTTCTTGCAGTCCAAGAAGATGCAATCAACCCACCCTCTCTCTCGTGTCTACTTCTGTTATTTTATCATAAAACTCCAGAAGGTTTGTGGCACAGGATTTGCCTTCTATGAATCCGTGCTGATTGGCATTTATACTCTTGTTCCGTTCCAGGTGTTCCACCACTCTCCTCCTGATAATCTTCTCCATAACTTTGCATACTATACACGTCAATGACACAGGTCTATAGTTTAGTGCCTCTTTTCTGTCTCCTTTTTTTAAAAATGGGAACTACATTTGCCGTCTTCCATACCTCAGGTAGTTGCCCAGTTTCCAGGGACGTGTTGAAGATTGTGGTAAGTGGCACGCACAACATATCTGCTCCCTCTCTAAGGACCCACGGGGAGATGTTGTCCGGTTCCATTGCCTTTGAGGTATCGATGTCCCTTAGCAGTTTCTTCACCTCCTCCTCATCTGTATGTATGTCGTCCAACACTTGTTGGTGTATTCCTTGCTGGTGTCCCCAGCTGATCTGTCCCCCCAGAGTCCTTCCTGTCTCTACTGTAAATACTTCCTTAAATCTCGTGTTGAGCTCCTCACATACCTCTTGATCGTTTCTTGTGAGTTCTCCACCTTCTTTCCTCAGCCTTATCACCTGGTCCTTGACTGTTGTCTTCCTCCTAATGTGGCTATACAGCAGTTTCGGGTCAGATTTGACTTTCGATGCTATGTCGTTTTCATACTGTCGCTGGGCCTCCCCTTATCTGTGCATACTCGTTTCTGGCTCTTCTACTAATCTCCTTGTTTTCCTGGGTCCTATGCCTCCTGTACCTTTTCCATTCTCTGTTGCACTTAGTTTTTGCCTCCCTACACCTTCGGGTAAACCAAGGACTCGTTTTGGTCTTCCTATTATTTCTGTTTCCCTTGGGAACAAACCTTTCCTCTGCCTCCTTGCACTTTGTTGCCACATATTCCATCATCTCGTTTTACTGATTTTCCTACCATTTCTCTGTCCGACTGAACCTCCTGCAGGAAGTTTCTCATACCTGTGTAGTCCCCCCTTTTATAGTTTGGCCTGTCCCCTTCAGTTCCTGTTACCTTCTCCACTTGTAACTCTACTATATAATCAAACTCAGAACCACGTGATCGCTAGCTCCAAGGGGCCTCTCGTAAGTGATGTCCTCAATGTTCTGAACTGCTCAGGGTGAACACAAGATCCAGTCTTGCTGGCTCATCCTCCCCTCTCTCTCTGGTTGTGTCCCTGACATGTTGATGCATGAGGTTTTCAAGTACCACATCCATCATCTTGGCTCTCCATGTTTCGGGACCCCCGTGTGGCTCCAGGTTTTCCCAGTCGATCTCCCTGTGGTTGAAATCGCCCATTACCAGTAACTTTGCTTTGCTCGAGTGAGCTCTTCTTGCCACCTCAGCCAGTGTGTCCACCATCACCCTGTTGTTTTCTTCGTACTCCTCTCTTGGCCTCCTGCAGTTCTGTGGTGGGTTATACATCACTCCAATGACTACTTTATGTTCTCCGGACTGAATTGTACCTACAATGTAGTCTCTTTCTCCAATCATGTCTATGCCTTCCATTTCCTCAAATCCTCATCGGTGTTTTATGAGCAGTGCAACCCCTCCTCCCCTCTATACTCCTTCTATCTTTCCTCAGGATCTGATATCCCGTTGGGAAGATTTGTGTTTGTTATTGTCTCAGCGAGTTTTGTTTCTGTGACTGCTATGATGTCTGGAATTTTTCACTGATTCTTTCGTTCCACTCCTCATGTTTATTCGTTATTCCATCCGCGTTTGTGTGTGTGTGTGTGTGTGTGTGTGTGGTGTGTGGTGTGGTGTGTGTGTGTGTGTGTGTGTGTGTGTGTGTGTGTGTGTGTGCGTGTGTGTGTGTGTGTGTGTGGCACTACTCTGGAACACACTCGCTTTAACACACACTCACACACACACCACACACACACACACACCACACACACACACACTCACACACACACACACACAACACACACACACACACACACACACACACACACTTCACTCACTTCATCAAACACTACAATACACTCACAACAGACACAGACACACACCAACACCAGGATCCATCACACTCGACTCCTCCACCCTCTCTTCTACCTTCCTTTTTCCAATACCACCCAGTCCCTGACTTTACACCCACTCGAAACTACACGCTTGTTCATGCCCTCACATCCACTAAATTGTCTCCTCGACACCCCTCAAACCCACTAAATTGTCTCTTCTACACCCTCAAACCCACTAAATTGTCCCTTCTACACCCTCAAACCCACTAAATTGTCTCTTCTACACCCTCAAACCCACTAAATTGTCCTTCTACACCTCATACCCATAATTGTCTCTTCTACACCCTCAAAACCACTAAATTGTCCCTTCTACACCCTCAAACCCACTAAATTGTCCCTTCTACACCCTCACACACACTAAATTATCTCTTCTACACCCTCACACCCACTAAATTGTCTCTTCTACACCCTCACGCCCACTAAATCGTCTCTTCCACGCCCTCCTCTCCAGTCCCCACAATCTAACATAATCCTCCTGCCCAGGAGGTGGTCAGTCCCTGTCCCTGAGAGGATATTACCAGTTATTTTGGAAATAATACATATCATCAAACATCTGCAATACTCTCTTCTGGAAGCTTTCAGCTTAAATGGCTGACTTAGCTTTGAAATAGATAAAACTTTGTTTTTTGGGTTTCATTTTTTTTGGAAAAATTTTAACACACATCAACCCTGCAAACCCCCCCCCCAAAAACCCCAAAACCCCCAAAACCCCAAAAAAAAAAAAACTTTTTTAAAAAACCCCAAAAAGGCCAAACCTTTTTTTTTTTTAAAACCCCCAAAAAAAAAAACAAACCCCCCACCCAAAACTTTCACTTTTTTTTTCCTTCTAAAACTTTTTCAAAAATTTAAAAGAAAAAACCCCCAAACCGGGGTTTATAATTTTTGGGCTTACCCTTTTTATCTTTTTAACCCCCGGGGGCCCCGGGATTTAAACGGGGGAATTTAGTTTGGGGTTTCCTTGGGAATTTATTTTAATTTGTCTTTGGATTTAAAATTTTATTTGTCGGGGAGAACCCTTAAATTTTGGTTTTTAATTTAATATTTATTTATTCTTAATTTAAGATTAAATTTTGTCTTTAAGTTAGCCCCAAATTTAAAAAATCTTGGGAGGGGGAATGGGTTTTGGCCCCGGGGGAGTTTTTCCGGGTTATTTTAAAAATTTAAAATCTTTTTTAAAATTGGGGATGTTTTTTTGGGAAGTTTTTAAATTTCCTTAAAGGTTGTTTTTTTTAAAAATTTGCATAAAAAAATTTTTTTGAGGGGAAGGTTAACAAAAAAGGGGAAGTTTTCTTAATTTTTAATTTTTTAAGTATTTAAGAGTTTGGGGCCAATGGGATTTGGGGGTTTTAAAAAAAATGGCAGAATTTTCCCTTTGGATTTAAAAAAAATTGGGGTTTTTTGGGTTTTGGAAAAAAGGACCCCTTTTTTTATTAAAAACCCCATTTATTCGGGGGGTGTGGGTTTTGGGGTTAGAGTCGGGGGTTTAGTTTTTTTTCGGGTTTTAAAGTTTGGGATTTTCCGGATTTAAGTGGGAGGGTTTGGTTTGTGGGGAAAAGGGGCTTATGAAAATTTTGGGAAAAATGACCTTGGGGAGCTTGAAAATCGGGGAAAGTTTAAATTCCTTTAAATTTTTTTTTAAAAGCTTGGGAATTTTTTGGGTTTTTAACCTGGGAATAGGGCCTGTTCATTTTTGCCAAAAACCCGGTGGTTTTGGAGTTATTTATGACTTTTAGACCGGGAGGAAACCCTTGTTCTTTTTCCTAAAAATTTTACCTTCAAAAAGGGTTTTATCGGGGAAGGGAAAAAAACAAAAAAAGAAAGCTAAGTTGGACGAGGAGGGGAGAATGCTAAATTTAAGGGGGTTTTTTAGGAAAAACAATTCCAATTTGGTTGAAAAAGGGAAAAAAGGTTTCGAGAAAAGAGAAAGAAAGTCTGGGGGAAGGCTCGGGAAAATTTTTAGGGTGGTTAAAATAGAAAAAATTTAGTTGGGTTGGGATTTTAAAAAATTTAAATTTTAATTTCCCTTTGAAAAATAGTTTGGGAATGAATTTAGATTAATAAACCGGGGCAGTTGGAAAAACCCTAAAGTTTTACTAACCTTTTTTTTAAAAGAGGTAACGGGAAACCAGGAAAAGGCCTCGATTTCCAGAGGCCCAAAACCCCCCCTGGTGTGCCAAAAGGCCCAAAACCGGCTCAAAAACCCACCTTTTTAAAAACCTTATTCCCCAAAAAGTGTTCTTTCCCGGGGGGGCGTTTCAAGGCCCCTCCACAAAAAAAAAACCCCCAAAACCCAACAAAAAACTTTAAAGGCCGGGGAGGGGGAAAAAACCTTTAACCCGGGCAACCACCAAATGGTTAAGTAAAAACAAAAAAAGGGAAAAGGTAAAAAAAAACACTTTTTTAAAGGGGAACAAATTTAAAATAACAATTGACATGAAAAACCCCTAAAACTGGATCAAAGGTGTGTGGGGTGGGGCCGGGCCCAAGCAGCCTTTTAACCGTGTAACCCGGGGTAATGGGGAGTGGGGGAAAAAAGGGGGGGAAAATGGGAAATTTTAGACCGGGGGAAAAAATTTTTATGGGGAACAAAAGAAAAAAATAAAGAGAGGGGGAGAGAGGAGAGAAAAAGGGAGAAAAAAAAAAAAAGGGAGAATAAAATTGAGGGGAAAAAAAACCAAAGAAGGGTTTTTAAAAAAGAAAAGGGGAGAGGGGAGATAAGGGATAACGAGAAGGGAAAAGGGGAGGGGGAGAAAAGGGGAGAGAAGGGAGGAAGGGGGAAAAAGGGGGAAGGCGGGGAGAAAAGAAAAGGGGGGGAACAAGGAAAAGAGAGGAGAGAGAGAGGGGAAAATTGAAAAAAAAAGAGGGAGAAGGATTTAAAGCCCCCCGGAGAAAAACCCCCCGGAAGAAAGGGTTAAAGGAAAGGGAAAGAAACCCCCCGGAAGAAAGGTTTTTTAAAGGGGAAAGAGGAAGAAAACCCCCCGGGAAAAGAAAGGGAAGAAAGGGAAGAAAAGGAGGTTAAGAAGGGGAAAGAAACCCCCCGGGAAAGAAAGGGACCAGAAAGGGAAGAAACCCCCCCGGGACCTTTCACAACCCTCCCCCCTTTTAAACCAATAAACCCCTTTTTCGCCCGGGCCCAACAAACACGCCCGGGCTTACCAGTAAAACCCCACAAAACCTCGCCCGGTTTAAACCAGAAACAACCTCCCCCCGGGCTTCCCAAAGTAAAAACCTCGCCCGGGGTTTTACCAGTAAAAACCTCGCCCTGGCTTCCCAGTAAAAACCCCCGCCCGGTTTTCCAGTAAACCCTCCCCGGCCCTGGCTTACCATAAAAACCTCCCCCTGGCTTACCAGTACAACCTCGCCCTGGCTTACCATACAAAACAACCCTTCCCCCCGGGGTTTTTACCCAGTAAAAAACCTGGGCCCGGGGCTTCCCGGGTAAAAACCTCGCCCGGGCTTACCTTAAAAACTCGCCCGGGCTTACCTTTTAAAAACCTCCCCCTGGTTACCATAAAACCCTCGCCCGGGTTTTACCAGTAAAAACCTGGGCCCCGGGGTTTTTCCAGAAAAACCTCCCCCTGGTTTTACCAGTACAACCTCGCCCGGGTTACCAGTACAACCTCGCCCTGGCTTTTCCCCCATTTCCCAACCTCGGTTTGGTTTAAACCATACAACCTCGCCCGGGCTTACCATACAACCTCCCCCTGGTTCCCAAGTACAACCCTCGCCGGCTTTACCTTACAACCCCCCCCTGGCTTCCCAATACAACCTCCCCCCGGCTTTACCATACAACCTCGCCCGGGTTTTACCAGTAAACCCTCGCCCGGGCTTACCATTTAAAACCCCTCTCCTGGCTTCCCAGTACAACCTGGGCCTGGCTTACCAGTACAACCTCCCCCTGGCAACCAGTAAAACCCTGGGGCCCCTGGCTTCCCGTAAAAACCTCCCCGGGCTTACCAGTACAACCCCCCCGGTTTTACCAGTAAAACCCTCCCCGGCTTACCATAAAACCTCGCCCTGGTTTAAACCGTAAAAACCTCGTGCTGGCTTCCCAAATAAAAACCTCGCCCGGGGTTTAAACCAAAGAAAACAACCTCCCCCGGGTTACCATTTACAACCTCGCCTGGTTCCCATTCACCAACCCGTGCTGGCTTACGTCAACCTCGCCCTGGCTTACCAGTAAAAAACCTGGGCCTGGCTTACCATAAAAACCTCGCCCGGGCTTCCCAGTTCAACCTCTTTGCTGGTTTTAAAAGTAAAAACCCTCGCCCGGCTTACCATTACAACCTGGGCCCGGTTTAAACCAGTAAAAACCTCGCCCTGGTTTTACCAGTAAAACCCCCGTCTGGTTTTTCCAGTACAAACCTCGCCCTGGCTTACCAGACAACCCCCCCGGGGCCTTACCAGTACAACCTCGCCCGGGCTTACCAGTACAAACCTGGGCCGGGCTTACCAAAACAACCTCCCCCGGCTTAACCAAAAAACCTCCCCCTGGTTTACCATTTACAAAACCCTCGCCCTGGCCTTACCAGTACAACCTGGGCCCTGGCTTACCAGTAAAAAACCTGGGCCCGGCCCTTACAGTACAACCTCGCCCTGGCTTTACCATAAAAAACCTCGCCCTGGCTTCCCAAAGTAAAAACCTGGGCGGGTTACCATCCCACCTCCCCCTGGTTTACCAGTACAACCCCCCCTGGCTTTACCAGTACAACCTCGCCTGGCTTTACCGTAAAACCCTGGGCCCTGGGTTTACCAGTAAAACCCTCGCCTGGTTTACCAGTAAAACCCTGGGCCCGGGCCCTTCCCAGTAAAAAACCTCCCCGGGTTTCCCCAGTACAACCTCGCCTGGTTTAAACCGGGAAAAACCCTCCCCTGGTTTTCCCAGTAAAACCTTTCCCGGCTTACCATAAAACCCTCGCCCTGGCTTCCCCAGTACAACCTCCCCGGGCTTACCAAAAAAACCTCCCGGGGGCTTCCCAATTACAACCTCCCCTGGCTTTCCCAAGTACAACCCCCCCAGGCCCTTACCGGGACAACCTCCCCTGGCTTACCATAAAAACCTCGCCCGGCTTCCCATACAACCTCCCTTGGTTACCAGAAACAACCCCCCTGGCCCCATCAACCCCCCAAAGCTTCCCAAATACAAACCTCCCCCTGGTTCCATACAACCTCACCCTGGCTTACCAGTAAAAAAACCTCCCCTGGGTTTAAACAGAAAAAACCTCCCCTGGTTTAAACCATACAACCTTTTTGGAAAACCCGAAACAACCTCCCTGGCCCTTACCTACCCCTCAATTGGTTCCCAGAAACAACCCCATGGCTTACCATTTACAACCTAAAAAAGGGTTTTCCCAGTAAAACCTCCCCTGGCTTCCCCAGTAAAACCCCCCCTGGTTTAAACCAATAAAACCCTTCACACGGTTTTCCCAAATTACAACCCACACTGGCTTACCGGTACAACCTCCCCTTGCTTACAAGTAAAAAACCTCACACTGGCTTACCATTTAAAAAACCTTTAAACCTTGGCTTACCTTTAAAACCCTCGCCCTGGCTTCCTACAACCTAAAAAGGTTTTAATAAAAACCTCAACGGGTTTCCCAAAGTAAAACCTCACATTAGTTTCCCAATTTAAAACCCTCACACTGGTTCCAGTACAACCTTTTTTTGGTTTCCCAATTTCCCCCTCACACTGGCTTACCATTACAACCTAACAGGGGTTACCAGAAAACCCTTTTGGTTACCAGTAAAAACCCAACCCTGGCTTACCAGTACAACCTAAATTTTTAAACAAGTAAAAACCTCACATTTGCTTACCAGAAAAACCTCCCCCTTTGGTTACCAGTAAAACCTCCCCTGGCTTACCATTTACAACCTCACCCTGGTTTTACCAGTAAAACCCTTCCCCGGTTTTACAAGTACCCCCCCAAATTGGCTTACCATTTAAAAATCCCCGGGGGTTTTCCAAGTACAACCCCACCCCGGCTTACCAGTAAACCTCCCCTGGCTTCCAGTCCCAACCCCCCGGGGGGCTTCCCAGAAACAACCTCACACCGGCTTCCCAAGTAAAAAACCTCACACTGGTTTTTTAAAAAACCCCCAAAAAGTTACAAAACCTCACCCTGGTTACCAGTCAACCTAAATTTACCCTTTACAAGTCCCCCCCTTTCACCTGGCTTACAGTAAAACCTTTTTTTTGGTTTACCAGTAAAAACCTCCCGGGGGCTTACCAGTCAATTCCCCCCTGGCTTCCCAGTACAACCTCCCCGGGCCCTTACAAGTAAAACCTCAACTTGGCTTCCAGTAAAAACCTTTACCCTGGCTTTCCGTCAACCTCACCTGGTTTACCAGTACAACCTCACCGGCTTACCAGTAAAACCCTCACCCTGGCTTACCAGTTAACCCCCCCTTGGCTTCCCAAGTAAAAACCCCACCCTGGCTTACCAGTTCAATCCCCCCCCGGGGTTACCGTACAAACCTCACCTGGCCTTACCAGTCAACCCCCAAATTGGCCCTTACCATACAACCTCCCCTTTGTTTACCATAAAAACCTCCCCTGGTTTACCAGTAAAACCTCCCCTGGCTTCCCGGGAAAAACCCCTCAAACTGGCTTCCCAATTACCTCACCCTGGTTTAAAACCATAAAACCTCACCCGGGGGTTTACCAGAAACAAACCCTAAACCCCCTGGTTACCCAGTCAACTAAAAATTGGCTTACCAGTAAAAACCCTCACACGGGCTTACCAGTACCCCCTCAACTGGGTTTACCTGCCCCAACCCCTTCACACTGGCTTCCCAAAAGTAAAAACCTCACCCGGGCCCTTCCCCATTCAACCTCACCCGGGCCCTTCCCAAAATTTTTAAAAACCTCACCCTTTTTTTTAAACAGTTAAAACCCCCCCCTGGTTTTCCCGGGTACAACCCACCCGGGCCCTTCCCAGTAAAACCTCCCCCGGGCTTCCCAACAAACCCCTTCAAAATGGCTTACCGGGGCAACCCCCAAAAGGGCTTCCCAGTAAAAACCCACCCGGTTTCCTAAAAACCCTCCCACTGGTTTCCCTTGAAAAACCCTCACACTGGTTTAAAGGGGGACAATAAATCATCCCAGGCCTTTTAAAAACCCAATTGGCTTACCAAAAAAAACCTCACCCGGGTTTTTAACCAAAAACCTCACACGGCTTACCGAACCCCCTCACATTGGTTCCCCCATTCCCAACCTCAAAACTCTTCCGGCAACCTCACCCTGGTTTTACCATCCCAAACCTAAATTTGGTTTACCAGTACAACCTCACACTCGCTTCCCAGTAAAAAACCTCAAAAAGGGGTTTCCCAGTACAACCCTCACCCTGGTTTTTAAACCAGTCAACTAAACCCTGGTTTAAAAAAAGTAAAACCTCCCCCCGGGGGTTTAAACCATTTACAACCTCACCCGGGGGCCACCGGGAAAAACCCTTTCCCCCGGCTTACCGGCAATCTCCCCCTGGTTTTTAACCATAAAAAACCTCCCCACGGGCCATAAAATACAAACCTTCTTTCCCCCGGGCCCCTTATTTAGGAAAACCCTTACCCTTTTGGCCCAAAGTTTCCCAAAGGCAACCTCCCCCTTTGGCCCTTTACCGGGTACCCTCACCCTGGGTTTACCAGAACAACCTCACCGGGGGCTTATCCATACAACCTCACCCGGGCTTCCCAAGTCCCAACCTCACCCTGGCTTACCATTTCAAAACTAAATTTGGCTTACCTTTTACAACCTCAAAAGGGGGTTTTCCCCGGCAAACCTCAAAAGGGGTTCCCAAAGTAAAACCCTTAAAGGGTTCCGTTTCCCCTTTGTTTACCAGTAAAAAAACCTCCCCGGGTTTACCGTCCCAACCCTCACCTGGCTTCCCATAAAACCCTAAAATTGGCTTCCCCTTTTCCCCCCAAAATGGCTTACCAGTAAAAACCTTTCCCCCGGGGGTTTCCAGTAAACCTCAACTGGGTTACAGTACAAACCCCTTCCCCCTTTGGCTTCCCAGTTTTTAGGGTTCCCAACCCTCACCCCCCTTGGCTTACCATAAAACCTCCCCCTGGGTTTACCAGAAAAAACCCCTCACCTGGCTTTCCCAGGTCCCAACCTCAAAACCCTGGCTTACCAGTAAAACCCTCCCACTGGTTTACCAAATCAACCCCCAAAACTGGTTTCCCATTCCAAACCTCCCCCTTTGGTTTACCATTTCAACCCCCCTGGTTCCCGAAACAAACCTCAAACGGGCTTACCGGGAAAAATTTCAAATGGCTTCCCGGGACCTCACACGGGGCTTACCGTACAACCTAAACCCGGGGTTTACCTTAAACCTCACACGGGCCCTTACCGACAACCTCAAACTTGGCTTAGGGGGAACCAACCTCACACTCTTACCGGGAAAAACCCCTCAAAATTGTTACCGGGACCCCTTTCACACTGGCTTCCGGGAAAACCTAACGGTTTAAACCCAGAACAACCTCACCCCGGGCTTCCCCAAAAATTTTTACCCTCAAAATGGTTTCCCCGGGGAACCCCCTCACACGGGTTTTTTCCCAGAAAACCCTTTACACGGGCTTACCGGGAAAACCTCACCCCGGGCCCTTCCCCAGGAAATTTCAAAAGGGTTTAAAACCAAACAACCTCACATGGCTTACCAGAAAAAAACCTCACACGGGGTTCCCAAAGAAAAACCTCCCCACGGGGCCCCCCTTACCCCCTCTCACAGGGCCCTTGGGGGAAAAAAACCCCCAAAATCTTCCCAGACACCAAATAAATCCTTACCGGGAAAATAATGGTAAGGATAAACCTAACGGATAACCAGGGGGGCCCTACATGGTTTCCCCCAGTGACCCACAGGGGTTAGGGGGAAACCCCCACAGGGGCCAAACCGGAGGCCTCAAACCGGGGCTTTACCAGGACGGATGACAGGGGTTCCCAGCAATAAATAAACATGGGTTCCAAAAAACCCCTAGGGGGGGGGCCATTTCCCCACCCATGACCACATGAAAAACCGGGAACCCCTACAGGGAAACCACATGATTAAATTTTTAGGACATAAACTGACCAGTACACCCGGGAAAAAACCACAACACGGAAATGACATGAAAGGCAGTGACTGAACAGTGGGGGCAGCAGGGGACTGAGCAGTGGGAGCAGTAAAGGAGCATTTTGACAGCAGTGGGCGCTGAAACCCCGGTGGGGACACCATTAACTGAGCAGTGAGGGGCAGCGTGACAGCAGTGAGCAGCATGAGGAGCAGTAAAACGGATTAGAACTGAGGGGAAAGGGGGGGGCAGCAGTGACGGGAGCAGTAAACTGCAGTGAATGAGCAGTGGGGCCCCGCAGTACTGGAAGTAAGCAGCAGTGACTGAGAAGTGGGGCAGCAGTGAGAGCAGTAAACAGCATGAGGAGAAGTGACGGGCAGTAAACGGTGATGAGAAAAGTGAGGCCAGCATTTGCTGAGCATTTTAAAAGGCCAGCTTTGAGACAGCAGTGACTGAGCTTGAGGCGGACAGTTGAGACCGCACCCCACAGTGCCCTGAGCATTTAGACAGCAGTAATGAGCGGGTGGGACACAGGGGACTGGCAGGGAAAAGAAAGCAGTGGGGCCCAGCAGTTAAAGGGAGACAGCATACTGAGGGGAAAGGAAGCAGTGATGACAGTAGACAGCAGTAAACGAGTGAGGCGGGCGGGGGCAGCAGTGAGACACAGTGAGGGCAGTGAGGAAAGCGGGAGACACCCCAGGGGGCCCAGCAGTCCCCCCGACAGTAAAGGCATTTTAAAACCAAGCAGTGGGCACCCGTAGGAAAAACAGTGAGGAGCAGTGGGGAAAAAGCAGTGAGGCAGCAGTGAGGCAGAAAGGGGAGGAGAATGAGAAGCAGTGAGGCAGCAAGCAGTGAGACAGCAGGAGGCGAAAGGTGAGGCAGCGTAAACAGCATGGGGCAGCGTGGGCACCCAGTGAGACAGCAGGAGGGCAGCCGTGAGTGGGGGCCATTTGAGAAGCAGTGGGGGCAGCAGGGGGACAACAGTGGGGCCCGCGTGGGGGCAGAAAGTGAAGGCAGAAGTAAAGGCACCCAATGAGGCGGGCAGTGAAAACAGCAGTGGGCAGCAGTGTTGAGGAGGCAGTGAGGCAGGGGGGAGGCACCCAGTGAGGAAAGGGGCCGGGTGGGGAACAGAAAGCGGGGGGGCCCGGGAGGAAAGGCAGTAAAACCGCAGTGGGGCCCAAAAATGAGGGGCAGCATGAGGCACCCAGTCCAGTGGGAGCAGTGGGCAGCAGTGGGGCAGCCGTGATCGGGAAAGTGAAAAGCGTGGGGCACAGTGGGGCAGCAGTGGGGCAGCATTTGGGGCAGAGAGGGGGAGCAGTAAGACAGCAGTGAGCCCCAGAGATGGGGCCAAAAATTGAGGAAAGCAGTGAGGCAGCAGTGAAGGCATCCAGTAAAGGGCAAAAGTGAGGCCCAGATAGGCACAGTGAGGCACCAGTGGGCGGGCAGTGAGGGCAGCAGTGAGGCACCCATGAGGCACCCTTTGGACACAGTGAGGAAACCCTTTTGGGGGGAAAAGCAGTGGGGCAGCAGGAGGCAGCGGGAAAAGCACCAGTGGGGCCTCAGTGAGGCAAAAGTAGGGCACCAGGAGGCCCATTGAGAAGCAGTGAGGCACGGCAAAAAGCGGGGGTGAGACAGCAGTGGAGGCACAGTGAGCAGCAGTGGGGCAGCGGGTGGGGGCAGCAGTAAAGGCACAGTGAGGCAGCAGTGAGGCAGCAGTGAGGCCCCGTGAGGCACCAGTGAAAACAGCAGTGGGCCAGCAGTTGAGGCACAGTGAGCCCAAGCAGTGAGGCAGCAGTGAGGCAGCGGGTTGGGGCAGCATGAGGCAGAAATGAGGGCAGCAGTGAGTCACCAGTGAGGGGGCCCAGTGAGGCAGCATTGAGGGCAGCAGTGAGGCAGCAGTGGGGGCAGCAGTGAGGCAGCAGGAGGCCCATAAGACGGGGGGGTAGGCAGCAGTAGGCAGCATTTGGGTGGGCAGCAGTGAGGAAAGAAAGTGAGGCAGCGGGAAAAGCGGCAGAGGGAAAAGCAGGGGGGCAGAGTGAGGCACCGTGAGACAGCAGGGGGAGGCACAGGGACGGGCAGCAGTGAGGCAAGCCATGAGGCAGCATTTGGGGGCAGCAGTGAAAACAGCATGAGGCAAGCAGTGAGGCAGGGGCAGCAGTGGGGAAAGCAGGGAGGCAAAAAGGGGGCAGCAGTGAGCCGCAGTGAGGCAAGTGAAAAAGATTTGGGCAGCAGTGAGGCAGCAGGGGGCACGTGGGGCAGGTGGGGCAGCAGTGGGGCAGCAGTGGGCAGCAGTGGGGCAGCAGTGAGGCCCAGTGAGGCAGCATTGAGTCGGGCAGTGGACAGCAGTGGGGGCAGAGTGAGGCAGCAGTAAAAGGCAGCAGTAAGGCAGCAGTGGGCAGCAGTGGGGCCAGCAGTGGGGCAGCATGGGCAGCAGTGAGGCAGCATGAGGCAGCTAAGGCAGCGGGTAAGACAGCATAAAGGGCAGCAGTGAGGAAAGCAGTGAAATGAGGCAGCAGTGAGGCAGCAGTGAGGCAGCATTTTGAGAAAACCGTGAGGCAGCGTGAGGCAGCAAGTGAGGCGCAGGGGGCAGCATGAGGCACCCGTAACCCCGCAGTGAGGCAGCAGTGGGGCACCCGTGGGGGAAAACATTGAGGCAGCGGGGTGAGGCAGGCGGGTGAGTCAGAAGGCGGGAAGGGGCAGCAGTGAGGAAAGCCAGTTGAGGCAGCAGTGAGGGAAAGGGGCGGGTTGGGGCAGCAGTAAAGGCAGAAGGGGAGGCAGAAGTGACCCACCCCAGTAGGCAGCAGTGAGGCAGCAGTGGGGCACGGGTGGGGCAGCAGGGGCGGAAGCAATGGGGGGAAACCCAGTGGGCACATGAGACAGCAGGGGGCAGCATGAGGCAGCAGTGAGCGCGTTGAGGGGCAGCAGTGGGGCACCCAGTGGGGCCCACAGTGAGGGCGCAGTGGGCAGCAGTAGGGGCAGCATTTGGGGGCAGCAGTGAGAACGGGGAGACAGCAGTGAGACAGCAGTGAGGCGCAGTGAGGCAGCAGTGAAAACCAGTGAGCCAGCATGAACAGCGGGAAAGGGCAGCAGTGAGGCACCCAGTGAGGCACAGTGAGGCAGCAGTGAGACAGCAGTGAGACAGCAGGGGCCCAGCATTGAGACAGCATGAGACAGCAGTGAAAAACCCAGTGAAAAGCAGGGGAGGGCAGCAGTGGGGCAGCAGTGAAAACAGCAGTGAGACAGCAGTGGACACCCAGTGAGGGCGGGCAGTGGGGAGGCAGCGGGGGCCACAGGGGAGGCAAAAAAAAAGTGGGGCACCCAGTGAGACCCCGTGCAGGGTCAGCCTTTTTAAAATATACATAAAAAGTTCCAGAGTTTTTGGGGAATCATGATTTTTCAAAAGGGTTTTGCCTTTGTTATTTTGTTCCCTTTTTTTGTTTTGTTCTTTTTTTACTTTTTTTTGCTTTGTTATTTTGTTGCTTTGTTTACTTTGTTCCCTTTGTTACTTTGTTATTTTTTGGTTTTTTTTACTTTGGGTTGTTTGTTACTTTTTTGCTTTGTTACTTTGTTACATTTTTACTTTGTTACTTTTTTAATTTTGGTTGCTTTTACTTTTTTAAATTTTTACTTTGTTACTTTTTTTCTTTGTTACTTTGTTACATTGTTGTTTTTTATTTTTTTGCTTTTTTTTTATTTTGTTACTTTGTTTTTTGTTATTTTTTGTTCCCTTTGTTATTTTGGGGTTACTTTTGTTGCTTTGTTATTTTGTTATTTTTGTTACTTTGTTACTTTTTTGCTTTGTTCCTTTTTTAAACTTTGTTACTTTGTTACTTGTTACTTTGTTCTTTTTTTCCCTTTTTACTTTGTTACTTTTTTTGTTTTTGTTTTTTTGTTACTTTGTTACATTTTTTGCTTTGTTACTTTGTTGCTTTGTTGTTTTTGTTACTTTGTTTCCCTTTTTTAAACTTTGTTTTTTTTTGTTGCTTTTTTTCCTTTGTTACTTTTTGTTTTGGGTTATTTGGGGGTTATTTTTGTTATTTGGGTTTCCCTTTGGGTTAAACTTTTACTTTGTTATTTTGTTGCTTTGTTACTTTGTTACTTTTTTTCCCTTTTGTTTTGTTATTTTTGTTACTTTTTGCTTTGTTTTTTGGGAAACTTGTTACATTTTTGCTTTTTTTACTTTGTTGCTTTGTTATTTTGGTTATTTTGTTATTTTTGTTATTTTGTTCCCTTTTTTGTTTTGTTACTTTGTTGCTTTTTTATTTTTGTTTTTTTTGTTCTTTGTTACTTTGTTATTTTTGTTACTTTGTTGCTTTGTTACTTTGTTACTTTTTTATTTTTGTTACTTTGTTGCTTTTTTTGTTTTTGTTGCTTTGTTTTTTTGGGTTTTATTTTGGTTACTTTGTTTTTTTGTTATTTTGGGTTACTTTTTTGTTTTGGGTTACTTTGTTCTTTTTACTTTGTTACTCTTTCTTTGTACTCTGTTATTTTGTTACTTTTTTTACTTTTTTTGCTTTGTTACTTTGTTACTTTGTTGCTTTGTTACTTTTTTTGCTTTGGTTACTTTGTTACTTTTTTGCTTTGTTACTTTTTACTTTGTTAAAATTGTTGCTTTTTTTCTTTGTTGCTTTTTTTATTTTGTTACTTTGTTACTTTTTTTTATTTTTGTTACTTTGTTACTCGGGTTTACTTTTTGTTCCTTTTTTTTAAATTTTTTTCCCTTTTGTTACTTTGTTACTTTTTTGGTTTTGTTTTTTTTGGTTACTTTGTTTTACTTTTTTTTATTTTAAAAACTTTTTTTACTCTGTTACTTGTTACCCCTGTTACTTTTTTATTTTTGTTATTTTGGGTTGCTTTGTTACTTTGTTTGCTTGTTACTTTGTTGTTTTTGTTACTTTTTACTCTTTTACTCTGTTTACTCTTTTACTTTGTTACTTTGTTACTTGGTTGCTTTGTTGTTTTGTTACTTTGTTGTTTTTGTTATTTTGTTACTCGTTACTCTGTTACTCTGGTTACTTTGTTATTTTGGGTTTCTTTGTTATTTGTTCCCTTTGTTATTTTTGTTAACTTTGTTACTTTTTTTACTTTGTTGTTTTTGGTTACTTTGTTACTTTGTTGCTTTTTTATTTTGTTTGCTTTGTTACTTTTTTTTACTCTTTTAAACTTTGTTACTTTTTTTGCTTTTTTAAACTTTGTTACTTTGTTATTTTGGGTTACTCAAAAAATTTAATTGTCTAGAGATAAACTTTTTGTTTTTCCTTAATATATGGAAAATTTAAAAGAAATTAACAATGTTCGGGTTTTTACCACAAATTTAAACCATACAATAGAGCGGAAGATTTAATTTTGAAAGGATGGGAAAAATGTTTAATGTAAAGGGGATTTCCCCTTTCAAGAACCCAACAAGGTATCCCCCGTCACCACTAGGAAAATGATTGGATGGATAATGAGAACCTTCAAAACTAGGGATGCCAACCCCATGATGATTCTCTTCAAATCGCTTGTACTCTCTAGGCTGGAATACTGCTGTACACTAATGGCCCCCTTCAAGGCTGGCAACATTGCAGACCTGGAGAGTGTACAAAGAACTTTCACGGCACACATAAGTGTGATAAGGCACCTAAAGTACTGGGAACGGTTGAAGGTCTTTGATCTGTATTCCCTCGAACACAGGCGAGAGTGATACATGATAATATACACTTGGAAGGTCCTGGAGGGATTGGTACCAAACCTGCACACGAATATCACTCCATATGAAAGCAAATTACTTGGCAGGTGGCCGGTGGTCTGGTGGCTAAAGCTCCCGCTTCACACACGGAGGGCCCGGGTTCGATTCCCGGCGGGTGGAAATTCCGACACGTTTCCTTACACCTATTGTCCTGTTCACCTAGCAGCAAATAGGTACCTGGGTGTTAGTCGACTGGTGTGGGTCGCATCCTGGGGGACAAGATTAAGGACCACAATGGAAATAAGTTAGACAGTCCTCGATGACGCACTGACTTTCTGGGTTATCCTGGGTGGCTAACCCTCCGGGGTTAAAAATCCGAACGAAATCTTATCTTATCTTATCTTAACATTTCCCCGATGAAAAGCAGGGGCGCCACGAGTACACTGAGAGACAACACAACAAGTGTCCGGGACCCAAGACTGTTCAATTACCTCCCAGCATACACAAGGGGGATTACCTATAGACCCCTGGCTGCCTTCAAGAAGGCGCTGGACAGGCACCTAAAGTCAGTACCTGACAAACCGGGCTGTGGTTCGTACGTCAGCTTGTGTGCGGCCAGCAGTAACAGCCTGGTTCATCAGACCCTGATCCACTATGAGGCCTGGTTTCAGACCGGGCCGCGGGGGCGTTGACCCCCCGAAACTCTCTCCAGGTAAACTGTGTGACCTGTCAATTTTTTATTTACTTATGCAGAATACTTAAGCGTTTTCTTCCCATTTAAGCTTATTGTGTCATTCTCTCTTTTTTTTTTGCCTTATGCACTTGAGTAAGTTCACTTAGTGTATCATGCCAGTCAAAGTCAATATGAATCAGTCCAGAGTACCAATATTCCCTTACTGACTGAAATACAATACCTAGCCCCTGAGCAATGTGTTTGTTCTCACAGTTTGTATCTGAGATTTATTAAAGTGCTGCGAAATGTGAAGTTCAGATTAAGTTCCTATAG
The DNA here is from genome assembly GCF_026875155.1 of Cherax quadricarinatus. Lineage (NCBI taxonomy): Eukaryota > Metazoa > Arthropoda > Malacostraca > Decapoda > Parastacidae > Cherax > Cherax quadricarinatus. The sequence goes on from NC_069488.1 coordinate 10,822,132, forward strand.
ATTCGTTCATTACTTATTAACGTAGCCGAGCGGTCAGGCACTAGTGATACTGTCACTCCTGTCTGGACTCCAGCCACAATATCATGCACGCAGGATAGTGCTGAGACTACTATCCTTGCGATGGCGACTTGTTCAAGTACTCGTTCCTTCCCAGGGGACGCTTTGAGAAGAACTTTACTTGCAACGAGTTATGCCATCTCTTGCTGATGCCACAAGCCGTTGCAGAAAGACGTTTCTGTGGCTAGTGTGCTCACTTGAGTGTTGTTGTTGTCCCTTGTGTTCCAGATTGTGATCCCATCCTCGTTGACAGTAATCAGTGCAATGTAAGAAGTTAATTCTCGAGTAACTTTCACTTGTTGTTAACGTTTGTAAGTGAAGTTTATAGTTGATACCTCGTGTCACTGTGTGTGACCCAGATTGAATATCAGTATTGTTGACCGTGTTCATTCCTTTCCCTGTGCTTGCAGTGAGAGATAGTAGATTCGTTCTCCCTTGCTCATATTGCGTGTTATAGCGTTATTTTTTTCAACCGGGGAGAGTCATCCACTCCACCGAGTTTGTTCATTCCTCCAGTAAGAAAGAACCGATCCCCTATGTTCTGGTGATTCGATTCCTGCTCCAGGAAGTTCTTATTCTGACTGTGTAGCCACCAGCACCCATTAGTGACTTTGTAATGAGCCAAGAATTACTGTATCGAACAGCCGAGTTGGGTACTCCAAGTAGAAGAGTGTACCAGTTAGTAATTCCACAGTCAATAGTGAACGTAGCTCTACAGCTAGTTCATGATGCACCAGGTGTTGCACACCCTGGTATGGATCGTTCTGTGAAACAAGCCAGAATGAAATACTTTTGGCCACGTATGGCAACTGACATTTCCGAGTATGTTAAGAAATGTAGTGTCTGTATGTAACATAAAGGAAATGTCAATGGTCCTAATCCAATCCAAGTGTACCCAACCACTAGCGAACCGTGGGAAAGAGTTGCCCTTGATTTATTAACCAATTTTAAATGTTCCCTCCAAGGCAACAAACATCTGTGTGTTATGGTAGACCATTTCACCAGATATTGTGAGTTAGTTCCTATTGCAGATAAGACTGCCGAGACAGTAGCTAAAGCGTTTAAAGAACGCATTATCTGCAGGCATACCACCCCTAAGTCCTTAGTAACAGATAATGGAGGTGAATTCTGTAATGAGATTCTTGAAAATTTGTGTGCTTTGTACAAGATCTCTAAATCCATCATTGTTCCTCATCATCCTGCCAGCAATGGGTTAGCTGAACGAACCAATAAGAAAGTACTTGATGTTTTGAGAGCCACTATCAACCCCAACAGTGAAACTTGGGATGAAGTCATACCAGATGTCCAATGTGCCATAAATTCTGATTACAATGCTTCCATAGGTGATACTCCACATTATGCATTGTATGGTGTAGACAAGCGTTTACCCTATGAGTTGTTATATTCCACTCCGAAACCCAATTACAACCCTGATGATTTCGTAGCAACTCGTACAAGCATGGCTCAGAGTGTTTTTAGAAGAATCCGTGAAACACTTCATAAATCAACAGCAGAATTTACTAGAGTAACTAATAGCCGTGCTAAGCCATCAAAAGTTAAAGTAGGTTTGAGAGTAATGCTGACAAATTTCAACAAAACATCCGCAATGCCTAAGCTCGATCAAAAGTTTGTTGGCCCTTATCGAGTTGCAGAACATATCTCTGGCAATAAGTATAAGGTTAGAGAAATTAGTACTGGTAAGTACAAAAAATTGCATTTAGATCATATGAAATTAGTATGCGATGTTGATGATATTGCTACCCAGACTAATGTGACAGATGCTGAAAATCCTCTTGACTCTGTACCCTCTACCTCAAATACTCAGTCAGATAATCAACCTGAATGTCGTTACTCCTTGCGTACTCGACAAGTAATGAGAAACCCACAAGCATCTTTTGTAGATACTCGTTCAGATCTCCCTCAGTCAAGGCATGTGTTAGCCATTGCAGAGGAATTCGATCCTCCCAGAGATGATAACCGTTCTGCATATGTAAACCTCACCCTCGCAGAATTGGGTTTAAATGTACATAGCCTGTATAATTAGATGTCCAAGATGAAGGAAATTGTCAACTGTGTGTCTTGTTATTAGCTGATCAGTTTGTCAGAAATTTTCGTGTTCACGTTCCCTCCGTATTCTGAGAATTTGACAGTAATGATCTGAGTGCACCAGATGCCTTTGCTGTTAATTTCACCTTGTATATATATATATTTATTTCCTCAGAATCCGTAGAGTGCATGAATACAGATCGATCAATCAATTCCATCCCATATTGTACAATGATTTGTTCTTATAGTTTGTAATGCATTACGTTAAAAACTTATTTTGTTAACACCCATTATGTAAAACTCATTTTGTTAACATCCATTATGATACCATCCATTAGTTCTAAGTTATATATGAATTTGTTATTGTATAGAATCAGCCCAGAACCACCTGCCTATAGCATAGTAGTGTATGTCGAGACGACATATGTAACATGACCGAGCTGTCAGCATAGTTGCTGATCCTCCTTTACATGTGTTGTATGCATAGATTAGATGAGCATTATAGTACCATCCATGTGTTTATATAGAAGATCCCTTAGGCCTGTGACTGTATGACGTCACAGGATGCAGCGAGCGAGTGAGACGAGCTACCTCGGTCTCAGTCGACGCGTAGGCACAGAAGGCAGAATACTGCAGGCTGGGATCCATCTCCCATTACCACAGTCTGACAATATATGTATCGTTACCATCCAACAAGTGTGTCTACCTTCAACCCTCTTATCTCTTTACCGAACCCCACACGACATATATATATATATATAATATATATATATATATATATATATATATATATATATATATATATATATATATATATATATATATATATATATATATATATATAAGCACTGATCTTTGGCTGAAGGAGACTCGAACCTACGAACCTTGGAACAAGGTACGCAGTGCTTTACAAATCTACCCACACTGGACCAATACCTTGGAGTCCAGCTTGCGCTAGACTTTGATCCAAGGCAGCCGGCTTTCACGGAAAAGGCTTACAGCTTTTCATCTCATCCCCTGCATGCATCAGCCTTACTAGAGATATTAACAATGCAAGGAATTCGCAAGAGCAGGCGAAATATACACAAACACTGATCGAATTTCCTGATTCGATCAGTGTTTGTGTATGTTTCGCAAGTTGAAGATTAAGGCACATGTGCAACAGTTGGACATTTTTATTGTTGAAACGTTTCGCCTACACAGTAGACTTCTTCAGTCAAAAACACAGGATTATGTAATCAGTCTATCAACTTTGTAGAAAAATTAGTTGAGGTGGTCAGTCCCTCAGCCTGGAGAAGAGTTTAGCTCCAGGTTGAGGGACTGACCACCTCATCTGTCTTAATCGTCAGTCTCATCAGTCTAAAAAGAGACATGAGTGCGGAAAGTTTGGCAAAGATTAATTTTTCAGATTTTCTCCACCGGTGGCCCGGTGGCCTGGTGGCTAAAACTCCCGCTTCACACACGGAGGGCCCGGGTTCGATTCCCGGCGGGTGGAAATTCCGACACGTTTCCTTACACCTATTGTCCTGTTCACCTAGCAGCAAATAGGTACCTGGGTGTTAGTCGACTGGTGTGGGTCGCATCCTGGGGGACAAGATTAAGGACCACAATGGAAATAAGTTAGACAGTCCTCGATGACGCACTGACTTTCTTGGGTTATCCTGGGTGGCTAACCCTCCGGGGTTAAAAATCCGAACGAAATCTTATCTTATCTAATTGGCTAGTTTATTGTGCCCCCAATATTCATCCTGTGGATTCACAATAGGCCTAGAAACTAGGCCTCAAAATGGAATTTACAGGGGTACATCTGGATTTATATCTATAGTATATCTGCTACAAGCAAATTTAGGAAATTTGCTTAAAAGTGGAGACAGTGGGAGACGCAGCAGTTGAAGACATCATCACATGTGGACATAGTCACATGTGGGAACATAAGAACTTAAGAAAGCACGAACACTGCAGCAGGCCTACTGGCCCATACTAGACAGGTCCCTCTCAAACCCAAACTCACTAATCTACCCAACCCATTTTCAATGCTATCCAAGAAATATATTTTGATAATCCTATTAACTCAAGTTCAAGTCCCACTCAAATCCAGTCCCTAACACTCATATATTTATCTAACGTATATTTGAAGCTACCCAAGGTTTTAGCTTTAATTACCCGTCTAGGCAAACTATGCCACTCATCGACTACTCTGTTTCTAAACCAATACTCTCCTATATGGTACAGAGAATAATATTGTTATATCTATGGTTCACTTTATTTCCTTGACCCACTTCTAGCAGGCCCTGCCCATATGTGACCACATCTTTAACTGCTACACCTCGCCACTTCCAAATTCTCATCTATAGAAGTTTCTCTCCTCATATCTCTGTTTTAGATAGAGCAGTTGTGTGGGCAAAACGTCTCTTAGTCAAGTTACACAGGTGTTACACATATGTGATCGAGACGTCTCTCAATCAGGATACATAGGTATTACAAATATGTGTTCAAAACATCTTTCAGTCAACATACACATGTGTAGCACATATGTGTTCGAAACGTCTCTAAATCAAGATACATATATATGTTCTAAATTTCCATTTCCCTCAGCACTCTGTGTCAAACATACCATAAAATTAGACCCCCACTTGACACTCTATGTGTGTCACACTGTGTGTCAGCCTGGCCACACTATGTAGCTACCTGGCTACACACACTATGTGGTTACCTGGCCACACTATGTAGCTACCTGGCTACACACACTATGTGGTTACCTGGCCACACTATGTAGCTACCTGGCTACACACACTATGTGGTTACCTGGCCACACTATGTAGCTACCTGGCCACACACACTATGTGGTTACCTGGCCACACTATGTAGTTACCTGGCCACACACACTATGTGGTTACCTGGCCACACTATGTAGCTACCTGGCTACACACACTATGTGGTTACCTGGCCACACTATGTAGCTACCTGGCCACACACACTATGTGGTTACCTGGCCACACTATGCAGCTACCTGGCTACACACACTATGTGGTTACCTGGCCACACTATGTAGCTACCTGGCTACACACACTATGTGGTTACCTGGCCACACTATGTAGCTACCTGGCCACACACACTATGTGGTTACCTGCCACACTATGTAGCTACCTGGCTACACACACTATGTGGTTACCTGGCCACACTATGTAGCTACCTGGCCACACACACACTATGTAGCTACCTGGCCACACACACTATGTGGTTACTTGGCCACACTATGTAGCTGCCTGGCCACACACACTATGTGGTTACCTGGCCACACTATGTAGCTATCTGGCCACACACTATGTGGTTACCTGGCCACACTATATAGCTACCTGGCCACACACACACTATGTGGTTACCTGGCCACACTATGTAGCTACCTGGCCACACACACTATGTGGTTACCTGGCCACACTATGTAGCTACCTGGCCACACACTATGTGGTTACCTGGCCACACTATGTAGCTACCTGGCCACACACACTATGTGGTTACCTGGCCACACTATGTAGCTACCTGGCCACACACACTATGTGGTTACCTGGCCACACTATGTAGCTACCTGGCTACACACACTATGTGGTTACCTGGCCACACTATGTAGCTACCTGGCTACACACACTATGTGGTTACCTGGCCACACTATGTAGCTACCTGGCTACACACACTATGTGGTTACCTGGCCACACTATGTAGCTACCTGGCCACACACACTATGTGGTTACCTGGCCACACTATGTAGCTACCTGGCCACACACACTATGTGGTTACCTGGCCACACTATGTAGCTACCTGGCCACACACACTGTGGTTACCTGGCCACACTATGTAGCTACCTGGCCACACACACTATGTGGTTACTTGGCCACACTATGTAGCTGCCTGGCCACACACACTATGTGGTTACCTGGCCACACTGTGTAGCTACCTGACCACACACACTATGTGGTTACCTGGCCACACTATGTAGCTACCTGGCCACACATACTGTGTGGTTACTTGGCCACGCTATGTAACTACCTGGCCACACACACTATGTGGTTACCTGGCCACACTATGTAGCTACCTGGCTACACACACTATGGTTACCTGGCCACACTATGTAGCTACCTGGCTACACACACTATGTGGTTACTTGGCCACACTATGTAGCTACCTGGCCACACACACTATGTGGTTACCTGTCCACACTATGTAGCTACCTGGCCTCACACACTATGTGGTTACCTGGCCACACTATGTAGCTACCTGACTACACTATGTGGTTACCTGGCCACACTATGTAGCTACCTGGCTACACACACTATGTGGTTACTTGGCCACACTATGTAGCTACCTGGCCACACTATGTGGTTACCTTGTCACACTATGTGGTTACCTGGCCACACTATGTAGCTACCTGGCCACAGTATGTAGCTACGTGGTCACACTATGTGGTTACCTGGCCACACTGTGTGGTTACCTGGCCACAGTATGTGGTTACCTGGCTACACTATGTGGTTACCTGGCCACACTATGTAGCTACCTGGCCACACTATGTAGCTACCTGGCCACAGTATGTAGCTATCTGGCCACAATATGTGGTTACCTGGCCACGCTGTGTGGTTACCTGGCCACAGTATGTGGTTACCTGGCTACACTATGTGGTTACCTGGCCACACTAGATGCTTACCCAGCGCAGTAGAGGTGTGTGTGTGTTCAGTATGTGATGGACTGGTATTGTGACCTTCTCTCAGTGAGGACAGGACACTGACTGAGTGTGTATCCGCCAGCTAGCCACCCACCTGCGTCTGAGGCCACCCACTACCCACCCTCCACCCAGATATGTCTGAGGATGCGCCCTCACCCGCCCACAACATAGTATGCGGTGCAAAATACACATATCAAACTAAAATAAGTATGGCAGCCTTAACATATACATTATTAATGCAGCTAATTAAAGTTCTGGTGACCCGTGGCTCGGTTGTCAAGCCACTCTCCTCACACACTAAGAGTTCATGGTTCAATCCCCGGCACGGGTGAAAACTTGAACATGTTTACACCTGCTGTCCCTTTTCACCTAGTTCTAAGTAGGTACCTGGGTGGTAGTCGAGTGGTGTGAGTCGCATCCTGGGGTTATCCTGAGTAGCTAACCCTCCCAGGGTTAAAAATCCGAACAAATCTTATCTGAATGTGATTCACAGTTGGTGAGTTCGTATCATATATTCATTTTTTGTTCCTACAAGTACATGATAAAACTTGTACAGACCATAGCTGACACCAGTGACGTACTATGTAGGAAGCCCCTTGTTATTTACCTGGAGTTTACCTGGAGAGAGTTTCGGGGGTCAACGCCCCCGCGGCCCGGTCTGTGACCAGGCCTCCTGGTGGATCAGCGCCTGATCAACCAGGCTGTTGCTGCTGGCTGCACGCAAACCAACGTACGAGCCACAGCCCGGCTGATCAGGAACTGACTTTAGATGCTTGTCCAGTGCCAGCTTGAAGACTGCCAGGGGTCTGTTGGTAATCCCCCTTATGTGTGCTGGGAGGCAGTTGAACAGTCTCGGGCCCCTGACACTTATTGTATGGTCTCTTAACGTGCTAGTGACACCCCTGCTTTTCAGTGGGGGGATGGTGCATCGTCTGCCAAGTCTTTTGCTTTCGTAGTGAGTGATTTTCGTGTGCAAGTTCGGTACTAGTCCCTCTAGGATTTTCCAGGTGTATATAATCATGTATCTCTCCCTCCTGCGTTCCAGGGAATACAGGTTTAGAAACCTCAAGCGCTCCCAGTAATTGAGGTGTTTTATCTCCGTTATGCGCGCCGTGAAAGTTCTCTGTACATTTTCTAGGTCGGCAATTTCACCTGCCTTGAAAGGTGCTGTTAGAGTGCAGCAATATTCCAGCATAGATAGAACAAGTGACCTGAAGAGTGTCATCATGGGCTTGGCCTCCCTAGTTTTGAAGGTTCTCATTATCCATCCTGTCATTTTTCTAGCAGATGCGATTGATACAATGTTATGGTCCTTGAAGTTGAGATCCTCCGACATAATCACTCCCAGGTCTTTGACGTTGGTGTTTCGCTCTATTTTGTGGCCAGAATTTGTTTTGTACTCTGATGAAGATTTAATTTCCTCATGTTTACCATATCTGAGTAATTGAAATTTCTCATCGTTGAACTTCATATTGTTTTCTGCAGCCCACTGAAAGATTTGGTTGATGTCCGCCTGGAGCCTTGCAGTGTCTGCAATGGAAGACACTGTCATGCAGATTCGGGTGTCATCTGCAAAGGAAGACACGGTGCTGTGGCTGACATCCTTGTCTATGTCGGATATGAGGATGAGGAACAAGATGGGAGCTAGTACTGTGCCTTGTGGAACAGAGCTTTTCACCGTAGCTGCCTCGGACTTTACTCTGTTGACGACTACTCTCTGTGTTCTGTTAGTGAGGAAATTATAGATCCATCGACCGACTTTTCCTGTTATTCCTTTAGCGCGCATTTTGTGCGCTATTACGCCATGGTCACACTTGTCGAAGGCTTTTGCAAAGTCTGTATATATTACATCTGCATTCTTTTTGTCTTCTAGTGCATTTAGGACCTTGTCGTAATGATCCAGTAGTTGAGACAGACAGGAGCGACCTGTTCTAAACCCATGTTGCCCTGGGTTGTGTAACTGATGGGTTTCTAGATGGGTGGTGATCTTGCTTCTTAGGACCCTTTCAAAGATTTTTATGATATGGGATGTTAGTGCTATTGGTCTGTAGTTCTTTGCTGTTGCTTTACTGCCCCCTTTGTGGAGTGGGGCTATGTCTGTTGTTTTTAGTAACTGAGGGACGACCCCCGTGTCCATGCTCCCTCTCCATAGGATGGAAAAGGCTCGTGATAGGGCTTCTTGCAGTTCTTGATGAACACAGAGTTCCATGAGTCTGGCCCTGGGGCAGAGTGCATGGGCATGTCATTTATCGCCTGTTCGAAGTCATTTGGCGTCAGGATAACATCGGATAGGCTTGTGTTAATCAAATTTTGTGGCTCTCTCATAAAAAATTCATTTTGATCTTCGACTCTCAGTCTGGTTAGCGGCTTGCTAAAAACTGAGTCATATTGGGACTTGAGTAGCTCACTCATTTCCTTCCTGTCATCTGTGTAGGACCCATCTTGTTTAAGTAGGGGCCCAATACTGGACGTTGTTCTCGATTTTGATTTGGCATAGGAGAAGAAATACTTTGGGTTTCTTTCGATTTCATTTATGGCTTTTAGTTCTTCCCGCGATTCCTGACTCCTAAAGGATTCTTTTAGCTTAAGTTCGATGCTTGCTATTTCTCTGACCAGTGTCTCCCTGCGCATTTCAGATATATTGACCTCTTTTAAGCCGCTCTGTTATTCTTTTCCGTCGCCTGTAAAGGGAGCGCCTGTCTCTTTCTATTTTACATCTACTCCTCCTTTTTCTTAGAGGAATAAGCCTTGTGCATACATCGAGTGCCACCGAGTTAATCTGTTCTAGGCATAAGTTTGGGTCTGTGTTGCTTAGTATATCTTCCCAGCTTATATCGGTTAGGACTTGGTTTACTTGGTCCCACTTTATGTTTTTGTTATTGAAGTTGAATTTGGTGAATGCTCCCTCGTGACTAGTCTCATTTTGTCGGTCTGGGGCTCCACGCATACATGTCTGAACCTCAATTATGTTGTGATCTGAGTATATTGTTTTTGATATGGTGACATTTCTTATCAGATCATCATTGTTAGTGAAGATGAGGTCTAGTGTATTCTCCAGTCTAGTAGGCTCTATATTTGCTGGTTTAAATTGAATTTTGTGCAGAGATTTAAAAGCTCGTGTGAGTGTGAGTTTTCATCAGAGCTGCCTCCTGGTGTTATTACTGCAACAATATTATTTGCTATATTCCTCCATTTTAGGTGCCTTAAGTTGAAATCCCCCAGGAGCAAGATGTTGGGTGCAGGAGCTGGAAGATTTTCCAGACAGTGGTCAATTTTTAACAGCTGTTCCTGGAATTGCTGGGATGTTGCATCCGGAGGCTTGTAGACTGCCACAATGACTAGGTTTTGGTTCTCGACCTTTACTGCTAAAACTTCCACTACGTCATTTGAGGCATTAAGCAGTTCTGTGCAAACAAGTGCCCTGGGATCCATATTTCGTTGTCCAAGTGATCCTTTATGTGGGTCTCAGTGAAAGCCGCGAACATTGCCTTTGCCTCTGCAAGCAGTCCACGGATGAAAGGTATTTTGTTGTTTGTTGCTGGCTTTAGACCCTGTATATTTGCAAAGAAGAATGTTATCGGACTGGTGGTATTGTTGGTACTGGGGGGGATTTTTTTTCCGGCATTAGTATCTGTATCTGTTGGTTTGGAGTGGAGGCCATCGACTGTGGTTCCACTCCAGGAATGACTGGATTTGGTGTACGATTTCTGCCATTTCCTGCCAGTTTTTTTTCCTTCCTGGCACTAAAAAAACCTCTCCCTCTTGAGTGGCTGTGGCTACCCAGGTTTTCCCATGGCCTGGATGTTTTGTATCTTTTTGTCCCCTTTAGATGGTATGCCTGGCAATTTAAGTTATAGCACAGTCTTTCCTGTACTGAAGAGGTACACATTTCAGGGTGAAAAAGCTTACAGGAAGGGAGTTTGCATTTTCCTGTTATCATATGGGCATGACATTTTCTAGGGTGGTCATAGTTGCATGTCCCATCTGTTTTTCCAGATTTCCCATGCCAGCAGATACCAAGTGCATAGTATGTGCACAGGCTTGGTTTCCGTTTGCCTTGGGTTTCTGTGACTGTATTCCCTGTTGGTGCATGTTTCCCTGTCTTATTCCTATCCTCCCTAGCACCAACAATGGAGCTCCCACCAGTTGTTTTTGGTAATTTATCCTCACTATTGCTATTGGAGTCCTCTTGTTTGCTATTTCCTGCGGTATTTCTAGTTTGCAATATTGGTTTTATCTTATCTTTGACTACACTTGTTTCCCTACTATGGCTCCTGTCCTCTATGAGGTCATTTATATGTATTCCTTCCTGCGTATAATTCCCGACTACCTGGACAAAATCTCCAGCTTCACCATTACTGTCTCCCAGGACAGTATCTCCAGCTTCACCATTTCTGTCTCCCAGGACAGCACCTCCAGCTTCACCATTACTGTCTCCCAGGACAGCACTATCAGCCCCACATTTACTGACTACCAGGACATCACCTCCAGCCTTACAGTTTGTGACTACATGGCCAGTATCAAGGGCAGTACCATTCAGCCCAGACTTTTTATGTTCCCATCTGTTGTAGAAAGCTTCCAGGTTTTCTATGAAAGCAGCTTTGATGTTATCCTCTTTTAATACCCTTGTGATTTTAGTCCACAGATTTTCCTCATTTGGGCATACCCAAAAACACTTCTCTGTTTTAATACTGCTTGTAGCTAGTTCTGGGATATCTGCACAAGGAGCGTGACACCAATTTCCACAAAAATGACAATTTATCCATGTGGAAGCCCGTTTGTTTGACTGACCACAGACTACACACAGCTTCATAATGATTTGAATGGTTGATTTACTGCAATTCTACTAGCAACCTCTTGAATATTATATTAATAACCTTAAATGAAGCTCTAGCTATTTGTATTTCTGTTTCTAACTCTTTTTGTATATTGGGCAGCTTACCGTCACGTTCCTGATTTTTAATGTTTGTTATGCAGAGTATTTCTGGTAAATTAGATTAATTTTGTCCCCAGGATGCGACCCACACCAGTCTACTAGCACCCAGGTACCTACTTATTGCTAAGTAAGCATGGACAGCAGGTGCCTTAAGGAAACACGTCCTAATGTCTCCACCCGTATCGGAGATCGAACCACGGACCTTAATGTGTGAGCCAAGTGCGCTACCAAATGAGCTACGGGACACCACAATTCATTTATTCATTTATTAACATAACTAAAAGTAGAATAATACAGAAGTTTTTGTGCCTTTAAGAATAAATCTGTTACTACATAACAGAAGGACCTCAGAAGGACCCAGAAGGACCTCACAAGGTCCCAGAAGGACCCCACAAAGACCTAGAAGGACCTCACAAGGACCCAGAAGGACCCCACAAGGACCCAGAAATACCTCACAAGGACCCAGAAGGACCCCACAAGGACCCAGAAGGACCCCACAAGGACCCAGAAGGACCCCACAAGGACTCAGAAGGACCTCACAAGGACCCAGAAGGACCCCACAAGAACTCAGAAGATCCCATAAGAACCCCGGTGAAAAGTCACAATAACTTTGTATTAAATAACACAGATACATACACTTTAGGATAAGTTTTAATGGATATTTTGGTCCTGGAACTTTGGTTACTGCAAGTGATACGAAGGACCGAGAAAGTACAGTATATAACAGAGAATATAAGTCCTGGGCGATGGTCAGGTGGAGACGTGAGGTCTGTGTATCACCTAGCGGCCAGGAAGACGCATGTAGCAGTATCATCTGTGGCAGAGTGGTGGAGATAAGATTTTGTTGGGATTTTTAACCCCGGAGGGTTAGCCACCCAGGATAACCCAAGAAAGTCAGTGTGCCATCGAGGACTGTCTGGCTTATTTCCATTGTGGTCTTTCAGTCTTGTTCGCCAGGATGCGACCCACACCAGTCGACTAACACTCAAGTACGTACTTGCTTGCTAGGTGTACGGGAACAACAGGTGTAAGGAAACACGCCTAATTTTCCCACCCGGCCGGGGACTGATCCCCAGACACTCAGTGTGTGAGGCGAGAGCGTTGTCTACCAAGCCACGGGACACCAGATGTAGTTGCCAACTCTTTGTTTTATTATGTTGTAAGTAGCAATTAACGTTGCTACTATACAAAGGCAACCATTCCTGTCAGAGATTCCGTGGACCATTTCTGCGTTATTCCAATGCATCAGCTCACCTTCTTTAGACCTATACTCCACAAGCTCTGCTGGTGTCGTCACAGTTGCAAGCAGCATATTTGTATTCTTGAACATGTGTAGAAACATTTCGCCTGATATGGTGTTGATTCCTGTGTCACTTTTGTGTGTGTGGTAGAGATGTCTCTTCCTGGCGAGGTCTATGATAAAAGATGTGGCCGTAGTGGCTATGAAGATGTTACTTCTAGAACTTATCTGCTTGGTATCAGTTGGCTGGGATCGGTTGGTTGGATTCGGTTGGTTGGGTTCGGTTGGCTGGGTTCAGTTGGTTGGGTTCGGTTGGTTGGGTTCAGTTGGTTGGGTTCGGGTGGTTGGGCTCAGTTGGTTGGGATCAGTTAGTTGGATTCGGTTGGTTGGATTCGGTAAGTTGGATTCGGTTAGTTGTGTGCAGTTGGTTGGGTACGGTTGGTTGGATTTGGTTAGTTGGATTCGGTTGGTTAGGTTCAGTTGGTTGTTCGCAGTTGTGTAACCGAAGGTTGAGAAGTCATTAGCAACCATGATCCAACCTTTCAGAGACACCTCCATGCAAACCTTGCAGGATATGGCAAGACACCTCATTGTTGATGCAAGCTATCCGAAATCTTGAGGTTGTATCCACATTTTGCGTCGACTAGATGAATTAGCTGTTTTTATAGAGATTGAAATCCATTTTCTATTTGCTGGGGTTAAATTCAAATAGCCGCTTGTCAGACCAGTCCCTTAAGTAAGTAAGTAAGTAAGTAAGTTTATTCAGGCATACACAAATACAATTACATAGATTATCATACATAGCAGTATATGTGTAGAGAACTTAGGATGATAAATTAGACACATGTGCAACTCTTGGGTATCTTTATTGAGGAAACGTTTCGCCACACATTGGCTTCATCAGTCCATACGTAGGAGAAACTTGAAGAACAGGAGGAGAATGAGGAAATCAGTCCCTCAACCTTGAGTCGATGTGTTCAGTCCATCAATCTTGAATTGATGGACTGAACACATCGACTCAAGGTTGAGGGACTGATTACCTCATTCTCCTCCTGTTCTTCAAGTTTCTCCTACGTATGGACTGATGAAGCCACTGTGTGGCGAAACGTTTCCTCAATAAAGGTACCCAAGAGTTGCACATGTGTCTAATTTATCAACATGTCGGTTCTCTGAACCATTCATCTACAGAACTTAGGATAACCCAAAAAAGTCAGAGTGACTTATTGCCATTTGTAGTCTTTCCTGGTCTCCTCTTGGTTTTTTCTGGATCTACCGAGGTTTAGGATAGGGAACCAACTTACCTAATTAGGAATTTAGTGTTCCAGGAAGATAAGATAAGATAAAATAATAGAATTCCCGGCCAGATTTGGTCAAAGGATCCAGTAAGAATAAGTCACTGTGTCTAAATTTTCTTTGGGTTATCCTCTGTGTACCTGTGTCTAAATAAACTTACTTACATACTTATATACTTACTTATTTACTTACTTGCTTACTCACTTACTTACGTGGCCACCTGGGAGTGAGGGTTCAATAAGAAGTAAGTTTTAGTAGCCTTCAACAACCCCAACAACAACAACAACAACAACAAGATGTCTACTGCAGAGTACGTGAAGGATGAGTCGGGCAAGTTATCATTTAATGACATTCCGAGTAATGAGAGTGATTATGGTTGTTACTGTGAGGATAATTGATGGTTGAGGTAGCAGGAGCAGAGGATAAATATGGTGTGTGAGGCTGGAGTGGCCGGTGAAGGAGAGACGGTGATGGCAGCAGCTGCAGCCACACATGCGCTCCATGTTATATATCTATAGCGTATAATTTTTTTGGTTAAAGACCTGCGTGTAGAGTATGAAGTTTTGAAATGTTATGGAGGTGGTTGTATGGTTTTTGTATCTAGTGTTGTTAAGGGTGTTTTAGGGTTGTGTTAGTGGATCAATCATATGTTAGAGGTCTTGACCCCATACTTGTCACTGATGGAAATCATGGAGAGATTTTTAAAATAATTTTTACACGTGAATATTTAGCCATTTCTAAGACATTTTTACTCCTGGACATTTCTTGATTTTTTTATAGTTTTTGAGATATGGCTCATTTTAACGTGTATCCTGTGAGGAACCCAAAACGACTACCAATAACCCATATTAGTCGTGTACTGCCCACTAGTGGAATACTTTTTATGATTCTTTTAAATGATACATGAATTAATGTAGGGTTGTAAAGAGCTGTTTTCTATTTTTACTTTAATAAGATATTACAAGAACCCTAATGGAAATAAATTACTTCGCCTGACTTTTTTGGGGGGTTCTCCTGGGTAATTTGCATATATGTGATGTTGCAATAAGATAACAGTACACAGGTGTTCTGTACCTCAGTTGGTAGCGCACGCAGCTTACACATTGCGGTCTGTGGTTCGATCCCCAGTATGGGTGGAAACATTAGGACGTGTTTCCTTAAGACACCTGCTGTCCCTTGTTCACCTAGCAATAAGTAGGTACCTGGGTGTTAGCAGACTGGTGTTGCTTGCATCCTGGGGATAAAATTAACCCAAGTTGCTTGAAATACTCTGCATAACAAGGGCTTTCTGTATGGTACTATGAAACTGATGTTAGCTATGGTCTGTATAAGTTGTATCTTGTACCTATTGAAATAAAGATTATTATTAGTATTATTATAACAATGTGGAAAATAACCACTGAAAAAATTGTGAATTTCCAAGTATTTTTCATGATGTCTCACATAATCAAAGAACTGTGTGTAATTATGAAAGTTCTTGGAAATTCACTATTTTTTCACATTAGTTATTTTGCATATGTAACTATGAATGATAATTGTACTTATGTATACTTAAATATTTACTTACAACTAATACTATAAATATTGTGTAAGTGCTGTATGCAAAGTATTTATTATATTAAAAAATATAGCTTTAGAAAGTGGTTATGAAACAGATGCTGATGTGTGAGAGGCAGAGTGACCTTGTATGAGGCAGAGTGACCTTGTATGAGGCAGAGTGACCTTGTATGAGGCAGAGTGACCTTGTATGAGGCAGAGTGACCTTGTAATGAGGCAGAGTGACCTTGTATGAGGCAGAGTGACCTTTGTATGAGGCAGAGTGACTTTGTATGAGGCAGAGTGACCTTGTATGAGGCAGAGTGACCTTGTATGAGGCAGAGTGACCTTGTATGAGGCAGAGTGACCTTGTATGAGGCAGAGTGACCTTGTATGAGGTGGAGTGACTTTGTATGAGGCAGAGTGACCTTGTATGAGGCAGAGTGACCTTGTATGAGGCAGAGTGACCTTGTATGAGGCAGAGTGACCTTGTATGAGGCAGAGTGACTTTGTATGAGCAGAGTGACCTTGTATGAGGCAGAGTGACTTTGTATGAGGCAGAGTGACTTGTATGAGGCAGAGTGACTTTTTGTATGAGGCAGAGTGACTTGTATGAGGCAGAGTGACTTTGTATGAGGCAGAGTGACCTTGTATGAGGCAGAGTGACTTTGTATGAGGCAGAGTGACCTTGTATGAGGCAGAGTGACTTTGTATGAGGCAGAGTGACCTTGTATGAGGCAGAGTGACTTTGTATGAGGCAGAGTGACTTTGACTTTGTATGAGGCAGAGTGACCTTGTATGAGGCAGAGTGACTTTGTATGAGGCAGAGTGACTTTGTATGAGGCAGAGTGACCTTGTATGAGGCAGAGTGACTTTGTATGAGGCAGAGTGACCTTGTATGAGGCAGAGTGACCTTGTATGAGGCAGAGTGAGTGACTTTGTATGAGGCAGTGACCTTGTATGAGGCAGAGTGACTTGTATGTTGGCAGCAGACTTGTATAAGGCAGAGGTGACTTGTATAGCTGATTGACCTGTAAGAGGCAGAGTGTCTTGTATGACCAGAGTGCTGAGAGGGGTGACCTTGTATGGACAGATGTGTGCACCTTGTATGAGATTCATGCAATGAATTGTGATGGCATTGTGCTTCTGTATACTGCAGCTATTAATATCTGGCAGCCTGAAATCTTTGAGTTATAATAATGGATGTGAGTTTTTGACTAAGTTAGCAGCATTGACCCGAATTCTAATGAATTGGTCAGATCATTGCTTTAGCAATTTTATTTAAGTTTATTAATATCTCCCTATACTGTTGTGCTTAATATTTTTACATAGCATGCTCTGCAATACATTTACTAGTTTTACTTAAAATATCATGCAATTTATTATTTTCTTCAAGAAACTTAATATTTCTTGTGCATAAAATTAAATTATTAATTATTATGAGTTTTTAAATAACATTCACCTTATTTGTAAAAATTCTACCTATAAAATTAATTTATTTAATTTCAATTTAAACTTATCATTTTTGTGTAAATTATATATCAATTTATTTAATTCATGCTTTTAAATCTATTTTGTTTACTTTACTCAATAGTATTACTTTTATTTTATGTCTGTTTATTTTTAATGTCTTTATATACATACTGTATATGTACATTATTTATTGTGTTAATAGTCTTGCTTTATTTTTAGCTTGATCAAAATGCTCTACATATCTAGGGGCTTTTCATTTGTACTAATAAATGTACTTGTTGACCCTTTTGTACAGGATGTAAGAGTTGCAAACAGTGAGGTGAAATACATATACAAAGAATCACATATCCTCTGGCTTTTATGGGAGTCTCGTAGAGATTTGTCAGCATGTTTAGTCAGTGCCAACCATGCTAGAGTTGTAAGGTTTAATAACCTGAGAACAGGAGACCTCCACTTTGTTCTTGACAGTGGCATTCACGTACAGGCCAAGACTCCAAGAGTAGCTCATTGTTCCTCACTTTTCTTTGGGCTCATTCATATTCTTGGAATCCTGTAGGGTGGATTACCATTTCCATTTTTTCCTTGCTGTACTAGGCATCTGCACTTGTAAGAACTGTGTTGTCTGGGTTGTCTTTCTTTCTTCTGTCTCGTGTTTCTGTTCCTTCATTATTTATTTCATCACTTCCCCTTTTCCCCACCTCTGTGCACTTGCTCTCCCTCTGTGGGCACCTAGCTCCCTTGCAGTGCTCCCCTTTCTTTGTATTTGACTGGATCCTCGTCCTTAATTTACTACTACTACTACTACTACTACTACTACTACTACTACTACTACTACTACTATACTACTACTACTATTTACATACTACTACTACTACTACTACTACTACTACTACTAACTACAAACTACTACTACTACTACTACTACTAACTACTACTACTACTACTACTACTACTACTACTACTACTACTACACTACATACTAACTACTATACTACTACTATACTACTACCACCACCACCACCACCACAACAACAACAACAACCACCTCTACCTCTTCCTGCCTATATATACACGTCTCGTTTGTGTGACTTTGTAAATGGTCCAAGTAGGATCGAAGCGTCATCGTGAGCTCCTCTCTTCTGTGTATGGGTTGTTTGTGTATCTGCACTTGTATTTCTGCTGAAAGTGTGCAACAAGGCTGATGTTAGTGAAGAAACTGTCAGTGTCAATTACTGATGTGGCTGGGTTTTCATCAGAGTAATGACAATTTTTGAGGATGATATTCATCTTGTCATTCTCAGCTGAGAACCTGACTCCATGTGCAGTAAAAGTTGAGGCAGTCTTCATGGATGAAACTATCTACACTTATTACTGCAAAAAAAAAAAAAGCTTGAAGCCCAATTTGTCTGGCTTTGTCTATATTTTCCTCTAGTTTCCAGCACAAATATTTTTATATCTCCCAAAATAACTTTAAAGTAACCATAATTTTAATAACATTTGTGATGGCACATATTATGACATAATACTAATTAATCATGCCAAAATTGACTATACTACAGTGGAACCTCAAATATCGAACTTTCTCTGGTCCAGAAGGTTGTTCGAGTGCCTTTACCGAATGAATTTATTCCCATGAGGAATAATGTAAATTAGGTTAGTCCATTTCAGACCCTCAAAAATACAATTATAAAAGCACTTACAAAAATACACTTACATAATTGGTTGTGTTGGGAGCAGTTCGATTTTTGAGGTTCCACTGTATATGTTCACTATATTGTACATGTAGTTACTAGTTAGTCATTCCAAGAGTCAGGTACTGGACTTGCATGGTTTCTCATATATCATCCACAAGTCCAGTATCAGCTTTGACGCTTTATCAGGAGTGGGGTTTTGTATCCATTGTAGGATTTACTTTTTATGTGGCATATTTTGCTCAAAGTTCTTCTGTTATTTTTCTAATTTCACCTGTGACAGTGCTAAGTAAAACTACATAGCTGTGTCATGTGAAATTTTCATAAAGTTACTTCCTTGGTGATCAGCATTCTGGTTCTGAATGTGAGGAACACTTTTTTGAGTTTGTGAGACTCTTCCACAATGTTCTCTTCCTAGCCATCCCAAGAGGGTTAGATGGAACTCTTAATTGTTCTTAATATTATGAGGAAGTGTTCCTCTATTGGCCTGACCATACATTACATACGTCCTGCTCCATGATTAGCCTCAGGAAATTTACAAAGTTAGTCAAAAACTCAGTTCTGTAATGGATATAAGAACTATGGTGCTAACATGATAATTGGTGAAACTATATATTTAGGGCTACAGTGGTTTGAAATACTGCAAACCTGTGTTGATTACAATGTAATTAGTTGCCAACTCTTATTGTTATGGTTACAGTTGAAGGATGGTAAAGTTTAATTGCTCACATGACTTCGTTATGCTGAATTTAACAATTTTGATAGTTTCAGAAATATATTGGCATACTTTTTACTGTTTTCAGGTGAGTGAATTTAGGTTAGTCTCAGGTTTGTTAGGTTAAATATGGTTAGGCAGGTATTTCCTTCATTCATTCATTTAATGCTAATGAAGGGCTCTTGATTGAAGGAATTGGACCTACTTTTTTATTCCTAGGATCAGTCCTGACTATTTACAATTTCCTGGGTGCTGTATGATATACCTTTGATAGGTTTCGAGAGTTCCTACTGTAACCCACCCCTGTCCAGGCTTGTCTGGTACTTGCTTGGCCAACAAGGTCATTGCTGCACTTGGTCAACTAGGTTGTTGCTGCTGGCAGTGCACTCTCCCACATATCCATCACAGCCTGCTTGACCCACTAAATGGGCTAAATGGTACTTTATATTAATATAGAAGTAATAACTAGTGCCCTAGGCTATTTAACTGGCAGCCAGTTGGCATAACATAAATGGATATTGAATTGTATTACCCAACGTGCTGTGTTTGTTTACTTTCAATTTGATTAGTTGTGATTTAATATGTATATTTTTTTTTAGGTTTATGTAACCTGACCTTACCAATCAGCTGTCTGCTACCTGACTAGCCTTTAACAAATTGGTCGCTACCCCATGAATAGCCACTTCCATAATTAATTCCCATTCATTTTTTCAACCATTACAGTGCCATGAAGCTTTAGTAACATCTGTTATACACAAAAATAAGACCTGTATCCCAAGGATTGTCTCTTATATAGCCTTAGGGTTATAAAGAAGAACTGAGGATGTAATTTAGGTTTACCGAAACGTCTCATTATTACTATTTATTCATTCATTCATGAGCAAAAATTTCACACGTGAGACCCATACCGTGTTTTATTTCAGTATTTGGTGTTATTTGCATTTTTACTGTAATTCTTGTACAGTAAGATTAGTTCCAGTTTACATATTCAGAACACGTAATTGTTAGTGTACAACAATTTTTTCTTGGAACGATGAGCCACTTTCCTGGGAAAAATGGAAAGGCTTTGCAAAAGAAAAGTGTAAATCTGCTTAGAATAATAGTTAATAGAGTACAGTTCATTATATATGCACACACAGAGTTGTACAACAAGCCTTAGTAGAAGAACTGGAAATGAAGATAATGAAAAGTTCTTTTACAGAATGGTACAACAATGGCATTCATTATGCAAGAGTAAGTTCTTGTACAATTCAAAAATTAATAAACCTATGTGATTAATTAAATACTAAAGATGGGACACCATGAGCATTTATAGATTAAATACTGAAGATGGGATACCATGAACATTTATAGATTAAATATTGAAGATGGGATACCATGAGCATTTATAGATTAAATATTGAAGATGGGATACCATGAGCATACATACTAAATTAAATACTGAAGATGGGACACTACAAGCACACCTAAATTCTAAAAGATTAGGACACCATAAGCATGGCTTTGCAACTGTAGTTACAGATAGGTAACAGGAATACTGTATGTACTGTACACACACATCCACACACAAAAGTACAGTTTCTGCAACAACAAAATATTTGCTCCCTAAAACAGAGTTTCAAAAAGGATGAATAAAATACACAAACTCTTTAATGAATTTTATTATTAAACCTAGAAAATGCAGAACATCAATATTTGGTTATTTGATCTTTTTTTTTTTTTAGCTTTTCACACCAAAGATTTATATTGTTGAGACTGTGGGTAATCAAACAGTTTGTATTGCATAAAACACTAAAACTGAGAGGTTAGAGGGATAGAAATGGTGATTTCTATTCATGTATATTTTGCCGGCTAAGAGCTCATCTCTGCTCATTTTAAAGCCTAACCATAATATTTTGTCCCCAGAACATGATGTTCCAGTCGATTTATCACATCCAGATCACCAGCCGCAGCTGGATGAGCAAAGTGTGACCCCCAGCCAGGGACTCGAGTCCGAGACCTCTCGCTTGGAAGGCGAGTTTGCTCTGTTTGCATTTGATACTGTTCTCTTTATTTATTTTCTGACCTATAACTGGGAGGCAGTTGTTTACCTAACTTAATATGTTTTACAATACACAAGCAAACTAACAATAGTTATTTAATTCATTTACAATCTCTGCATGTCGTTTATACTCTGCATTGTGAGAGGTTTTTATCATTTACCGGCTTACTTAACTGACATGCAGAGGAGTATTTTCATACTAAAAACTGAAATAAAGTATACCATGGAACTGTGTGAAATTTTAGTAACTAAATATTTTATTGGTATAGTATCCCAAAAATTCCAAGAGGTTAGACTGAATGAGTACCTAAAAGAAATGTGAAGGAAAAAATATACCCAATTAGTACGATTTTCTTGAAATACGGTGGCCATCCCCAACCCAAGAATGTCTGAATTGCAGTCATCTGTACGTATAAATGAGGTTCGTGAGATATTATACTAAAAAATACGCCTTTTGAAGAATGTTGATCCACAGGTATAAACAAATGTGACATGCAACTATCCTAAATCGCTCCATATCGATTGATTTAACATTTTTTAAGTTTTAGGTACCAGTAATGGCTTGGCCAGTGCCTCTGTACTCTCTTATGCTATTGTTTTCTACAGGAAAATTTGTTCAGATAACTTGTTTGTGAGTTATAACACCAGGAGTGTAACTCTTTAAAAAGGAACTCAAGCATATACAAAAATCACACAATATAGAGAAGCTTAGAGAGCTGACAGATGAGTTGGTGAGAGATGAGGCGAATCATAGAATTCGTTTTGTGTTGAGATATTTATGGGAAGAAAGAGGGAAGTTTGTGGAGGCATAAAAGAGAATGTACCAGAGTATTGTGGTACCGATCCTCTTTTGACGGGTGTGAGGCATGGTCTATGAACATTGCAGTGAGAAGGATAGCAGCAGTGAAGATATGCTGGAGAGTAATGTTTGGTGGGAATATTATGCAGAAAATTAGGAGCACAGAAATTAGGAGACGGTATAGGGTTATGAAACATTTACTTTAAAGAACAGAGGAGCTGTTAGTCATTTAGGTAGGATGGAGCAAGATAAGATAACATAGGTGTATAAATCTAGGGTGGAAGGTTTGGAGGGAAGGGTGAAGGAGGTTTTGAATAGTAATGGCTTGAGCTTTCAGCAAGTGTGTGATGTAGTTCAGCTGGGCTTGTGAGGTCTCTTGGGAGAACTACATCACAAGTGTGTGTTTGTATGTGTTAGATTAGAACAAGTGGTTTTTATGGTTTGATTTGATGTGTTGTTGGGGTGAGCAAAGTAACATTTATGAAGGGATTCAGGGAAAACTGGCTATCTGAACTTGAGTCCTGGGGATGGGAAGTACATTGCCTGCACTTTGAAAGAGGGGTGGGGATATTATAGTTCAGAGGTTTGTTTGAATGGTGATGTATGTTCACTTCTGGCATGACTGCTAAATGAATGAATGATGATGGATGTGTTTGGGTTACCATTTCCTTGGGAGGAGATGGATGATATTTTAAAATAAATTATTGCTCAATGTTTTATATCACTTATGTTTGATGACCCATTACATTCTAGCACAGTATATACATGTCCTGCTACATATTATTCTGACATTACTTTGCAGGACAGTGCTTCATTCCAGCATCACAACGTCCTGATGGAACATGGAGGAAAGCAAGACGCGTAAAAGATGGTTATGTGCCACAGGAAGAAATGCCCTTGTAAGTCTCTTGTGCTCAACAGTTTCAGTTATCCACGGTTTACCCTTGCCCGAAAATAACCCTTAATTTTATGTAATAATGATGCCAAAGTGCAAAAGTAGTGATGGTGTCAGTTCTTCAGAGCCTTAGAAAAGCCATGATGTTCTTCCCATCAGTAAAAAGGTGCTAATTCTCGACTTATTGTGTGTAATTTGTCAATTAAACTTTATCATAGGTATGTATGTAACGAAAAATTACTTAAATATAAGGTTCGCTACTATCCCCATTTTCAGGTATCCATGGTAAGTCTTGGAACGTATTCCCCGTGGATATGGGGGTCCTACTGTGCTATTTACCTTTCTACATATTTCAGGTATGAAAGTAAAGGGAAGCAGTGGGCAAAAAATAAACCGGACTTACCAGTAGGTCTTGCACCAGCTGATGTTGCTGCTGTGAAGGCTCGGCAGCAAATGAACGATGTGGGCATCCCAGGCTTAGCACTTCCGGCGAAACATGGTAGGTATTGTAGACTGGTAATAATGGTACAGTTACCCACAAAATACACCTACCATCCGATTTAGGACCGAGTTCGGTTCCGAGAAGCCGGTCATAAGTCGAAATGGTCGTAAGTCGAACTTTACTACTGAATATCAACAAAACATTTTTGTAATGACTTTATTTTATTGTTTTATTTTTGTATTTCATGTTTTACTTTACTTTTTATGTTGTTAGTACTGTATTTTATACTGTAAAGTTTAGAATAAACACTGTGTACAACACAAATAGCTATTTATTTCCCAGAAATTTGGCATAAAAAACACGGTCGTAAGTCGAGTGGTCGTAAGTCGAGCAGGTTGTAAGTCGAGTGGTCGTAAGTCGAGCAGGTCGTAAGTCGGATGGTAGGTGTATTTGGTAAATGAGCACGTGCAACTTCTTCTTTCAACAAACCGGCCATATCCCACCAAGGCAGGGTGACCCACAAAGAAAAACTGAAGTCTCTCTTATTAACCTTAGTAATGTATACAGGAGAAGGGGTTACTAGCCCCTTGCTCCAGGCATTTTAGTTGCCTCTTATGACACACATGGACACATGCAACTAATGTGACATTTTACTGTGGCAATGTTTTGCTCTCCAGTTACAACTTTTTTTCATTTATTAATATTTGGGAGTGAAAAAATTGTTCATCCCTGGTACAGATAAATATTACAAGATGGTATGCCATTGGAGAGGATTGCTGAGAGTAGATTTTTAAGAAACATTATAGTAGAAAATCTAAATCATTTAGATAAAGAAAAATTGGATATCAAATTGGGGAGGAGGAGTATGGAAGAAGTGAATGTTTTCAGATACAGTGGACCCCCGGTTAACGATATTTTTTCACTCCAGAAGTATGTTCAGGTGCCAGTACTGACCGAATTTGTTCCCATAAGGAATATTGTGAAGTAGATTAGTCCATTTCAGACCCCCAAACATACACGTACAAACGCACATACATAAATACACTTACATAATTGGTCGCATTCGGAGGTGATCGTTATGCGGGGGTCCACTGTACTTGGGAGTTGACGTGTCGGCGGATGGATTTATGAAGGATGAGGTTTATCATAGAATTGATGAGGGAAAAAAGGTGAGTGGTGCGTTGAGGTATATGTGGAGTCAAAAAACGTTATCTATGGAGGCAAAGAAGGGAATCTATGAAAGTACAGTGGACCCCCGGTTAACGATATTTTTTCATTCCAGAAGTATGTTCAGGTACCAGTACTGGCCGAATTTGTTCCCATAAGGAATATTGAGAAGTAGATTAGTCCATTTCAGACCCCCAAACATACACGTACAAACGCACTTACATAATTACACTTACATAATTGGTCGCATTGGGAGGTGATCGTTATGCGGGGGTCCACTGTATAGTAGTACTAACACTCTTATATGGAAGTGAAGCTTGGGTGGTAAATGCAGCAGCGAGGAGACGGTTGGAGGCAGTGGAGATGTCCTGTCTAAGGGCAATGTGTGGTGTAAATATTATGCAGAAAATTCGGAGTGTGGAAATTAGGAAAAGGTGTGGAGTTAATAAAAGCATTAGTCAGAGGGCAGAAAAGGGGTTGTTGAGGTGGTTTGGTCATTTAGAGAGAATGGATCAAAGTAGAATGACATGGAAAGCATATAAATCTATAGGGGAAGGAAGGCGGGGTAGGGGTCGTCCTCGAAAGGGTTGGAGAGAGGGGGTAAAGGAGGTTTTGTGGGCGAGGGGGCTTGGACTTCCAGTAAGTGTGCGTGAGCGTGTTAGATAGGAGTGAATGGAGACAAATGGTACTTGGGACCTGACGATCTGTTGGAGTGTGAGCAGGGTAATATTTAGTGAAGGGATTCAGGGAAACCGGTTATTTTCATATAGTCGGACTTGAGTCCTGGAAATGGGAAGTACAATGCCTGCACTTTAAAGGAGGGGTTTGGGGTATTGGCAGTTTGGAGGGATATGTTGTGTATCTTTATACGTATATGCTTCTAAACTGTTGTATTCTGAGCACCTCTGCAAAAACAGTGATAATGTGTGAGTGTGGTGAAAGTGTTGAATGATGATGAAAGTATTTTCTTTTTGGGGATTTTCTTTCTTTTTTGGGTCACCCTGCCTCGGTGGGTGACGGCCGACTTGTTGAAAAAAAAAAAAATTATAGTAGAAGATATAGTCATGAGTAGAATGGAAAGTTATCTCTTATTTAGCAAGTATGTACGTATGAAATATCATTTCTGCAGATCACTTGAATTCAGAACTTAGACATCTGAAGTTTTAGTAATACAGCTGATGTCTTTGCCACATCCTTTTACTGTAGTGGCTATTAGAGAAGTTGCTTAGAATACTTAATATTGCAGAATAGTAATAGTTATAATGTGCATTATTTTAAGAGAAATTATTAAAGCAAGAGTGTGTTATATATAATAATTATGTCTTTATTAAATAACTTGTCTTCAATAAAAGCAAATTGTCTTTTGGGAGTTAATAATAAGTTTTATCATTGCTTCAATTCATATAAAATTAAGAACATGGAAGCATGAGAATAGTGGAGCACTGCAACAGGCCTACTGGCCCATGCCAGAAAGATTTAAATCACACAAATCCACACCAACTCATGTACCTGTCCAACCTATTTTTAAAGGTACCCAAACTTTCTTGCTTCAGTGATGCTACTCAGGAGTTTAGTCCACTTATCCACAACTCTGTTTCTAAACCAGTACTTTCTTATATTCTTTCTAAATCTAATACACAGGAGAAAGAAGTTTGTGACAATGTTTCAGCTCAACTTGAGCCATTTACAAGTCACACTAACACATGAAGTGTGACTTGTAAATGGTCTGAGTTGGACTGAAATGTCATCATAAGCTTTCTCCTGTGTGTGGGTTATTTGTGTATTGTTCCCGTTATGGTATTGTGCCTGTTTGTTCTTTCTAAATCTAAATTTGTCCAACATAAATCTATTGCTGAGAGTCCCATTTTTGTAATATTTAGTGAAGGGATTCAGGGAAACTGGTTATTTTTATATAGCCGGACTTGAGTCCTGGAAATGGGAAGTACAATGCCTGCACTCTAAAGGAGGGGATCGGGATATTAGCGGTTTGGAGGGATATGTTGTGTATCTTTATACGTATATGCTTCTAAACTGTTGTGTTCTGAGCACCTCTGCAAAAACAGTGATTATGTGTGAGTGAGGTGAGTGTTGAATGATGATGAAAGTATTTTCTTTTTAGGGGATTTTCTTTCTTTTTGGGTCACCCTGCCTCAGTGGGAGACGGCCGACTTGTTAACCCTTTCAGGGTTTCGGCCGTATTAGTATGGCTTACGTGCCAGGGTCCTTGACGTACTAGTACTCATAAATTCTAGCGCCTTCAAATCTAGTGAGAGGAAGTTGGTAGGCCTACATATGAAAGAATGGGTCTATGTGGTCAGTGTGCGCAGTATAAAAAAAATCCTGCAGCACACACTGCGTAATGAGAAAAAAAAACTTTGACCGTGTTTTTGGATTAAAACAGCGACTTTGCACTGTATTTTCGTATGGTATTTATTGTTGTATTCTAGTTTTCCTGGTCTCATTTGATAGAATGGAAGACATATTACAGAAATTAAGATGATTTTGACTGGTTTTACAATGAAAAGTACCTTGAAATTGAGCTCAAAGTAGCAGAAATGTTCAATTTTTACCAAAGTTCAAAAGTAAACAAATCATGCTAAGCATCCAATACACGTCAACTGGTGAGTCTAATATTCTTTCACAAGTGCGCCGATATTATTTATACCATTTCTACACTAATGCAGTAGTCTGCATGACAGTAAATCTTCTATTTTTTGTGAGAATAAAAATTCAGAATGGAAAGCAAAAGAATGTAAGAGGGGCGTGGGGACGTGACTAATGAACAGAGGAAATGTTATTTTAGTGCAAGGAATGTCTTTCTTGTTTATTCTGGACCCTATTTGGAAATTGGCATCTTTTGAAATTTGTGTGAAATTGGCAAAATTGCTAAATTCTGACCACTGTATTGGATAGTTGAAATCGGTAAATGGGTGGTTTCTTGTACTCATTCGATGGAAAAAATGGAGTTCTAGCGAAATAGGTATGATTTTTGTCGACTAGTACACTGGAATTGGCTGAAAATAGGGCTCAAAGTGGGCAAAATCGCCGTTGCGTAAACATCGTTGAGACCGCTAACTTCGCGAGAGCATAATTCCGTAAGTTTTCCATCAAATTTCATACTTTTGGTGTCATTATGATCGGGAAAAGATTCTCTATCTTTTCATAAGAAAAAATAATTTTTTTTTTTTTTTTGAAATTTGGGGGACCCTGAGAACAAGTCTCTGAGAGGGCCTGTGGACCCTGAAAGGGTTAAAAAAAAAATTACAACCTGTTATTTATATTCTCTATATACCCAAACCACCTCAGCAACCCCTCCTTAGCCATCTGAATTGTATCCTGGGTCACCTCACGTTGCCTTTTACTTTCTGTGCTGTGAATTCTCTGCATGATATTCACAACACACATGGCTCTCAAACATGACATCTCCACCTCATCCACCCTCCTTTTCACTGCAGCATTCAAAACCTACGTCTCACATCCATATAATAGTATTGGTACCACTGTACTCTAGAACATTATCTTCCTTTTTTTTTTTTTTTTTTTTTTTCTTTTTTGCCTCCATATATAAAATTTCTACAGATTCTGTACTTCACCACACAACCCACCTTTCTTCCCTTCCTTTTATCTGTGCTGTGGTTTGCTTCAGCTTTCATAGATTCATCTGTTGATTTGTCCAATCCCAAATATCTAAATACATTCACTTCCTCCATTCTACCTCCCTCCAAACTGATATTCAGTCTGTCCTTTCCTAGACTTTTTGTTATCCTAATTATCTTGCCCTTTTTCTATGTTCACTTTAAATTTCCTTCTTTTACCTGGTATACTGAACAGGCTTATCTTTCTATACATGTATTGTTTACAGTCTCTCTTGTTCCCTTTTTTCTTATACTAGGGAACTATTCATGCTCTCTGCCAATACTTTGGTACCTATCTATATCTACTATATACCAGCTCTTAGAAAATACACCCTCTCTCACATTCCTGTCCCTTCAACAGAATGCTTTGTCTGTTTATCTAATATGGGAGTCCACGATAACGAGTATATCTTTTTGTTTGAAGAGGGGTTAGGTGTACCTTTCTTCTCACTGACTGCTGTACTCTCATCATGGAGTACAGCATAGCAAGTTCCATTCTTCAAGCCCACTTCTTCATCCCTCATCAGATGTTCACTTTCTTATTATCCTCCTTGAAACCCTAACATCTAACATCTTTACCACTTTCAATAAATATAATAATATTTGTAAGTGCAACATGCTATTACCCTTCATTAACCCCTCATCACGTGAATCTTTCTTCAGTAAATATTTTGTTTACGAGGTAATGTAATGTGAATTACTAATGCAGTTATATTGCTTTATTTAAATACAGTACTTTAAGTTTTTTTTTTTTTGGTAGGCATGTCCAAGTCACAGAAAAAGAAAGCAGCAGCAGCCAAGAAGAAGGCTGCAGCAGCTGACATGGAAATAACCAGAGATTTGGAAAACACACACATTTCCAACACAGTTGCAGGTAACTAACATTATTAGTGGTTTTGTGTACATATTTAAGGATTTACAAAAGTGTATCCGTGGTGTCATTTATCCATGGTTTACTGTGATACAAAAATACCTCTTTATTTTGCAAAATAATGGCCCCAAAGCACAAAAGTAGAGGAGCTGGCAGTTCTTCAGTGCCTAAGAAAAACCATGAAGTGCTTCTCATCAGTGAAAAGGTGATAATTCTCCACTTACTGTGTATAATTTATCAATTAAACTTTATAATAGGTATGTATAGGACTTATATATAGGGTTTGCTACTATCCATGGTTTCGGTATCCACGGCAGGTCCTTGGAATGTATCCCTGCGGATACAGGGATCCTACTGTATTTTAATTCTTTGCTTTTCACTTCAGGAGGGAAACAGCCATCAACTTCTGATCCTGCCAAGCGATTACGTAATCTAAAGAAGAAACTGCGCGACATTGAGAAGCTGGAGAAGCAGATTGCAAATGGTGAACTAAAACATCCAGAACGCGAACAACTGGAAAAAGTGAAAAAGAAAGATGAGGTTATACAGCAAATTGAAGACCTAGAAGAAGAAATTGATGACACTCAGTAGTAAAATAAGCATCTTTGGTTGCAGAAATGGGACAATATTTCAATGACTAAAAATTATTATTGCAGATGCTAGTGGACCTCTTGGTAATATGGCTTATGAAAGTTTATTAGTTGATTTTAAAGTAGTTTAAACAGCAAATGGAAAAGTAGCTAGTGGTAGTGAAATAAATTTCTGTAGCTCTTTAACCCCTTAGCTGTACATTTCTTTTACTGTTGTATGTCCAATATTATATAATGAATGATTATTAATTAGGCACAGAGTTGCACTGCACAGTTAAGAAATTTTCATAAATGTGTATTTTATTCTTATGGTGTATATTATTCAGTTGTATTATTGCACACTCTTGACACAGGTTTATATGTTGCTGACACAGGTTCACTATTTGTTCCTGACATAAGTTCACTATATGTTCCTGACACAAGTTCACTATATGTTCCTGATACAGGTTCACGACATGTTCCTGACACAGGTTCACGACATTTTCCTGACAGAAGTTCACTACATGTTCCTGACACAGGTTCATTATATGTTCCCAACACAAGTTCACTACATGTTCCTAATACAGGTTTACTACATGTTCCTGACACAGGTTCACGACATGTTCCTGACACAGGTTCACTACTTGTTCCTGACAGGTTCACTACATGTTCCTGACACAGGTTCACGACATGTTCCTGACACAGATTCACACATTAAATCATTGTTTCTTTGCTGAAAAAAAATGTCCCAAGTTAAAAAAGGAATATAATTTATTGGCTCACTCTTGAGATGCCCAACAAATACTCAAGAAAATACACATGCTCCTCAAGTTATGATGGTTCGACTTACAATATTTCAACTTCGTGATGCTGCAAAAGTAATTACTTTGGAGATGAAACTTGAAATAATTACCCAGCATGAAGGCGGCATGTCCATAGCTTGTATATGTTTCTTTACTTTTCAGTACTGGTATTTAGTTACAGTAATTATTTGTTCATTACTTATTCAGTGATAGTAGTTATTTATTTACTTATTTAGCATATATCCATATTCGTCATACGATATTTTTGACTTATGATGATTTGTGGGAACATAACCCCATTGTAAGTCAAGGAGCACCTGTATTATCTTTGTTAGACTCAGGCTCAGTTTGTCCTGATAGATCACTTGAGTTTGACCTAAATT
Organism: Cherax quadricarinatus; assembly: GCF_026875155.1. Classification (NCBI taxonomy): domain Eukaryota; kingdom Metazoa; phylum Arthropoda; class Malacostraca; order Decapoda; family Parastacidae; genus Cherax; species Cherax quadricarinatus. The sequence continues at coordinate 10,853,438 of NC_069488.1, forward strand.
GACTGTCACTTTAAAAATATTCCTATACACATTGCTCAAGTTTATATTACAATGGAGTTGAAGAGAGGCAGCTAGGGGGTTAATTTTTTAAGTGTGGAAGTTAAGTGTTAAATGACTTTAAAGTTTAACTAAGCAAGATTGTTTTGATAAGTGTGGTTGTCCAAGCCAGTGAGTATCTGGTGCAGATGGTAGCATAATATGCACTAATAAATGAAGATTTCATTTATTTTTAGAGAAAATTCAGTGATTTTTAGATGGGCAGTAAGTTTATTTTTGCTTGGCACAGTCTGGGAAAAGTCAGTTTCTCAGTACATTTGTTATTCATGGTGAAGGCGCAGCGATAGTGAAAATTTTCTTCAGATATATTAATCTTCCTTCTCAGTATGTGCAATGCATTAGACATGACTAGTAAATAATTTTTTTACCATTCTCTGTTACTTGAGATGTAATGAAAATAAGAGTATGTAGTTTACCTTAAAAACAATCTATTGAAAACGTCTGATAAAGTGGGTACATGGCATTAATGAAACTCGATGCCTTAATATGGGTCAGTACCTACAAAAATGTTTAACCAAATAAGACAATTATCATTGGCTAATGCGAAGTGCACTGAGACCTATATGGTCGTTAAAATCTTCATGGGATGTAAAATTTAAATTAATCAAATGTAAAATTTAAATTAATCATATGTAAAATTTAAATTAATCAAATGTAAAATTTAAATTTACGAAATGTAAAATTTAAATTAAAAGGACACAAGTGCAACTAATGTGACATTTATTGTGGCAACGTTTCGCTCTCCAGGAGCTTTATCAAGCTCCTGGAGAGCGAAACGTTGCCACAATAAATGTCACATTAGTTGCACTTGTGTCCTTTTACTTTACATATTGTCGGTAATTCTACCAACTTTATTACAAAATTTAAATTACAGCTTTAATTAAAATTGGCCTTGTTTCTAGGATTTTCATTTTAAAATTTATCAGAAAAAATGTCTAACTCAGTTTATAATTTTTTTTTGGGGGGGGCTGATGAAATTACTACATTTTTTTTTATTTTTATTTTTTATGGTTAAGAAAATTAAGCCTATGGAATATTAAGGTAATTATGTTTTCTGTCAGACATAATAGTAATATCAGGTTGGTTGTATTAATACTTGTAAAGTAACTAGTAACTGCACTGTTATGCCATCATCAGATCAATTGGGAAAGTTATTTTCTACACAGTTAAAGGGGCATGTAAGTACTTGTCTTCTAATAACATGTTCATATTTCCACTATAATATACCTTGTCTATAATTACTGTTGCATTTGCTCTGTCTGCTTTTGTAAAGTGAAGTCTAGGATCTCTCCTTAATTCCTGGCATAAGACAATTATCCTCAAAGATTTGTTAAGTTATACCAGGAATTAAGGAAAAATCCTAGACTTCACCTTATGAAAGCAGACAAAGCAAATGCAATAGTAATTATGGACGAGGTAGATTATAGTGGGAAAATAATGAATATGTTATTAGAAGACGGGTTAAGATATGGGAGAAATGAAGTGGAAATGCACCTTAAGCAGGTCCATACACAGGATTGTTGTTGAGAGTGTTTTTTAAGTGTAATAAGCAGTGGTGAATTAAGAGTGAATGGGGCCCCTGGGGTGACACTTTTGCTGTGTATGTGAGGCCCTTTGGGCAACACTTATATTGTATGTTTGGGGCCCCTGGGAAAACACACATACTGTATATGTTTTGCCCCTGGGGCAACACATACCATATATGTAATATATTTAAAATCCATTCATGCTTATAAATTAATTACTTACAGTGATGTATAATAAAATCATACAGATTAATTTGAAATTAAAATTGACATTTCTTTTGTTCCATTAAAGAGATTTTGTATATGAAATTTAGCCTTGGGGGCCATCTCTTTCACATACAGGGGCCCCTGGGGTGCCTGCTCCTTTTTGCCCTCATGTTAATCCACCACATGCCATAAGCAGTCATAGGCAGATGTGGCGGAAATGCTCCACGACGGACCAGTACGTCATTGGAGCTTTCCACTCCTATGTGCAGGTTATTTGTAAATTGTTCCATCCACTGTATTGTGACTTTTATTTTTCTTCACTTGGGAATAACTGTATATCACTCACAAATAGGGTCTGACAAGCCTCCTTCAGGAGAATTTAACAGATATATACTGTGTTCTGGTATTTAAATGCTTTTTATACTTGTTTCCTGCATTTTTTAACAGTTTAAGTTTTGTAGTGGATGTTTTAATATGCTAAGATTGAAATAATGTCTTTTTTGAATTTATGCCTAGAATATGCTACAGTGGTCCCTCGCTTTTCGTAGTTCTCGGCAATCGTAAATTTCGCCAATCATAGGGGTATTTTCGTATAAACATGGACTCGCTTTTCATAGGTTGACTCGCGAATAGTAGTTCGTCCAGGACGCTTACGCACGGTGTGAGCCGGGGCGGCCTCCCTACCCAGCCAGTCTGGCATTGTTTACCAGTGAGTGAAGGTCCCCTCAAGTGCTCCTACGAAATATTTCATAATATTCCACTCATTTTAGTGCTTGCAAGTACTAAATCAGCTACCATCGCTCCAAAGAAAGCTCCTAGTGCCAAGCCTGTGGTAAAGAAGGTGAGAAATATGTACAGTGACAAAGTCTTGTACCATTTTAGGGAAGTGTTAAAGAGACGCCAGAAACAGAGCTCTCTCCACAGTTACTTTGCGAGACAGGACTAGAGTGACTCTCAAGGTGGTCCTAGTGGCATTAAGAAAACAGAGAAGAGAAGCAACCCCAGAGAAGCAATTGGTTTCCTGAGGTGTTGCTGGAAAGGGATTCCCCTTCCAAACTGTAAACAATCCAATCTCTCTCCTCCTCCAGTCTCCCATACACTAAGAAGAATCTCCAATAAAAGGGAAGTGTTATGCTGTTAATGTTTCATTATCATTTCCCATTTTTATTGTTTTTGTTTCTAATGTTATTTCATGTAAAAAATTTTTTGTTTTAGTACTTCTGAGTGTCAGAAACGGATTAATTGTATTTACATTATTTCTTATGGGGAAAATCACTCAGTTTTAACATATCATGGAATTCCCCTAATAATGGCAATCAAGTTCCGTCCCTGACTTTCGCTTGGCTGATTTCATAGGACTGAAAAATTACTTAGGTGGGGTGAACTGGAATGACCCGACTTGGGGTCAGGTAGGGGGTGATGGTTGCCGTTTTGATGCTTTCCGGGGCATATTTCTAGTGCTCAGAAATTATTTTCCCAAATAGGGAAATCAGTCAAACAAAATGTCTAAATGGTGAAAAATAGATTAAAATATCTGATTGGTAAAAAGAGGGCATAATAGGCAAATAAAAAGAGGGAGGGGCAATTAAGAAATGATATTTCAGTTAAAAAAAGGAATAAAAAGGGAATTGAAAGCAAAAAGAGATTATGGGGTTAAAGTTGCAAGGAATCGGGGGCTAACCCAAAAGGATTCTTTAGGTATAAGAAGTAATCAGGGACAAGATAGGCCACCAAAAAGTTCCTCGGGTCAGCTCATGAAGTGATAAGGAAATGTGTAATTTTTAACACTACTTCCTCTCATTTTTTACACAGGAGGATCGCAAAATTTTCCAGAATGATAAATTATGAAAAACAGGACGATAAAAACTGTGCCGATTAGGGTACAAGTAAACTGGTCCTTAGGCAAATAGAAAAAATTTAAAACCTAACAAACCCCCAGGCCTGATGAACTGTATGAGGGGTTTAAAGGAATGAAAAGAGGAGCTTAGCACACCTTTGGCTATCTTTTAAACATTCACTAAAAATGGCAGGGTCCAGATAAGTGGAAAAGGCAAATGTGATACATTTTCAAAAAAGGTGAAGGTCCTTAGCTTCGAACTATAGACCAATAGCCAACCTCCATGTGGGAAAAAATTTAGGAATCAATAATTTTCCGAGGCGTTGTGCCCCCCTTGAAAAGCATAAATTAACAACGAATCTCGCATGGTTTTAAAAGGGCGTTCCCGCCCTTTCGAATTTATTAACTTTTTTACTAAGGTATTTGGGAGGTAGATCTGGTAATGAATATGATTTGGTATAGGACTTCAGTAAGGGTTTTTACAGGGTCCCCTCAGGGCTATTGAGGAAAATTTAAAGCACATGGAATAGGAGGAGAAATTTTTTCCTGGATAGAGGCATGGTTGACAAATAGGCAGCAGAGAGTTTGCATAAATGGGGAGAAATCAGAGTGGGGAAGCGTCACGAGCGGTGTTCCACAGGGGTCAGTGTTGGGCCCCCTGCTGTTCACAATCTACATAAAACGACATAGATGAGGGCATAAAGAGCGACATCGGCAAGTTTGCCGATGACACCAAAATAGGCCGTCGAATTCATTCTGACGAGGACATTCGAGCACTCCAGGAAGATTTGAATAGACTGATGCAGTGGTCGGAGAAGTGGCAGATGCAGTTTAATATAGACAAATGCAAGTTCTAAATGTTGGACAGGACAATAACCATGCCACATATAAACTAAATAATGTAGATCTTAATATTACGGATTGCGAAAAAGATTTAGGAGTTCTGGTTAGCAGTAATCTGAAACCAAGACAACAGTGCATAAGTGTTCGCAATAAAGCTAATAGAATCCTTGGCTTCATATCAAGAAGCATAAATAATAGGAGTCCTCAGGTTGTTCTTCAACTCTATACATCCTTGGTTAGGCCTCATTTAGATTATGCTGCACAGTTTTGGTCACCGTATTACAGAATGGATATAAATTCTCTGGAAAATGTACAAAGGAGGATGACAAAGATGATCCCATGTATCAGAAACCTTCCCTATGAGGATAGACTAAGGGCCCTGAAACTGCACTCTCTAGAAAGACGTTAGAAATCAGGGGGGATATGATTGAGGTTTATAAGTGGAAGACAGGAATAAATAAAGGGGATGTAAATAGTGTGCTGAAAATATCTAGCCTAGACAGGACTCGCAGCAATGGTTTTAAGTTGGAAAAATTCAGATTCAGGAGGGATATAGGAAAGTACTGGTTTGGTAATAGAGTTGTGGATGAGTGGAACAAACTCCCAAGTACCGTTATAGAGGCCAGAACGTTGTGTAGCTTTAAAAATAGGTTGGATAAATACATGAGTAGATGTGGGTGGGTGTGAGTTAGACCTGATAGCTTGTGCTAACAGGTCGGTTGCCGTGTTCCTCCCTTAACTCAATGTGACCTGACCTGACTAGGTTGGGTGCATTGGCTTAAGCCGGTAGGGACTTGGACCTGCCTCGCATGGGCCAGTAGGCCTTCTGCAGTGTTCCTTCGTTCTTATGTTCTTATGTTAAAATTGATTCGCAAATCGTAAATTTCGTTTATAGTAGCTCCTCCAGGAACGGATTAATTACGAAAAACGAGGGACCACTGTATCTTTTTTGTTTATTATTGTTTGTAGCTTCTGAGAGGGCAGTGGTCTAATACAATACTTCCTGTCTAGCTATGGGCCTGCTGAGTGAGTACTGTAAGTTGCAAAATATGTTTTGTGAGTGTGAGCATGAGAAGTAGCAAAACTGCAGAATGTAACTTAATTTTGAAATATGAACAGTAGATGCCATTTTGCTGTGAACTACAACTATATGTGAAGCATTGGGCTCATGTGGGTTATTCTGTGTAGAGTATGGTAGTGGCATGATCCTCTGTTGGCTGATTGCAGTTCATACTATCATGTTGTAAGCAATTCCTTAAAAAAATAACAACTTTGAAACAGAGACCATGTTAAGTGATGTATGATGTATGAAGCTGGGAGGTGGTGAAGTGAAATATGAAGACAGCAAGTTGGAAGAAACTTATGACAACATTTCGGTCTGACCTGGACCTTTAACTAGTCTCACACTAACACTTCTCTTTATTTCCTCTGTCTCTGCCCTCCTTGTGTGTACATACTGGCTCTCTTACCTTCGTGTTAATGTAACTAGTTAATGGTCCAAGTTGGACTGAAACGTCCTCATTTTTCTTTCTCTTTTGTGTCGGTTATCTGTGCATAGCTTCATCTACTTTGTGAGCTAGTTTTGAATTCTTTACACTTCATTATTCTCCACTACACCTCTCCTACTCACTCTTATACACCATCTTCCCCACACTATACATTGCCTTCTCTTAGCCATTGTTTCCTCTTATATTCCACTAATGATTTAGCCTCCGATTTAAAAATCAGAGAGAGAAACTTCTACCAATAAATTCTTCTCCCAGTTTGTCACTTAACTTGGAATGTTATCAGCATTGCAAGTGCTTCTTTTAAGCCAAGTCACACACACTTCTGTTTTTTAAATCCTGTACAACCAGATTCATGAGAGTTGGGTACCCTTATGTCCGTGTGAATTCAGCACAGGTAGTCTACCAGTACCACTGAAGTATGTTCAGTAAATATTGTTGCAGCTTTGAGCTTATGCTGTGTTTCAGAGATGGTATATCTTCAAATGTTGCCCTAATCTGGTTAACATTCTTAAGAATGTCCATAAAAAACTCGGCACATTTGAACCTAAATCTTATGATTAGTTCTCAGTTTGGGGGTCAGTGCTAAGCTAAAATATAAGTGGGCATTACAGAAAATAAATATTGTAAATGAAAGTTATTTCAATTATTCATTGAACATGCATGTAAATATGGAAGGGCCTGAATTTGAGGGTTTGACTGTATTGTAACATAATTGTGTTAGAAAGTATAAAATAATTTAAGTTGCAAAAGGTTTTTCAGTTGCTGAAGAATAAAAGTTGCAATGCTACTGTTATGGCTGGAACATTTCACAAATAACCTGCACATAGAGAAGAAAGCTTAGATAATGTTTTGGCTAGCCCTGGACCATTGTCAAGTCTCAACTGAGTGAAAAAAAAAAAGCAGAGAAGACTAGAAGACAAAAAGAGGGAAAAAGGAACCAGTGGTGGTGGTGGTAGTAGTAGTAGTAGTAGTAGTAATGGTGGTAGTGGTAATGGTAGCAGTGGTTGTAGAGGTAGTAGTAGTAATAGGAGTAGCATTGGTAGTAGTGGTAGTAGTTGTAGAAGTAGCAGTAGTAGTAATAGAAGTAAAGATAATACCAGTTATAGTAATAATAAAGGTTACAATACGTGTGAAGGGGTTAGAGAAGCCGGTAACTTCACACACTAACACACATCATTGAGGAAAGAGAAGCACTGCAGTAGGCCTAATGACCCATGCCAGGAAAGGAAGAAGCAGCAAGTAAATGGGAAAGAAAAAAGACAGGTCAAGAGAAAAGGTGAGAAGGCCAAGTTCAGATCAAATCACAAAACTGTTTTGAGAAAGACAGGTGTAAACATCTTTGTACAAGAGTTCCTTGGGGATGTATTTTAGAGGGTGGAGTTACCTCCCATTGAGATGGACTTTAACCATTATGATTAGTATTATTATTATGATTACTATTATTTTTGCTGCTTTTCCTACTAATACTACTGCTGCAGCTGCTACAAGTACTGCTGCTGCTGTTACTACTGCTACACATATTAATGCTACCATTATTAATGCTACCATTATTACTACCATTACTACTACAACTAACAGCCACTGCTACTATCATTACTACTGCTACTACTGTTTCTACTACTGCTACTACTATTACTACTTCACTATTCCTCTACTACTACTATTATTCCTACAATTATTACTTCTACTGCTACCATTACTACCAGTACTATTACTATAATTTTACTGTTACTACCATTACTGCTATTACTACCAGTTTATTACCATTATGTACTACTATAACTACTGCCACTACTACTGGTACCATAACCACCACTACCATTACTGCTATTACTACCAGTTTATTACCATTATGTACTACTATAACTACTACTGGTACCATAACCACCACTATCATTACTGCTATTAGCACTGGTGCTTTTTTGCCTCTCTCTTTTTACCTGTCTTGGGTCTTCTTTGTGTCCTTTCTGCCTTTTCCTTGCTCAGTTGTGACTTGACAATGGCTCAGGATAGACCAAAACATCTAAAAATTCTTTTAATTTTTTTTCTGTTTTTTTTTTAATTGCCATTTATTTCCTTGCTTATATATATAATATCCAGTGTTGTATGCTTTATTTTTTGGAGCATATATTGTACTTATGCCAAGTGATATTTAGCCATGACACTGATAAAAGGCTCTTAATCTGAGGCATTTGAGCTACCCTCTCTTGGATCGGACCTGGTTAGGTTTCATTCACCAGGCACTGTGTGACCCCCTGCTAGTTTAGTGCTTCCGTATTATGATAATTATGATATTGTACCTAGCTCCACATTCACAACTAGTTCCACCATACACATTCAACTCGAGTTCCACCGTAGACATTCACAGCTGACTCCACGGTACACATTCACAGCTTGTTCCATTGTGCACATTCACAACTAGCTCCACGACACAAATGCACAACTAGTTCCATCATCCACATTCACAACTTCCATCATCCACATTCACAACTTCTTTCATCATCCACATTCACAACTACAGTGAATCCTCTCATATCCGAACCGTATGGGCTGATTATTATTATTACAATCACAGGGAAGCGCTAAACCCGTAGGGTTATACAGCGCATGTGGGGGGTGGGATGGAAGGTATTCAGGCTCAGTTCAGGGAACTGGAGCACAGATCCAATTCCCTAGATCAAGAGCCCCTCACCAGCATCAAGGAACCTCCCTTGAGGGGACCGTATGGGCTGACTGGTTCGGAAACACTGAGTTTCCGGATACATGAGGGGGAAAATGCACATCCCTACTGTCATATCGCCATCCATACCCTGTCATATCGCCATCAGCGATGGCATTTTAGGTTTAAAAAACAAGTCCAGCATCGTCTGGCGGTGGGACCAGACACTGGGCTCGAATAACAGCCTCCCGGATTTCATGGACCACAGGACCATAACTTTTCAAATGAACTGTGGACAGTGGATACTCCAAATACCTTAAAATTGAGCTCAAAGTAGTGGAAATGTTCAATTTTTTCTGATGTTCAAGAGTAAACAAATGATGTCACCGTCCAATATGTGTCCAACTGGCTGGTCTAATACGCAGTCACAAATGGGTTGACAGCTGTTTGGATGTTTTGGTAATAATTTTAGAATTTTGCCCTTTCCCAGGGCCTGTTCGGATATTGACAAGGTTTGGATAATGGCAGGCCGGATATGAGAGGTATCACTGTACAGTGGATCCCCGGTTCACGATATTATTTCATACCAGAAGTATGTTCAGGTGCCAGTACTGACCGAATTTGTTCCCATAAGGAATATTGTGAATTAGATTAGTCCATTTCAGACCCCCAGACATACACATACAAACGCACTTACATAAATACACTTACATAATTGGTCGCATTGGGAACTGATCGTAAACTAGGGGTCCACTGTAGTTCCATCATACACATACCTAGCTCCGTCATACAGACACTGACAGAATGGGTGGTGCCACTTTTGTCACAAAACCTCTACAAGAACCACTGCTTATTACCATGTTTCCATACATTTAAGATCTCTTCTTTTATTTGAAATTTTGATAGTAAAACTATTAAATTTATATTTTCTTCTGAGCTATTTTTTATATAAATGAAGACTTTGTGTAAAATAATTAAGATTTTGAAAACATGCTTTTATATATGCATTAATTGGTCGTGATAATATTGTCGTGTAAGTTGAGAATTTTTTTTAAAACTGGTTGTGGAATTAATATCGAGTAAATACAGTACCATGGCTGGAACAAATCACAAATAAACTGAACTTTCAAGAGGGTATCATGGCAACATTTTGGTGGGTTCTGGTTCAATTGTGGCTTATGGTCCATTGCAGACCAAAACATAGTGACATGTTATCTCTCCCAAGAGCAGATTATCTGTGAATTAATAAATATTTTTTTTCATAAAATGTTAAACTCAGATGAGTTCATACAGCTGCTGTGAGTTTGCAGATCTAATTCATTATCTCCATTGTATCTGTATCACTTGATTACTTCAAGTGGTACACTGGAGACTGACCAGAGGTGTTTGGGGGTCAGTCCCCTGGTGAGTATAGTTGAGTAGCTCTCTTATTTTTTAATATTAACTGAATATTCATTATATTTTTAAGTATTAACATTTTAAGCCACCATGATAGCTGTGTGTTAATGGTGGATAAGTTGTGTTGATGTTGCCATTTATTCAAACATTACTACTATTTCGTTTGGCATTTATCTTGTGATGTTAATTGTCAGGATTTTTTCAGTTTTTGGTTTAGTCAAAAATTTGACTTGGAATGTAACTTTGTTATTCTTTATAAAAGTTGAAATTAGTTATTTTTAATGCATCCCACTTGTTATTTCATTTATATTTTCTGTACATGTGGACCCTCGAATTTCATAATCCCTTTTCTCTGTAAAACTATAGTTACCCTCTATAAAATGTATTTTTTGTTTATATTTCCCATAAGAAAAAATGTAAATCCAATTAATCCATTCCAGACACCCAAAAATATTAACAAAAAATACATTTTATGAAGAATAACTATAGTTTTACATTCAGAAAAGGGGTTATGAAATCCGAGGGTCCACTGTACATGTCCACTGTCATGGCTAAGAGACATACAGGCAGGCCCCATTTATACAGCAGGTTAAGTTTTGGGCTACCGCTGTAAAGTGAATCAGCCTTTTTTTTTTTCACTTTCAAATGCATATAAAATCCTGATAACATGTTTACACTGTCATATATTAAGTGAGTACGTAATATAGTTAGGCCTTAAAAAGATATATACAGTACACACATTACTTACCTTAAAATATTTTTATCCTTAGCTTATAGTGAATGGTAAATATATTTATTGTAAGAAGTCTGAATAAATGAAGAATGGGTATAATTGAAAACTGCTGTACAGTGGTACCTCGGGATACGAATTTATTTCGTTCGAGAAGGCTGTTCGAGTGCCGATACTGAACAAATTTGTTCCCATAAGGAATAATGTAAATTAGATTAATCCGTTTCGGACACCCAAAAATATACTTACAAAAGCACTTACGTAAATACACTTACATAATTGTTCTAGTTTTGAGCTGTTCGTATCCCGAGGTACCACTGTATTAGCAAAACACTGTACAGCAAAGCGCTGTAAAGTGGGCCCTGCCTGTATGTACATTATATTGACCAAGAGACACTTGGTCAAGAACATTTTTTTCCATTTCTTAATTATGCTTTTCTCTTAAGCATATAATCATTAGTGTTTTCAACATGCTACAAGAACAGTCTTCCTTAAAAGGGGCTACTTTGATGTCTATGAAGGGCTCTTAATCCACAGAATTGGAGTTACCCTCCCCTTCCTTGGATAAAGCCTGATTACCTACCATTCAGCAGATTCTGTATGACCTCCATGGGCTTAAAGTTCAAAATAAATATAAAAATCATAATTTAAAAATTTAAAAGTTATATATATACAACAAAAACAATTTCCTGCCTACCCATATTTAGATAAGGCTATAATGTATCCTATTATCTATTGTACAAAAACTTAAGGACTATAAGGACCTGCCTCACATGGGCCAGTAGGCCTTCTGCAGTGTTCCTACATTCTTATGTTCTTAGGTTAAATGTGTTAGTTTCTCATTCAGATTATTGATATTCTTATTTAGTGCTTTTATAATAATAATTTATATTCTTGTGAATTTAAAATTCACATTTTCTTAGATATTTGGGGGCATTCTGAGGGCTCCCACATCACAAAGATCATATCACTGCCTTTCATTTTCTATTTTTTTTTTTTTTTTGCTAATTCCCAATTGTAAATAAAAAAAACATTGTAGATGTATGGTTCAAAGAACCGACACGTTGTTAAATTAGACACGTGCAACTCTTGGGTATCTTTATTGATACCCAAGAGCTGCACATGTGTCTAATTTAACAAAAAAAAACATGTGATTTATGGAGTTTAGGGTTACCAAGGATATAATCCAGATGGCTGAGGAGGTGATTTGGACATTTAAAGAGGATAAGACAGAAGAGGATGACCATGAGGGAGTATTAATTAAATGTGGAGGGTAGGAGGGTCATTCTAGGAGGAGTTGGAGGTAGGAGGTTAAGGAGGTCTTTGAGTACTAGGAATTAAGCATCCAGCAGGCTTGTATAAACATGCTAGAGATAGGAGTGAGTGGAGGCAAGTGGTTGTTATGGCTTGGTATACTGTTGGAGTGTGAGCAGCATAACATTTATGAAGGGTTTCAGGAAAACCAGGTAGCTAGGTTAGCCTATCTCATTGAGGTGGGAAGTACAGCGACTACACTGCTTCAGTTTGGAGGCTTATAGCTATTATATGAATGATGTTGAATATGTTTTGTTTTCCCTGGGTCGCCCCACCTTGGTGGAAGTTACCCCCGGGGTGGTTGAAAGTTAGGACTGTATTGTGATGAATGGTTTTGAAAACCGACAAGTTGAAGATTGAGACACTTATGCACCATATGGGAATCTTTATTTAGGAAACGTTTCGCCACACAGTGGCTTCATCAGTCCAATACAAAGCAGAGAGGTGCAAGAAGAGGAGGAGATTGAGGTAATCAGTCCCTCAGCCTTGATGGACTGAACACATCGACTCCAGGCTGAGGGACTGATTACCTCAATCTCCTCCTCTTCTTGCACCTCTCTGCTTTGTATTGGACTGATGAACCCCATGTGTGGCAAAAACTTTTCCCTAAAAAAAATTTCCCCCATATGGTGCATAAGTGTTCAATCTTAAAGGGACTGTTTACTTTTTCATCCCGGGTTAACCCCTTTAAATTTTTTAAAAATTTGTGCTTGTTGATACAAATATTGTTCCCATAAAAAAAAAAACTATACTTTGTATTTTTTGCGTTTATCCACAAAAAGTAAATTCAGTGGCTTTTTAACATTGTGTACTATAAACTATTTTAAAATCTTTTAACAGAAACCCAATCAACTATGCAGTATTTTTCAAGCTTTAAAATAACATTTAAAAATAATCATTAATACTGTGATTCAAAATTGTCAAGACATTGTAAGCGACCTCCCCAGGAGCCTCAAACCCTATAGATAGCTAGTAGTAAACCAGCAGTTCAGTTTGGACAGTTTAAGGGTTAAGCCATCAGGTACAGAGGATAGTACCATGATGGCTTAACCCTTAAACTGCCCAAAAACATAATCTTTTTTCATTGCTTAGTGCTCTGCCCTTTTATTTTCCCCATTTGAAAGCATGTAAAAAAAAACTAGATCTGGGTATTTGGGAAACCCCCTCACGTGAACGTAGATCTACGTTGGACGTTTGGGGGTTTTAAAAGAATCATCAACATATTTTTTTTCTTACCCTTTGGAAAGGGTTTACGGGCCCCACTGTGACAACAATGGGGTTTTTTATAGAAAAAAAAAGGCATAATACCAGACTGAAAAATTTCAAATAACCCGCCTTTGGAGAGAGGAACATAGACAATATTTCAGTTGACTGGTTCATTTGTCTCAGTAATTTTCCCCTTTTTCCTATGTTGGGTTATTTGTGTATTGTGTAAGGTTTTTATGGGGACTAATTCATGCCAGTGGGCACAGTGGAAAACACATGGACTGCTAGTTTTAGGACACTTGCCATGGTTAGGCTCTTAATGTGTGAATTGATTGCTTTGGTCATTATGATTTTGAAAATTAAATTTTCTAATGGCTTTGTGGACTTGTGCTAGAGCAACACCCCCATGCGTTGTGAGGTCATTGTGAAACCCTGCATTATGGCACAGGGGGACCATGGTAACATTCCTTGCGCAAGAAATAACCCCTAATTGGTGTACCTATTGGGCAGCATGATACTGGATGTACTATTTTAGGGTTATGACCAGGGTTTTTAACCCCTTTGTGTGGTAATTTAATTAATACTGTCCCTTTTTTCGTTGAAACAAAAAGGGTTTATGGAAAATATTTAAAAAACATCAGTTTGTGTATTTTGAGTTGGGGAGAGATCCCGTGAAGGCATCACCTTTCCATTTCCATTTTTTATCCCCACAAGTGGACCAGCTCCCAAACCTTTAATCTAGAGCTTCCTAAATTTTTAAAGTTATTATTTTCCCCTAGGTAAGCATGCACTTCTCTAGTATACTTGTTTGTGTATGAAGCTCCAAATTTCAGCAAATATTTACACCAGCCCTTGTTAGCTTTTATTAACCCGAAAAAAGGGGTCCAAACGTATATATACGTTTTTTAACATTTGAAAGTATGTAAAAAAAGTAGACTTTTTGTTTTTCTACATTTAAAAAATGTGAAAAAAAAACTTTGTCTATTTTTTTTTTTTTGTTTAATTTAAAAATAGTAAAAAAAACTTAGATCTATTTTTTTGGGTAGCACTAACAGTAACTAACTCTTGGACTTTAAATTTAAACCCACAAATTAAAAAACCCTACAAATTGGGGGAAAAAGTTTTGGAAAACCCGTGTGTAAGTTCGTTTTTAGGTGCGGGTTTTGGGTTATTGTGTAATACAGCTGTTTAATGTAGTCTTTTTTAAATAACTTGATTTTTTGGGTTTAATCGTATATAATAATTATGGTAAGATGTTAATTTTTCCCTTTTTTCAAGGATGAATTTCCCCGCTATAAGGGGGTCTTAAGGCAAGGAAATGGACTTATCCTTTTTGGATCAAATAAGGGTACCACTTCCCCCAGGATATATGCCCCTATGGATTTAGTGTTCCCCCCTTTTTAAAAAAGTTCCTGATTTTTGTTTTTCTCAAATTATTTTTCCTTTTAAACTAATTCAACTTGAACTTTTTAAAACCCCCCCTTTTACCCCTAAAGAATTAAAAAATTTTAAATTCTTTATTCATGTTTCCCATAGTTTTTACAAAAAATTATTTTTTGGGGGCATAAATAAATTTTTTAAAAACCTTTTGGGGGGGGGGGGGAAATTTCCCTTTTAGGGGTGGGGCCCTCCCTCAGCAAAAACCCCCAAAAAATTTTTGAGGGGGGTATTTTTTAAAAAAATTTATTTAATTTTTGTGGGGTCTTTTTTTTTTTGTACAAAAAAAAATTTATTTAACTGAATAAATTTTTTTTGTTCCGGGTTTTTTTTTTTCCGGTTTTTTTATTTGGTTAATTTTTCCAAATTTAAAGACCCCCCGGCCTGCCTATCTCTTAAGGATGCTGCCCCGAGCTGATAAAGGGGTTTTGTTCTAGAGAATTCAAGCTAAACTCTCCTTGGATCAAGCCTGTTTGTTTGGGGGGCCCTACCACTGCGTTGGAAAACGTTAAACTGCAAGTAATTATTTTAGGAAATTATTATTATTGTTTTTGGGAAAACACATCTGTAGGGGGGGACAGTGTCTGTAATTGGCAGCAAAACAAACGAGTGAAAACCTTTCTTTGTAAAATTTAACTCAAAAATTAGTTCTTCATGACTCTGGAGACATGAGAAACTACGGTTTAAAAAATTCAGAGGGGAGTGATGTCACCGGTTTTCATGTTTCTGTTTGGGGGGAGCAAATCTAATTGGAATGGAAGGGGTTTACTGTGAGAGGCCCGTGGCTCATGTTCAGCTTACTATGGGAGTTGACAAGTAATATCCCATTTTTTTGTTTTGGGGACTTGGTTGTTTAATGATTCCGGACATCTTCTAAGTTTGTCATTTTCCCGGTCCAGAGGGTGGGTTTGTTCCCCAAACCAAAAATGTGCAGGAGCATTGCAGCTATGCAGGGGTTTTCTGGTGCTCCTCCTGAGTGTCCTGGTTTTGACTTCTGGCTGCTTTGTCAATGTTAACCCGGGCAAACCTCAGACAGTTTCTGACACTTTTATATCCTTGTGTTTGGTTTATGGCATTGAGGTCCTTGGAAAATTTTTATAGTTTTTGTAGTGTCTGCAACAAATTGTGTTAGCTTTAATGCTTTATGGGAACCCCCCCACCACAAGCAGATGTTTGGAAATTAAACAAAAGGTTCCCCGAGTGCTGCCCCGGGAAATCTGTACCAAGAACATCTGGAGAAAGGGCCAGCTAGTTAAAGTATATAGATGCATTTTAAATCTCAAAAACCCAAGGGTGATCACCCCATACAACTCCAAGAGCATTTTAAACCCAAATGGGACCCTCCCTACAAATTTACATGGAAGAGGGAACAAAAATGAAATTACCTTTTTCAATTCAGACTCCCCAAACAAGTGGAATGCTGAAGACAATGTTTTTCTTCTTTTCAACCAATTTAAAAAAAGAGGGATTGTTTAAGCATTGAGAATCTGCGGAGGAATTCTGGAAGAGGCATTAAACATCAAGAATGCTTTACAAGCCTTATGTTTTTTTTCACATCAATTTCTCTGTAATGTAAGCAAAAATATATAAACCGAAATGTCGCAGGGAAAACAGACATGGAGATTCATGTTGCTGACAAATATCAGAAATCCAGCACCGACTTCATAGTAACCACTACAAAAACCATACAGCACTTCACAAAGACCTTGTCAAACACCATTTACCAGCCCTAAGGATGCAGGAGTGCACAGAATCCTATGTGATGGTTGTGACCTGGTATACATCAAGATAGCCAGAATTTTTCCAGTCTAACACTGATAATGCCCACATACATTATTTTTAAATATTATAATCAAGGGGGGAGACGCCTAAACCGGGGATTATACCAGCGCCCTGGGGGGGGGATTGTGGAAGGCATTCAGGCTTAATTCGGGGAACTGGAGCACAGATCCAATTCCCTAAATCAAGAGCCCCTCACCAACATCAAGGAACCTTCCTTGAGGGGTGCCCACATACAGCACTACATCTCATACATATCTCATAGTGAACTAAGATGCCTGGAATCATGTTAAACTAACCAACACCAAACAAAACAGTGGGATGTTTACTTTGTCAATGTCCACAGTGCATATAATGTAGTTGTAAATCATGGTAAACTGAACATAGGCCAGCAGGCCTCCAACAGTGCACCTCCCACACCAAGAGTGGTTTAACTTGTATCCAAACATATGTTACCTGAACAAGTGATAGTCACTCCCTCTGGACTATTTAAGCCATAGTTTCTCATGTCTGTTAAGTACTTGAAAAAGACCAGTGTTGAGCATTGTACAAAGAAAGGTTTTCACTACAATTGTGTGTCTGTTACTCTTCCACAGACAGTCATTCCTATGGGTGTAGTATTCCCCAATGACTTTAGTAATTCACAGAAGTCTTCAGGAAAGAGTAAACCACAGGCATACCTAAGAAATTTACTTCAGCTATTATACAAAAAGAAATGCTAATGAAAACAAAGATATTAAGTCTCATTTATGGTATTTTTGTAATGAAGGAATCAAGCTTGGCAAAATGCTCTCATACATGTACTTCTTGGAAAAGGGAAGGAGTGTAATCCATTTGATGAATTTTAGGTCTGAAGCTTTGCAAGAAGTACAGGGTCAGTGTTGTTCCTGTCTCCTGGTTTCTGGCTGGCACATTTGCCCTAATCTCGGGCAACTCTATTTGCCAAGACTTTCTCTGAGGAAAACATTGGTAAAAAACAACAAAAACAATAACTATAACATTCAATGAGGAAAGGGTTTTGGGCCATAAAATGCTTGATCAATCCAATAGAGAGAATAGAAAGCACAGGATATGTGTAATGGGTCAGGTCAGGTAATGCATGAAACTGGAAGGCAGACAGGCATGGCGTGTTCTGCCTTAGACAGGATGTGTGTGGCAAGTATTTCCTTAGATCTAAGACTGCCTGTGTTTTGAGTGGTGGTGGTAGTAGCAATGAGAGCAAATTCCAGACAGCATCTGTGACACAGGTCATATTCCTTGGTGACAAGCCGGCACTTTGGAAATCCATGAGATGGTTATGGGTGTTAGAGGTGCTAGGTAATTTCTGGCAATTCTGCTAACCATTCACGGGTTTCGTTGTTTTTATGTTCTAGGTGTTTTCACCATGTATAAATTTCCCACAATGGGTGGTTGTAAATACTAGCTTTCAGTTTTGGGGTGTTGTGCATTCCTATTTGTTAATAATGTTTGTGGTGTTAAAAGTCATGCTGGCCATGAAGGTCTTTTAACAATAAAGTAGTTGACTTTCTCAGAACCCTGTTGAATTGGGAGACCAATGATGTGTTAAGACCTTCATAGCCTTTCTTAAAATCGCTTTATTAAATGTGGTGAGTACTGAAGTTTGGAAAAAAGGGCCTGGGGTATACAACTACATTCTTCAAGGAATGCAGGGTTTGAAATTTTATAAGCTCTGAAAAGCCTATGATGATTCCTCTCTTAGTATGTGGGTTCATGATAGGAGTGTAGAAGATCCTTATTTGTGGGTTTCCTGTAGGCTCTGAAATCCAATTTTTGGCTATTATTGCAAAGTAAACTGGAAGAGTAGGTAATTATTCTTTTCCTCCTACATGGTGAACTTGGAGCTGATGTTGAGAAGTGCAGTGGTGTCCAGATGTCTAGGTGTGATTACCAGGATGTTATCCCCTAATGCCATGTTACTCTGGAGGTGTACAGCTTTCCCCCAGCTATACATCTTCAGAGAGAGAACACAGTTTATATGGTATTGTATCTAGCCATCTGGACACCCCTTTGCGTCTCACCAACTCCATGGAAACCTCTCATCACATTTACCATGGAGAAGGAACAGAATAATTGCCTACTCTTTCATAATTTACTTTGCAGGAATGGCCACAATTTAGATTTCAAAGTTTGCAGGAAACCCATGAACAAGGATGAACCACATTACCCATTACACCATGACCCATGTACTAAGAGTCATTATAGGTTGTTAAGAGCTTATTGAATATCAAGCTCTCCCCCAAGATTGCAGTTGTATACACTTTAAGCTTTTCAACCTTCAGTACTCAACACATTTCATCAAATGCTGAGGAGGGAAAAGGGTCTTAAGGTCTTACCCCACCCCTAAAAGACTCCTGACAGGTACATTGCTCTCCTGTTGGGATGGCTCTGAGAATGTCTATAATCTTATTGATAAAAGACCTGCATAGCCAATATGACTTTCAACACCATTAAGAACATAGTAACAAACTAGAATGTAATGCACAAAAAACAGTGAATCAAAAAATAGTACTTACACCATCTAATGTGGGGGAAAAATATACATGGTGAAAACATCTACGAGAATCAAAGACACCAGTGAACATAAGTACACTAGCCAAAAGGAACCACTTAATGCCTGTACCATAACACGAAGTAACCATTCATTTGACTTCCTAAGTGCCAAGTTGTCACCAAGAAACTTGGCCTAGTTGCAGATTCTAATTGGAATTTGCTTTCATTGCTACTATCAAATCCACCACTCAAAGCAAGGCAGTTTATGGTTTTGGGAAAAATTTGCTTTACACATCCTATTAAAGCAGAACACAGCCATGCCTAGTAGCTCTGCCTTCCAATGCATGCCCGCAGCTGACCCGATTCACTATCTATATCCAGTATTTTCTATTCTCTATACTGGCTTGATAAAGCCCTTTGTGGCCAAAACAATTCCTCATTAAATATACTAGTTACTACAAATGTGTCTTGTTAGAGTTACCAGTTGTTTCCTCAGAGAAAGTTTTGGCACTAGAGTTGCACAAGATTAGGGCAAATGTGCCAGCCAGAAACCAGGAGACAGTTGAACAACACTGACCAGTGTATCTCTTGCAAAACTTCATGGAAGATTCATCAGACATTAATGATTACACTCACCTCACCTCTTACTCCCCACAAGGAGTTTAAACACAGTATATGCATGCATTCTGTGTGACTTGATAAAGCTGTAAATGTTGTCCCAATAAAAGCTTCCTCTGTATCACATCTTCTCTTCACTAGTCTTGGCAACACACCATTTAAATCCACCAATGCTGGAGTGATTGACAGATTGGGTTTATATTGAAATGTTGGGAAATTTAGTAGTAGTCTTTGGTTTGGCATTGCTTCTGAGGGTAGACTGATATTTATCCATGAGGTTTGTGTACATACGTCGCAGAGTTGCTACTTCTTCACGCAAGCCTCCAACTAGTTGATTTTTCTCGTCAACAATTGTCTGTAATGAATGAGCGTATTACTCTGTATGATTAGACAGACTATACTCGTCATATATGTCAGTCCCTATTGGACGCTTATATTTATGGGAAAGCACTAAACCCATATGGAGGTCATATAGGGCCTGGGAAATAAAGGTAATCAGTTTGATTCCAGGGGATAGCTTAAATTCCTTGGATTAAGAATCCTTCACTGGCATCAAGGTACCCTCTTCAAGGGTGTAGTTTATCATACCTAGGATCAGGAAATGATATACACATATAGGAAGGCCCTGCTTTATGGCAATTTACTAATACAGACATTTCAAATTACAACCAAAAATTCAGTTATACGGCTCCCTGATTACTATTATGGCATCTGCACGCCACTGTTTACATCATCGTGAGCTCTGCAATCATGTCTGAAAACTTTAAAAAATTTCAAGTGTTTTAACGTTAAAGCATATTTTATGTATACTCTGATAATTGTACTTATGTGTACCTGTACCTAAATAAACTTACACACAGTGCTGGCATGCAGGTACACATTAAAATCACTAAGAGTGTCTCGCTAGCTGTGGGGAGCTTTAAATGTTGGCTTGTAGGAGAGATGGCAAGAATTATGTTTTCTTTAATCTAACACTAGAGAAGCTGTATACAGTATAGTATTACTAGGGGGTAACTATAGAAAAATATCTCCTTCATGTCTTCACTCATAGCATCATTTGCTCTAAAAATGATGTGTTGCACGAGAATGGGAGTGTTGCTATTATTTATTATACTGCACCAATGTGAAGATAACTTGTATACACTGTAAGGTGTTTGTATTGTGGGGAAAAAGCTTAAACATGTGCATTATGCAAAATGAACGCTTATGAACTGCGTTAATTTGACCTCCCACCATCCGTTCCCTCTCAGTTTGTTTACATTCTTTGCATTTCTCTTGTTCTCTATCAGTTACAATGGCATCTAAGGGTAGTTGTGATAAAAAGAGGAGTTGTAAGACTCTTACTTTAAATGCCAAGTTAGCAATGATGAAACTCAGTGAACATAGTAAGCCAATGGCAATAATAATAGTAACTACTCTGAGGCACTTTAAATGTCATAAATTACGGCATAGACATTTTCATTAATCCATCTTTAAACTCATGTGTGGTAGCTGGGCGGGCTACCAGTTCAAATTTAAAATTTAGTGGAACAATTACCTATGTCTTCACTGGGAACCACTAAATCCATGGGGGTTATTCAGTGTCTAGGAATAGAGATAATTGTGTTTGATTTGACAAAGAGGAAGGCTGACAAGTGAGAGTAAAACACTATTTATGAACTGGTTAAACAGTTGTAGACAGAGCATGGAAAACTAAGGATTCCTAAGTGACAGCATTAAAATTCCCCATCAAGGCAAGGAAAGTGCTTTATTGCTGGTTAGGGGATCTTGGTCCATAGAATCTAATATATCCTTCCTTTCCTAGGATCAAATATAATTGCCTACTGTTACCCCAGCTCTATGAGCTTTCCTCTTTTCCCATGAATGTAATAATTTAGGGAAGGAAAATCTTTGTTTTACAATGCTTCACCCATAGTGGAGCTATATAAAGCTCCATTGTTAGTAACCTCATAAAATAAAGATCTTACTTTCTTAAAGTGTTTTTCATTGACCACTGATAATAATAATAAATATTCTTATCTTTCGACATTTTTTTTTTTTATAATGGATGCAATATATACCTCTAGTTGGTGGCTGACGTGGTTAAATGAGGTGGGATCCAGATTAGCAGCTGAGAGAACTTCAGAGAGAACAGCTTCCTTCTTCTCCAGATGCTCCGACAACTGCTGACACACAACTTTACTGATTATATGTTTAAACACTCACAGAGTTGAACAGTAACACTACTGGAGAAAATATATCCCAAGATAAAACACTTCTCTAAAGACCCTTCAAGGAAGGAGCACTTTCATAATGAAGGGCTCATGATCCAAGGGAATGGATGTACTTTCCTTGGATCAAACCTGATTACCTCCCTTTTCCCAGGCACTATGCACATATAATCCACACATGGGAGAATGAAACTAATGATGACATTTCGGTCCGACTTGTACCAATAATGAGATGTCACAAGTTTCATTCTCCTGTGTCTGGGTTATTTGTGTGTTGATCCAGACACAGTATTGTGCCTCCCTATTCTTTTCCCAGGCATTGTATGAGCCTTATGGGATTAGAGTGGCTCTGAGACAGACAAGCAGACAGAAAGACAGACATAGGTAGACAGAAAGACACACAGGTAGACAGACACACAGGTAGACAGAAAGACACTCAGGTAGACAAAGACACACACAGGTAGACAGAAAGACACACACAGGTAGACAGAAAGACACACAGGTAGACAGAAAGACACCTACAGGGTAGACAGAAAGACACTCAGGTAGACAAAAAGACACACACAGGTAGACAGAAAGACACACACAGGTAGACAGAAAGACAGACACACCGGTAGACAGAAAGACAGACACAGGTAGACAGAAAGACACACAGGTAGACACACACACAGGTAGACACACACAGGTAGACAGAAAGACACACAGGTAGACAGACACACAGATAGACAGACAGACACACAGGTAGACAGAAAGACAGACACAGATAGACAGATAAACACACACACACAGATTTTTTTTTTTTATTTCAACAAGTCGGCTGTCTCCCACCGAGGCAGGGTGACCCAAAAAAGAAAGAAAATCCCCAAAAAGAAAATGCTTTCATCATCATTCAACACTTTCACCACACTCACACATTATCACTGCTTTTGCAAAGGAGCTCAGAATACAACAGTTTAGAAGCATATACGTATAAAGATACACAACATATCCCTCCAAACTGCCAATAACAGAGATACACAGATATATAGGCAGACAGATACAGACAGGTTTATGTGCAACAGTAAAAACAAATAGAGAGTTTGAGAGTAAGAGCCTTTCTTACCACAGACTTCATCTTAGGGGCCATGGTGAAATTTACTGTCCAGTTAGTACAGTTAATACAGTATGATGCTGCTGATAGGACAGGGTTACTCAAACTGATGCTGCCTGCATGACGCATTGCCGCCACAAGTATTGTCAAATATTGTACAGTGGTGTGCATCAGCCAGCCCAGCCCAGCTGCCAGATTCACGGTGGGCGTAAGTGGAGTGGACGTATGTCGAGCAGGTCGTAAGTCGAATGGTAGGTGTACTTGCTTCCTTACACTGACTGTTTATGTTCACCCATCAGTAAAGTGGGAACCTGGGTGTCAGTCAGCTGGTGTGGGTCGCATCCTGGGTGTTAGTGGAGTGGTGTGGGTGGCATCCTGGGTGTTAGTGGAGTGGTGTGGGTGGCATCCTGGGTGTTAGTGGACTGGTGTAGGTTGCATCCTGGGTGTTAGTGGACTGGTGTGGGTCACATCCTGGGTGTTAGTGGAGTGGTGTGGGTTGCATCCTGGGTGTTAGTGGAGTGGTGTGGGTGGTATCCTGGGTGTTAGTGGACTGGTGTAGGTTGCATCCTGGGTGTTAGTGGACTGGTGTGGGTCACATCCTGGGTGTTAGTGGAGTGGTGTGGGTTGCATCCTGGGTGTTAGTGGAGTGGTGTGGGTGGCATCCTGGGTGTTAGTGGACTGGTGTAGGTTGCATCCTGGGTGTTAGTGGACTGGTGTGGGTCACATCCTGGGTGTTAGTGGAGTGGTGTGGGTTGCATCCTGGGTGTTAGTGGACTGGTGTGGGTCACATCCTGGGTGTTAGTGGACTGGTGTGGGCCACATCCTGGGTGTTAGTGGACTGGTGTGGGTCACATCCTGGGTGCTAGTGGACTAGTGTGGGTCACATCCTGGGTGTTAGTGGACTGGTGTGGGTCACATCCTGGGTGTTAGTGGACTGATGTGGGTCACATCCGGGTGTTAGTGGACTGGTGAGGGTCACATCCTGTGAGTTAGTGGACTGGTGTGGGTCGCATCCTGGGTGTTAGTGGACTGGTGTGGGTTGTATCCTGGTTGTAAGTGGATTGGTGTGGGTTGTATCCTGGGTGTTAGTGGACTCGGGGTAGGTTGCATCCTGGGTGTTAGTGGACTGGTGTGGGTTGTATCCTGGGTGTTAGTGGACTCGGGGTAGGTTGCATCCTGGGTGTTAGTGGACTGGTGAAGGTCGCATCTTGGGTGTTATTGGACTGATGTGGGTCGCATCCTGGGAGTTATTGGACTGGTGTGGGTCGCATCCTGGGTGTTAGTGGATTGGTGTAGGCCGCATCCTGGGTGTTAGTGGACTGGTGTGGGTCACATCCTGGGTGTTAGTGGACTGGTGTGGGTCGCAACCTGGGTGTTAGTGGATTGGTGTAGGTCGCATCCTGGGTGTTAGTGGACTGGTGTGGGTCACATCCTGGGACAAAACTGACCTAATTTGCAGGAAATGCCCTGCATAACAAGGGACTTTCTATATGGTAGTATGTCATTGATGTCAGCTATGGTCTGTACAAGTTGTATCGTGTACTGGCAGTAATAAAGATATTATTGTTATTATTAATTTATCTTCCAGCCTTGCCGACGGCTTCACCTTCGACACAGACTTCCTCTTTAACTTTTACACAGCAACAGACTTATTAAACAAACTTTGATAATACTTTCCTTTAGCACTTCTGACAGCCCATTCTAACTCAACTCTGTTATCCTCTCCACCACTGGCTATTTTCTGCTGCACCACCCCTCAAGGAAGGTTCCTTGATGTTGGTGAGGGGCTCTTGATTTAGGGAATTGGATCTGTGCTCCAGTTCCCCGAATTAAGCCTGAATGCCTTCCACATCTCCCCCCCCAGGCGCTGTATAATCCTCCGGGTTTAGCGCTTCCCCCTTGATTATAATAATAATAATAATCTGCTGCACCAACACCCTCTGTCCTGAACCACTGTGTGACCCTAGTGGGTTTAGTGCTTCTTTTATATAAAAATCTAATAATGCACTACAGTAAATTGTTAAGTATTCCACATCACTACAGTAAACTATTCAGTACTCCATATTACTAAAGAAAACTATTCACTTCTCTACATCACTACAGTACAGTGTTATGTACTTTACATCACTACAGTAAACTGCTAAATACACCACATCACTACAGTAAACTGCTCAGTGCTCAACGCTACAATAAACTGTTCAGTACTACACTACACATCACTAAAGTAAACTGTTATGTGCTCAAAATCACTACAGTAAATTGTTAAGTATTAAACATCACTACAGTTGTCATTCATCACTACAGGATGCTGTAATTCATCACTACAGAATGCTGTCATTCATCACTACAGGATGCTGTCATTCATCACTACAGGATGCTGTCAGTCATCACTACAGGATGCTGTAATTCATCACTACAGGATGCTGTCAGTCATCACTACAGGATGCTGTCAGTCATCACTACAGGATGCTTTCAATCATCATAACAGGATGCTGTCATTCTTCACCTACAGGATGCTGTCAGTCATCACTAAAGGATGCTGTCATTCATCACTACAGGATACTGTTATTCATCACTACAGGATGCTGTCAGTCATCACTACAGGATGCTGTCAGTCATCACTACAGGATGCTGTCAGTCATCACTACAGGATGCTGTCAGTCATCACTACAGGATGCTGTCAGTTATCAGTACAGGATGCTGTCAGTCATCACTACAGGATGCTGTCAGTCATCACTTACATCACTGGAGTAACCAAAGCACTTCTAGTTTCCTTCACTATTAGCTTCACTACATTTATATTAAAGAACCTTGAAGTAATATACTGTAGTTAAGACCTTGAAGTACTATAATATATTAAAGAACTTGAAGTACTATAATATAGTTAAGACACTGAAGGAGTGAAATCCTTGAGTGTGTCTAACTGTAAGTGTATAGTCTAAGGTGAAGTACCTCAGAGACTTACTATAACAGTACTAAATATCTTCTGCTCTTCGACGGTAAGAAATATTGGAGTGAACTCCTTCAGTGTGACTATATTATAAGTGTATAGTCTAAACGGAAGTACCTCAGAGACTTACTATAGCAGTACTAAATATCTTCTGCTCTTCGACGGTAAGAGATATTGAAGGAGTGAACTCCTTCAGTGTGACTATATTATACGTGTATAGTCTAAGGTGAAGTACCTCAGAGACTTACTATAACAGTACTAAATATCTTCTGCTCTTCAAGGGTAAGAAACCGTCCTCCAAAGATATAATCTTTAGTTGAAGAGAAAGTGGAAGTCCAGAAGAACATCTTGAAACACAAGACTCGCCAGCTGGAAGACCTCAATATGAAGAAATACGAGGAGAACATGCTGGTGGTCCTCGGATGTGGAAAAAATTACGTAGGCAGAGAAAGCTTTGAAAGCTTCTTGAAGGAAAATATTCTTATTTCCAAAGATCCTGAAGATTTTGTTTTCCAGATGGAATTAACTCAACTATATTCAAAATACGCAGTCGAGGCAAGACTACGACTTGCTAATTCTATGGACTGTGGAAAACACTTAAGCACTTCTGGCATAGGCATCAAGAGAATGAGTGCCAGGTATAATTTTGAGTATGCCTATCAAGGAATGAGATGGATTGATACTTCTGGTAAAACTATTTATGAACGTAGTGTTAAGAGAAAAAAGCCTCTATTGGATGAAATTTGCCGAAAAAAACAAAAACTAGTAGACAGCAAAAAGAAGAAGGAACAGGAAAAAACTAAAAGAGAAGAAAAAAGAATGGAGAAGGAAGGTGAGGAAGACTCAAGCAGTGACAAGGAACTGCCACCTTCCACAACTGAACCAGAAGTACAGACTGATGAAGAATCTAACAAGGTTACAAGTCAGGAAACTACTACTGACAATGATTCTCTTATAAGTAATTACATAAACAACTTTATAGTTTCTACTGGAGCAGCAGCTGAGTCAGAAGAACAGCGAGAACAGGAGACCTTCATTCAGGGGCTTCTCTTCGCTGACAAACCACCAAAAGAACAGCAAGAACAGGAGACCTTCATTGAGGAGCTTCTCTTCCCTGACAAACCACCAAAAGAACAGCAAGAACTGGAGACCTTCATTGAGGAGCTTCTCTTCCCTGACAAACCACCAAATCCTGTAGAAGAAACAACTCCACCTGTCAACTTTGACACAAAGCCAGAGTCTGTACAGGAAACCCAAGATTATGATTTCGACCTGGATGCTCTCTTTCACTGAATCAGTCCATCTGGGCCGCTATCACTTGTAGTAACCAAGCAAGAACTACATCCACTGAAGAAGACCACAAAAAATATATGAGGATATTTTCACAATTGAAAATTTTATTTTTAAAAATTTTTAGGAAGATATTATTATTTTTTAAATGAAAGGACTGATTTTAGTTGAGGTGATAGTATAATAATTATATAATGGGGTCTGTCTGTGTGAATAGTCGAGGTTAAATACTTTAAAAATAATAATGACAATATTGGTATGGTGAGGCATAGTGGTGATGAGGATAATGATATGAGGGTAGTGATGAGGATAGTGATGATAGTGATGAAGATAGTGATGAGGGTGATGACCAGGACAGTGATGAAGGTAGTGATAAGTGTAGTGATGAATATAGTGATGAGGGTAATGAGGATAGTGATGTATGGTGACATGTATGGTAGTGTTGTATGGTGACATGTATAATAGTGTTGTATGGTGACATGTATGGTAGTGTTGTATGGTAGTGTAGTAGTGATCATTAGTGATGTGTTGTGTAATGATGTGTAGTGTTGTGTACTGATGTGTAGTGTTGTGTACTGATGTGTAGTGTTGTTACTGATGTGTAGTGTTGTTACTGATGTGTACTGATGTGTGCTGATGTGTAGTGTTGTGTACTGATGTGTAGTGTTGTGTACTGATGTGTAGTGTTGTGTAATGATGTGTAGTGTTGTGTAGTGTTGTGTACTGATGTGTACTGATGTATAGGGATCATTAGTGATGTGTTATTAATGGTACGCAAACATTCCTGACCACGACACAACACTTTGAAGTTTCTGACAACACCTTGTGCATCTGGGTATTATGTAACTACCTTGCCCAGAGGCCACAATGTTCGATGTTCTTCAGTATCAATTAACACAATGTCACCTGGTTGAATGTTCTGTCAGTTTACTGCCTCTGGCGCACCATAAAAGTGTTCATGTAGTGTAAGAAGATATTCTTTACGCCACACATTGGACCAATGAGTAATTACCTTATTTAACATCTTGAACTTATCACTCAACACGGTCACGTTATTGTAATCTTCATCACTTCCCTCGGGATTATCTCTATAGATAGGTGCAGCTTCTAACCTTCGTCCACATATTAGGTGAGAGGGAGTCAGGATCTCCGCGTCAGGAGTGTCGCTCATGTATGACAGAGGGCGATTGTTCACCCGATTCTCTGCCTCCACCAACACTGCACGGAATTCCTCCAAATTAATTCTCTTCCTGTGTAGCACCTTACGAAGACATCTTTTCACTGTACCTATCATTCTTTCGTACAGTCCTCCCTGCCAAGGGGCTCTGGGAGTAATAAATTTCCAGACACACCCTCGCTGGGTCAACAAAGACTGTACATCATCACTCTTATCTAATTCCATCAAGTGTTGAGCACCCGCTACAAAATTGGTGGCATTATCTGAGATCATCAATCTTGGACAGATCTCCTAGCTGCAAATTTCCGGAACAGCTGTATGAACTGTTCTGCAGACAAGTCCTGAGCCACTTCTAGATGAACAGCCCTAGTAGCTGCACAAGTAAATAGACATACATACACCTTCAAGGGAACACCATCTGAAGTACCTGTTAAAATGATTGGCCCACTATAGTCCACTCCGGTCACATCAAATGGTTTTACCAACTGCACGCGTTCCTTGGGCAATGGTGGAGGACCTGGGTACATGTAGGTTCTGGCATCCACCCGGCAACATATAACACACGACTTGATAACCCTTTTTACACTTTGCCATCCTTGTGGAATCCAGAAGGTTTCCCGAATACAGTTTAAGGTATCCTGTACCCCACCATGCATCACGTTATTATGGGCATTAAAGACAATCAAGGTTGTCAGGTGATGAGTTTTGGGCAGCAAGAAGGGGTGCTTAGCATATTCCCCCAATTCAGCATTTTGTAACCTGCCTCTGTGCCTAATTACATCATCCTCTAAATACAGCCCCAGCTTTTCTATTATTGAGCCTTTCACAATTTCTCCTTCCATCATTAATTTAATCTCATCCCTGTAGGTTTCTTCTTGTACCCTCTGTAGCCAGTATTTCAGGGGATGGGGAAAATTATATGAGATATTCATCTTACTTATAAATTTAAACACTAACCTTGTCACGCTAATCAGCTTGGGTAAGGAAGAATACCTATTCATGTCAATGGCTAAGGAGGGACTACTGACTGGAGTGGTGCTCACCGTAATTTCGACAGGAGCAATATGTGCCTTTCGCAATGGCCAGTTAATTTTGTCCACCAGCCAACTTGGCCCTTTAAACCACGATAAAGCACTCACAAATTTTTCATAAGTCAAGCCTCGAGACAAGAAGTCAGCCGGATTCTTGTCACCAGGAATGTGATTAAAGGTTAACATATGCTGACCCAAACTGTTATATTTCTCCTGCATTGATTGATTTCAGCGACTCTGTTTTGTACATACACAATCTTACTGTTACCATTACGAATCCATTGTAAGGATACCTCATTATCAGACCAAATTATGGTGTCGCTGATATTTATCTCTCGCAATTTATTTCTTATATAATTGGCTAATTTGACACCTACATAAATGGCCGTTAATTCCAACTGAGGTAAGGTACGTGATTTGATTGGAGCCACCCTAGCCTTAGACATAACAAGAGAAATGGCACTATTACATTGAAGGTAAGCGACTGCTCCATATGCTAATTTCGAAGCATCGCAAAAAATGTGGAGTACATTTTCTCCATCTTGACTGGCCACATTACATGGTAACTCCAACATTGGTAAATTTTACATATTCACCTAATAGTTCTTCCCACCTTTCAACAAATTCCTCAGGTAGGGTTTCATCCCAAGCACTCTTAAGCTTCCATGCTTCTTGTATCAACAATTTTCCTCTTATGGTAAGTGGTGACACTAAGCCTAGTGGATCGAAGCATTTTGAAACTTCCGCAAGTAAGACTCTCTTGGTTATTTAATTGGCAATGCTGTAGTTTATTAGACTTTAACGATAACAAGTCTCTCTCTGTGTCCCGAGTCAGTCCCAGCACATTACTATATTTATACACTTCAACTCCAGGGTTGTCTTTATTTATTTGAGTCCTTAAACTGGACGAATTACTGTTCCATTCCCTCAGGGGCATATTTGCACCTTGCATTATTTCATTAGCCCCTTCATATCTGCTCATTAGTTCTTCTTCAGTAGACGTCACCCCCAGGAAATTGTCCACATAAAATTATTTACCCATTACTCCACTCAGTGGACCACCCGTACGCTTAAGGTGTGCATTTATCGTTGCCTGGAGTAGGAACGGACTGGAGGTAGCACCAAACAATACACTCCTGAAGCGAAAAGTCTTCAGGGGACTAAGTGGGTCACTAGGATTCTCGGGCCATAAGAACCTTGTGCAATCCCGGTCAGCTTCCTGCAGACCCACTCTCAGGAAAGCTTTACTTATGTCCGCCGTAAAGGCATAATTCATTAATTAACCCTG
The DNA here is from genome assembly GCF_026875155.1 of Cherax quadricarinatus. Taxonomy (NCBI): domain Eukaryota; kingdom Metazoa; phylum Arthropoda; class Malacostraca; order Decapoda; family Parastacidae; genus Cherax; species Cherax quadricarinatus. Next base: position 10,884,104 of record NC_069488.1, read on the forward strand.
AAGTTTAATAATATGTCTCCCAGTTTTTCCGTCAACGACGAACCTGTCATCAAACAGTCATTCAAACTAGGTACATTTTTGTTACTCCTGGCACTACAATTAAACACAATCCTCAGAGGAGTGGTCTTAGAATCCTTCTTCACTCCGTGATGTGGCAAATAGTGACCATAAATCTGGGCTTGCTCGGGAGGTACCTCCTCTATGAATTTATTATTTAACTGCTCATTAATTATATCATCGTAAGCAGTCAACAGTTCTGGTGTCTTGCTCAGTTCGTGGAGCTGAGCCTTTAATTGTCCATACACCATCCGGTAATTAGTTGGTAGGTCTGGATGGTTCAGCTTCCACGGAAGTCTCACCCAGTATTGTCCAGATTCAAATTTAACATCCTTCTGTATTGTTCTTGAGTAAAGGAATCATCTGGACTTTCTTCATTTACATTGATCCCTATGCTGTCCAATTCCCATAATTTATACACAGGTTCAACTTCATCCTCTATTGAAGTATATTTATACTGGGGGTGATTCTTTCATGAGTAAGACAACCGTAACTGTATTTATGGTTCCTCCAGTCATTCATTATCAGTACGAGGAAGCCTGCCATACTCACGGTGACCTCCTGCGGTTCCTTAGAAGGTGACTCCGCATGTTCTTTGTCATACCCTTTACAAAGGTGGCATAATGGTCACTACCTATCAAAATACTATATGGCCCCACAGAATCATTATTTACACCAGAAGGTGCCAAATTTACCTTACTTGAAAGCCTTTTCAGTAGCATTACCAAGCCTATCGAATATTTCTCTGGGAGCCTATCCACAATTACGGCATTAATGTGTTTTCTCTCATTGCCCAGCCTAGATAAGATAAGATAAGATTTCGTTCGGATTTTTAACCCCGGAGGGTTAGCCACCCAGGATAACCCAAGAAAGTCAGTGCGTCATCGAGGACTGTCTAACTTATTTCCATTGGGGTCCTTAATCTTGTCCCCCAGGATGCGACCCACACCAGTCGACTGACACCCAGGTACCTATTTGCTGCTAGGTGAACAGGACAACAGGTGTAAGGAAACGTGTCGAAATGTTTCCACCCGCCGGGAATCGAACCCAGGCCCTCCGCGTGTGAAGCGGGAGCTTTAGCCACCAGGCCACCGGGCCACCTGACAGTTACATAAACAGTGTTGTATGACTGGGCCTTCTTATTCGAGAGAAAGCCAGATAACTTGAGTATAGCAGGATCTCCCATTTGTACCTTCATCCCATTAAGGCAATTACGTTTTATGAAGGTACGTTGTGATCCCTGATCCATTAATGCTGTTACAGTTTTGGATTTACGCCGTTCATCATTAATCACCACATCCAACACCGGTAAAGCTACCTCAGCTAGCCCATCATTACGCATTAGCTGCAATCTTTACGTGGCTACTGTTGTGTCCGGGTTATATACATCTAGTACTATTGTTAACCATCATTACGATTAGATCCGCCTTACAATAGCTATCTGTGTCTTTCCTTGTTACACTGATAACAATGGTGCAAGTTAGCATGGCCAATCCCTTTCATTTATTTCCTAGACACCTGATACATCTAGCAAGCTCTTCCAATTTTCCACTTTAACATCCCATGAATTATAGGCATTACAGTTCTTAGAGAAATGAGTACCGTTGCAGAAGATACATCTCTCCTTTCTTTGCCTGACCTCTTATCAACTGGCTCGCCTTATGTGGTACTTCCTCCACTTGCTTTGATGTGGACAACCACTATTACTGCCTGTCACCTTGACATGTGCCTACGTAACCCGTTTAGTAGGTGACTTATGATTATTGATATTGAGATAAAGTTTCCTTTTGTTGACACTTGACAGTGCACTGTGGGTCTGTAGACTGGTATTCCTAGAGGTAATGGGTTTGGCTGGTCTGCAGTTGGACCAATTAGCTCCTGGCAGGCCCACTATTATTTCTTCCACCGAAGTAACCTGTGATATCTGTTTAGATAGCCACTCAACTGACTTGTGGTTCAATTTATTCTGAATCAAGCACTCAACAACCACTCATGCTCCTCCAGATCATATTTATACTCAAGTCTTAAGAGTGCTTTCTAGTTTGATCCTAAATTGCTGTAACCATTGCAGTTGTGATCTGGAGTCTTCAAACTAGCCAAATTAGCTACTAGATCCAGCCTACTTTGCTCCAAGTTACCATAAGTTGACCTCCAACAAGTTCAACTGCCTACACTATAGGAGTTCATCTACATTTGGGAATGCTTTGAGAGACATGCGCATCTCCCTACTTCTCCCTTTAAATAGCATAATATTGGTTAACACTTGCAAGATCACTCCATATGTACGACTGCTTTAAAGATAGACCAAAACCCCAGTTTCTCCCGGATTAAAAACAGGCAGAAATCTGGGAGTTTTGGTAGACACCTCTGATTTTCCTTACTAGGTTGACCAACAACATTGTTACACCCCTTTAGCCTTCTCTAAAGCCTTAGTTTTGCAGGACACAATGTTGTCCTCCACTTCATAATATTGAGTCCAACAGCCGCTCCCTTTCAGCATCATCTGCACAATTCACCAGAAGATCGCTCTCAACAGTCTTATACCACAATTAATATGACTCATATCTATTTTCTAAGGCATCAGGTGTAATTTTAATTCAATCAGGTTTACCGTTTCTTCTCATTAACTCCAATACCTTGTTGTATGATTCAGTAACATGACCCTTCCGAGCTTGTAGTGAACTTTCTTTGCTTTGGCATCCATGGACTTGCAGCCGCACTAATTCCTCGAAACCCAGCCATGTTTAGGAATTAATAATCACCAATTACACAATAGTAAACAACCTTGATGAGAGTAATTCTTGCACTTTACTCTTGTATAAATCCTAGCCACCCATGGCTAGTAATTAATTGGGCTAATTATAATCCACCTACACGACCGATTAAATTTGTGTACCCTATACCCACTTTCTTCAATCAGTCACTTAATTATTAAGTAATTAATTCAATTAATTTTTCACTGATTGCAACCGGTTCAGGAAGGACCAGCGGGCAGATATGGAAAATGTTATAGGGGTGATTACTTGTACATACCTCAACATACATGCATACGAGTAATCTCATTGGGAAACAACAATTATATTGTTTACCATAGTCACCCGTGTAGACATGTGAGAAAACTTAACCACCTCTGGTCACTGCAGGTGGCCCCTCGACCTTCACAATCTTATCCATATCTATCCGAGACCAGCATAAATTGAATAGCACCCTCAAGTACGGCGCTACTAATTAATTGTGGACTGTATAAATTATATTAGTTTAACTGAATAAGGGGGGGGGGGTAGGTTATACATGGATACATCTATCAAGAAAAAACATTTGTACATAATCCCACCACTTACCAGATATTCTCTGGTGGTCACTTGATGTGGCTGGATCACCCATAACCTATCCAATTAAAACATACCTAACTGGCCAGTATCAGTCTGCTATAACTAGAAAGGTTACTTAACTGTGGGTGATTGATGCTCCTTATTTCCTCCATTCACCATCTCATTTCGATGTCCTGATACACGACACGGTTCTTATTCGCAGGGACGAGGTATCCGTTGGTTTGTCCGGTTTAGAAGTCGTGATTCCATAAAACTGCACTGATCCTGGGACGGAACACGCGTATCACTCCGGACAGGGCGATTTATTCACTTCCTGCAATTTCTAACTTAATGTTATTATCACTGATTAAATTACCATCACAAGGGAATTTAACGTCTCAATTATCATACACATTAGAGGTCACTCCATTAAGATCTGAGACCGATGAGTGAGGATTAACTCACAGGTAATTTCCCCTGGACACATTCCATGGCGGCGCACCCGTCACCCCCGGTCCTACTATTATCCACTCATTTTACCACTTTATTACAGTGGTCACGTAAATCACATTCCCTCACTCTTCACCAGGAACAGTTACGATACTTCCTATTAGGAAGCGAGGCCCATATTAATCCTTAGGCTGCTGTGAACGCTAATTTCCTGATCCCATGTTTTCACAGCCTCCTCACTACATTGAAAACACTGCCGCCAACCCATGCCCTGAGTCAACCTGTCCCCCCCCGCACATCCGCGCAGGCGCAGGGCGAACCCGGTTGGTTCTGTTCAAAATACAAATACATTTTGACCCAAATCAACACATTAAACACTTATTAGGCACTATAGCTTCGGAAATTAAATAATTTCCACAGTAGGTGTATATATCTCAAGCGTATGTGCACACTAAGACATATGTATAAAACAAGTGTATATCTCTGTCTACTGTATACATTTAGGCATATACACCTCTCAGTGTACATATGCCTAAGCTTACCTTAATCCCAATTTTAGGGATTAAAGCATCCTTGACTGGTTGTGTACTGGTAACGTGCAGTCTTTAACAACACACATACACTTGACAAATTCTAACTTAACAAACCATCAAGAGAGAGAGAGTAGATGGATGTTTCACATCAAAACGATGATGGATGTGCAATTTCAGAGGATAGGCAATGGAAGATCTAGAGAAACATAAGAACACAAGACTGAAAAGACATGATATACCAGGCTTGGAAGAACTTAAAACAGAGGAATTATGATTGTTTAGTCTTTGCAGAAGTTATCTCCAATGACTGAAGTGAGAAATATCTGACTGAATTAAAAAACTAATGTTCTTAATGAAATTAAAAATCAATAAATCTTGCCTTACTGACTTACATAATTACTGCATTTTGATATTTTTGAAGATTCTAAATGTATTATTACAGTACTAATTTAGATCCTGCTGAAAGTACCAAGCACAATGTGATTTGTAAAATGTTAATCTGTGCATTATGCCTACGCTGTCTCTTTATCTATATCTACTGTAACTTTGCAATAAAAAAAAATCTTTTCTTTCTTTCTTTCTTTCAACATACCAGCCGTATCCCACCAAGGCGGGGCGGCCCAAAAAGAAAAACAAAAGTTTCTCTTTTTAAATTTAGTAATATATACAGGAGAAGGGGTTACTAGCCCCTTGCTCCCGGCATTTTAGTCGCCTCTTACGACACGCATGGCTTACGGAGGAAGAATTCTGTTCCACTTACCCATGGAGATAAGAGGAAATAAACAAGAATAAGAACTAGAAAGAAAATAGAAAAAAACCCAGAGGGGTGTGCTCACCTATTTGTGGTTGCAGGGGTCGAGTAATAGCTCCTGGGCCTGCCTCTTCACTGACTGCTACTAGGTCCCCCTCTCTCCCTGCTCCATGAGCTTTATCAAACCTCGTCTTAAAACTATGTATGGTTCCCGCCTCCACTACGTCACTTTCTAGGCTATTCTACTGCCTGACAACTCTATGACTGAAGAAATACTTCCTAACATCCCTTTGATTCATCTGAGTCTTCAACTTCCAATTGTGACCTCTTGTTTCTGTGTCCTATCTCTGGAACATCCCGTCTTTGTCCACCTTGTCTATTCCGTGCAGTATTTTATATGTCGTTATCGTGTTTTCCCTGACCCTCCTGTCCTCCAGTGTCGTCAGGCCGATTTCCCTTAACCTTTCTTCATAGGACAATCCCCTTAGCTCTGGGACTAGTCTTGTTGCAAACCTTTGTACTTCTCTAATTTCTTGACATGCTTGACCAGTTTGTGGATTCCAAACTGGTGCTGCATACTCCAGTATGGGCCTGACGTAAATGGTGTACAGAGTCTTGAACGATTCCTTACTGAGATATCGGAACGTTATCCTTAGGTTTGCCAGATGCTCGTACGCTGCAGCAGTTATCTGACTGATGTGCGCCTCAGGAGATGTGCTCAGTGTTATATTCACCCCAAGATCTTTTTCCTTGAGCGAGGTTTGCAGTCTTTGGCCACCCAGACTATACTGTGTATGCGGTCTTCTCTACCCTTCCCCAATCCTCATGACTTTGCATTTGGCAGGATTAAATTCAAGGAGCCAGTTGCTGGACCAGGCTTGTAGCGTGTCCAGGTATCTTTTGTAGTCCTGACAACTGATTCTCGAAAACGATAATTGAATTGGTCTCATTAACTCACATCATCTGCAAACATAGACACTTCGACATGGAGCTATTTCATCCGTTACTCATTCACATGATACCAAAAAACAGCACAGGTCCTAGGACTTGTGTAAATAAAGTGGAGTGATTACAATAAGTTAAGAAAGCTAGGGAAAGAATTGGATTTGTCAGTTAAAAACCAGAGTAGGTGGAGTTAAGAGATGTTAGATGGATGGTGATGGGTAGATGGCAGGAATCTTTTGAGGAACTTTTTTAAATGCGACAAAGCAAAGGAGGTGGGAAATTTCCAGCATTGGCCATGGAGGTTCAACCCATTGTTTTTGATGAAAAGAGCAGGATGTGATTAGGGGAGAGCTGCGTGAGCCATTACTGTAGAATGAAAGGGGGTAAATGCAGCTGGACTGATAGGGATCAGTGACAAAATGTTAAAAACATGGGTATACTAGAGCTGGAGCTTGTATTTTTGTCTAATAAATGTATGAAAGAGGGGAAGGTACCTAGGGATTGGCAAAGAGTAATAGTATAGTTCCTTTATATAAAGGGAAGGGGGGCAAAAGAGATTGTAAAAATTATAGAGGAATTAGTTTACAGAGTATACCAGGAAAAGTGTACGTTAGGGTTATTATTGAAAGAATTAGAGGTAAGACAGAATGTAGTATTGCGGATGAGCAAGGAGGTTTTAGAGTGGGTAGGGGATGTGCAGATCAGGTGTTTACATTGAAGCATATACGTGAACAGTATTTAGATAAAGGTAGGGAAGTTTTTATTGCATTTATGGATTTAGAAAAGGCATATGACAGAGTGGATAGGGGAGCAATGTGGCAGATGTTGCAAGTATATGGAATAAGTGGTAAGTTACTAAATCCTGTAATGAGTTTTTATGAGGACAGTGAGGCTCAGGTTAGGGTGTGTAGAAGAGAGGGAGACTACTTCCTGGTAAAATTAGGTCTTAGACAGGGATGTGTAATGTCACCATGGTTGTTCAATATATTTATAGATGGGGTTGTAAAAGAAGTAAATGCTAGGGTGTTCGGGAGAGGGGTGGGATTAAATTATGGGTAGTTAAATACAAAATGGGAAGTGACACAGTTACTTTTTGCTGATGATACTGTGCTTATGGGAGACTCTAAAGAGAAATTGCAAAGGTTAGTGGATGAATTTGGGAGTGTGTGTAAAGGTAGAAAGTTGAAAGTGAACATAGAAAAGAGTAAGGTGATGAGGGTATCAAATGATTTAGATAAAGAAAAACTGGATATCATATTGGAGAGGAGGAATATGGAAGAAGTGAATGTTTTCAGGTATTTGGGAGTTGACGTGTCAGCGGATGGATTTATGAAGGATGAGAATAATCATAGAATTGATGAAGGAAAAAAGGTGAGTGGTGCATTGAGGTATATGTGGAGGCAAAAAAACGTTATCTATGGAGGCAAAGAAGGGAATGTATGAAAGTATAGTGGTACCAACACTCATATATGGGTGTGAAGCTTGGGTTGTAAATGCAGCAGCGAGGAGATGGTTGGAGGCAGGAAATGTCCTGTCTAAGGGCGATGTGTAGCGTAAATGTTATGCAGAAAATTCGGAGTGTGGAAATTAGGAGAAGGTGTGGAGTTAATAAAAGTATTAGTCTGAGGGCTGAAGAGGGGTTGTTGAGGTGGTTTGGTCATTTAGAGAGACTGGATCAAAGTAGAATGACATGGAGAGTGTATAAATCTGTAGGGAAAGGAAGGCGGGGCAGGGGTCGTCCTTGAAAAGGTTGGAGGGAGGGGGTAAATGAGGCTTTTGTGGGTGTGGGACTTGGACTTCCAGCAAGCGTGTGTGAGCATGTAAGATAGGAGTGAATGGAGACGAATGGTTTTTGGGACCTGACAAGCTGTTGGAGTGTGAGCAGGGTAATATTTAGTGAAGGGATTCAGGGAAACCGGTTATTTTATATAGCCAGACTTGAGTCCTGGAAATGGGAAGTACTATGCCTGCACTTTAAAAGAGGGGTTTAGGATATTGGCAGTTTGGAAGGATATGTTGTGTATCTTTATACATATATACTTCTAAACTCTTGTATTCTGAGCACCTCTGCAATAACAGTGATTATGTGTGAGTGAGGTGAAAGTGTTGAATGATGATGAAAGCATTTTCTTTTTGGGGATTTTTTTTCTCTTTGGGTCACCCTGCCTTGGTGGGAGATCGCCAACTTGTTAAAAAAAATAAAAAACATGTATGTGTGGTGTGACCTAAGTGTAAGTAGAAGTAGCAAGACATACCTGAAATCTTTCATGTTTATGAGACAGAAAAAATGACACCAGCAATCCTACCATCGTGTAAAGCAATTACAGTGGTAGATAAGACACATAGGCAACATTTAGGCAACTTTATTCCAAAATGTTTCGCCTACACAGTAGGCTTCTTCAGTCAAGTACAGAAAGTAGGCAGAAGCAGTAGAGATGTGAAGACGATGTAATCAGTCCATCACCCTTGAAGTCGTAGATTTGAGGTTGTCAGTCCCTCAGCCTGGAGAAGTTCTGTTCCAAAGTCTGGAACTAACTGAAGATCAAACGACAGTGTTGAGACTGTCCGAAGGAGAGGAATAAAGTTGCCTAAATGTTGCCTATGTGTCTTATCTACCAACCTGTCGGTATTGTATACCATTTTGATATTCACTCTGTCAGACACTGCAACAAAATGGCATCTTGGTACAGAAGAGAAAACACCTTGGACACCTTGGGTGTTTGATCTGAGAGGGACATGACTTCTCAGTGGCTACATTCTCACTAACTACTACTCTGCACCTCTCCTTCCGACAGTATTTAAGTCTCAACACTGTCATTTGATCTTCAGTTAGTTCCAGACTTTGGAACAGAACTTCTCCAGGCTGAGGGACTGACAACCTCAAATCTACGACTTCAAGGGTGATGGACTGATTACATCGTCTTCACATCTCTACTGCTCCTGCCTACTTTCTGTACTTGACTGAAGAAGCCTACTGTGTAGGCGAAACGATTCGGAATAAAGTTGCCTAAATGTTGCCTATGTGTCTTATCTACCAACCTGTCGGTATTGTATACCATTTGATATTCACAAAGTAATTACAGGCTTTCATTTTACACTCACTTGGCAGGACAGTAGTACCTCCCTGGGTGGTTGCTGATTGAAATAAGCATTTGATTTACCTGGTTTAATCTCTTTTCCAGCACAATATTCCTAAGTTCACTGCGTTGCTGCACTTCTCCGACTACAGCAACAAAGTGATCATACAGCTCATTTCGTTCCCGCTCAATCTGCAAGTAATTTATAAAATTAGGAAACAAATGATTACTGCATCATCATAATTGAAGAATCATGCTAACTGGACATTCAAAATTACTATTTCCCAAAACAGAATATTTAGGTTATCTGAAAATTTGCCACCAGGAAAAGAAATTGTAATTATTTTTATATTTTTTAACACATTGGCCGTCTCCCACTGAGGCAGGGTGACCCAAAAACAAAAACATTTTCACCATCATTCACACATAATCTCTGTCTTTGCTGAGGTGCTCAGATAAGACAGTTCAGATGTCACTTCAAATAGTCACCCCTCAAGGAAGGTTCCTTGATGTTGGTGAGGGGCTCTTGATTTAGGGAATTGGATCTGTGCTCCAGTTCCCCGAATTAAGCCTGAATGCCTTCCACATCCCCCCCCCCCAGGCGCTGTATAATCCTCCGGGTTTAGCGCTTCCCCCTTGATTATAACAATAATTCAAATAGTCATTATCCCAAACCCTTCCTTTAAAGTGCAGGCATTGCACTTCCCACCTCCAGGACTCAAGTCCAGCTAACCGGTTTCCCTGAATCCCTTCACAACATATTACCCTGCTCACACTCCAATAGTTATTATTAAATTCATGGAAAAGCACTAAACCTGCAGGGGCCATGCAGCACTTGTGGACTTTGATTAAAGGGAAAGGTAGCTCAAATTCCTTGTCTAGAGAGCCCTTCCCAACATAAGACATCTGCATGAAGGATATTAAAGTTCTAAGATAGGGTATATTACATAAAGTTTAGCAAGGTTAAGTTAAAAATGAGACAAATGCAGTTACGTATATAGACCTTCATAGCGATGTTCTGCCCACACACTGAGCTTTATTAAATCACAGAGAAACTTGGTAAGGATGATGAGCAAATATACAGTACAGTGAACAGCAGTGAGGTGAAGAAAAATAAGCAAGTGTGGGTTATCCCATATTGATTCCCAAGTATTCTAGTTTTCTGGCAAGAGGTTCACTAAGTTGTAGAATTCTTTTGTTATTCTGGTTGACATTGAAGTTAATGATAAGTGCAGAGCCAATTACACCTACCATCCGACTTACGACCGAGTTCGGTTCCGAGAAACCGGTCGTAAGTCGAAATGTTCGTAAGTCGAACTTTACTACTGAATATCAACAAAACATTTTTGTAATGACTTTATTTTATTGTTTTATTTTGGTATTTCATTTTTTACTTTACTTTTTATGTTGTTAGTACTGTATTTTATACTGTAAGGTTTAGGATAAACACTGTGTACAACACAAATAGTTGTTTATTTCCCAGAAATTTGGCATAAAAAACACGGTTGTAAGTCCAGTGGTCGTAAGTCGAGCAGGTCGTAAGTCGGATGGTAGGTGTACTTTTCTTCTCTGTTTTGCCCACACAGTGGGCTTTATTAAGTTACACAGGAAAAACGTCAATAAAGGGTTGCACTATACTGAATTTCTCTTTCTTCTTTTCATTTATCAGTACTTTGTAACATCTCTCTCCAATATTACTGAATGTTCAAAAAAAATAAAGTTTGAGTTTCAAGTGAATAAATAGTAAAATAAAATGAAGGCAAAGCAACACAAAGCATACCGTTTCAGCTTTCTTGTTGAGAACCTCAAACTCCCACTGTAAGGCTTCTTTCTCACTTGTTAGTACCTTCACCTGTGCTTGACTTGTCTGAAATATAAAGATACAATGTGTAATTATAGTTTTTGGTTTGCTACGTACAAAGAAAGCCACTATCATGCCGGAGCAAGATTGGAAATTATATACAGTGTCATCGTATAATACTACTACAGTAATACTACTACTACTACTACCAATAATAATAATAATAGTATAATAATAACACAATATATCATCAATTATTGTAAATCAGTTACTCAGCGCTTAACATTAACCAGCGGTCTTTTTCAATCTGCCATCTTAGCTGATAATGCTAAAAACAAAATTCCCACGAAAAAGGAACCATAAAGAAAATGATGTGATCCCCCAGTATGGTTGAAAATGTGGCACACCCTCCTCTACAAGGCTACCAGATAATCAGTGATCTTCTGCAATCCAGTACTTGGGTGTTAGTCAACTGCTGTAAGTTGCATCCTGGGGAACAGGACCAAAGGACTCCAGTGGAAATCAGCCACATTACTTGGCTTTCTTGAGTTATCCTGGGTTAATAAACATGCAGAGTTAATAATCCCAAAAGTCAAAGTCTTCTCTGAAATATTATATAGTATCTCACTTCTAGTTATTGCATTACACTGAATAAGTCACGGCAAATCCTTAGTAACTTGTAGTATACCTGGAGTACACCTGCAACCAGTAACTTGAATTACTTTTCCCCTAAGCTGAAATTTGTTTACTTCAGAGAGTATAAACCATTTACCTTACCAGATAACTCTCCTTGTCCCTTTGTGAGCGCTGAACGGATCGCTGGGTGTCAAATAATTTTTTACGGAGATTAGCGACTTCATCTTCCAAACGTGATCGACTTGTAATGGCAGCACCCATTTCTTGTTCCAGCTTATGTTCGCGTTCCTTTTGTTCTGCTAACTCAGCCTGTTAATATATTACAGAGATAAGCATGGAGATATAATGACACATTTGTCTCTTTTGAACTAGATTCTTAAGTTGGAAATATTAAATGAGGAATGAGCATGTTACGGTTCAGAGGGTTATTGGAAGTGTGATGCAAGCATGCTTCTGGCAAGACAGTGACTGAAGGAATGACAGGGAAGGGAATGCTCCCTCTTTTGTGGGTCATCTTATCTAGGTGGGAGATGGCCAGTGTACTAAAATATATCTTTCTTTCTTTCAACACACCGGCCATATCCCACCGAGGCGGGGTGGCCCAAAAGAAAAAACGAAAGTTTATCCTTTTACATTTAGTAATATATACAGGAGAAGGGGTTACTAGCCCCTTGCTCCCGGCATTTTAGTCGCCTCTTACAACGCGCATCGCTTACAGAGGAAGAATTCTGTTCCACTTCCCCATGGAGATAAGAGGAAATAAACAAGAATAAGAACTAGAAAGAAAATAGAAGAAAACCCAGAGGGGTGTGTATATATGTGCTTGTACATGTATGTGTAGTGTGACCTAAGTGTAAGTAGAAGTAGCAAGACATACCTGAAATCTTGCATGTTCATAGGACAGAAAAAAGGACACCAGCAATCCTACCATCATGTAAAACAATTACAGGCTTTCATTTTACACTCACTTGGCAGGACGGTAGTACCTCCCTGGGCGGGTGCTGTCTACCAACCTACTACCTGGTTATAGGAGGGTGGGGGCAGGAGGAAAGAGGAGTGACTGGTGGAATGATGAAGTAAAGGGTGTGATAAAAGAGAAAAATGTAGCTTATGAGAGGTTTTTACAAAGCAGAAGTGTTATAAGAAGAGTAGAGTATATGGAGAGTAAAAGGAAGGTGAAGAGAGTGGTGAGAGAGTGCAAAAGCAGAGCAGATGATAGAGTGGGAGAGGCACTGTCAAGAAATTTTAATGAAAATAAGAAAAAATTTTGGAGTGAGTTAAACAAGTTAAGAAAGCCTAGGGAACGAATGGATCTGTCAGTTAAAAAGAGAGTAGGGGAGTTAGTAGATGGGGAGATGGAAGTATTGGGCAAGAATATTTTGAGGAACTTTTAAATGTTGACGAAGAAAGGAAGGCGGTAATTTCATGCACTGGCCAGGGAGGTATACCATCTTTTAGGAGTGAAGAAGAGCAGGATGTTGTGAGTGTGGGGGAGGTGCATGAGGCATTATGTAGAATGAAAGGGGGTAAAGCAGCTGGAACTGATGGGATCATGACAGAAATGTTAAAAGCAGGGGGGGATATAGTGTTGGAGTGGTTGGTATTTTTGTTTAATAAATGTATGAAAGAGGGGAAGGTATCTAGGGATTGGCAGAGAGCATGTATAGTCCCTTTATATAAAGGGAAGGGGGACAAAAGAGACCGTAAAAATTATAGAGGAATAAGTGTAATGAGTATACCAGGAAAAGTGTACATTAGGGTTATTATTGAAAGAATTAGAGGTAAGACAGAATGTAGAATTGCGGATGAGCAAGGAGGTTTTAGAGTGGGTAGGGGATGTGTAGATCAAGTGTTTACATTGAAGCATATATGTGAACAGTATTTAGATAAAGGTAGGGAAGTTTTTATTGCATTTATGGATTTAGAAAAGGCATATGACAGAGTGGATAGGGGAGCAATGTGGCAGATGTTGCAAGTATATGGAATAGGCGGTAAGTTACTAAATGCTGTAAAGAGTTTTTATGAGGATAGTGAGGCTCAGGTTAGGGTGTGTAGAAGAGAGGAAGCCTACTTCCTGGTCAAAGTAGGTCTTAGACAGGGATGTGTAATGTCACCATGGTTGTTCAATATATTTATAGATGGGGTTGTAAAAGAAGTAAATGCTAGGGTGCTCGGGAGAGGGGTGGGATTAAATTATGGGGAATCAAATACAAAATGGGAAATGACACAGTTACTTTTTGCTGATGATACTGTGCTTATGAGAGACTCTAAAGAGAAATTTGTGGGAGTGTGTGTAAAGGTAGAAAGTTGAAAGTAAACATAGAAAAGAGTAAGGTGATGAGGGTATCAAATGATTTAGGTAAAAAAAAATTAGATATCAAATTGGGGAGGAGGAGTATGGAAGACATGAATGTTTTCAGACATTTGGAAATTGACGTGTCAGCAGATGGATTTATGAAGGATGAGGTTAATCATAGAATTGATGAAGGAAAAAAGGTGAGTGGTGCATTGAGGTATATGTGGAGACAAAAAATGTTATCTAAGGAGGCAAAGAAGGGAATGTATGAAAGTATAGTAGTACCAACACTCTTATATGAGTGTGAAGCTTGGGTTGTAAAAGCTGCAGCGAGGAGGCTTTTGGAGGCAGTGGAGATGTCCTTTCTAAGGGCAATGTGTGGTGTAAATACATGTATTATGCAGAAAACTCGGAGTGTAGAAATTAGAAGGTGTGGAGTTATTAAAAGTATTAGTCAGAGGGCTGAAGAGGGGTTGTTGAGGTGGTTTGGTCATTTAGAGAGAATGGATCAAAGTAGAGTGACATGGAGAACGTATAAATCTGTAGGGGAAGGAATGCGGGCTAGGGGTCGTCCTCGAAAAGGTTGGAGGGAGGGGGTACAGGAGGTTTCGTGGGTGAGGAGCTTGGACTTCCAGCAAGTATGCGTGAGCGTGTTAGATAGGAGTGAATGGAGACGAATGGTATTTGGGACCTGACAAGCTGTTGGAGTGTGAGCAGGGTAATATTTAGTGAAGGGATTTAGGGAAAACCGGTTATTTTATAGAGCCGGACTTGTGTCTTGGAAATGGGAAGTATAATGCCTGCACTTTAAAGGAAGGGTTTAGGATATTGGTAGTTTGGAGGGATATGTTGTGTATCTTTATACATATATACTTCTAAACTGTTGTATTCTGAGTACCTCTGCAAAAACAGTGATTATGTGTGAGTGAGGTGAATGTGTTGAAAGATGATGAAAGTATTTTCTTTTTGGGGATTTTCTTTCTTTTTGGGTCGCCCTGCCTCGGTGGGAGCTGGCCGACTTGTTAAAAAAAAAAAAAAAATAAATAAACACACACACACACACACACACACACAAACATGTACCCCTTTGTACAATATATTTTTTTATTATTTATTATCACACTGGCCGATTCCCACCAAGGCAGGGTGGCCCGAAAAAGAAAAACTTTCACCATCATTCACTCCATCACTGTCTTGCCAGAAGGATGCTTTACACTACAGTTTTTAAACTGCAACATTAACACCCCTCCTTCAGAGTGCAGGCACTGTACTTCCCATCTCCAGGACTCAAGTCCGGCCTGCCGGTTTCCCTGAACCCCTTCATAAATGTTACTTTGCTCACACTCCAACAGCACGTCAAGTATTAAAAACCATTTGTCTCCATTCACTCCTATCAAACACGCTCATGCATACCTGCTGGAAGTCCAAGACCCTCGCACACAAAACCTCCTTTACCCCCTCTCTCCAACCTTTCCTAGGCGACCCCTACCCCGCCTCCTTCCACTACAGACTGATACACTCTTGAAGTCATTCTGTTCGCTCCATTCTCTCTACATGTCCGAACCACCTCAACAACCCTTCTCAGCCCTCTGGACAACAGTTTTGGTAATCCCGCACCTCCTCCTAACTTCCAAACTACGAATTCTCTGCATTATATTCACACCACACATTGCCCTCAGACATGACATCTCCACTGCCTCAGCCTTCTCCTCGCTTGCAACATTCATCACCCATGCTTCACACCCATATAAAAGTGTTGGTTAAAACTATACTCTCATACATTCCCCTCTTTGCCTCCAAGGACAAAGTTCTTTGTCTCCACAGACTCCTAAGTGCACCACTCACTCTTTTTCCTCATCAATTCTATGTTTCACCTCATCTTTCATAGACCCATCCGCTGACACGTCCACTCCCAAATATCTGAATACATTCACCTCCTCCATACTCTCTCCCTCCAATCTGATATTCAATCTTTCATCACCTAATCTTTTTGTTATCCTCATAACTTACTCTTTCCTGTATTCACCTTTAATTTTCTTCTTTGCACACCCTACCAAATTCATCCACCAGTCTCTGCAACTTCTCTTCAGAATCTCCCAAGAGCACAGTGTCATCAGCAAAGAGCAACTGTGACAACTCCCACTTTGTGTGTGATTCTTTATCTTTTAAACTCCACGCCTCTTGTCAAGACCCTCGCATTTACTTCTCTTACAACCCCATCTATAAATATATTAAACAACCACGGTGACATCACACATCCTTGCTAAGGCCTACTTTTACTGGGAAATAATTTCCCTCTTTCCTACATACTCTAACTTGAGCCTCACTATCCTCGTAAAAACTCTTCACTGCTTTCAGTAACCTACCTCTACACCATACACTTGCAACATCTGCCACATTGCCCCCTATCCACCCTGTCATACGCCTTTTCCAAATCCATAAATGCCACAAATACCTCTTTAGCCTTATCTAAATACTGTTCACTTATATGTTTCACTGTAAACACCTGTCACACACCCCTACCTTTCCTAAAGCCTCCTTGTTCATCTGCTATCTTATTCTCCGTCTTACTCTAATTCTTTCAATAATAACTCTACCATACACTTTACCAGGTATACTCAGCAGACTTATTCCCCCTATAATTTTTGCACTCTCTTTTATCCCCTTTGCCTTTATACAAAGGAAACTATGCATGCTCTCTGCCAATCCCAAGGTACCTTACCCTCTTCCATACATTTATTAAATAATTGCACCAACCACTCCAAACTATATCCCCACCTGCTTTTAACATTTCTATCTTTATCCCATCAATCCCGGCTGCCTTACCCCTTTCATTTTACCTACTGCCTCCACGAACTTCCCCCACACTCACAACTGGCTCTTCCTCACTCCTACAAGATGTTATTCCTCCTTGCCTATACACGAAATCACAGCTCCCTATCTTCATCAACATTTAACAATTCCTCAAAATATTCCCTCCATCTTCCCAATACCTCTAACTCTCCATTTAATAACTCTCCTCTCCTATTTTTAACTGACAAATCCATTTGTTCTCTAGGCTTTCTTAACTTGTTAATCTCACTCCAAAACTTTTTCTTATTTTCAACAAAATTTGTGATAACATCTCACCCACTCTCTCATTTGCTCTCTTTTTACATTTGCTTCACCATTCTCTTAACCTCTCTCTTTTTCTCATATACTCTTCCCTCCTTGCATCACTTCTACTTTGTAAAAACTTCTCATATGCTAACTTTTTCTCCCTTACTACTCTCTTTACATCATCATTCCACCAATCGCTCCTCTTCCCCCCCGCACCCACTTTCCTGTAACCACAAACTTCTGCTGAACACTCTAACACTACATTTTTAAACCTACCCCATACCTCTTCGACCCCATTGCCTATGCTCTCATTAGCCCATCTATCCTCCAATAGCTGTTTATATCTTACCCTAACTGCCTCCTCTTTTAGTTTATAAACCTTCACCTCTCTCTTCCCTGATGCTTCTATTCTCCTTGTATCCCATCTACCTTTTACTCTCAGTGTAGCTACAACTAGAAAGTGATCTGATATATCTGTGGCCCCTCTATAAACATGTACATCCTGAAGTCTACTCAACAGTCTTTTATCTACCAATACATAATCCAACAAACTACTGTCATTTCGCCCTACATCATATCTTGTATACTTATTTATCCTCTTTTTCTTAAAATATGAAATTACCTATAACTAAACCCCTTTCTATACAAAGTTCAATCAAAGGGCTCCCATTATCATTTACACCTGGCACCCCAAACTTACCTACCACACCCTCTCTAAAAAGTTTCTCCTACTTTAGCATTCAGGTCCCCTACCACAATTACTCTCTCACTTGGTTCAAAGGCTCCTATACATTCACTTAACATCTCCAAAATCTCTCTCTCTCCTCTGCTTTCCCCTCTCTTCTCAGGTGCATACACGCTTATTATGACCCACTTCTCGCATCCAACCTTTACTTTAATCCACATATTCTTGAATTTACACATTCATATTCTCTTTTCTCCTTCCATAACTGATCATTTAACATTACTGCTACCCCTTCCTTTGCTCTAACTCTCTCAGATACTCCAGATTTAATCCCATTTATTTCCCCCCACTGAAAACTCTCCTACCCCCTTCAGCTTTGTTTCGCTTAGGGCCAGGACATCCAACTTCTTTTCATTCATTAACATCAGCAATCATCTGTTTCTTGTCATCCGCACTACATCCACGCACATTTAAGCATCCCAGTTTTATAAAGTTTTTCTTCTCTTTTTTAGTAAATGTCTACAGGAAAAGGGTTACTAGCCATTGCTCCCGGCATTTTAGTCGCCTCATACGACACGCATGGCTTACGGAGGAAAGATTCTTTTCCACTTCCCCATGGACAATAGAAGAAATAAAGAAGAACAAGAACTATTTAGAAAAAGGAGAAAAACCTAGATGTATGTATATATATATGCATGTGCATGTCTGTGAAGTGTGACCAAAGTGTAAGTAGGAGTAGCAAGATATCCCTGTTATCTAGCGTGTTTATGAGACAGAAAAAGAAACCAGCAATCCTACCATCATGCAAAACAGTTACAGGTTTCTGTTTCACAGTCATCTGGCAGGACGGTAGTACTTCCCTGGGTGGTTGCTGTCTACCAACCTACTACCTTAATATATATGTTATACCCAAATAGGAATAGGGGTGGGCCCCGCTTTACAGCGCTTTGCTTTACGGCATTTTGCTAATGCAGTAGTTTAAAATTATATCCATTTTTCATTTATTCAAATTTCCTACAATAAATATATTCACAACTTACTATAAGCTAAAGATGAAAATATTTTAATGTAGGTAATGTGTGTGTACTGTATATGCATTTTTTAGGCCTAGTTGTAATATATGAGAGTGTACACATGTTATCAGGCTTTTATATGCATTTGAAAGTGTAAAAAAAAAAAGCTGTTTCACTTTACAGGAACCCAGAACCTAACCTGCTGTATAAGTAGGGCCCTACTGTACAGCAGCAGCCCAGAACCTAACCTGCTGTATAAGTAGGGCCCTGCTGTACAGCAGCAGCCCAGAACCTAATCTGCTGTATAAGTAGGGCCCTGCTGTACAGCAGCAGCCCAGAACCTAATCTGCTGTATAAGTAGGGCCCTACTGTACAGCAGCAGCCCAGAACCTAACCTGCTGTATAAGTAGGGCCCTGCTGTACAGCAGCAGCCCAGAACCTAATCTGCTGTATAAGTAGGGCCCTACTGTACAGCAGCAGCCCAGAACCTAACCTGCTGTATAAGTAGGGCCCTACTGTACAGCAGCAGCCCAGAAAAACCTAATCTGCTGTATAAGTAGGGCCCTACTGTACAGCAGCAGCCCAGAACCTAACCTGCTGTATAAGTGGGCCCTGCTGTACAGCAGCAGCCCAGAACCTAATCTGCAGTATAAGTAGGGCCCTACTGTACAGCAGCAGCCCAGAACCTAACCTGCTGTATAAGTAGGGCCCTACTGTACAGCAGCAGCCCAGAACCTAATCTGCTGTATAAGTTTGGGCCCTACTGTACAGCAGCAGCCCAGAACCTAACCTGCTGTATAAGTAGGGCCCTGCTGTACAGCAGCAACCCAGAACCTAATCTGCTGTATAAGTAGGGCCCTACTGTACAGCAGCAGCCCAGAACCTAACCTGCTGTATAAGTAGGGCCCTACTGTACAGCAGCAGCCCAGAACCTAACCTGCTGTATAAGTAGGGCCCTACTGTACAGCAGCAGCCCAGAACCTAATCTGCTGTATAAGTAGGGCCCTACTGTACAGCAGCAGCCCAGAACCTAACCTGCTGTATAAGTAGGGCCCTGCTGTACAGCAGCAGCCCAGAACCTAATCTGCTGTATAAGTAGGGCCCTACTGTACAGCAGCAGCCCAGAACCTAACCTGCTGTATAAAATAGGGCCCTACTGTTACAGCAGCAGCCCAGAACCTAATCTGCTGTATAAGTAGGGCCCTACTGTACAGCAGCAGCCCAGAACCTAACCTGCTGTATAAGTAGGGCCCTGCTGTACAGCAGCAGCCCAGAACCTAATCTGCTGTATAAGTAGGGCCCTACTGTACAGCAGCAGCCCAGAACCTAACCTGCTGCATAAGCAGGGCCCTACTGTACAGCAGCAGCCCAGAACCTAACCTGCTGTATAAGCAGGGCCCTACTGTACAGGAGCAGCCCAGAACCTAACCTGCTGTATAAGCAGGACCCTACTGTACAGCAGCAGCCCAGAACCTAACCTGCTGTTGTACAAGAGAAGCTGTATGAAGCACCAGTATGGAACCTACACTTCAATAAAGAAGTTAATAAACTGCAAGAAGTGCAGAAGTATGCAACATGGCTTGCTCTTGAGCTAAGAAGCATGGGCTACGAGGAAACTTTGTTTATGTTAGGCACTAAACCCATGTGGGTCATTCAGTGCAAGATGTGGTCCACTGCAGACTTGATCCTCTGTCTGCTGTGTGTCTATTTGTACTCGCCTATGTGTTCAATAGCTGCAAGAAGATGCTAATGGACTATATATTTTGGTCATTATGAATTAAAAAGATTTTACTTCCTTGGATCACCTCACACTGATGGGAAATGTTTGAATTTATTAAGTTCTATTTGATTAATTCAACTGGCAATTAATTCCTAAAACACTACATTGTATTTTTGGGAAGACATTTTTATTTGTATTTGTTTATTTTTGTGTGTCTCGGTGTCACTTGTGCTAGGGGATTCTGTAATTGGCTCTGTTATTAGATATACCTGTGACTGGTTTCAAGAATTAACTATGGCAAATACATATATCTGCCATAGTTACTACTGGTATTCAAAATATTCATACAATTCACTAACAGAGTAAATCCTCAATATAACAGACTCCTGATGTAAAGACTTTTAAAATTATTATCAAAATCCACTGGGTAAATTGTACTTTTAACTTATTTATTTTCAATGGTTATTGCAGTACATCTGTAAACTGTGTGTACAGACACCCAAACTAGGGCATACGGTTTTCGTATGCCCTAGTTTGGGTGTCTGGACCGGATTAATTGAATTTACATTATTTCTTATGGGAAATATTAACAAAAAATACATTTTATAGAGAATAACTATAGTTTTACATACAAACTAAGGCATATGAAAATCAAGGATCGACTGTATAGTCATTTATTGCATTTTACTGCTATTTTTTAATGTTATTCTGATATAACAAACACTCCTCATTATGATACATTTAATCATATAGAAATCATTTATATGAAGAGTTTACTGTATACAGAATAGTAGTACCATCACCTTTATGTTGTGCAGTTGTGGACACTTGCACATCCAGATTTAACCTCAGATAACCTAATGATGTCAGCATGATTTATTTCCAATGGAGTATACTGATCATTCTAACCTCTATGCAGTACTTTGTTTCTTAATTAACAAGTGAGGGTACTGGAATTCATTTACCTTTAGTTCTGTGATGAGCTTGAGGTTAGTTGCAGTAATGTCTGTGTAATACTTTTTCATCTCCTCAAAAGTTTTCTCGTGATTAGATATAATTGTAGCCAGAAAATTATTCTTTTTTTCTTCTTGCGCAACAAGTTCCGTTTTGCGCTTCAGATCAAGTTGATTCTGTAAAGCTTTGATTCTCTTGACAGATTTAGCTTCCATTGCAGCAGCCTCTGCTTCAAACTCTTGACGCAGTGAGTCCAGAGACTTGCTATGAGCCTGAAAATTGAAATCTTTCTCATGTTGAAGATACTACAGGGATTTATATGGATGGGGACATACAACAGCACAACACCTAAATCCATCATAACTTAATATGCCATGAGAGTAATCACTCGATCACACTCCAGAAAACGCATCCCCTACCACTATTCAATGTACAAAAGATCCACACTTATTACTGTGTATATTATATACACAGGGCATTCATTACAAATTTCTATTCAGAGAGCTGCCCAAGAGTGCAGATACAATACATGAAACAAATATTTCTTTGATATTCCACATATTTGCCACAATCTGAGGAGAAACTCCATGCAAATAAAAGGCCCAAAAATATGGAAATTTTCTACTAGAAGATTTAAAAGTTACCAATCTGCATGTGCTAACGGCTACAATATTTTTTTTAAAAATACAGTGGACCCCCGGTTAACGATATTTTTTCATTCCAGAAGTATGTTCAGGTGCCAGTACTGATCGAATTTGTTCCCATAAGGAATATTGTGAAGTAGATTAGTCCATTTCAGACCCCCAAACATACACGTACAAACGCACTTACATAAATACACTTACATAATTGGTCGCATTGGGAGGTGATCGTTAAGCGGGGGTCCACTGTATATCATGATTTTGATAACCACGGGCTTTCTGCATATACAACCAAATGTCACCTATCTTTGTACAAACACTGTATCATGCTGAAATAATATTTGACTCTGAATAGATCAAATTTGAAAAATATCTCTGATCCAAACTGTTTATCCAGTCTAATCAACATACATACATATTATGGTGTCCCACAGTGATCTCTAGACCTCACACACTGAGGTCCAGAGTTTGAATCTCCTCTGGTATGGCTGGAAAACATTAGGGACATTTTTCCATAAGACATCTGCTGTCCCTGTTTACCCATCAGTTTAAAATGGGTGCCTGGGTGTTAGTTGGCTGGTGTGGGTTGCATCCTGGGACAAAACTGACCTAATTTGCCCGAAATGCTCTGCATAACAAGGGGCTTTCTATATAGTAGTATGTCACTGATGTCAGTATTGTGTACATATACTTGTAGAAAAGATATTATTATTATTATTATTATTTATCAAAAGCAATATGGATCATAATGGGAACAAAGGCATTTTTTTATGTGGTCTTACCACTTTCATATTAGCAATGATGGCCAGGTAGTTGCTCTCAGTATCTCTCAGTTGTGTCCTCAGGTCTTCTCTCTCTTGAACAACACGACTCTCCTCAGCAAGAGAGTCTTGATGCAGATTCAACAATGCTTGCTCACTATCCACCTGCACAAAGATATTGTAAAATGAAAATACAAATTAAAGAAGTTTACCTTACCTGTGTGTGTTTTCCTTTCCATTAGCAGATTTCTTTAAGAAAAACAGTCAATACAAAAGATAAATATACATGATAGGCAATGCTTTGGTCTGATACACATTCTATATTCTCTGCCTTTTGTCCAAAGAAAAAAAATGAGCCAAAATATTGTATATATAGTACAGTGTTGCAAAAAGTGTGCATGTTTCATCCCAGCGCAAGCAAACACACTGATTATATCACCTGATACACTAGGCACAGAAGATTTACTGAAACATTGCTGCTTAAGGTGCTGGTATTTGGGGCAGTGAACTTGCATTCCTCAACGGGGAAGCAGAACAGAATTCTTCCTCCATAAGCCATGTGTGTTGTTAGAGGTGACTAAAATGCCGGGAGCAAGGGGCTAGTCACCCCTTCTCCTGTATAAATTACTAAATTTAAAAAGAGAAACTTTTGTTTTTCTTTTTGGGCCACCCTGCCTCGGTGGGATAAGGCCAGTTTGTTGAAAGAAAGAAAGTTGAAAGAAGAAGAACTTGCATTCTGCACAATTTACAACTGTCCATTCTTCAGCTGGCAGCTCAAGCAGAAATTTTGGTGTTCAGAAGAGATGTCTAATTACAACAAAGTTGATCTGTTGGCAATCCTTCCTTCATCATAGTAGGATGTTTCAAGCTGTTAATACATATATATATTTTATAATATATTGCCTATCTTCCATCGAGGTAGGGTTACCCCCTCAAAAAAGGGAACCCATTCACCATCACTCATTCAATAGAAGTCTTGCCAGAAGTGCACAGACATCACAATTCAAGCAGCCCTTAGCACTGCAATATCCCTATCTCAGTTTAAACTAATACACAAGGGCCCCCACTTATACAGAGGGGTGTGTGTATATATATGCTTGTACAGTGGACCCTCAGCTAACGATATTAATCCATTCCTGAAAGCTCATCGTATGCTGAAATTATTGCTTTTTTTTTTTTTTTCAACAAGTCGGCCGTCTCCCACCGAGGCAGGGTGACTCAAAAAAGAAAGAAAATCCCCAAAAAGAAAATACTTTCATCATCATTCAACACTTTCACCACACTCACACATTATCACTGTTTTTGCAGAGGTGCTCATAATACAACAGTTTAGAAGCATATACGTATAAAGATACACAACATATCCCTCCAAACTGCCAATATCCTGAATTAATTTTCCCCATAAGAAATAATGGAAATCAAATTAATCCGTGCAAGACACCCCAAAGTATGAAAAAAAAAAAATTTACCACATGAAATATTAATTTTAATACACACAAACTGACACTTACCTTTATTGAAGATCTGGTGATGATTGATGGGATGGGAGGAGGGGAGAGTGTGGAAGTTGTTAATGTTTAGAAGGGGAATCCCCTTCCATTAGGACTTGAGGTATCAAGTCCTTCCCGGGGTTACTTCCCTTCTTTTAATGCCACTAAGACCAGCTTGAGAGTCACTGGACCTCTGTCGCACAACATATCTGTCTATAGAGGCCTGTACCTCCCGTTCCTTTATGATTTGTCTAAAGTGGTTCACAACATTGTCATTGTAATAGTCACCAGCACGGCTTGCAATAGCTGTGTGAGGGTGATTTTTATCCATAAAGGTTTGCAGTTCAAGCCACTTTGCATACATTTCTTTAATCTCTTTCTTCATATCCATAGTAATTCTCACCCTTTTTCCTGCAGGGTTGGCACTAGAATCTTTCTTGGGGCCCATGGTGACTTATTTTGCAGGTACAATCACTAAAAACGCTGTGATAATACGAAATGTTCCGATTGCATGCGTGGATGCGACCGCACTGGCTGGCTTGTGAACACTGGCACCCACGGGACAACTGAGGCGCGCTCAGGCCACACGTGGACACATCTCGAACGAATCGCGTAGGGTGAGTTTTCTAGCGTTAGCTGAGGCAAAATTTTTGTGTTAAAATGTATCGTATGCTGGATTTAACGTAAGGAGATGCCATCGTTAGCTGAGGGTCCACTGTACATGTATGTTAGGTCCTGGACTACTGCTGTAAAGTGAAACACAGCCTTTTTTCACTTTCAAATGCATATAAAAGTCTTATAACATGTTCCCAGGGAGGTACTACCATCCTGCCAAGTGAATGTAAAATGGAAGCCTGTACAGTGGTACTCTGGGATACAAACAGCTCAAAACTCGAACAATTATGTAAGTGAATTTATGTAAGTGTATTTCTGGGGGGTCTGAAACAGATTAATCTAATTTACATTATTCCTTGTGGGAAAAAATTTGTTCGGTATCAGCGCTCGAACAGCCTTCTGAAACGAATTAAGTTCATATCCCGAGGTACCACTGTAATTGTTTTACATGATGGCAGGATTGCTGGTATTTTTTTTGTCTCATAAACATGAAAGATTTCAGGTACGTCTTGCTGCTTCTAATTACACTTAGGTCACACTACACTTGCATGTATGTTACAAGCATATTTATACACATTCCTCTGGGTTTTCTTCTATTTTCTTACTAGTTCTTGTTCTTATTAATTTCCTCTTATCTCCATAAGCAAAGTGGAACAGAATTCTTCCTCCGTAAGCTATACATGTCGTAAGAGGTGACTAAAATGCCAGGAGCAAGGGGCTAGTAACCCCTTCTCCTGTATATATTACTAAATTTAAAAGGATAAACTTTTGTTTTTTCTTTTGGGCCACCCTGCCTCAGCAGGATACGGCCAATTTGTTGAAAGAAGAAGTGAACAACAGAGCTAGGCCTAAAAAGAAAATGCATACACAGTACACAATATTTTTTTTTTCAACAAACCGGCCATATCCCACCAAGGCAGGGTAGCCTAAAAAGAAAAACGAAAGTTTCTCTTTTTAAATTTAGTAATTAATACAGGAGAAGGGGTTACTAGGCCCTTGTTCCCGGCATTTTATTCGCCTCTTACAACACGTATGGCTTACGGAGGAAGAATTCTGTTCCACTTCCCCATGGAGATAAGAGGAAATAAACAAGAACTAGAAAGAAAATAGAAGAAAACCCAGAGGGGTGTGTATATACGTATATGCTTGTACATGTATGTGTTGTGTGACCTAAGTGTAAGTAGAAGTAGCAGTAGCAAGACGTACCTGAAATCTTACATGTTTAAGAGACAGAAAAGACACCAGCAATCCTACCATCATGTAAAACAATTACAGGATTCTCTTTTACACTCACTTGGCAGGACGGTAGTACCTCCCTGGGCGGTTGCTGTCTACCAACCTACTACCTACAACACACAATACTTTCAACTTCTTTCAACACACCGGCCGTATCCCACTGAGGCAGGGTGGCCCAAAAGGACAAATGAAAGTTTCTCCTTTTAAATTTAGTAATACGTATACACAGGAGAAGGGGTTACTAGCCCCTTGCTCCCGGCATTTTAGTCGCCTCTGACGACACGCATGGCTTACGGAGGAAGAATTCTGTTCCACTTCCCCATGGCAATAAGAGGAAATAAACAAGAACAAGAACTAGTAAGAAAATAGAAGAAAACCCAGAGGGGTGTGTATATATATGCTTGTACATGTATGTGTAGTGTGACCTAAGCGCAAGTAGAAGTAGCAAGACGTACCTGAAATCTTGCATGTTTAAGAGACAGAAAAGACACCAGCAATCCTACCATCATGTAAAACAATTACATGATTCTGTTTTACACTCACTTGGCAGGACGGTAGTACCTCCCTGGGCGGTTGCTGTCTACCAACCTACTACCTACAACACACAATACTTATCTTAAAATATTTTTGTCCTTAGCTTATAGCAAGTGGTGAATATATTTCTTACAGGAAGTCTGAATAAATGAATAACGGGCATAACTGAAAACTGCTGCATTAGCAAAACTCTGCCAAGTGAAGTGCTGTAAAGAGGGGCTTCCCGTCCTCTTACCTGAAGCTGCGTCAGGGTGTTCTCCTGGGTGAACATTAGATGTTTCATTTTTTGTTGATATACACTAATTTCTTGTTGATGCTTCTCCTCAGCTTCTCCAATTTCTACATCCTTGTGTCTGAGAAATATTAGTCCAGGCTTTAAAAAGAAGTATACCTGTATCACAGTAAAGTTGAAACATGTTTCAATCAGTTCGTTTAAAAAAATACTTATCAGCAGTATTTCTAATTAAAAATAAGTACTTGGTACATGTTCAAGAGCCTACATGATATTATTTAAGAAATTATACATATACAATTTTGTCAGTGTCATTCAAGTTTTCCCCTTTTAAAAACAATATTTTAAATAATTTTGTTCTGTAGTATGGTATGGTAAACTTGTAGCATTTTATTACTTTACCTCTCCTATTATTCATAAATTTCCTGTTATCAAGAGTGACACACATGCAATATTAGGACATTTATTGAGGAGACGTTTCACCCACCAGGAGCTTAATCAATACAGAGAACAGGAATTAATCACCTCATACTCCTCATCTTCCACCATTTCTCTGCATAAGATTCAAGAAGTCACTGGTTGGTGAAATATTTTCAGAATAAAGATATGCAAGTACTGCACAAGTATCTTATTTATGAATAACCATGTGGTCCATTGAGAGTTTTCTTTATTAGCTTATGATTAATATTCTTTGTCACGGTGTGCAGAGGTTACACTCCACAAGAAGCTTAAAGATTGTAAATTTGTGGGTATAGAACCCATATTTGAGTAGTAAAATGGAGATGCAGTTGTAGTTCCTGTGGCTTTTGCAGATACACATAATATTAGTCAAGCAGTGTGTGCAATTTAAGGCAAGCTGCAATGTCCTGAGTCGCATAACAATCATGTATGTGGATCATGACTCCAGAAGCCACTCATGCATAAGGAGCCATGCTTGAAGAAAATAATAATTACTGTGACCCTGCAGTTTCAGGTAACCAACTCTTGGATAATGCATTAATGCAGTCTGTCTATTCTGGATCAGGGATCCCAGCCACGGATAGTGAGCAGTTGGTAATAAAACAGCCTGTGGGATCACCAAAGTTATGGATGTCGAACTTGATGATCATGAGGAAGTAATCACAACTGCATGTTTGGAAAATTAAATTTGACTTTTTTCAAACATTTTACACAAAAACTGTCTTTACTGTAGAAGACTGTGATGAAATATGGTGCTTATGAACAGTTTTCACTGATAAAATTTTATCAGGTAATTTCATTAATGAATAATAGAAAAAAAATCTTTGGTGATGTGCAGTGTACTTGACATAAACAATGCAAAGTATTCTGCTTACCTAAGCTCTGCCCGCATATTGTCCAGGTTTTCTGCCGCAACTTGCCATAGTCTCTGTACACGTTCCAATTCACTCTGTACATAGTTTCTTTCCTCTCTTTCTCGTTCCAGTTCATTACGTAGCCTGATAAAAGATAATTACAGCTGATCATCGATTATCTAGCAATCAGTTATTAAGCTTCCTATGAAGTTATTATTTGATCCAGCACCTAAACAGATAAAATGAAAAAGGAATGAACAAAGGGGACGTCAAAAAATGAGAGAATCATCAGACGTTGTTGAAAATTCAGTGCACACTTTTTCCCTGTTATGTAGGCAATGAATAATTAATGATCTATTGTATATACAATACACAAAATTAAACTATTTATGATTACACCATAAGAAAATATTCCATAAACATTTCATGGCTCTGCTGATAAAATTAAATGTATTTAACATATTAAGAGGTGCAAATGCTTGGTTAAAAATCTTAAAAAGGAGGTCCCAGAGACAAATGAGAGGAAACAATGATACTGGAAGATTCTTCTTATTATTATCGCTTATATCATTTTATTATTATTATTATTATTATTATTATTATTATTATTATTATTATTATTATTATTGTTATTATTAAATTCAGAGATCTTAAAATAAATCAGAGATATAGAAAGGTTGACAGGAAATACTTAAGAAACTTTCAAGAGTTACCATATGGTCATGAAGGCAGAATGCAGAAGCATCACACACAAATACAGACACAAGTAACAAAAAAAGGCACAATACTGTGACTGGAATGATACACAAATAACCCGCACATAAAAGAGAGAAGCTTACGACGACGTTTCGGTCCGACTTAGACCATTTACAAAGTCACACTGATCTTGACCAGTGTATAAGAGAGATTCAGAAGCAAAAACAATGGATATAGAAAAATATACAATAAAAACTATTTAAAAGACAAGTAGGGAGGAGGAGGTGGCTGGTGATACCAACTGGGCATGTACATCCAATTATCATACTTCTTTGTACAAACATTTATCATGCTGAAATAAACTTCTTAATCTTATTTATTTTATTTTTATTATCACACCGGCCGATTCCCACCAAGGCAGGGTGGCCCGAAAAAGAAAAACTTTCACCATCATTCACTCCATCACTGTCTTGCCAGAAGGGTGCTTTACACTACAGTTTTTAAACTGCAACATTAACACCCCTCCTTCAGAGTGCAGGCACTGTACTTCCCATCTCCAGGACTCAAGTCCGGCCTGCCGGTTTCCCTGAATCCCTTCATAAATGTTACTTTGCTCACACTCCAACAGCACGTCAAGTATTAAAAACCATTTGTCTCCATTCACTCCTATCAAACACGCTCACGCATGCCTGCTGGAAGTCCAAGCCCCTCGCACACAAAACCTCCTTTACCCCCTCCCTCCAACCCTTCCTAGGCCGACCCCTACCCCGCCTTCCTTCCACTACAGACTGATACACTCTTGAAGTCATTCTGTTTCGCTCCATTCTCTCTACATGTCCGAACCACCTCAACAACCCTTCCTCAGCCCTCTGGACAACAGTTTTGGTAATCCCGCACCTCCTCCTAACTTCCAAACTACGAATTCTCTGCATTATATTCACACCACACATTGCCCTCAGACATGACATCTCCACTGCCTCCAGCCTTCTCCTCGCTGCAACATTCATCACCCACGCTTCACACCCATATAAGAGCGTTGGTAAAACTATACTCTCATACATTCCCCTCTTTGCCTCCAAGGACAAAGTTCTTTGTCTCCACAGACTCCTAAGTGCACCACTCACTCTTTTTCCCTCATCAATTCTATGATTCACCTCATCTTTCATAGACCCATCCGCTGACACGTCCACTCCCAAATATCTGAATACGTTCACCTCCTCCATACTCTCTCCCTCCAATCTGATATTCAATCTTTCTTAATCTTATTGTTTCTAAATCAAATGAGCCAACAGATTCTCTGTATTATCAAAGTCCATTAAATTGAGGACCCTTATATTGTAGTTTACTGTAATTTTTATCACATGTTACAAGGACAGATAATCCTATAACAACATATTTTCAAAATTCACAAATAAGCACCACTTACGAGAGGAAACATGACAACATACTGGTCCATCCTGGACCACTGCTGAGTAACAACTGTGAGTGAGTTAGTTGTGAATTGTTCCAGCCAAGGTACTGTAACTTTTATTCTTCATTTTCAAAATATTAATCCTGAAATTCCTTTTTAAAGATAAAGTTAAAGCATACAACTGCTAATACAGTACATTAACTTCAAGTGATGGGATTCTTTAACAAAAATACAGTTGTTAAACCTACTGAATAAAAAGTGACAATACCGTGACTGGAATAATTCATCAAAAACCTGCACTTGGGTAAGGATCCTTACGATGATCCGTGTGAACTGACAATAGTCAAGAACAAACCAAAATGCTGTCTTACAGATCTTCTAACTGAGGGTTTTTGGCGAGTCATATCAGCTGTCATACCTTATTACATGTCCCTCCAACTGCTCCTTGCTCATGGTATTTATTGGTATGCCATCTATGAGAGTCTGTGCCCGTCCACTGCCAGTCTTTTTGGATCCACGTTTCCCCTTAGCTTTCTCTCCTTTCTTTTTTGGTGGCTGTCAAATTTCAAATTCAAAAACTATAATGTTAGGTGGCAAAAAAAAAAAATACAAGCTAAATACAATACAGTACTTTTATTTCTGTGGCTACAATCATGTGTTCCAAAGTAACACTTAGGGTTTATCCTTATTAATAAACCTTACCATCATTATTTTTTGGTCCAAAGCAGAAGCAAACCTGCATACTC
>NC_069488.1:10920106-10987606 GCF_026875155.1 Cherax quadricarinatus
AGGCAGCAGTGTCAGAAAACTCAGGCTGACAGGCAGCGTGCAGGACACTCGGGCTGACAGGGAAAAGTGTCAAACACTCGGGCTGACAGGGAGCATGTCAGAACACTCGGGCTGACAGGCAGCGTGCAGAAAACTCAGTTGACAGGCACAGTGTCAGAACACCGGGCTGACAGGGAGCGGGCAGAACACTCGGGCTCAGGCAGCAGTGTCAAACACCGGGGTGACACAGCATGTCAGAAAACTCGGGGGGACCGGGACAGTGTCAGAACACTCGGGGGTGACAGGCAGCTGTCAGAACCCGGCGGCGGCAGCGTGTCAAACACTCGGGCTGACAGCCAGCAGTGTCAGAACACTCGGGCTGACAGGGAGCAGTGTCAGAAATCGGGTGACAGGGAGCAAACAAACACTCGGCTGACAGGCAGAGTGTCAAAAACTCGGGCGACAGGCAGCAGTGTCAGAACCTCGGGGTGACAGGGCATTGTCAGAAAAACTCGGGCCCCGCCCGCAGTGTCAGAACACCGGGCGACGCCAGCATTCAGAACATGGTCGACAGCCAGCAGTGTCAGAACACTCGGTCTGACAGCCAGCAGTGTCACAACACTCGGGCTGACAGACAGCAGTGTCACAACACTCGAACTGACAGACAGCAGTGTCACAACACTCGGGCTGACAGCCAGCAGTGTCAGAACACTCGGGTTGACAGGCACCAGTGTCAGAACAGGGGTGACAGGCAGCATGGGCAGTACACCGGGGTGACAGGCAGCTGTCAGAACACTCGGTTGAACCGCAGTGTCGAAAATCGGGCTGAAGCCAGCATGCAGAACACCGGGTGAAAAACAGCAGTGTCACAACACTCGGACTGACAGACAGCAGTGTCACAACACTCGGGCTGACAGCCAGCAGTGTCAGAACACTCGGGTTGACAGGCACCAGTGTCAGAACACTTGGGCTGACAGGCAGCAGTGTCAGTACACTCGGGCTGACAGGCAGCGGTTTTAAAACACTCAGTTACAGGCACAGTGCAGAAAAACCGGGCTGACAGCAGCATTTTCAGAACACTTGGGTGGGGGCGCAGTGTAGAAAACTCGGGCGACAGGCAGTATGTCAAACACTCGGGCTGACAGGCAGCAGTTCAAACACTCGGGCGACAGGGAGCAGTGTCAGAACACCGGCGACAGGGACAGTGTCAGAACACCCGGGCGACAGGCAGCGTGTCAGAACCTCGGGCTGACAGGACAGTGTCAAACCTCAGTCTGACAGGCAGCATGTCAGAACATCGGGCTGGGAGGGAGCAGGTCAGAACCTCGGGCTGACAGGGAGCAGTGCAGAACATCGGGGTGACAGGCAGCAGTGTCAGAATCTCGGGCTGAAGGGAGCATGTCAGAACACTCGGGG
Organism: Cherax quadricarinatus; assembly: GCF_026875155.1. NCBI lineage: Eukaryota > Metazoa > Arthropoda > Malacostraca > Decapoda > Parastacidae > Cherax > Cherax quadricarinatus. The sequence goes on from NC_069488.1 coordinate 10,921,502, forward strand.
TGACAGGCAGCTGTCAGAACACTCGGGGGTACAGGGAGATGTAGAACACTCGGCTGGCAGGCAGCAGGTCAGAACACTCGGGGGGACAGGCAGCAGTTCAGAAAATCGGGCTGACAGGCAGCAGTGCAAACACTTGGGCTGACAGGCACAGTGTCAGAACAACCGGGGTGACAGGCGCAGTTCAGAAAACCGGGGTGACAGGCAGCATGTCAGAACACTCGGGGTGGCACAGCAGTGTCAAACACTCGGGGGACGCCAGCAGTGTAGAACACTCGGGCTGACAGGGGAGCAGTCAGAACACTGGGCTGACAGGCAGCATGTCGAAATCGGGCTGACAGGCCCGCATGTCAGAACACTGGGCTGACAGGCAGCATGTCAAAAACTCGGGCCTAAGGCGCATTGTCAGAAACACTCGGGCCACAGCCCCAGGGCAGAACACTCGGTCTGACAGCCAGCAGTGCAGAAACACTCGGTCTGACAGCCCAGTGTCAAACCTCGGTCTGACACCCGCAGTCTCACACACTCGGGGTGACAGACGCAGTGTCACAACACTCAGTGACAACACGTGTCAAACACTCGGGGCTGACAGCCAAGTGTCAGAAAACCGGTTAAGGCACCAGTGTCAGAAAACACCGGGGTGACAGGGAGCAGTGTCAAACCTTGGCCCAAAAAAGGCGCAGGCGAACCTCGGCACAGGCAGCAGTGTCATACACTCGGGCTGTAGGAGCAGTGTCAGAAAAAACCCCAGTCTGACAGGCAGCGTGTCAAACATCGGGGGACAGGGAGAGTTAGAACCTTGGTCGGCAGCAGTGTCAAACATCGGGCTGACAGGCATAGTGTCAGAACACTCGGGTACAGGCGCGTGTCAGAACACTCGGGGTGGGAGGCAGCGTGTCAGAACACTCGGGTGACAGGGAGCATGTCAAACACTCGGCTGACAGGCACAGTGTAAACACTCGGGGACAGGCACAGTGTCGAACACTCGGGCGACAGGGAGCAGTGTCAGAAAACTCCCCGGGTGGCAGGGGAGCAAATGTCAAACACTCGGGCTGACAGGCACATTCCCAAAAATCGTCTACAGGGAGCAGTGTCAGAAAACTCGGCAACAGGCAGCAGGGCAAACCTCGGGCTGACAGGCGAGTGTCAGAACATGGGCTACAGGCAGCAGTGTAAGGGACTTGGGGTAACAGGCAGCAGTGCAAACCTCGGCGACAGGGAGCAGTGTCAGAACACTCGGGCTGACAGGCAGCAGTGTCAGAACACTCAGTCTGACAGGCAGCAGTGTCAGAACACTCGGGCTGACAGGCAGCAGTGTCAGAACACTCGGGCAACAGGAGCAGTGTCAGAGCACTTGGGCTAAAAGGGCAAGTGTCAGAAAACCGGGGTGAAGGCAGCAGTTCAGAACACTCGGGCGACAGGCAGCAGTGTCAGAAAACTCATCGACAGGCAGCATGTCAAACACTCGGCTGACAGGCAGCATGTCAAACACCGGGTAGAGGCAGAGTGTCAGAACCTCGGGTGACGGGAGCATGTCGAACACCTGGCGGGCAGGCAGCAGTGTCAAACACTCGGGCTGACAGGGGACAGTGTCAGAACACTCGGGCTGGGAGGCCGCAGTGTCAGAACCTCGGGTGACAGCCAGCATGTCAGAACACTGGGCTGACAGGCAGCAGGTCGAACACTCGGCTACAGGCAGCAGAGTCAGAAAAACCCCGGGGTGACGGCGAGTTCAGAACACTCCGGGGGGCAGGCAGAGTGCAAACACTGGGCGACAGCGCATTGTCAGAAAACTCGGGCCGACGCCGCGGTCGAACAATCGGTCTACACCAGCAGTTCAGAACACTCGGTCTGACAGCCAGCAGTGTCAGAACACTCGGTCTAAACCCAGTGCACAACATCGGGTGACAGACACAGTGTCCAACACTCGAACTGAAGACAGCATGTCACAACACTCGGGTGACAGCCAGCAGTGTCAGAACACTCGGTTGACAGGCACCCGTGTCAAAACTTGGGCTGCAGGCACATGCAGTACACTCGGGCTGACAGGAGCAGTGTCAGAACACTCGGGCTACAGCCACATGTCAGAACACCGGTCTGACAGCCACAGTGTCAGAAACCGGGCTGAAAAACAGCAGTTCCCCAACACCGGACTGCAGACAGCAGTGCACAACACTCGGGTGACAGCCAGAGTGTCAAACACTGGGGGTTGACAGGGGGACCAGTGTCGAACACTTGGGCTGACAGGCGCAGGTCATACACTCGGGTGACAGGGAGCATGTCAAAACACTCAGCGACGGCAGCATGTCAGAACACTCGGGCGACAGCACTTATCAAACACTTGGGGGTGGCAGGGAGCATGTCCGAAATCGGGGGTGACAGGGAGTAGTGTCAGAACACTCGGGCGACAGGGACAGTGTAGAACACTCGGGGTGCGGCAGCAGTGTCAGAACACTCGGGGGTGCGGGGCAGGTCAAAACTCGGGGGAAGGCAGATGTCAGAACATCGGGGGTGACCGGGGGCAGGTCAGAACACCCATCTGACAGGGGCAGTGTCAGAACACTCGGTGGCGTCAGCAGTGCAGAAACTCGGGGGCGACAGGCGCTTTTCAAACACTCGGGCTGACAGGCAGCAGTGTCAGAACACTCGGGCTGACAGGCAGCAGTGTCAGAACACTCGGGCTGACAGGCAGCAGTGTCAGAACACTCGGGCTGACAGGCAGCAGTGTCAGAACACTCGGGTGGAGGCAGCAGGTCAGAACACTCGGGCGACAGGGGAGCATGTCAAACCTCGGGCTAGAGCAGCAGGTCAGAACCTCGGCTGAAGGCAGCAGTGTCAGAACACTCGGGTGACACAGTGTCAAACACTTGGGCTGACAGGCAGCAGTGTCAGAACACTCGGGCTGACAGGCAGCAGTGTCAGAACACTCGGGCTGACAGGCAGCAGTGTCAGAACACTCGGGCTGGCAGGCAGCAGTGTCAGAACACTCGGGCTGACAGGCAGCAGTGTCAGAACACTCGGGGGTGACAGGAGCATGCAGAACCTCGGGCTGACAGGCAGCGTGTCAAAATCCCCGGTGACAGGGAGCAGTCAAACCCGGGCTGACAGGCAGCATGTCAGAACACTCGGGGTACAGCAGCATTGTCAGAACACTGGGCCGACAGCCGCAGTGTCAGAACACCGGGGCTGACACCAGCAGTGTCAAACAATCGGGCTGACAGCCAGAGTGTCAGAACACCGGTCTCAGCCACATCTCACAACACCGGGGTGAAGACAGCAGGGCACAACACTCGGACTGACAGCCCGCATTCACAACACCGGGGGTGACGCCAGCATGCAAACCTCGGGTTGACAGGCACCATGCAGAAAAACTCGGGGTGAAGGAGCAGTGTCAAACACTTGGCAAAAGGGAGCAAGTCAGAACACTCGGGGTGACAGGCAGCATGTCAGTAACCGGCGATAGGCAGCATGTCAGAACACTCATTGACGGCACGTGTCAAAAACCGGGCTGACAGGCAGCAGTACGAACACTTGGGCGGCAGGGAGCATGTCAAACACTCGGGCTGACGGGAAGTGTCAAAACACTCGGGGTGAAGGCAGCAGGTAAACACTCGGGATGGCAGGCAGCGTGTCAAAACTCGGGCTGACAGGGAGCAGTGTCAGAACCTCGGGGGTGACGGCACAGTGTCGAACCTCGGGCTGCAGGGAGCAGGTAAACACCGGCTGAAGGGAGAGTGTCAGAACACTCCGGCTGGGAGGGACAGTGTCAGAACCTGGGGGACAGGGAGCAGGTCAAACACTCGGGCTGACAGGCACAGTTCAGAACACTCGGGCTAACAGCACAGTGCAGAGCCTGGGCTAAAAAGGGGAGCAGGCAGAACACTCGGGCTGACAGGCAGCAGTGTCAAACACCGGGGGTGACAGGCACATGTCAAACACTCAGTTGACGGAGCAGTGTAGAAAACCGGGGTGACAGGCAGCATGTCAAACACTGGGCTAACAGGGAGCAGTGTCAAGCATTGGGCTAACAGGCGCAGTGTCAGAACCCGGGCTGACAGGCAGCGTGTCAAACATGGGCTGACAGGCGCAGTGTCAGAACACTCAGTCTGAAGGGGGACAGTGTCCCGAACACTCGGGGGTGACAGGCACAGTGTCAGAAAACCGGGGTAGCAGGCACAGTGTAAAACACCGGGGTGGAGGCAGCAGTGTCGAAACCGGGCTGACAGGCAGCATGTCAGAACACTCGGTGTGACAGGCAGCATGTCAGAACACTGGGCTGACAGGCCAGTGTCAGAACACTTGGACTACAGGGAGCAAGTCAGAAAACTGGGGTGACAGGCAGCAGGCCAGAAACTCAGTTCGGCAGGCAGCAGTCGTACACTCGGGGTAAACAGGGACAGGCAGAAAATTGGGCTGACAGGGAGCAGTGTCAAAAAACTCGGGCCCAGCAGGCAGCAGTGTCAGAACACTCGGCTGGGAGGCGCAGTGTCAGAACACCGGGGTGCAGGCAGCAGTGCCAGAACACTCACTGACAGGCAGCATGTCAGTACACTCGGGGTAACAGGGAGGGAGGTCAGAACACTCGGGCTGACAGGCAGCATGTCAAACACTCGGGGTAGCGGCACAGTGGGCGAACACTCGGCTGGCAGGGGAGAGTTCGAAACTCGGGCTACAGCGCAGTGTCAAACACTCGGGGGTGACACAGCAGTGTAAAACCTCGGGCTGAAGGGAGCATTCAGAACACTTGGATGAAGGGACAGGTCAAACATCGGGGTGAAGGCAGATGCCCGAACACTCATCTGACAGGGCGTGTCATACACCCGGGGTAACAGGCAGCAGTGTCAAACACTCGGGCTGACCGGCACGTGGCAGAACACTCGGGCTAAAGGCAGCAATGTCAGAGCACTTGAGCTGACAGGGAGCATGTCAAAAACCGGGCTGACAGGCAGCAGTGTCAGAACCTCGGCGACAGGCCGTGTCGAAAAACTCGGGGTGGGAGGCAGCTGTCAAAACACTCGGGATGACAGGCCAGTGTCAAACACCGGGGTGCAGGAAGCTGTCAGAACACTCGGGCTGACAGCAGCATTCGAAAACTCGGAGACAGGAGCAGTGCAGAACACTCGTGCTGACGGAGCAGTGCCAGAACACTCGGGCTGAAGGGAGCAGTGTCAGAACACCGGGCTGACAGGGGAGCAGTGTAAACCTCGGGCTGACAGGCAGCAGTGTCAGAACACTCATCTGACAGGGCAAAAGTGTCAGAACATTTTGGGCTACAGCAGCAGTGTCAGAACCTCGGGCTGACAGGGGAGCAGTTCAAAAACTGGGCTGACAGGGAGCAGTGTCAGAACACTCGGTCTGCAGCCCGCAGTGTCGAACACTGTCTGACAGGCAGCAGTGTCAGAACACTCGGGTTTTACAGGGCAGCAGGTCAAAAACTGGGGCTGAAAGGCAGCAGTGTCAAAACACCGGGCTGACGGGCGCGTGTCAAAACACTCGGGTATGCAGCGGGTGTCAAAACCTCGGGTCGGGCAGCAGTTTAAAACATTTGGGGCTGACGGCCATGTCAAAACACCGGGGCTGCAGGCCAGTGAAACACCGGGGACAGCAGCAGTGTCAAAACTCGGGCTGACAGGCAGCAGTGTCAAAAAACTCGGGCTGCAGGCAGCAGTGTCAAAACCTCGGGTGACAGGCACAGTGTAAAAAAATGGGCGACGGCGCGTGTCAAAACACTCGGGCTGACACAGCAGTTCAGAACACTGGGGCTGACGGGCGCAGTGTCAGAACATGGGTGACAGGCAGCGTCAGAACATAACATGATAAAAAGGAGCAACAGAACTTCTTTAAACAAAGGGGCAGAAGCAAAATGCCGTACCCATCTATTATCATGTGGAAAACCCATTATTATGTTGTAGCCAACAAGTAGCACAAAATCGCAGGCAAAGGGTCGCGGGCTACAAATCGCGGTACAGAGTCAGCAGGTACAGAGTCAGAGGCAAAGAGAGCAGGCTACAGAGTCAGCGGGCTACAAAGTAGCGGACAGAGTAGCAGGCTACAGAGTCGCGGCTACGAGCCCGAGGCTACAGAGTCAGCAGGTTGGGTTGGCTCGGGGATCCCCTGCAGCTCAAATTTTCTAACCATCCTGAAGATAAACAAATATTTATGAATTCCTAACTACTAACTTGAAACTGGATCTGTGCCCTGTGTACCTTTTTTTTCCTCTTTTCCTGCTCACCTATAAAACCCCGGAGTATTTTGGACATCAGGATCTTGCTTGTTCCCTTCATCTTAATTTCGCAGGTTTTTGGGTCCATTTTGCGTTCTGATTTAAATTTTCCCCGCCTAAATTGTCTTATTGTCAACTTTATACTTGTTTAAAATTATTGTAACTCTGTAGGTGTGGGCTCTAAACTGGTCTGGTCCTGAAGATGACCCGGCATTATCTTTTTATGGTCAGAATGACCGTTGTTCGGGTTTTGCAGGGTTGGTTTTTAGGAAAAAGGGGCCTTGTACTCGTCTGTTGTGTGTGAGGGTCTAGTCTCAGCCCTGGGGCCCCCCTTTAAATTTTTTAGAAAAGAAAAATACTTCATGGCTTTAAAGGGGGTCTAGCTCCCTTGGGAAGTACTCGCTTAAAATTTGGGCCCTGGTTCGTCCCCGGTACGTTGGTAATTAGGTGTTTTTTCCTTAAGACTCCCGCTGTCCTGTTACCCAGTATAAACGGTACCTAGGTGTTGTTGGCTTGTGTGGGTGCATCTTGGGGGCAAGTTAACGTAATTTGCTCTGCATAACAAGGGGGTTTCTGTATAGTGTATGTCACTGATGTCAGCTAGGCTGTATAAGTTGTATCGTGTGGGTAGAAATAAAGATATTATTATTATTATTATTTTATTATTATTATTATTATATTATTGATTATTATTATATTATTATTTTTTGTTGTTTATATAATTGTGAGGAACATGTGGGTGAGTTGAGGATAGTGAGTGGAGGGTGAGTGAGGGAGTGAGGGAGTGAGGGAGTGGAGTGGAAGTGAGGGAGGAGTGAGGAGTGATGAGGGATGTGAGGGAGGGGTGTGGGAGGAGTGAGGGAGGAGTGAGGGATGGGAGTGAGGAGTGGTGAGAGTGAGGGAGTGAGGGACAGGAGTGATGGGAGGGAGTGAGGGAGTGAGGGAGGAGTGAGTGAGGGATGAGGAGGAGTGAGGGGTGAGTGAGGGAGTGAGTGAGGGAGTGAGGGAAGTGAGTGGGAAGTGAGGGAGGGAAAGTGAGGGAGTTAGGGAGGGAGTGAGGAAGTGATGTGAGGGAGTGAGGGAGGGTGAGTGAGGAGTGAGTGAGGAAGTGAGTGAGGAGGAGTGAGGGAGTGGGGAGGGAGTTGAGGAGGGAGTGAGGGAGGGAGGTGAGGGAGTGAGGAGGAGGGAGTGAGGGAGGGAGTGAGTGAGGAAGTGGGGGAGGAGGGGAGGAAGTGAGGGAGGGAGTGAGGGGGGAGTGAGGGAGTGAGGGGGAAGTGAGGAGGGAGTGAGGGTGAGGGAGTGGGGGAGTGAGTGAGGGAGTGAGTGAGGGAGTGAGTGAGTGAGTGAGGAAGTGAGGGAGGGAGTGAGGAGTGAAGTGAGGAAGTGAGGGAGGGAGTGAGGGAGTGAGGGAGGGGAGTGAGGGAGTGGGGAGGGAGTGAGGGAGTGAGTGGGGAGGTGAGTGAGGGTGAGGGAGTGAGTGGGGAGTGAGGAGGGATGTGAGGGTGAGGAGTGAGGTGAGGGTGAGGGGGGTGAGGGAGGGAGTGAGGGAGGATGTGAGGAGGGATGAGGGAGGGAGTGTGGAGGTGAGGAGTGAGAGTGAGTGAGGGAGTGAGGGAGTGGGGGAAGGAGTGGGAGGGGTGAGGGAGGGGGGAGGAGTGAGGGAGGGAGTGAGGGAGGGAGTGAGGGAAGTGAGGGAGGGAGTGAGGAGGGAGTGAGGGAAGTGAGGGAGGAGTGAGGGAGGGAGTGAGGGAGGGAGGTGAGTGAGAAGTGAGGGAGGGAGTGAGGAGTGAGGGAGGGAGTGAGGGAGGAGAGTGAGGAGTGAGGGAGGGAGTGGAGTGAGGGAGTGAGGGGGGGAGTGAGGGAGTGAAGTGAGGGAGGAGTGAGTGAGGGAGGGAGTGAGGAGTGGGGGAAGTGAGGGTGGGAGTGAGGGAGGGGGAGTGAGGGAGGGAGTGAGGAGGGAGTGAGGGAGGGAGTGAGGGAGGGAGTGAGGAGTGGGGTGAGGGAGTGAGTGAGGTGAGGGAGTGAGGGAGGGAGTGAGGGAGGGAGTGAGGGAGGGAGTGAGGAGTGGGGGAGGGAGTGAGGGAGGGAGTGAGGGAGTGAGGGAGGGAGTGAGGGAGGGAGTGAGGGGAGGGAGTGAGGGAGTGAGTGAGGAAGTGAGGGAGGGAGTGAGGGGTGAGTGAGGAAGTGAGGGAGGGATGAGGGAGGGAGTGAGGGAGGGAGTGAGGGAGTGAGTGAGGGAGGGAGTGAGTGAGGAAGGAGGAGGGGGAGGAAGTGAGGGAGGGTTGAGGGAGTGAGTGGGGGGGAAGTGAGGGATGTGGAGTGAGGGAGGGAGTGAGTGAGGAGTGAGGAGGGAGTGAGGAAGTGAGGGAGGGAGTGAGGGAAGGGAGTGAGGAAGTGAGGAGGGAGTGAGGGAGGGAGTGGGAGGGAGGAGTGAGGGAGTGAGTGAGGGAGTGAGTGAGGGAGGGAGTGAGTGAGGAAGTGAGGGAGGGAGTGAGGAAGTGAGGGAGGGAGTGAGGGAGGGAGTGAGGGAGTGAGGGAGGGAGTGAGGGAGGGAGTGAGGGAGGGAGTGAGGGAAGGGGGTGAGGAGTGAGGGAGGGAGTGAGGGAGTGAGTGAGGAAGTGAGGGAGGAGTGGGGGAGGAGTGGGGAGGGAGTGAGGGAGGAGTGAGTGAGGAGTGAGGGAGGGAGTGAGGGAGGGAGTGAGGGAGGGAGTGAGGAAGTGAGTGAGGGAGTGAGGATGTGAGGAGGGAGTGAGGGAGGGAGTGAGGGAGGGAGTGAGGGAGGGAGTGAGGGAGTGAGTGAGGAAGTGAGTGAGGGAGTGAGGGAGTGAGGGAGGGAGTGAGGGAGGGAGTGAGGGAGGGAGTGAGTGAGGGAGGTGAGGGAGTGAGGAGAAGTGAGGGAGGGGGGAGGGAGGGAGGTGGAGGAGTGAGGGGGGAGTGAGGGAGTGAGGGGTGGGAGTGAGGGGGGGAAAGTGAGGGAGGGAGTGAGGGAGGGAGTGAGGGAGTGAGTGAGGAAGTGAGTGAGGGAGTGTGAGGGAGTGAGGGAGGGAGTGAGGGAGGAGTGAGGGGGAGTGAGGGAGGGAGTGAGGGAGTGAGGGAGTGAGGGAGGGAGTGAGTGAGGAAGTGAGGGAGGGAGTGAGGGAGGGAGTGAGGGAGGGAGTGAGGAAGTGAGTGAGGGAGTGAGGGAGTGAGTGAGGGAGTGAGGGAGGAGTGAGGGAGGGAGTGAGGGAGGGGAGTGAGGGATGTGAGTGAGGAAGTGAGTGAGGGGTGGGGGAAAGTGAGGGAGGGAGTGAGGGAGGGAGTGAGGGAGGGAGTGAGGGAGGGAGTGAGGGAGTGAGTGAGGAAGTGAGTGAGGGAGTGAGGGAGTGAGGGAGTGAGGGAGGGGAGTGAGGGAGGAGTGAGGGAGGGAGTGAGTAGGGAGTGAGGGAGTGAGGGAGGGAGTGAGGAGAGGGAGTGAGGGAGGGAGTGAGGGAGTGAGTGAGGAAGTGAGTGAGGGAGTGAGGGAGTGAGGAGGGAGTGAGGGAGGGAGTGAGGGAGGTGAGGGAAGGGAGTGAGGGAGTGAGGGAGTGAGGGAGGGAGTGAGGGAGGGAGTGAGGGAGGGAGTGAGGGAGTGAGTGAGGAAGTGAGTGAGGGAGTGAGGGAGTAAAGGGAGGGAGTGAGGGAGGGAGTGAGGAGTGGAGTGAGGGAGTGTGAGGAAGTGAGAGGAGGGAGTGAGGGAGGGAGTGAGGGAGTGAGTGAGGAAGTGATGGAGGAGTGAGGGAGTGAGGGAGGGAGTGAGGGAGGGAGTGAGGGAGGGAGTGAGGGAGTGAGTGAGGAAGTGAGGGAGGGAGTGAGGGAGGGAGTGAGGGAGTGAGTGAGGAAGTGAGTGAGGGAGTGAGGGAGTGAGGGAGGGAGTGAGGGAGGGAGTGAGGGAGTGAGGGAGGGAGTGAGGGAGGGAGTGAGGGAGTGAGGGAGGGAGTGAGGGAGGGAGTGAGGGAGTGAGTGAGGAGTGAGTGAGGGAGTGAGGGAGTGAGGGAGGGAGTGAGGGAGTGAGGGAGGGAGTGAGGGAGTGAGGGAGGGAGTGAGGGAGGGAGTGAGGGAGTGAGGGAGAGTGAGGGAGGGGAGTGAGGGAGTGAGTGAGGAAGTGAGGGAGGGGAGTGGGGAGGGGAGTGAGGGAGTGAGGGAGGGAGTGAGGGAGGGAGGAGTGGGGGAGGGAGTGGGGGGGGAGTGAGGGAGTGAGTGAGGGAGTGAGGGAGGGAGTGAGGGAGGGAGTGAGGGAGTGAGGGAGGGAGTGGGAGGGGAGTGAGGGAGTGGTGAGGGAGTGAGTGAGGGAGTGAGGGAGGAAGTGAGGGAGGGGTGAGGGAGGGAGTGAGGGAGTGAGGGAGGGAGTGAGGGAGGGAGTGAGGGAGTGAGTGAGGAAGTGAGGAAGGGGAGGTGAGGGAGGGAGTGAGGGAGTGAGGGAGGGAGTGAGTGAGGGAGTGAGGGAGGGAGTGAGGGAGGGTAGTGTGAGGGAGGAGGAATGTAGTGAGGGGGTGAGGGAGTGAGGGAGGGAGTGAGGGGGGAGTGAGGGAGTGAGGGGGGGAAAGTGAGGGAGGGAGTGAGGGAGTGAGGGAGGGAGTGAGGAGGGAGTGAGGGAGTGAGTGGGGAAAGTGAGGGAGGGAGTGAGGAGGGAGTGAGGGAGTGAGGGAGGGAGTGAGGGAGGGAGTGAGGGAGGGAGTGAGGGAGGGAGTGAGGGATGTGAGTGAGGGAGTGAGGGAGGAGTGGGGAGGAAGGAGTGAGGGAGGGAGTGAGGGAGGGAAGTGAGGGAGTGAGTGAGGGAGTGAGTGAGGGAGTGAGGGAGGAAGTGAGGGAGGGAGTGAGGGAGGGAGTGAGGGAGGGAGTGAGGGAGTGAGTGAGGGAGTGAGGGAGGGAGTGAGTGAGGGAGGGAGTGAGGGAGTGAGTGAGGAAGTGAGGGAGGGAGTGAGGGAGGGACGTGAGGGAGGGAGTGAGGGGAGTGAGTGAGGAAGTGAGGGAGGGAGTGAGGGGAGGGAGTGAGGGAGGGAGTGAGGGAGTGAGTGAGGAAGTGAGGGAGGGAGTGAGGGAGGGAGTGAGGGAGGGAGTGAGGGAGTGAGTGAGGAAGTGAGGGAGGGAGTGAGGGAGGGAGTGAGGGAGGGAGTGAGGGAGTGAGTGAGGGAGTGAGGGAGGGAGTGAGGGAGTAAAGTGAGGGAAGTGAGTGAGGGAGTGAGGGAGGGAGTGAGGGAGTGAGTGAGGGAGTGAGGGAGGGAGTGAGGGAGGGAGTGAGGGAGTGAGTGAGGGAGTGAGGGAGGGAGTGAGGGAGGGAGTGAGGGAGGAAGTGAGGGAGGGGAGTGAGGGAGTGAGGGAGGGAGTGAGGGAGGGAGTGGGGAGTGAGGGAGGGAGTGAGGGAGGGAGTGAGGGAGGGAGTGAGGGAGGGAGTGAGGGAGTGAGTGAGGGAGTGAGGGAGTGAGTGAGGGAGTGAGGGAGGGAGTGGGTGGTGTGTAGTGAGTGTGAGGGTGGTGGAGCCATGGCAGCAGTGATGTATCAGCAGTGATGTGTCAGCAGTGATGGTGTGGGTGAGCACCTTGCACAGTGTTCAGTACGTTCATTGAGTGTGGTGGTGGCAGTCGAGGTGGGTTCCTCCACCCACTCCCATCCACCCACCAATCCACCCACACACCCACCTCCCTCCTCTCAGGTACCACCTCTGTCTTCCTAATTAACACCCACATGTATTACCTAACAATATGTGGTACCCAGGTTCAAGCAGGCTGTTGTTAACCTTTGTATTCTATGGAAGTTTTTGAAGTGATCTTGTCTATTGCATAATGCTGTACCTCAGAGTTCCACCCAAAACCGAAGGACTCGGGGTCAATCCTGGAAGGGGTTGAGACTCATTGGCAAGTCTCCTAACATCTCTTGCCCCTGTTGACCCAGGAATAAATGGATTCCCAGGTGATAACTGAATGTTGTGGGTGGCATCCTGGGGAAGTGAATCAAAGGATTAAGTTGTAGATATCACAAAAGTTTTTGTCTTTCAGTGATCAGTTAGAAGATGGATCAAAAAAACAGTGAAAAGCCCACGTGGACAAAAAAAAAAAAAACACTGGGTCTTAGCGCAAAAAGGGACATAAATCATCCTGGTCCAAAAGTAGAAAAATATTTACAACATTGCCAATAATTTTTAAGGGAGTAAGTTTATTTAGGCAAAGGTACACATAAATACAACTACACAAAATATAAATTAACATGTGTAAATTATCTAGAATAACCCAAAAACTCAGACAAAATAACTTATTTCCACTGTGGTCCTGGAAGCTCGGTGTTAGACAAGTTCAACTTATTAGGTAGGAACCCTTATGGTCTCCAGGAGGAAATATTGACAAGGTTCCAGGAGGAAATATTGACAAGGTTCCAGGAGGAAATATTGACAAAGTTCCAGGAGGAAATATTGACAAGGTTCCAGGAGGAAATATTGACAAGGTTCCAGGAGGAAATATTGACAAGGTTCCAGGAGGAAATATTGACAAAGTTCCAGGAGGAAATATTGACAAGGTTCCAGGAGGAAATATTGACAAGGTTCCAGGAGGAAATATTGACAAGGTTCCAGGAGGAAATATTGACAAGGTTCCAGGAGGAAATATTGACAAAGTTCCAGGAGGAAATATTGACAAAGTTCCAGGAGGAAATATTGACAAGGTTCCAGGAGGAAATATTGACAAGGTTCCAGGAGGAAATATTGACAAGGTTCCAGGAGGAAATATTGACAAGGTTCCAGGAGGAAATATTGACAAAGTTCCAGGAGGAAATATTGACAAGGTTCCAGGAGGAAATATTGACAAGGTTCCAGGAGGAAATGTTGACAAAGTTCCAGGAGGAAATATTGACAAGGTTCCAGGAGGAAATATTGACGAGGTTCCAGGAGGAAATATTGACAAGGTTCCAGGAGGAAATATTGACAAGGTTCCAGGAGGAAATATTGACAAGCTTCCAGGAGGAAATATTGACAAGGTTCCAGGAGGAAATATTGACAAGGCTCCAACACCCTGACAACTGTGACCTGACACTGTCAACTGTGACCTGACACTGACGACTGACAACCACACCAGCTTCACACACTCAGGATTTTCTCATTTATGACAATGGTGCTGAGATGACAGAGTCACAGTGTTTGTAACTAACATCAACTGAGTTACAGTGTTTGTAACTAACATCAACTGAGTTACAGTGTTTGTAACTAACATCAACAGAGTCACAGTGTTTGTAACTAACATCAACAGAGTCACAGTGTTTGTAACTAACATCAACAGAGTCACAGTGTTTGTAACTAACATCAACAGAGTTACAGTGTTTGGAACTAACATCAACAGAGTCACAGTGTTTGTAACTAACATCAACAGAGTCACAGTGTTGTAACTAACATCAACAGAGTCACAGTGTTTGTAACTAACATCAACAGAGTCACAGTGTTTGTAATCAATCAGAAACTTCAACATTTATCAAACAGTTCTTCATAACTTACTGACGGAACTTTTGCAAGAACTTTAAGATTATTACAACAGTTATACGTCATTATTACATAAATGGTTTACAAAACCGACAAGTTGATGAACAAGACACCTGTGCAACACTTGGGTTTATTGGGGAAACGTTTCCCCGGATACTGACTTCATCAGTCCAGTAGAAAGAACGGTGGATAATGAGAGTTAGTTTGATGTCGTCTGGACACCTCTTGGCCTGTATGCCTTGAAATAATAATAATAATAATAATAATAATAATAATAATAATAATAATAATAATAATAATAATAATCTTTATTTCTACAAGTACATGATACAACTTATACAGACCATAGCTCACTTCAGTGACATACTATACAGAAAGTCCCTTGTTATGTAGAGCATTTCGGGCAAATCAGATTCATTTTGTCCCCAGGATACGACCCACACCAATCAGCTAACACCCAGGTACCTATTTTACTGCTAGGTGAACATGGACAGCAGGTGTCTTAAGAAAACACGTCCTAATATTTCCACTCGTACCAGGGATCGAGGCTTGGTCATGGACCGGGCCGCAGGGGCGTTGACCCCCTCGAGAACACTCTCCAGGTATACTCCAGGTATACTCCACCCCTCCAAGTATACGGACCACAATTTGTGAGATGAGTGCTCTACCAACCGAACGTAGAGGAGAAAGATGTATAAATCTGCATACAGTAACGATAGAGTGAAACATGTCTGTGGAATGCTGGAGGGGCTGCATTTTTTTCCTGTAGACAAGGTAGCCAAAGGGGTGGAATATTTTATGGAGAATCTGCACAAAAACACACGAAAATGAGAATGGAGGAGCACTGCAATAGGCCTACTGGCCCAGGTACGACTTACGCTCACCTACACGAAAGTGAAAAGGCCAAAGCCGTGGATACAGTTATATCTTGTTCCACGGTCGTTCACCACAAGCTACGGAGAAGCAGGAGCACTTGTAAACAGGTACCAGTGGGTGAGATATGTGCCCCCCGAGCCTCAACTGAGAGAAATTAGTTTCAAGTAATGATTCCTGTTGATGGATGACCAAACACCAGCTTCATGTCTAGTCTTGTATAACTTGCTGCCAGTCTGTAGGGCCCACCACCCCCTCACACCCAGGAAATCACCAAGACACAAAACCGTAGCAATTAGAAAGGGTACAGGAAAGCGATCCTTTATTGACAACGTTTCGCCCACACATAAAAATGAAGTCACAAGATCATTTCAGGGATAAACGCCTCTCTCGAGGTCTGGTCCTAGACCAGGCCTCCATCTGAAAGCCTGATCAATCACGCTGTTCCTCCTAGCTGGATTTAGTTCATCGTATCTGTTGCTGAGTCTGAGGGGTCAGAGCCCCCTAAGTGAAAGCCTCATCAATGAAAAGCGTTGGAGAGGTGCACATATATCTTACTCCTTAGCTTAATGTTATGTATCAATATACCAGATTTAGAGTGTAGTCTGGTGTAAATGTGTCCGCTGTGTAGCAAGTGTATTGTAACCATAAGATCTTATTGTGGTCCTCGTCCCCAGGATACCACCCACAACAGTCACCTAGCACCCAGGTACCTACTTACTACTAGATGAACAGTGGCCCGTGGCCTGGTGGCAAAAAATCTCGCTTCACACGGTGAATGTCCGGGTTCGATTCCCCACGAGGGTAGAAACATTGGGCGTGTTATACCCATCGGTGTAAAATGAGTACCTGGGTGTTAGTGGACTGGTGTGGGTCGCATCCTGGGACAAAACTGACCTAATTTGCGGGAAATGCTCAGCATAACAAGGGGCTTTCTATATAGTAGGATGTCACTGATGTCAGCTATGGTCTGTATACCTTGTACATGTACTTGTAGAAATAAAGATTAATTATTATTATTATTATTATTATTATTATTATTATTATTATTATTATTATTATTATCATTATTATTATTATTATTATTATTATTATTATTATTATTATTATTATTATTATTATTATTATTATTATTATTATTATTATTATTATTATTATTATGCCGTGTTTCCACTCATCCCGAGTTCCAACCTGGATTGTTTAGTTGTGAGTCTGAAGCATTACCTCATGAGTGTATCTGACCTGTGTAAACTCTATACGAAGTTAGAATCAACTGAAAAACTCACTTACAAGGCTTAAGACGCCTTATCAACCACAAGATGTGATGTAATCATGATTTTCAAAGAGGTGAAGGGGTAAGCCAGCGGAAGTCCTCGGTCAGATGACCAAAAGTTCCAGCTGTGGGACATCATACGACTAAGACCCGCGTCAGGAAACACTTGTCCTGCTTCCTGACAAACATTATATGTAATAAAAGGGTAAAAAAAACGAGGGGTGACAACATTGGGGAATTTTAGGAGAAACGTTTCGCCGTCAGTGACTTTCATAAATACAAAAAAGGGGGAGAAAGTAAAGGAATTTGAGGTAATCACCCCTCAGCCTTGATAATTAAAAAATATGTGCCCTTTGTACATGTCTAAAGGGTCACTTCACATCTGGGGGGGGAGTATATGGTGGGTTTGGGGGTCAACCCCCCCCGGCCGGTCCCCTGATAGGTCTAGGGTGGGGGTATTTGAATATAATGCTCGTTTTAAGTGGAAACATCATGAACGTCGTGGTGGAGTGATGATTGTGAGGTATATAAAAAACCTGGGTCACCCTGGGAAAAAAAGATCCCGGATGTAAAAAACACGTTGTCAAGGACAGTGTGTGGATTGTTTACGTTACCTGCAGCAGCTCAGGCCGTGTCTACTGTTGTGGCACCAGTTTGGGCACCTAGTTGTGGGGCACCTGTTGATCCCTAGTTTTACCACCCAGGGTACTCACCCGTTTACCACCCAGTTGTATCACCTATTGTATCACCTAGTTTCCACCTAGTTGTACTCCCTAGTTGTGGGACCCATTGTATCACCGTTGTACCACCTGTTTATCAAGTTGTATACCTTTGTGGTCCCAGTTTGGGCACAGTTGTGGTCACCAGTTTGGTCACCTAGTTGGGTTCCCCAGTTTACTCACCCTTTTTTCCACCTAGTGTTCCCGTTGTATCACCAGTTTACTCACCTAGTTTTGGTCACCTAGTTGTACTAACTAGTTGTGGTCACCCAGTTGTATACCTAGTTTACCCCTAGTTGTACCCCCTAGTTGTATCACCTATTTTACTACCTATTGTGGGGCACCTATTGTGGTCCTAGTTTTGGCACCTATTTTTGGTCCCCTAGTTGTACTCACCAGTTGTACTCACCCAGTTGTACCCCCTAGTTTTTCCCAAATTGTATCCCTAGTTGGGAACCCCAGTTGTACTGACCTATTGTGGTCACCAGTTTTGGGGGCACCCATTTGTGGTCACCATTGTGGTCCCTTTTTACTACCGTTTACTCACTATGTACCACTAGTTGTGGTCACCTATTTGGGGGCACCTAGTTGTACTCACCTAGTTGTACTCCCCTATTGTGGTCACCTGTTTATCCCCTAGTTGTGGTCACCCGTTGTATCCCCCTAGTTGTACTCCCCTGTGGGGGTCACCTAGTTGTGGTCCCCTTGTTTACTCACCAAATTGTGGTCACTAGTTGGGGTCCCCTAGTTGTACTCATAGTTGTGGCACCTAGTTGGGGCACCTTGTTGTGGTCATATTTGGGGGTCCCCTAGTTTACTCCCCTATTTTGTGGTCACTATTGTGGTACCTAGTTGTGGTCCCCTGTTGGGGTCCCCTATTGTATCACCATTGATTCCCCTATTGTGGCCATTTGGTACCCACCTTTGTACTCCTTATTTTTGGGGGGTTTCACCAGTTGTGGTCCCCTAGTTGGGGTCACCTATTTTTATACCTAGCTGTACTCAATAGTTGTATTCATATAGTTTCCACCTATTGTACTAACCTAGTTGTGGTCACCGTTGACTCACCTAGTTGTGGTCACTAGTTGGGTCCCCATTGTATCACCTGTTGTACTCACAGTTGTACTCACTGTTGTACTCACCTATTGTGGTACCTAGTTTACTCACCTTTGTACTCATAGTTGTCCCTCACATATTGTGGTCACCAGTTTGGTCATAGTTGAAAACTCACTATTGTACTCACCTGTTGTATCCCTATTGTATACCTAGTTGTACTCCCTTTTGGGGTACCTGTTGTACTCACTATTGTACTCCCTAGTTGTGGCATAGTTGTACCCCTAGTTGGGGCACCTATTGTGGTCACCATTTTGGGGTCACCTGTTGTACTCACCTAGTTGTACTCCTGTTGGGCCACTATTTTGTACTCCCATTGAACTCACCTATTGTACCACCTATTGGGTCACCTAGTTTACCCCCCTTTTGTATCACCTAGTTGTGGTCACCTAGTTGGGGTCACATATTGTACTCAATATTTGGGGTCCCCTGTTGTGGTCCCCTGTTGTACTCACCTATTTGGGTACCTAGTTGGGGTCCCCTGTTTTTGGTCCCTGGTGTGGTCACCTGGGTTGTGGTCACCTAGTTCACTCACCTAGTTGTGGTCCCCTTTGTTGGGGTCACCTAGTTGTACTCACCTAGTTGTACTCCCTTTTTTGTGGACCTTTGTACTCCCCTAGTTGTATCACCTAGTTGTACCACCTTTTGTGGTCACCTAGTTGTACTCACCTATTGGGGTTCCCCTAGTTGTGGTCACTAGTTGTATCCCCATTTACTCACCTAGTTGTGGCCACCTATTTTACCCCCCTAGTTGTACCCCCTTTGTACTCACCTAGTTGTGGTCACCTAGTTTACTCCCCAGTTGGGGTCACCATTGTGGTCACCAGTTGTTCACCTAGTTGTACTCACCTATTGTACTACCTAGTTGTACTCCCTAGTTGTGGTCCCAGTTGCCCCTGGGTTGGGGTCACCTATTTGTGGCCCCTAGTTGTACTAAACCCAGTTGTACTCACCTGTTGGGCCACTAGTTGTACTCACCGTTGTACTCCCCTTTTTGACACCAGTTGTGGTCACCTTTTGGTCCCCTAGTTGTGGTTCCAGTTGTACTCACCTATTGTACTCCCAGTTGTGGTCCCCTAGTTGTCCACCTATTTGATCACTGTTGTACTCCCTTTTTGTACTCACCTGTTTACCACATATTTTACCTATTTGGCCCCTAGTTGTATCCCTGTTGTATCACCTATTGTGGTCACTAGTTGTATCACCTAGTTGTACTCCCCTATTTTGTACTCCCCTATTTTGTACCACCTAGTTGTACTCACCATTTTACTCACTATTTGTGGTCACCATTGTACTCACCTAGTTGTGCTCACCTAGTTTGGCCCTAGTTGTACTCACCTTTGTAGTCACCTGTTGTACTCACCAGTTGTACTCCCCTAGTTTACTCATCTAGTTGTGGTCACGTTGTACCACCTAGTTGGCTCCCCTATTTGGTCCCCAAAATTGTACTACCTTTTGTAGTCACCTAGTTGTACTCACCTAGTTACTCACCTATTGTACTCATCTATTGGGTTCCAAAGGTGGGTTAAAAACCTGCTCCTGGCCCCCCTTTTCACTGGTCGCTTGGTCCTCTTCCCTGCCCAATAAATTTATTACCTCTTTTAAAACTGTGTATGGATCCTGCCTCCACTACATCACTTCCCAGACTATTCTACTTCCTAACAACTCTATGACTGAAGAAATACTGCCTAACATCCCTGTGATTCATCTGAGTCTTCAACTTCCAATTGTGACCCCTTGTTGCTGTGTCCCATCTCTGGAACATCCTGTCTCTATCCACCTTATCAATTCCTCTCAGTGTTGTATATGTCGCTATCACATCCGTCCTCCAATGTCGTCAGGGAGTATAGTTCTGTATAGTTGTATGTGTCCAGTACTTGTGTGTCCACAGCTTTTCATTTCTGGGCCACAAGTCGTTCATTATTAGGAATAAAGTTTGTATGGGGGTACAAATATCCTAGAATGAGGTTAGTTTTAGCATCAGCAAGGCGGCCATGGTTCCAGGGTTTTGCAAGGCAGTAGTTGTGAGACAACAACGTGGTCACAAGAAACACTTTTCTTTGGTCAATGTTTCTCTCTATGTAGTTTTGTCAACCTCTATAAGGAACTACATAGAACGAACGTTGTCCCAACTAAAGCTGTGGTGTGTTGTGACTGTGGTGATAATTATTCCAGTTATGGTACTGTGACTGGTGATAATAGTTCCAGTTATGGTACTGTGACTTATTCATTATTATTCAACAGTCCAGCAGTTCGAAACGTAAGTAACACTTCTTTCTGTCAGTTTTCAGATGGAGAGGCTGAAGGACGGTGGGCACCACAACCCCGTCACTTCGAAAATCCCGAAGATGGAGTCAGTGAGAGAATTTCGCGTACACACGTCAGCAGAATCACTGGATAACCTAGCTGATATTTTCCCCTATATATCTTCTATGGTTTTGTCTCGGGGTTCACCATATTACTCATTACTGATCCTCTGATATTCCCTCGTGCAGATATTTGTTTATTCAGTGCAATAAATTAAAGTGGGACTGAAGGCTCGAAATTTATCTGAGATATATCAGACGTGATGCTATTATTTTTTTTTCCAATTTTGCTCCATAGAATATTAATTTAAAAAGTTTTTTTTAAGGCCCTAGCAAGAGAAAATCTAATACCGAATTGTGGGCACTTTGAAAACAGTTGGAAATTATTAATTATAATGGTATAACGGCCCTCTGTTCCATGGGAACCTGAAGTGTTAGTCTGTGTACAGTGACGAACGCCATTAAACAAGTGCAATGGAGGAACTAATGTGACGCTAAAGTGTTGTGTTTGAGAGGACAGGAGAGTGCTGGAGACATGTGGGAAGGTATGGACATGGACCGCCAGTACTGGGAGACCAAATTCCGACAACTTTTCCTGGGTGGAGTCACGCCTAGCCAGCTTCTCTCAAGGTAGAGTTTAAAATGATCTTCCTCCTGTGAGGGTTATTTGTGCCTTGTTCCAGCCACGGTATTATTTTTATTCATTATCTGTACTTTTTTCTCTGATAGAAGGTAATATTGAAGGTTCTTTTAACTATTCTCGCCTCAGGCACCTAGATAATACACGATAGTCCTTTATCTGGAAGTAGATAGTTCTCTCAGTTCAGCGTTAGTGTCAACTATCAAGTACTCTGATATCTCTCTTACATACTATGTCCTCCCATGTACCCCCATGTACCCCCACGTACCCCCACGTACCCCCACGTACTCCCAGGTACTTCCACAAGCATAAACTTCAGTTACTCAGACAGTAAAGTGTACATTTACTATATTAGTAATGTTTTTAACTAACTTTCCGATAAGCAATATTAAGAATTGTCAGAGAAAATTAAGCTTATATACAAAGGTAAGCGACATGACCTAAGTGTAGCGAGCAGTCATGTCGGGACATGAGTAGCATCGGGTTTCAACTAGTCTCGTGAGATGTTGAAATTGACTCAAAGGAAGCAGCATCCCAGTAACATTATGGATATGTTACGTGGGATACAAATAATGTTATTCTATGAAATATGCGAAAAGTGTGTATAACATGTCCGCCCAGGAGCACAAATGGTTGAACTAAGATAATCTGGAAACTCAGAGACCAAGTCAGTCCTCGTGCTGGAAACTCAGAGACCAAGTCAGTCCTCGTGCTGGAAACTCAGAGACCACGTCAGTCATCGTGCTGGAAAATCAGAAACCACGTCAGTCCTCGTACTGGAAACTCAGAGACCACGTCAGTCCTCGTGCTGGAAACTCAGAGACCACGTCAGTCCTCGTGCTGGAAACTCAGAGACCACGTCAGTCCTCGCGCTGGAAACTCAGAGACCACGTCAGTCCTCGTGCTGGAAACTCAGAGACCACGTCAGTCCTCGTGCTGGAAACTCAGAGACCACGTCAGTCCTCGTGCTGGAAACTCAGAGACCACGTCAGTCCTCGTGCTGGAAACTCAGAGACCACGTCAGTCCTCGTGCTGGAAACTCAGAGACCACGTCAGTCCTCGTACTGGAAACTCAGAGACCACGTCAGTCCTCGTGCTGGAAACTCAGAGACCACGTCAGTCCTCGTGCTGGAAACTCAGAGACCACGTCAGTCCTCGTGCTGGAAACTAGTGATCTAGACGAAGATATTGCTTAGTGATTGTATCTGTTTGTTGATGTGATGATTGTCAGGTGAGATGAGAGGATTTCCTGTGACAACACCACACCACCCACCTGGTCCAGGTGACACTAACAACACCTCACCACCCACCTGGTCCAGGTGACACTAACAACACCTCACCACCCACCTGGTCCAGGTGACACTAACAACACCACACCACCCACCTGGCCCAGGTGACACTAACAACACCACACCACCCACCTGGTTCAGGTGACACTAACAACACCACACCACCCACCTGGTCCAGGTGACACTAACAACACCTCACCACCCACCTGGCCCAGGTGACACTAACAACACCTCACCACCCACCTGGTCCAGGTGACACTAACAACACCACACCACCCACCTGGCCCAGGTGACACTAACAACACCACACCACCCACCTGGTTCAGGTGACACTAACAACACCACACCACCCACCTGGTTCAGGTGACACTAACAACACCTCACCACCCACCTGGTCCAGGTGACACTAACAACACCACACCACCCACCTGGTCCAGGTGACACTAACAACACCACACCAACCACCTGGCCCAGGTGACACTAACAACACCTCACCACTCACCTGGCCCAGGTGACACTAACAACACCTCACCACTCACCTGGTCCAGGTGACACTAACAACACCTCACCACCCACCTGGCCCAGGTGACATTAACAACACCACACCACCCACCTGGCCCAGGTGACACTAACAACACCTCACCACCCACCTGGCCCAGATGACACTAACAACACCTCACCACCCACCTGGTCCAGGTGACATTAACAACACCACACCACCCACCTGGTCCAGGTGACACTAACAACACCTCACCACCCACCTGGTCCAGGTGACATTAACAACACCTCACCACTCACCTGGTCCAGGTGACACTAACAACACCTCAACACCCACCTGGTCCAGGTGACACTAACAACACCTCAACACCCACCTGGTCCAGGTGACATTAACAACACCACACCACCCACCTGGTCCAGGTGACACTAACAACACCTCACCACCCACCTGGTCCAGGTGACATTAACAACACCTCACCACTCACCTGGTCCAGGTGACACTAACAACACCTCAACACCCACCTGGTCCAGATGACACTAACAACACCTCACCACCCACCTGGTCCAGGTGACATTAACAACACCACACCACCCACCTGGTCCAGGTGACACTAACAACACCTCACCACCCACCTGGTCCAGGTGACATTAACAACACCTCACCACTCACCTGGTCCAGGTGACACTAACAACACCTCAACACCCACCTGGTCCAGGTGACACTAACAACACCTCACCACTCACCTGGTCCAGGTGACACTAACAACACCTCACCACTCACCTGGTCCAGGTGACACTAACAACACCTCACCACTCACCTGGTCCAGGTGACACTAACAACACCACACCACCCACCTGGTCCAGGTGACACTAACAACACCTCACCACCACAAAACACAAACATTCTTCACTTCCCTGAAGACACACCTGCATTCATTCATTATTCACCGAGTTTGAATCTTAGCAACGAATTCATTCCTCATAACAACCTTCCACAACCATTGGTAGATCCCCTGTGCCTTGCTATGTTATACTGTCACTGTTAACCTAGCAGTATATAGGTACCTGGATGTTAGTTGACTGGTGTGGATCGCATCCTGGGGACAAAACTAACCTAATTTGCCAGGAAATGTTATACATAACAAAGGGATTTCTATTTAGTAGTATGTCATTGATGTCAGCTATGGTCTGTATAAGTTGCATCAAGTACTTGTAGAAATAAAGATTATTATTAATATTATTGTGAGGGAAGCAGCCAGATCCCACCATCCTAAAATTCGCCCAAAAAACTGGTCTCCAAAATCCTATTAATTAACCAAGTTAGAGGAACACAAAGTTGTTTACAAACTGACAAAGTTGGGATACGTGTCTAAATCTTTTTTTTTTTTGTCAGTGTAGTTGAGATATGTGGAAATTATTTAATGTTTGTGAAAGAATTATCTCCAAACTTCTCGGAATTCTTGAAACATTTGTTTTCAAAACACAAATATTTATAACTTTCTGAATGTTAAATAATGTTTTCAGAAGAGTGGTTGAGGGTTGGTAGCGCACTCAGCTTACACACTGAGGTCCATGGTTCGATCCCCGGTACGGGTGCAAATATTACGACGTGTTTCCTTAAGACACCTGCTGTGTCCATGTTCACCTAGCAGTAAAATAGGTACCTGGGTGTTAGTGGACTGGTGTGGGTCGCATCCTCGGGACAAAACTGACCTAATTTGCTAGAAATGCTCTGCATAACAAGGGACTTCATTGTTGTCAGCGATGGTCTGTATAAGTTGTATCATGTACTTGTAAAAATAAAGATTATTATTATTACTACTACTACTACTACTACTACTACTACTACTGCTACTACTACTACTACTACTACTACTACTACTACTACTACTACCATTAGGAGAGTGTACAAAGACACGCAATAGTACCCTAGTTACTCTAGCTGGTGGACTGAACAAGGTACCACTAGACTGAACAAGGTGCCACTAGACTGAACAAGGTACCACTAGACTGAACAAGGTACCACTAGACTGAACAAGGTACCACTAGACTGAACAAGGTACCACTAGACTGAACAAGGTGCCACTAGACTGAACAAGGTACCACTAGACTGAACAAGGTGCCACTAGACTGAACAAGGTGCCACTAGACTGAACAAGGTACCACTAGACTGAACAAGGTACCACTAGACTGAACAAGGTACCACTAGACTGAACAAGGTACCACTAGACTGAACAAGGTGCCACTAGACTGAACAAGGTGGCACTAGACTGAACAAGGTGCCATCCCACCCACACATAAAAGACCATAACATTCACCTCTGGCAACTTTTCGCTCACAAGTGACCTTGATAAAGCTCATTTCCGAGCGAAACATCTAAATAATAATCTTCCTTTCTGTAATACGTCTCCTGACACCTATTTAAGGGACGATAATAGACGATAACTGCAACTAATGGGGAAGAAATGGGAGGATTACAGACTGAGAAACAGGATGAAAGAGGAATGGATAAAGGGAAGAGATTAGTGGTGAAAATGGGGTAAAGGGGTGAAAGAGGGGTCAGAGACTATCCCTAGGTATAGTCAGGGATACTATCCCTTATACTGACTGGGGATACTGTTACTTATACTGTCTGTGGATACTGTCAGTTACACTATCTGGGGATACTATCTTATACTATAGTGAGCATCTGCTGAAGGTAACTGGTGAGGCCGGGGTGAGGAGCTGTGACTCGACCCCCTACAAGCACAATTGGGAGAGTATACGGGCGAATATTATGGAATTATTAATGAATATTGATATAGAATTGCTGGGAGACCAGCTGGAACAACACCTTGAGTGGTGCTAGAGTGGGAAGAACCCACTCACTCACCCACTCACTCACTCACCCACTCACTCACCCACTCACTCACCCACTCACTCACCCACTCACTCACCCACTCACTCACCCACTCACTCACCCACTCACTCACCCACTAACTCACCCACTCACCCACTCACTCACCCACTCACCCACTCACTCACCCACTCACTCACCCACTCACCACCCACTCACTCACCCCACTCACCCACTCACTCACCCACTCACTCACCCACTCACTCACCCACTCACTCACCCACTCACCCACTCACTCACCCACTCACTCACTCACTCACCCACTCACTCACCCACTCACTCACCCACTCACTCACCCACTCACTCACCCACTCACTCACCCACTCACTCACCCACTCACTCACCCACTCACTCACCCACTCACTCATTCACAATTGCAGCTGAGACTTAACAAAGGTCTGAGTTGGCCTGAAACATTCACAATGGTTCAGAATGGATCGAAATTTTGACATTGATCCATGTTAGTAACCCAGGATAACCCAGGATAACCCAGGGCAACCCAGGATAACCCAGGACAACCCAGGATAACCCAGGGCAACCCAGGATAACCCAGGGCAACCCAGGATAACCCAGGCAACCCAGGATAACCCAGGGCAACCCAGGATAACCCAGGGCAACCCAGGATAACCCAGGGCAACCCAGGATAACCCAGGGCAACCCAGGATAACCCAGGGCAACCCAGGATAACCCAGGGCAACCCAGGATAACCCAGGACAACCCAGGATAACCCAGGAGAACCCAGGATAACCCAGGACAACCCAGGATAACCCAGGACAACCCAGGATAACCCAGGACAACCCAGGATAACCCAGGAGAACCCAGGATAACCCAGGACAACCCAGGATAACCCAGGACAACCCAGGATAACCCAGGAGAACCCAGGATAACCCAGGAACAACCCAGGATAACCCAGGACAACCCAGGATAACCCAGGACAACCCAGGATAACCCAGGAGAACCCAGGATAACCCAGGAGAACCCAGGATAACCCAGGACAACCCAGGATAACCCAGGACAACCCAGGATAACCCAGGACAACCCAGGATAACCAGGACAACCCAGGATAACCCAGGAGAACCCAGGATAACCCAGGACAACCCAGGATAACCCAGGACAACCCAGGATAACCCAGGACAACCCAGGATAACCCAGGAGAACCCAGGATAACCCAGGACAACCCAGGATAACCCAGGACAACCCAGGATAACCCAGGACAACCCAGGATAACCCAGGACAACCCAGGATAACCCAGGGCAACCCAGGATAACCCAGGGCAACCCAGGATAACCCAGGACAACCCAGGATAACCCAGGGCAACCCAGGATAACCCAGGACAACCCAGGATAACCCAGGACAACCCAGGATAACCCAGGGCATCCCAGGATAACCCAGGACAACCCAGGATAACCCAGGGCAACCCAGGATAACCCAGGACAACCCAGGATAACCCAGGACAACCCAGGATAACCCAGGACAACCCAGGATAACCCAGGACAACCCAGGATAACCCAGGAGAACCCAGGATAACCCAGGAGAACCCAGGATAACCCAGGACAACCCAGGATAACCCAGGACAACCCAGGATAACCCAGGACAACCCAGGATAACCCAGGACAACCCAGGATAACCCAGGACAACCCAGGATAACCCGGACAACCCAGGATAACCCAGGACAACCCAGGATAACCCAGGACAACCCAGGATAACCCAGGACAACCCAGGATAACCCAGGACAACCCAGGATAACCCAGGAGAACCCAGGATAACCCAGGACAACCCAGGATAACCCAGGACAACCCAGGATAACCCAGGACAACCCAGGATAACCCAGGACAACGCAGGATAACCCAGGACAACCCTGGATAACCCAGGACAACCCAGGATAACCCAGAATAACCCAGGATAACCCAGGACAACGCAGGATAACCCAGGACAACCCAGGATAACCCGGGACAACCCTGGATAACCCAGGACAACCCAGGATAACCCAGAACAACCCAGGATAACCCAGGACAGCCCTGGATAACCCAGGACAACCCAGGATAACCCAGAACAACCCAGGATAACCCAGGACAACGCAGGATAACCCAGGACAACCCAGGATAACCCAGGACAACTCTGGATAACCCATGACAACCCAGATAACCCAGGACAACCCAGAATAACCCAGGACAACCCAGGATAACCCAGAACAGCCCAGGATAACCAAGGACAACGCAGGATAACCCAGGATAACCCAGGACAACCCTGGATAACCCAGGACAACCCAGGATAACCCAGAACAACCCAGCCACTTGATACTGGAGTTCCGCAGGGAAGTGTCCTTGGTCCCCTGCTCTTCCTCATATACATCAATGACCTTCCAAACGTATCCCAACACCTGAAACCCATTCTCTTTGCTGATGACACGACTTATGTCATCTCTCACCCTAATCTTGCCACCCTCAACACCATTGTGAATGAGGAGCTGATTAAAATATCGACTTGGATGACAGCCAATAAACTTACGCTTAACACTGACAAAACTTACTATATTATGTTTGGTAGCAGAGCAGGAGATGCACAAATTAACATTAAGATTGACAACACTCTAATTACCAGAAATAATGGGGGAAAATTCCTAGGCTTATACCTTGACAACAACCTGAATTTCAGCACCCATATCCAGCATATAGCCAAAAAAGTATCCAAAACGGTTGGGATCCTCTCCAAGATACGATACTACGTGCCGCAAAATGCCCTTCTCACACTATACCACTCACTTATTTATCCATACCTCACCTATGCTATTTGTGCTTTGGGGATCAACTGCAGCAACACACCTAAAGCCAATAATAACCCAACAAAAAGCTGCAGTAAGAATAATCACTAAATCCCATCCCTGGCAACACCCCCCCCCCCCCACTCTTCATAGATCTAAACTTGCTCCCAGTTCAGTACATCCACACTTACTACTGTGCAATCTATATCTACAGGGCCTTAAACTCTAATATCAAC
Organism: Cherax quadricarinatus; assembly: GCF_026875155.1. Taxonomy (NCBI): domain Eukaryota; kingdom Metazoa; phylum Arthropoda; class Malacostraca; order Decapoda; family Parastacidae; genus Cherax; species Cherax quadricarinatus. The sequence goes on from NC_069488.1 coordinate 10,949,803, forward strand.
CTTGACCTAAAACGCTTTCTTGATAGTTGTGACAGAACCCACAGGCATAACACCAGACACAAACATCTCTACGACATTCCCCGTGTCCGACTAAACCTTTACAAAAATTCAATGTATGTCAAAGGCCCTAAAATCTGGAATACCCTACCTGAGAACTCTAGAACTGCAGACACATTCATCACCTTCAAAACTACCATTAGAAAACATCTTATCTCCTGATAAACCCCGTCAACTAACTTACACGAATACCACCTGGTGGTTCACACTTACACTCACTCATTTGACCATAAACAGAAATATTAATCTCAGTCTTAAAATAATGAATCCTGTGATACTCCAATACTGAAACTATGTACTGTGCCAAAACAAAAGCATTCACATTGCTAAACTCACAAACTAGTATTTAGTCACTTAGCCATAATACCAACTTACCTCATAATTTGTAATATTTTACAATTAAGAATAAAACTAAGTATGCCCGAAATGCCTAGCCATGCTAAGCGTTCTAGTGGTACACTCTGTAATCACAATTTTACTACATGTAAACCAAACAATAACCAAATTTCTGTAAACTCAGCATTGTAATCCTTATAGAGAATAAACTTATAGAGAATAAACTTTGAAAAAAAGGATAGCCCAGGACAGCCCTGGATAACCCAGGACAACCCAGGATAACCCAGGACAACCCAGGATAACCCAAGACAACCCAGGATAACCCAAGACAACCCAGGATAACCCAGGACAACCCAGAATAACCCAGGACAACCCATGATAACCCAGGACAACGCAGGATAACCCAGGACAACTCAGGATAACCCAGGACAACCCAGGATAACCCAGGACAACCCAGGATAACCCAGGACAGCCCTGGATAACCCAAGACAACCCAGGATAACTCAGGACAACTCATGATAACCTAGGACAACCCAGGATAACCCAGGACAACCCAGGATAACCCAGGACAACCCAGGATAACCCAGGACAGCCCTGGATAACCCAGGACAACTTATGATAACCCAGGACAACCCAAGATAACCCAGGACAACCCAGGATAACCCAGGACAACCCAGGATAACCCAGGACAACTCATGATAACCCAGGACAACCCAGGATAACCCAGGACAACTCATGATAACCCAGGACAACCCAGGATAACCCAGGATAACTCAGGATAACCCAGGACATCCCTGGATAACCCAAGACAACCCAGGATAACCCAGGACAACTCATGATAACCCAGGACAACCCAGGATAACCCAGGACAACCCAGGATAACCCAGGACAACTCATGATAACCCAGGACAACCCTGGATAACCCAGGACAACCAAGGATAACCCAAGACAACCAAAGATGACCCATGGCAACCCGGGATAACCCAGGACAATCCGGGATAACCCAGGATAACCTAAGCAGTGTGACATGTATACGTTTGGGTTCCATGGGTATTCTTGCCCCAGGATGCAACCCATAATTGTCGACAAACCACCCGGGTTTAATTTTTTTAAATTCTAGGTAAACAGGGGAAACAGGTTAAAAAACTTCCCCCGAACTTTTCTGGCTTTTCCCGGATATCAACCCCCGTTTTCCCTTTTGGTTGTGGCATTTTAAAACAAAGCAAAAAGTTTTGCTTTTAATGCAAGTGTGTGTGTGTGTTTGGGGTGTGTGGTGTGTGTGTTGTTGTGTGGTTGTGTGTGTTGTGTTTTTTGTTTTTGTGTGGGTGGTGTTTGTGTGTTTGTGGGGTGTGTGTGTGTGTGTGTGTGTGTTTTTGGGGTGTGTGTGGGTGTGTGTGTGTGTGTTACCCCACCTAGTTGAGGTTGGGGGGGGGTCGAGCCCAAAAGCTCCGGGCCCCCGCCTCTTCACTGACCCGCTACTGGGTCATTTCCCCCCTAAAAACCGTGAGTTTTTATCATACCTAGGGCTTAAAGCTATGAAAGGACCCGCCTCCACTACATCGCTTACCGTTTGTGGGGTGTGTGGGGTGTGTGTTTTGGGGTGGTTGTGTGTGTGTGGTGTTGTGTGTGTTTTGGTGTGGTGTGCGTGTGTGTTTTGTGTGGGTACTCACCTATTTACTCACCTATTTGATTTTGGGGGGTCGGCCCCGAGTCCTGGCCTCGCCTCTTCACTGACGCTACTAGGTCACTCTCCCTGAACCGTGAGCTTATCATACCTCTGCTTAAAAGCTATATATGGATCCTGCCTCCACTACATCGCTTCCCAACTATTCCACTTACTGACTACTTGTGGCTGAAGAAATATTTCCCTAACATCCCTGTGATTCATCTGTGTCTTCAACTTCCAACTGTGTCCCCTTGTTACTGTTCCAATCTCTGGAACATCCTGTCTTTGTCCACCTTGTCAATTCCTCTCAGTTTTTTGTATTCGTTATCATGTCCCCCCTATCTCTCCTGTCCTCCAGTGTCGTCAGGTTTTATTTCCCCTTTAAACCCCTCCTCGTAGGACATACCTCTTAGCTCTGGGGGCTAGTCTTGTTGCAAACCTTTGCACTTTCCCTAGTTTCTTTACGTGCTTGGCTAGGTGTGAGTTCCCCAAAAAGGGGGCCGCATACTCCAATATGGGCCTAACGTACACGGTGTACAGGTTTCCGAACGATTCCTTAATTAAGATGGGCGGAATGCTGTTTTGAGGTTTGCTAGACGCCCATATGCTGCAGCAGTTATTTGGTTGATGTGCGCTTCAGGAGATGTGCCTGGTGTTATACTCACCCCAAGATCTTTTTCCTTGAGTGAGGTTTGTAGTCTCTGGCCCCCTAGACTGTACTCCGTCTGTGGTCTTCTTTGCCCTCTCCCAATTTTTCATGATTTTGCACTTGGTGGGATTGAACTCCAGGAGCCAATTGCTGGGACCAGGTCTGCAGCCTGTCCAGATCCCTTTGTAGTTCTGCCTGGTCCTTCGATCGAGTGAATTCTTCTCATCAAATCACTCATCTGCAAACAGGGACACCTCAGAGTTTTTTCCTTCCGTCATGTCTTTTCACAAATCCCAAAAAACAGCATGGTCCTAGGACTGACCCCTGTGGGACCCCGCTGGTCACAGGTGCCCACTTCTGACACCTCGCCACGTACCAGACTCGCTGCTGTCTTCCTGACAAGTATTCCTGATCCATTGTGTGCCTTCCCTGTTTATCCCTGTTTGGGGTCCTCCAGTTTTTGCACCAATCTCTTGTGTGGAACTGTGTCAAACGCCTTCTTGCAGTCCAAGAATATGCAATCCCCCCACCCCTCTCTCTCTTGTCTTACTGCTGCCCACCCATGTCATAGAACTCCAGTAGGTTTGTGACACAGGATTTCCCGTCCCTGAAACCATGTTGGCTGCTGTTGATGAGATCATTCCTTTCTAGGTGTTCCACCACTCTTCTCCTATAATCTTCTCCATGATTTTGCATACTATACATGTCAGTGACACTGGTCTGTAGTTTAATGCTTCATGTCTTTCTCCTTTTTTTAAAGATTGGGACTACATTTGCTGTCTTCCATGCCTCAGGCAATCTCCCTGTTTCGATAGATGTATTGAATATTGTTGTTAGGGGTACACATAGCGCCTCTGCTCCCTCTCTCAATACCCATGGGGAGATGTTATCTTGCCCCATTGCCTTTGAGGTATCTAGCTCACTCAGGAGCCTCTTCACTTCTTCCTCGGTTGTGTGCACTGTGTCCAGCACATGGTGGTGTGCCCCACCTCTCCGTCTTTCTGGAGCCCCTTCTGTCTCCTCTGTGAACACTTCTTTGAATCTCTTGTTGAGTTCCTCACATACTTCACGGTCATTTCCTGTTGTCTCTCCTCCTTCCTTCCTTAGCCTGATTACCTGGTCCTTGACTGTTGTTTTCCTCCTGATGTGGCTGTACAACAGTTTCGGGTCAGATTTGGCTTGCGCTGCTATGTCATTTTCATATTGTCTTTGGGCCTCCCTTCTTATCTGTGCATATTCGTTTCTGGCTCTACGACTGTTCTCCTTATTCTCCTGGGTCCTTTGCCTTCTATATTTCTTCCATTCCCTAGCACACTTGGTTTTTGCCTCCTTGCACCTTTGGGTAAACCATGGGCTCATCCTGGCTTTTTCATTATGCCTGTTACCCTTGGGTACAAACCTCTCCTCAGCCTCCTTGCATTTTGTTGCTACATATTCCATCATCTCATTAACTGGCTTCCCTGCCAGTTCTCTGTCCCACTGAACCCCGTTCAGGAAGTTCCTCATTCCTGTGTAGTCCCGTTTCTTGTAGTTTGGCTTCATTCGTCCTGGCCTTCCTGCTTCTCCCTCCACTTGTAGCTCTACTGTGTATTCGAAGCTTAAAACCACATGGTCACTGGCCCCTGGGGGTTTCTTTCATATGTGATGTCCTCGATATCTGCACTACTCAAGGTGAATACTAAGTCCAGCCTTGCTGGTTCATCCTCTCCTCTCTCTCTTGTAGTGTCCCTTACGTGTTGGTACATGAAGTTTTCCAGTACCACCTCCGTCATCTTAGCTCTCCATGTATCTTGGCCCCCATGCGGGTCCAAGTTCTCCCAATCGATCTCCTTGTGGTTAAAGTCACCCATGATCAAGAGCTTTGTCCTGCATGCATGAGCTCTTCTGGCCACTGTAGCCAGTGTGTCAACCATCGCTCTATTGCTCTCGTCGTACTCTTGCCTTGGCCTCCTGCTGTTCTGTGGTGGGTTATACATTACTGCTATTACCACCTTGGGACCTCCAGAGTGAAGCTTTCCCGCTATGTAATCACTTTCTTCTCCGCTGTCTCCTCTCTCCAGCTCATCAAAACTCCAGCGATTTTTGATCAGCAATGCCACTCCTCCACCCCCCCTGTTCCCTCTGTCTTTCCTCAGGATTTGGTATCCCGTTGGAAAGATGGCATCTGTTATCATACCTGTAAGCTTGGTTTCTGTGAGAGCTATGATGTCCGGTGATGCCTCTTTGACTCTTTCATGCCACTGTGTGTGTGTGTGTGTGTGTGTGTATGTGTGTGTGTATGTGTGTGTGTGTGTGTGTGTGTATGTGTGTGTGTGTATGTTGTGTGTGAATGTGTGTGTGTGTGTGTGTGTGTGTGTGTGTTGTGTGTGTGTGTGTGTGTGTGTGTGTGTGTGTGTGTGTGTGTGTGTGTGTGTGTACTCACCTAGTTGTACTCACCTAGTTGAGGTTGCGGGGGTCGAGTCCGAGCTCCTGGCCCCGCCTCTTCACTGATCGCTACTAGGTCACTCTCCCTGAGCCGTGAGCTTTATCATACCTCTGCTTAAAGCTATGTATGGATCCTGCCTCCACTACATCGCTTCCCAAACTATTCCACTTACTGACTACTCTGTGGCTGAAGAAATACTTCCTAACATCCCTTTGATTCATCTGTGTCTTCAATTTCCAATTTTGTCCCCTTTTTACTGTGTCCAATCTCTGGAAACCTGCCCTTTGCCCCACCTTGTCAATTCCTCTCGTATTTTGTATGTCGTTACCCCAGCCCCCCCCTATCTCTCCGTCCTCCATGCGTCAGGTTGTTTTCCCTTAACCTCCCTCGAGGACATACCTCTTAGTCGGGACTAGTTTTTGTTAAAAACCCTTTGCATTTTTCTCTAGTTTTTTCCCAAAGTGCTTGGCAGGTTGGGTTCCAAATGGTCCCCGCATACTCCAATAGGGGCCAAAAGTAAAACGGTGAACAGGGTCCTGAACGATGTGTGTTGTTGTGTGTGTGAAATTTTGTGTGTGTGTTTGTGTTGTGTGTGGTGGTTCCCTCACCTAGTTGTACCCCACCTATTAGGTTGGGGGGTCAAGTCCGATTTCCTTTGGCCCCGCCTTTTTCACTGATGGGCTACTGGGGTCACTCCCCCTGGCCGTGAGTTTTTATGGGACCTCTGCTTAAAGCAATTTTAGGGACCCTCCTCCACTACTGGTTTCCCCAAAACATTCCACTTACGGGACTACTCTGGGGCTGAAAAAATTACTTCCTAACACCCCTTGGATTCATCTGTGTCTTTAGTTTTCCAACTGTTCCCCGGGTTTTGTGCCCCAATCTCGGGAACACCCTTTTTTTTGTCCCTTGTAAATTTCCTCCCCGAAATTTTTTTATGTCTTTTATCATGTCCCCCCACTCTCCTTCCCCCAGTGTCGTCAGGTTTTTTCCCCTTAACCTCTCCTCGAGGCCCTACCTCTTAGTTTCTGGGACTAGTTTTTGGGTTGCAAACCTTTGCATTTTCTCTAGTTTTTTTTTAGGGTGCTTGGCTAGGTGGGGGTTCCCAAATTTGGTGCCGCATACCCCTTTAGGCCCCCTAACTTTATACGGGGTACGGGGTCCTAAAACGTTTCCCAAATTAAAATTGTGGGAAATTGCTGTTCTGAGGTTTGCTGGCGCCCAAAATGCTGCAGCAGTTTTTTTGGGGTTATGTGCGCTTCAGGAATGTCCCCGGGTTTTATACTCCCCCCCCCAAAGATTTTTTTTCCTTGGGGTTGGGGGTTTTGTAGTCCTGACCCCCTGGGACTGTACTCCTTTCGCGGCTTCTTTCCCTTCCCCAAATTTTTCAGGCCCTTTGGGAAACCTTGGTGGGTTTGAACTCCGGGCCCCAAAATTGCTGGACCAGTTCTGCACCTGTCCAACCCCTTTGTATTTCGGCCTGGTCTTCGATCGAGTGTATCTTCTCATCAACTTAAACGCCCTCCAAAAGGGCCCCCTCAAGTCTATTCCTTCCGTCTGTCGTTCACAAATCCCCAAAAACGAAACTGGCCCCTAGGACTAAACCCCCCGGGACCCCCTGGTCACGGGTTTGCCCCCCCTCTGACACCTCGCCACTCCCATGACTCGCTGCTGTCTTCCTGGGGTGTGTGTGTGTGTGTGTATTGTGTGTGTGTGGTGTGTTTGTGTGTGTGTTGTGTGTTTTGGGGTTGTGTGTGTATGTGTGTGTGTTGTGTTTTGTGTGTGTGTGGGGTGTGGGGTGTGGGTTTTGTGTGTGTGTGTGTTAACTCAACAATTTATTGCAAGGTTATCGACAATAACGTGAAATAAGGATGAGAAAAAATATAAGCATGGGTGATACTGCTCCCCCAAAATAAATTTTGTAAATTCTTAGGAACCCCTTACCCACACACACACACACACACACACCCCACACCAACACACACACACAAAAACCCCACACCAAAACACACACACACCCCACACACTTTAACGGGTTTAGTGTAGCTTTTAGAGTAAAATATTGATCTAGGAAAAAGGAGGGGCCCACTCCAGTTCAGCCTGGCTGGTGAGATCTTTTAGCCCACCTTTTTAACTGACTTAGTATCCTTCTAACAGGGAGCCCGGGGAGAAAGGAAAGAAGTCCTTTTTTGGAAGGCAGGATCACGGTTGGGAAAGAAAATTCCTACTGCTTGGGGGCAGAACTATGCCAAATAGAGCCCCTATGCTTACGACCCTTTTAAAAAACAAAGTCCTACTTACAAGACGGGAGGTTTCTCTACTCTCTGAGGGGTGTTTGTTAAGAAAGGGAAACTGTTGGGTTAGCCCAGTGGGGTTGGGTTGACACAGTGGAATGCGGGGCTCAGCACACATTTGGAATGCTGGGCTTAGCACAAGGTGAATGCTGGCTTAGCCACATGAGAAGCGGGCTCAGCACACAATGGAATGCTGGGCCACACACAGTGGGGAATGCGGGGCTCAGCACACATTGAAAATGGGGGCCAGCCCCAAGTGTGAAATGCGGGGGCCCACCCCAAACATGAAAAGCTGAGTTTAGCACACAGGGAATGCGGGCTCAGACCATGAAAAGGCGGGGCTCACACACATGAAAATTTCGGGGTTTCCACAATGAAATGTGGCTCGCACACAGTGAGAATGCTGACTTAGCACACAGGGGAAATGCTGGGCTCAGACACAGTGAAAAAGCTGGGCTCAGCAACAGTGAGAATGCGGGGGCTCAGACCAGTGAGAATCTGGGCTCAGCAACAGTGTGAATGCTGGGCTCAGCAACAGGGAGAATGTTTAGCTAGCACCAGTGAGAATGCGGGGCCAGCACACAGTAGAATGCTGGGTCAGCCCAGTGAGAATTGGGCACGACACAGGAGAATGCGGGGCTCGCACACAGTGAAATGGGGGGGCTCGCACACGGGAAATGCGGGGGCTCGCACACAGGGAGAATGCGGGGCCGCACACAGTTGAGCGGGGCTCAGCACAATGAGAATGCTGGGTCAGCCACAGGAGAATGCGGGGCTCAGCACACAGTGAGAATGCTGGGCTCAGCCCCACGTGAGAATCCCTGGGCTCAGAAACCAGGGGGTGAAGCTGGGCTCAGCACACAGTGAGAATGCGGGGTCGCACACAGGTGAATGCGGGTCAACCCCGTGAAAAAGCGGGGGCTCAGCACACAGGAAATGCGGGCTCAGCACACAGGGGAAAAATTGGGTCGCACAAGTGGGGAATGTGGGCTCGCACACAGTGAGAAGTGGGCTCACACACAGTGAAACTGGGTCGACACATGAGAATGCGGGGCTCAGCACACAGGGGAAAAATTGGGTCGCACACAGTGAGAAGCTGGGCTCAGCACCAGTGAGAATGGGGGCTCGACCAGTGAGAAGCTGGGCTCAGCACAATGAGAAGCTGGGCTCAGCACACGTGAGAAGCTGGCTCAGCCACGGGAATGCGGTCAACACAGTGAGAATGGGGGCTCAGCCACAGTGAATGCTGGCTCAGCACAAGTGAAATGCGGGGCCACACACAGGAGAATGCGGGTCAAAACCACGTGAGAAGCTGGCTCAGCACACAGTGAGAATGCGGGGGCTCAGCAACATGAGAATCTGGGCCAGCACCCCAAATGTTTGTCAGTTATAATTTTTTTTAAACACGGGTGACTTTAAAACCCGCGCTTAACATGCCCTTGGGGGGGGGGAATGGAAATATCAGTGAATTCAGGGAACATAGCACAGATCCAATTCCCTAGATCAAGAGCCGCTCATCAGCGTCAAGGCCCCTCCCTTAGGGACTTTCGCCAAACAGAAAAAAACCACGATCAACCGGATCACATCAAACGGGAAAACAGGGTCTGTAAGGGAAAGACCCATTAACAGGAAAAAGCACCTACGCCCACAACGGGACCTAGTCCTGCTACAGTCTAATTTTGATTTGTTAAAATTTTTTGCAGGGTCGATTCACACCCCTGGCCCCGCCTCTTCGCTAGTAATTTACTAGGCCATCCTCCCTGCTCCAAGAATTTTTTTGACCTCATCTTTGCTATGTAGGAAATTAAACTTCTCAAATTGAAAACTGGCGGATGCTGAAAGTTTTAAAGGGGCCTTGTGCACTTTATAAAGGCTCTTGAAACCATGGTAAAAGCTCACACAGACGAGGCACCATTGGGAACCATGGTAAATGTCCCCCTGGGGTTTATTTTTTTCCATTTTTTTTCTTTTATTCTTAATTAAAGTCTTTAAAAAAAAAAATTAACAATGTTTTACACCTTTTATTGGGTCGTGTAACTTGTTGATACCTGATGATGGGTCTGATAACTTGTAGGTCACCCCGTATGATGGTCAGTGATATATCTTTTAGGTCCCCTTATGATGGATCAGGATAATCTTTTGGTCACCCTGTATGTGGATCAGTGATATATCTTGAGGGTCACCCTGTAGGGAAGGATCGTGATATATTTTTTAGGTCACCCCCGTATGATGGATCAGTGATAATCTTTTTAGGATCACCCTGTATAGGATCAGTGATATATTTTGTAGGGTCACCCTGTAGGAGGATCAGTGAAATTTGTGGGTCACCCCCCGAGGTGGAATCGTGATAATCTTGTTGGACACCCCGTAGGGGGATCGTGATATATCTTGTAGGGCACCCTTAGATGACAGTGATAACCTTGTTGGATCCCCTGTAGATGGGTCATGATATTCTTGTAGGATCACCCTTAGATGGTCATGATATATCGTAGGAACACCCTGTATGATGGACAGGTATATCTTTAGGTCACCCTGTTTGATGGATCAGGATTTTAAACTTTAGGGTCACCGTATGATGGGTCAGTGTAATCTTGTTGATCCCCCCTGTATATGGGTCTTTTATTAAAATTTTAGGTCACCCTGTATATGGATCAGTGTATATCTTGTTATCACCCTGTAGAGGATCAGTGAAAATTTTTTGTAGGGGTCACCCCGTATATGGGTCATGATATATCTTGTGGGTCACCCTGTTTAGGTCAGTGATTACTTTAGGATCACCCTGTATGAGGTCATAATATCTTGTTGGATAACCCCTTTTGATGGGTCAGGTATATCTTGTGGGGTCACCTTGTATGAGGATCATGATATACTGTAGGGTCCCCGTATATGATCAGTATTATCTTTTAGGATCACCCTGTAGAGGGTCAGGATATACTGTGGCACCCTGTATAGGATCAGTGATATATCTTTTGGATCACCCTGTATGATGGATCAGTGATATATCTTGTTGGATCACCCTGTATGATGGATCAGTGATATATCTTGTAGGATCACCCTGTATGATGGACATGATTTTCGTTGGATCACCCTGTAGATGGATCAGGGTATACTTGTAGGGTCACCTTATGATGACAGTGATATTCTTTTTGGGTCACCCCGTTGATGGATCAGGATAATCTTGTGGATCACCTGTTTTATGGATCGTGATATTCTTGTTGGGGTCACCCTGTATGATGGCATGTTTTTCTTTAGGGCACCCTGTATGATGGATCAGTGATATATCTTGTAGGATCACCCTGTATGATGGATCAGTGATATATCTTGTTGGATCACCCTGTATGATGGATCAGTGATATATCTTGTAGGATCACCCTGTATGATGGATCAGTGATATATCTTGTTGGACACCCTGTATATGGATTAGGATTATCTTTAGGATCCCCTGTATGATGGATCAGTGATAATTTGGTAGGATACCCGTTAGGATCAGTGATATATCTTGTTTGGGGTCACCCTGTTATGGATCTTTATATATTTTGTAGGGTCACCCCGTAGAGATCATGTATACTTTTTGGATCCCCGATAGGATCATGATATACTTGAGGTCACCCGTATGAGATCAGTTAATTTGTAGGTCACCCCGTATGATGGCAGTGATATATCTTGTTGGACACCCTGTATGATGGTCGGTATACTTGTAGGATCCCCTGTATGATTGGGTCAGTGAAATTTGTTGGTCACCCGTATGATGGTCGTGATAACTGTAGGTCACCCTGGATGAGGATCAGTGTATACTTGTAGGATCACCCTGAGAAAGGATCATGTATACTTTTAGGATCACCCTGTATGTGGGTCAGTGAAAATTTTGTAGATCCCCTGTAGAGGATCAGTGATAATCTTGTTGGGTCCCCCCGTATGAGGATCAGTGATATATCTTGTTGGATCACCCGTATGATGGATCAGTGATAATCTTGTTGGTCACTCCCGTTGATGGTCATGTTTTCTTTTTGACACCCTGTTATGGACAATGATATATCTTGTGACACCCCAGATGGATCAGTGAATACTTGTAGGATCCCCCTTTTGATGGGATCAGTATATATCTTTTTTGATCCCCTGATATGGGTCATGATATATCTTGTTTGGGGTCACCTGTAGAGGATCGGATATATCTTGTAGGGTAATCTGTATGGGATCATGTATATCTTTTAGGTCACCCGTTGATGGACATGATATATCTTGTAGGGCACCCCGTATGGGTCAGTGAATTCTTGTGGTCACCCCCTTTTATGGATCAGGATATACTTGTAGGTCACCCTGTTGATGGGGTCAGTGAATATCTTGTAGGGTCACTCTGTATGATGGATCAGTGTATACTTGTAGGGCACCCTGTAGTGGGCAGTGATATATCTTGAATCACCCGTATGTGGATCAGTGATTATCTTTTAGGATCACCCTGTTGATGGATCGTGATATATTTGTAGATCACCCCGTAGATGGATGTGATATACTTGTAGGATCACCCGTAGAGGATCAGTGTTTTTTGTAGGATCACCCCGTATGATGGACAGGGATATATCTTGTAGGGTCATCCTGTATGATGGATCAGTGTATTTCTTGTGGTCCCCCTGATGAGGATCAGTATATATCTTGTAGGGTCACGGGTGAGGGAAAGGGAGGGCAAAACAATCACTGCTACCGATTTTTAAAAAACCTTCATTTCGCGGTGGGGCAATGGCCTAAGTGCCTTTGATTCATATAATAGGAATAAAGGTTCGACCGGTAAATGGGGTAGGCCTGAGCTCTCTTCAAGAGCAAGTCTTGTCATATTCAGTTGGTTTTCGATACTTGGGAATAAGGAAATTTTGTGGTAGTGTTGTTTTAGTGGTGCTGGATCTTGGTTTTTTATGGGGCTGGGGGTTGTGTTGTTAGGGTGCTGGATCAGTGTTGTTGTGGGGCTGGAGTCATGTTGTTATGGTGCGGTCGTGTTGTTTGTGGTGCGGAGTTTGGGTTTTTGTGGTGCGGAGCTGTGGTTTTTAGTGGTGCTTGAGTCAGTGTTGTAGTGGGCTGGAGTCGTCTGTTAGTGGTGTGGGGTCAGTTTGTTTGTGGCTGGAGTCGTGTTGTTAGTGGTGAGGAGTCAGTGTTGTTGTGGTGCAGGAGTCAGTGTTGTTTTTGGTGCGGGGCGTGTTGTTAGGGTGCTGGAGTCAGTGTTTTTTATGGGCTGGAGTCAGTGTTTTAGTGGTGTGGAGCAGTTTGTTTGGGGTGGGCCCGTGTTTAAAAGTGGTGCGGACAGTTTTTTTATGGTGGGTGGGGTCTGTGTTGTTTGGGGCTTGAGTCATGTTGTTTTGTGGGGCTGGAGCCGTGCTGTTAGTGGTGGGAGTCAATGTTGTTAGTGGGCTGGGCCGTGTTTTTGTGGGATGGGTCGTGTTTTAGTGGGGTGGGTCTGGTGTTGTTGTGTGCTGGATCATTGTTGTATGGGGGAGTCATGTTTTTTGTGGTGCAGGATCAGTTTGTTAGTGGTCGGGAGTCAGTGTTGTTAGTGGTGCTGGGGGTCAGTCTTGTTAGTGGTCTGGAATCATCTTGTTATGGTGCTGGAGTCATGTTTTTTGGGCTGGATCATGTTGTTATGTGCGGAGCCTGTGTTGTTTTAGTGCTGGAGTCAGTGTTTTTAGTGGGCTGGAGTCAGTGTTGTGTGTGCTGGGGGCCGGGTTTTATGGTGCTGGAGCATGTTGTTTTTGGGCTTGGGGTTAGGGTTTTTAGTGGTGCTGGGTCGGGTTTTTTTTGGGGCTGAGTCGTTTGTTAGTGGGTGGAGCCTTGGGTTTTTATGGTGCGGAGTCACTGTTGTTTGGTGCGGAGTCATTTTTGTTTGGGGCTGAGTCAGTGTTGTAGGGTGTGGAGTAGTGTTTTAGTGGGGCGGGTCGTGTTTTTAGTGGGGCTTTTTATCAGTGGGTTTTTAGTGGTGCTGGAGCCTTCGTTAGTGGGGCGGGGTCAGTGTTGTTATGTGCTGGGGCCTGGGTTTTAAAGGGGGCTGGATCTTGTTGTTGGGTGCGGGGGCTGTGTTGTAGTGGGGTGGAGTCATTGTTGTTAGTGGGCTGGGTCAGTGTGTTAGTGGGCGGGGTCAGTTTGTTAGGCGTGCAGGGGTCAGTGTTTTTATGTGCTGGGTCAGTCTTTTTTAGTGGTGCTGGATCTTTTTGTAGTGGTGCTGGGAGTTAGTGTTTTTAGGGGGCTGGGGTAGTGTTGTTAGTGGTCTGGAGCCTGTTTTTTTAGTGGGGGGGTCGTGTTTGTTATGGTGCTGGAGTCAGTGTTTAGTGGGGCGGAGCCAGGGTTGTTATTTTATCATTTTTGTGGGGTGGAGTCAGGGTTGTTTAGGGGCGGAGTCAGGGGGTTAGTGGGGCGGGGTCAGTGTTGTTAGTGGTGCGGAGCCCGTGTTTTTAGGGGCTGGAGCACGTTTTAGTGGTGCTGGAGTCATTTTTGTGGTGCTGGAGTCATGTTTTAGTGGTGGGGTGGAGTCAGGGTTTTTTAGTGGTGCTGGGGTCTGTTGTTAGTGGGGGCTGGAACAGTGTTTAGGGGCTGGGGTTGTTGTTATGGGGGTGGAGTCAGGGTTTTTAGGGTGCGGAGTCAGTGTTTTTAGTGGTGCGGAGCAGTGTTGTTATGGTGCGGGGGTCGTTTGTTTGGGGCTGGACAGGGTGTGTTTGGGGCTGGGGCAGGGTTTTGTGGTGCTGGAGTCATGTTGTTTGTGGTGCTGGAGTCTTTGAGTTTGGGGTGGAGTCAGTGTTGTTAGGTGCTGGAGTCAGGGTTGTTAAAAGGGGGCTGGATCCTTTTTAGTGGGGCTGGGGTCAGTGTTGTTAGTGGGGCGGAGACGGGTTTTTTAGTGGGGTGGGGTCAGGTTTTAGGGTGCTGGAGTCAGGGTTGTTGTGGGGCGGAGTCAGGTTGTAGGCTGGGGTCAGTGGTTTTTAGTGGTGCTGGAGTCAGGGTTGTTAGTGGGCTGGAGTCATGTTGTTAGTGGGCGGAGTCATTGAGGGTGGGGTCATGTTTTTAGTGGTGCGGGGTCAGGGTTGTTAGTGGGGCGGGGGTCGGGTTTTTTAGGGGGGGAGTCGGGTTTTTAGTGGTGCGGAGCCCTTGTTGTTAGTTTTGCGGAGTCCTGTTGTTAGGGTGCTGGGTCATGTTGTTAGTGGTGCTGGAGTCAGTGTTGTAGGGGGCTGGGTCAGGGTTTAAGGGGGGCTAGGTCATGTTGTTAGTGGCTGGAGTCAGTGTTGTAGTGGCTGGATCATGTTGTTAGTGGCGGGTCTTGTTGTAGGGTGCTGGAGTCAGTGTTTTTATGGGGCGGGCCTGTTGTTGTTTTGGGGTGGGGTCACTGTTGTTTGGTCGGAGTCAGTGTTGTTTAGTGGTGCTGGGGTTTTATGTTTTTAGTGGGGGGATCAGTGTTTTTTAGTGGGGCTGGAGTCAGTTTGTTAGTGGTGCTGGGGCCCCTGTTTGGGGGGGGGCTTGGAGCAGGGTTGTTGTGGGGCTGGAGTCATGTTGTTAGTGGTGCTGGGGTCAGTGTTGTAGTGTGCTGGAGTCGGGTTGTAGTGGTGCTGGAGCAGGGGTTTTAGTGGCTGGAGTCACTGTTGTTATTTGGGCTGGAGTCGTTGTTAGTGGTGCGGAGTCACTGTTGTAGTGGTGTGAGTCAGTGTTGTTAGTTTGGGGTGGGTCAGTGTTGTTTTTTGGTGCTGGGGTCAGTGTTTTAGTGGGCTGGGGTCACTTTTTTTATTGGTCTGGAGCAGTGTTTAGGGTGCTGGGGTCACTGTTTTTTATTGGGGGTGAGTCAGGTTTTAGTGGGGCTGGAGTACTGTTGAGTGGTGCTGGAGTCAGGGTTTTAGTGGTGCGGAGTCACTGTTTTATGGTGCGGAGTCATGTTTTTTTAGTGGTGCGGAGTCAGTGTGTTAGTGGTGCTGGAGTCATGTTTTAGTGGGGCTGGGGCCTGTTTTTAGGTGCGAGGGCAGTGTTGTAGTGGTGTGGAGTCACTGTTGTTATTGGGCTGGAGTCTGTTTTTAGTGGTCTGGAGTCATGTTGTGTGGGGCGGAGTCAGTGTTGTTAGTGTGCTGGGGTCAGGTGTTAGTGGGGGCTGGAGTCTGGTAGTGGGGGAGTCAGGGGGGGTTTTTTGTGGCTGGGTCAGTGTTGTTAGGGTGGGTCAGTGTTTTAGTGGTGCTGGGGGTCGGGTTTTTAGGGGGCTGGAGTCAGGTTTTAGGGTGCTGAGTAGTGTTGTAGTGGTGCTGGGGTCAGGGGGTTAGTGGTGTGGGTAGTGTTTTTAGGGGTGGCCCGGTTGTTAGTGGTGTAGTCACTTTTGTTATGGTGCTGGGTCAGTGTTGTTAGGGGTGCTGGGGCGTGTTGTTTTGTGGGGCTGGAGTCAGTGTTGTTGTGGGGCTGGGGTTTTAGTGTTGTTAGGGTGCTGGAGCAGTGTTGTTTAGTGGTGCGGAGTCGTGTTGTTAGTGGGGCTGGAGTCTGTTGTAGTGGGCTGGAGTCAGTGTTGTTTGTGGGGCTGGAGTCAGGTTGTTTTGGTGCTGGAGTTGTGTTTTATAACATTGGGTCGGCTCTGTTCTATGTTTAAAAATGGTTTAACATTGGTTAACTTGATGCATGTTAAAAATGGTTTAACACTGGTTTTAAATCTGGTCAGTTTTAACACCGGGGTTTAACACGGGTTTAATTTATGATCAGTGTAACACCGGGGTTAACCTGGGGGGTTAAAATCGATGCAGTGTTAACCACCTGGGTTTAAAACTGGTTAAAATTGAATCATGTTAACACAGGTTTAACATGGTTAAAACCCGATGATCATGTTAACACGGTTTAAACGGTTAAATCTGATTCAGTGTTAAACTGGTGTTTAAAACCGTATTTTTACCATGACAAACATGATCCCCAAGAGACCTGTTGCTACCGGGCCCTTTACACACTAAATTAAGCGAGAATGGTTTGATAGTGTACAAGATTATTGGATTTTTTATATGATAGCTAGACATATGTGATTTTCAGTGCAAGGAGTGCTGAGTTCGATCCTCCCCGCTGACCCCGGCTCAGAGCAACCGGGTGTTGGGGGCCCACCAGTGCCAGATTTAGTCAGAGGGCCCTAGGGTATTCCACCGTAAACCTCCAACCCCTCACCCTCACACCCCCCACCCTCACATCCCCCACCTCATATCCCCCCACCCCAATCCCCTTTCCCCCACAATCCTCCCCTTCAAACCCCCCCCCCTCACAACTCCCACCCCCACAACCCCTCGCCCTCACAACCCCCACCCTCACAAAACCCCCACCCTCAATCCCCACCCTCACAACCCCCTACCCTCACCCCCCCTCACCCCACAACCCCTCACCCCACAACCCCTCACCCTCACAACCCTTCACCTTTACAACCCCTACCCTCACAACCTCTCACCCCCAAACCCCTCACCCCCACAACCCCTCCCCCTCACAACCCCTCCCCCTCACAAAATCCTCACCCCTCACAAACCCTCACCCTCACAATCCCTACTCTCACAAACCCCCACCCTCACAACCCCCCACCCTCACAACCCCCCACCCTCACACCCCCCCCCCTCACAACCCCTCACCCTCCAACCCCCCCACCCTCAAACCCCTCACCCTCACAACTCCTCACCCCCCTACAAAAAACCCCACCCTCACAATCCCTCACTTCCCCCAACCCCCCACCCACAACCCCTCACCCTCCCCCCCTCACCCTCACAAAACCCCACCCTCACAAACCCCACCTCCAAACCCCCCACCCTCACAACCCCCCCACCCCACAACCCCTCACCCCTCACCTCCCTCACCCCACAACCCCCACCTCAAAACCCCTCCCCCAAACCCCCCTCAACCCCCACACCCCTCACCTCACAACCCCTCACCCCCACAACCCCCCCCCCTCAAATCCCCACCTCACAACCCCCACCCACAACCCCTCACCCTCCAACCCTACCCCCCACAACCCCCCACCCTCACAACCCCCCCCCACAACCCCTCACCCCACAATCCCCACTCTTCACAACCCCTCACCCCACACCCCTCACCCTCACAACCCCTCACCCCCACAATCCCTCACCCTCACAACCCCTCACCCTCACAACCCCCCACCCTCAAACCCCCTCCAAAACCCCCACCCCAATCCTCACCTCACAACCCCTCACCCTCACAACCCCCCCACCCTCACAACCCCCCACCCTCACAACCCTCACCCCACAACCCTCACTCCCCTCACCCCCACAACCCCTCACCCTCACAACCCCCCCCCTCAAAACCCCTCCCCCACAAACCCCCACCCTCCAACCCCTCACCCCCACAATCCCCCACTCTCACAACCCTCACCCTCACAACCCCTCACCCTCACAACCCCTCACCCTCACAATCCCTCACCCTCAAACCCCTCACCCTCACAACCCCCCCCCTCACAACCCCTCACCCTCAAAAACCCTCACCTCACAACCCCCACCCTCACAAAACCCCCCACCCTCACAAACCCTCACCCTCACAACCCCTCACCCCACAACCCCCTTCCACCCTCACATCCCCCCACCTCACAACCCCCCCCTCACAACCCCCCACCCTCACAACCCCCCAAAACCCCCAAACCCTCAACCCCCCACAACCCTCACCCTCACAACCCCCCACCCTACAATCCCCACCCCACAACCCCAAAACCCTCACAATCCCTCCTCTCCAACCCCTCCCCCTCACAACCCCCCCCCCACAATCCCTCACCCTCACAACCCCTCACCCTCACAACCCCCCCACCTCACAACCCCCACCCCAAACCCCCCCCCTCACAACCCTCACCCCACAACCCCCCACCCTCCAAACCCCACCTCAAACCCCTCACCCCCACAACCCTCACCCTCCAATCCCTCACCTCACAACCCCTCACCCTCACAACCCCTCACCCCCCCAACCCCACCCCACAACCCCTCACCTCACAACCCCCCACCTCACAACCCCTCACCCTCACAACCCCCACCCCCAAACCCCCCACCCTCAAAACCCCCCCACCCCCACACCCCTCACCCTCAAACCCCTCACCCCCACACCCTCACCCCACAACCCCACCCTCACAAAAAAACCCCCCACCCCCCAAACCCCTCACCCCCACAACCCCTCACCCTCAAAATCCCTCACCCTCACAAACCCCTCACCCTCACAACCCCCACCTCACAAACCCTCCCCTCACAACCCCCCACCCCACAATCCCTCACCCCCAAACCCCTCACCCTCACAACCCCTCACCCTCACAACCCCTCACCCTCACAACCCCCCCACCCCACAACCCTCACCCTCCAAAACCCCCCCCCCCTCACCCCCTCACCCCACAACCCCTCACCCCACAACCCCACCTCACAAACCCCCCACCCTCACAACCCCTCACCCCTCACAACCCCCCACCCTCACAAACCCCCACCCTCACAACCCCTCACCCCCACAAATCCCCCCCTTACAACCCCTCACCCCCACAAAATTTTTAAAACCCCTACCCCCAAATTAAAAATTCCCCTAAACCCCTCATAAACCCCAAAATAATACCCCTTTAATAAATATACAACCCCCCACCCCCCCAAATTACCCCCACAACCCCACCCCCCAACCCCCAAACCCTCACAATCACCCTCACAAATGTGGTGGTTTGGTCCCCTTTTACGCCTTGTAAAAGGGGACATAAGATGTTTTGTTAAATTGAGTGACTGAAAAAAAAAAAATGTTAAAAAAACTGTAAAAGCTTTTGGCAAAAAAAGGGGTTTGGAACATTTTGTGGTTAGCAGGTTTTGAGGTTAAGAAATTTTTAGGTTTATGTTTATTTTAAAAGCTAATAGGAATAAAAAATACAACAACAAATAAAAGTAAAAAGTTTTTTTTCAATTTTTAAGAAAAAAAATCCCCAAAATTTCAAAAGTTGTTAAATTTTGTAGTTTAGAAGGGGGAGTTAAAAGGTCGATGAAAGTGAGGGAAAAAATGTGAGGGGGAAAAAGGTGAGGGTTTTTTGAAGGGTTGGAGACAAAGAAATTTTGCCGGGAAGAAAAAGGAAATTATAGAAATTTTGAACCAAGCTCTTGTTGGGTGGAGGGAGGGGAAGTGTTGCCCAAGGAAAGGGGGGGAGCATAGAGGTCATGGGGGCAAGTGGGGTGTGAATAAATGGGAATTTTTTTTGGAAATTTGGGGAGGGGGTGGGATACCAAAAATTAACCAAGGCTGATGGGGGGGGTTTTGAGGTTGGTTTGTTAGTAAGGAAAACAAAACAGAAGTTTCAGAGTGTTAAAATTTTTTGGGAAAGGCCATAATCACTAGGAAAGGTTGGGGAAGGGGTTTTTTGTTCGAGGCTTGGACGTCAGGAACAAGCTACTGTTTGATAGGGCAAAAGACAAAAGGGTTAAAAGGGTTTTTCTTTAAAAACAAGAACTTATAAAGGTTTAGGAAAACCGGGCTGGCTTACCTGGAGTGGAAGTTCGTGTTACATTTTAAGGGGGGGTTTAATGTTGCAGTTTTATAACTGTAGTGTAAGCATGCCTCTGGCAAGACGGTGATGGAGTAAATTATGGTGAATGTTTTTCTTTCTCGGACCACGCTACCTAGGTGGGAAACGGCCGATGTGTTAATAAAAACAATAAGAAAAAATTAAAAAAGGCCTGTATGAGACAGTGACTACTCTTCTGTAGGCCTATGGCTTTGTCTCACGTACAAGTGAAAATGCAAAAGTTCATCAGAAAGTTTCAGGTGAATATCTTCTGGGTATTATGCTGCCATTAACACTTCAACACACTGCTGAATGTCTTGCTTAGATGCTGTCAGATTAACAAGAAAGGAAAACGTTTGTACAGCATCACTGTACAAAGTAACTCTGTAAATTGCCTTCAAGTGCATCCAGTACAGGAATAAAGGATTTTATCCTAAACTTCAACCGAAGAGACTTCATTAAAGGCATCAGGACCAGGTGCAGTTCCCTCATTTCCTTGCTACTTTCTTACTCTTCGTCTCCTTGTGACAGTTCTGTAGTTAACATTTGTCAAGGTGACTTCTGCTAGTTGCTCAACCTCATCAAAATCTTTTCTATTTTTTTCCTTAAAAAATCATGAAGTGAACTGTACAAACATGCACAACTACTCAATAACAGTTCTGATTTCTGAATGACTTTGTTGACTGTATGAAAATAACCTAGCACATGGGTCCAAATTCCAGTTCTTCCATTTTCTGCTGTCAGCCTTCTCATTAACATCCGAGTACAAATGACTGAGGACCTCAGTCAACTTATCTATCTCACTGCTTTCCCGGAAAGACAAAATCAATACTAGTGTCGAGTTATTGGCTTAAGACAGTATTATTCTGAAATGTAGTGCAAGGAACATTACTGAAGGTTTGTTTAGAGACTAGAATGCGTTATGTAAGAAAGACCTATGACAGTGTCAAAAATATTATACACCTTGGCCGGAGGCTTTCTAAATATTGAGGCCCTAGGCTTCAGCCTGCCAAGCCTATAGGTAAATCCGGCACTGGCTCGACCCAAACAAGGAAGTGATAGCTACTGCAGATGTCTTCCTCTATTTTTACTCGTGAGAACAGTTCTGGATCTTCAATAATCGACATTACATAATTTATTAATAATTCATTATACTACTATTACAATACGTTGAACTTTTCTCGATTTTTGTCCTTGTTCCTCTTCCCTCGCACTTCTCCATCCTCACCGTCTGGCTGCTGCACGCAGTCTGCGCCAAGTATTTGTGCTGCTGCTATTTTTATAGTATCCACACTGCCCGCTGATTGGTTAACTTTTTTCTGAGGCTCCAGCCACTAATTGACTCTCTGGTTACTGACTGGCTGACTAACTCTCTGGTCATTATTGACTGACGGTCTAGCCACTGACTTTCTGTTACTGATTGGCTGATGTTCTGGGAACTGAGCTGAGTTGGGTAACGTGATCATTACAGGTGTGACTAAATATCAGGAAATTAACATTGCAATCAGTAATTAACTAAAGTGAATCACAAACAACAGCCACAAGGCCTAAATACCATTTCCATTTGTTGTTGATCAGTGATTTGCTAGGATGATCACGTGACCAAACAAATGAATACATTTCATAAATTCGCTGTGTTGCTAGTGAGTGTACGTAGTAAAGATGGCGCTGACGCGTCTTGGCACATCATAATGCACACTCTGGGTCACGGGCTTTATTATATCTAGTCTTAATGTATGGTGGTTCCCTTCACCATCCTTCACCAGGTCATACCACTACCTCACCGCCCTGAGGATGACTTAGGTCTTAGGATTTTGATCACTGAACACACTGTGATCACTGAACACACTGTGATCACTGAACACACTGTGATCACTGAACACACTGTGATCACTGAACACACTGTGATCACTGAACACACTGTGATCACTGAGCACACTGTGATCACTGAACACACTGTGACCACTGAACACACTGTGATCACTGAACACACTGTGATCACTGAGCACACTGTGATCACTGAACACACTGTGATCACTGAACACACTGTGATCACTGAACACACTGTGACCACTGAACACACTGTGATCACTGAACACACTGTGATCACTGAACACACTGTGATCACTGAGCACACTGTGATCACTGAACACACTGTGACCACTGAACACACTGTGATCACTGAACACACTGTGATCACTGAACACACTGTGACCACTGAACACACTGTGATCACTGAACACACTGTGATCACTGAACACACTGTGACCACTGAAACACACTGTGACCACTGAACACACTGTGATCACTGAACACACTGTGATCACTGAACACACTGTGATCACTAAACACACTGTGATCACTGAACACACTGTGATCACTGAACACACTGTGATCACTGAACACTTTGTCTGACCTTTTTTTTGGGTTATCTTGGTGAGTAGTTTACACATATGTAAGATAATTTGCGTAACTGTATTTATGTGTACCTGTACTTAAATAAACTTACTAGTTAATGGTTTAAGTCGGACCAGAACGTCGTTATAAGTGTCAATCTCCTGTATATATATATATTATATATTGTTCCAGTTGACTGTATATTAGAGTCACTCTATTGTAACGTTTATTCTTTATAAAGCCGCTGATGTCGTTGCAGCAAGAGTATATTATTATTATTATTATTATTATTATTATTATTATTATTATTATTATTATTGTTATTATGGGGGAGCGCTAAACCGGCAGGAATTATACAGCTCTTGTAGGGGAGGATGGAAGTTATTCAGACTTAATTTCAAGGAACTGGAACACAGATCTAATTCCCTAGATCAAGAGCCCCTCATCAGGGTCAAGGCATCTCCCTCGAGGGGCAGCAGTACAGTCCCTGTTAGATACCAGTCCCCATAATTACCCTCATATATTACATATAACCTCAAATCTGCTAACTTTTGCGTTTTAAATATTAAAAAATAGCTTTCCCATGGTATTTAAAAACCATGGAACTTCAGTACCATGATGGCAGGATTTATGTGAGATATAAAGCCCATCTACTACACTAGGGTCATTAAGGCCACGTGATAACCTCTTCACTAATGTCAACAATACTTTAATCCCCCCACATATATACGCTGAGAGAAATATACCTTTCTGTGTATATGATAAGTTTTGCTGCGATTTTTAACCCGGGGTCTGGAAGGTTAGCCAGCCAGGGTGACCCAGGGTAGGGATGGCTAGCCAGCCAGGGCGACCCAGGGTAGGGATGGCTAGCCAGCCAGGGCGACCCAGGGGAGGGAGGGTTAGCCAGCCAGGGTGACCCAGGGTAGGGATGGCTAGCCAGCCAGGGCGACCCAGGGGAGGGAGGGTTAGCCAGCCAGGGTGACCCAGGGTAGGGATGGCTAGCCAGCCAGGGCGACCCAGGGGAGGGAGGGTAGGCCAGCCAGGGCGACCCAGGGTAGGGATGGCTAGCCAGCCAGGGCGACCCAGGGCAGGGAGGGTTAGCCAGCCAGGGTGACCCAGGGTAGGGATGGCTAGCCAGCCAGGGCGACCCAGGGGAGGGAGGGTTAGCCAGCCAGGGTGACCCAGGGTAGGGAGGGTAGGCCAGCCAGGGTGATCCAGAGTAGGGAGGGCTAGCCAGCCAGGGCGACCCAGGGGAGGGAGGGTTAGCCAGCCAGGGCGACCCAGGGGAGGGAGGGTTAGCCAGCCAGGGTGACCCAGGGGAGGGAGTGTTAGCCAGTCAGGGTGACCCAGGGGAGGGAGGGTAGGCCAGCCAGGGTGACCCAGGGGAGGGAGGGTAGGCCAGCCAGGGTGACCCAGGGGAGGGAGGGTAGGCCAGCCAGGGTGACCCAGGGTAGGGAGGGTAGGCCAGCCAGGGCGACCCAGGGTAGGGAGGGTTAGCCAGCCAGGGTGACCCAGGGTAGGGAGGGTAGGCCAGCCAGGGTGACCCAGGGTAGGGAGGGTTAGCCAGCCAGGGCGACCCAGGGTAGGGAGGGTTAGCCAGCCAGGGCGACCCAGGGTAGGGAGGGTAGGCCAGCCAGGGTGACCCAGGGTAGGGAGGGTAGGCCAGCCAGGGTGACCCAGGGTAGGGAGGGTTAGCCAGCCAGGGCGACCCAGGGTAGGGAGGGTTAGCCAGCCAGGGTGACCCAGGGTAGGGAGGGTAGGCCAGCCAGGGTGACCCAGGGTAGGGAGGGTAGGCCAGCCAGGGCGACCCAGGGTAGGGAGGGCTAGCCAGCCAGGGCGACCCAGGGGAGGGAGGGCTAGCCAACCAGGGTGACCCAGGGGAGGGAGGGCTAGTCAGCCAGGGCGACCCAGGGGAGGGAGGGCTAGCCAGCCAGGGTGACCCAGGGTAGGGAGGGTAGGCCAGCCAGGGCGACCCAGGGGAGGGAGGGCTAGCCAACCAGGGTGACCCAGGGGAGGGAGGGCTAGCCAGCCAGGGTGACCCAGGGGAGGGAGGGCTAGCCAGCCAGGGCGACCCAGGGGAGGGAGGGTTAGCCAGCCAGGGTGACCCAGGGTAGGGAGGGTAGGCCAGCCAGGGTGATCCAGGGTAGGGAGGGCTAGCCAGCCAGGGCGACCCAGGGGAGGGAGGGTTAGCCAGCCAGGGTAACCCAGGGGAGGGAGGGTTAGCCAGCCAGGGTGACCCAGGGGAGGGAGTGTTAGCCAGTCAGGGTGACCCAGGGGAGGGAGGGTTAGCCAGCTAGGGTAACCCAGGGGAGGGAGGGTTAGCCAGTCAGGGTGACCCAGGGGAGGGAGGGTTAGCCAGTCAGGGTAACCCAGGGGAGGGAGGGTTAGCCAGTCAGGGTAACCCAGGGGAGGGAGGGTTAGCCAGTCAGGGTAACCCAGGGGAGGGAGGGTTAGCCAGCCAGGGTGACCCAGTAAAGTCATTGTGTCATCGAGGACTGTCTGTCTTATTTCCATTGTGGTCCTTCAGTCTTCTCCCCCAGGATGCCACCCACACCAATCAGCTAACACCCTGTTCACCTAGCAAACAAGTAGGTATCTGGGTGTTAGTCACCTTACACCTACTGTCCTCGTTCACATACCAGTAAGTAGGTACCTGGGTGTTAGTCACCTTACACCTGCTGTCCCTGTTCACCTAGCAGTAAGTAGGTACCTGGGTGTTAGTCGACTGGTGGGGGTGGCATCCTGGGGGACAAGATTGAAGGACCCCACTAAAAATAAAACAGACAGTCCTGGGTTATCCTGGCTGGCTAATCCTAACAAAATCTTATTTTATCTATCTTATCACTTATTTAATTAGTGGAATAATATTTACTTTAGTTATAGTAATTTTATTTATTTTCTTTGAGTGCTGAACAAGATTGATAGAAAATGAAATAAATATTAATATTTAGCGGAGACCATTTTAATTTTTTACAAGCCTTCTTATCCCCAGTTAAAGTTTTTGGGGGAATTATTAACCCGGAGGGTTAGTAACCCAGGATAACCCGATGGGTTAATAGCCCAGGATAAGCCAATAAAACCACTGCCATTAGAATGTCTACCTTATTTTAACTGGGATCCTTTAATCCTCTTCCCCAGGATCTGATCCTAATTTGTTACTGTCTATGATAACTTTAATCACTTATACATATGTAACTGTACTTATGTGTAACTGTACCTAAATAAACATGCTTAGGTACCTACTTGCTGCTAGGTGGACAGTGGCAGCGCGTGCATGCAAACAAGCCCATTGTTTTCCACACACCCGGAGATCGAACCTCTGTCCCTCCGTGTGTGAGCTAAGGGCGCTATCAAATGAACCACGAACAGACTTTATTCACAAAAGGGCAAGGATATAGTATACACACTGAGAGGTGAATATATCTCAGTGTATATATACAGAGGTGTATATATCTCAGTGTATATAAACACACTGAGAGGTGTGCATATCTCAGTGTATAATTACTAAGAATCTAATTCAATCCCCGTGTTAAGTACTAAAGTATTCTTGACTAGTGTACACGCTACCTGCAACATTAATGGTGCTCCTGCAGTCGATAAGCTTTAAACCCAATTAACGAGCCTTCTTATCCTCTACCCTTAGTAATAATAATAATAATAATAGTAATAATAATAATAATAATAATAATAATAATAATAATAATAATAATAATAATAATAATAATAATAATAATAATAATAATAAGAAGAAGAAGAAGAAGAAGAAGAAGAAGAAGAAAGTGTACTTTTCTCAGTATATATATGCAGATAGGTTATTTTAATACCTATTTTAGGTATTAAAGAATTCTTGTCTGGTGGTGAAAAGGTAGCGAGTTAATGGGGTTTAAAGCCCATTGACTTTAAACCCCATTAACCAACCAACACAATGATGACTAAGACACATTAGCAACACCTGCTTATCCTTACTGCAGAAACACCTGTTATAGGATTAGTGCGATTCGGAAGAGAGGACTTTATTACCGCTTAATATCTCGTCCTTCACACGAAATTGTCCTGATGCTTCTATACCTAAATACTCTCTATTGTACTGTGAATCATTATACATCCTAAGTTAAAGTACAGAAATGATCGCATCACCATAACGTTCTGGTATTACCTGCTGCTCGACGTATGCATTTTTCGATATAGTTAAACAGCCATCCTGTGGGCGGTAATCAAAGGTTTACAGAGGTACATAATGGGTCCAGGGGCTGTACCTCAACATTACAGAGGAACATAATGGGTCCAGGGACTGTACCTCAACATTACAGAGGAACATAATGGGTCCAGGGGCTGTACCTCAACATTACAGAGTAACATAATAGGTCCAGGGCTGTACCTCAACATTACAGAGGAACATAATGGGTCCAGGGGCTGTACCTCAACATTACAGAGTAACATAATAGGTCCAGGGGCTGTACCTCAACATTACAGAGGAACATAATGGGTCCAGGGGCTGTACCTCAACATTACAGAGGAACATAATAGGTCCAGGGACTGTACCTCAACATTACAGAGGTACATAATGGGTCCAGGGGCTGTACCTCAACATTACAGAGGAACATAATGGGTCCAGGGACTGTACCTCAACATTACAGAGGAATATAATGGGTCCAGGGGCTGTACCTCAACATTACAGAGTAACATAATAGGTCCAGGGGCTGTACCTCAACATTACAGAGGAACATAATGGGTCCAGGGGCTGTACCTCAACATTACAGAGGAACATAATAGGTCCAGGGACTGTACCTCAACATTACAGAGGTACATAATGGGTCCAGGGGCTGTACCTCAACATTACAGAGGAGCATAATGGGTCCAGGGACTGTACCTCAACATTACAGAGGAACATAATGGGTCCAGGGGCTGTACCTCAACATTACAGAGTAACATAATAGGTCCAGGGGCTGTACCTCAACATTACAGAGGAACATAATAGGTCCAGGGACTGTACCTCAACATTACAGAGGAACATAATGGGTCCAGGGGCTGTACTTCAACATTACAGAGGAACATAATAGGTCCAGGGACTGTACCTCAACATTACAGAGGAACATAATGGGTACAGGGGCTGTACCTCAACATTACAGAGGAACATAATGGGTCCAGGGACTGGGCTGCACAGTTTGATAAAGGAACAAGTTACCAAGGTAATAAGCTATTTACACGTTTATATCTGGTCACAATCATAGAGTTATTTATGCAAACATTAATTAGGACACACACACACATACACATACACTCACATACACACACACATACACACACACACACATACACACATACACACACACACACACACACACACACACACACACACACACACACACACACACAGTTTAACATCCAATATAGAAAGAACATTTCTCAACAAAGTATAATGTGCAGCAGAACTTCTTAAAGTTGTAATACTCACAGGTCTATCTGTATAATATAATGCTACTTTATTCTGGCTATTAAAAAAGGGACCGTACACTCGTCCACATCATCGTACGACAATTGAATATCTGCTACAAGTCAAGTGTTCCCTGACTTGTCATTACCCGAAGGCGGCTTCTGTAGTTTCAAGCTTAATACAGTAATTGTATTTCAAAGGCTCAAATGTCTTACCTTTGGCATTAGTCATTTGTGGTTGTTCCTGTAGCCTCTTGGAGGTTGAATACTCACAATGTCACCTTTGAAATCTCCCAGAAGGTTTTTTCTCTGGTACTCTCTGACCCCAGAGTGCTGGCATGAGAAAAAATTGGAAGTGCTGGCTCTGACATCTGTCCATTTACTTCAGACATGTCTGCCAGTTGAGATGTCTCATCTACAGACACAAGTATACGATCCTCAAGAGATCCTCGACCATATTACTAACAGCATCATGCAAGTTGTCCAGTAACACCGAGTTCAATACATCTCTGAATTTAGTGACTACCACTGATTTATACCATTTAGCAAATACCTTTGATTGCTCACAAGCAAAACTTATGCAAGGTTGCCCAGGCTGACGCTTATTTAATTCAAGCTCACGACCTTACTCTGCTGGAATACACTGATCAACATATAATGCTGATTAGCGGCATTGTAGTTATTATTGTCTTCGTCACGCCAGCGAACTCTATACTCCTGCGTTGTCCCATGTAACACTGTGGCAACAAGTGCCGCCCAGTGCTCCGTCAGTCACTGCAAAACTTGGGTCTGACTTTCAAACGAGCCAAAAAAAAGTGAACAGGCTAAACTTTAGAAAAAAATGGTACAAATGATAAGGATTCTTGTGTACTAAAACACTTAACAGTGGTACACAATGCTCCCTCTTCCCTTTCCTATTATCCTCCCTGGCAAAAGCTCACTGTTCCTTACCCTAGTCTGCACCACAGTAAGCTTTGATGATTCGAGCACAAAGGATGTAGATTCACAATGAGTCGGTCCTGGCCAGCTACCACCAGCCTGTATGTAACTGTTTCAAAGAACCGAAAAGTTGATAAATTAGAAACATGTGCAGCACTTGGGTATCTTTATTGAGGAAACGTTTCGCCACACAGTGGCTTCATCAGTCCAATACATAGGAGAATGGTGAAGAGCAAGATGAGTTTATGTTAGTGTAAAAATTAGTAACCTTGTACCAAAAGAACTTTAGAAAACTTACCTGACCTTATTATAACAAGCGCAATTTAATTTAGCCTAATCCAACTAAATATATTTTAGATAAGTTTACAATAATTTAATAATAAACCAACACAATGAAATAGATTTTTTTCGTTAGGTTCAGAATGATTTTTGCGAAATTATTGCATACACAAATCTTCGCTTGTCTTATTCGGCAAGAAGAGCTTTGCTATTTAAGCCAAAATCGCAAGCTTTTACCTATTCGGCACGACATATATATAATTTATTTATCTGGGTTGATTGGTTAATTAGGTATGAAGCTTGTCCACTAGATGAGAGTCATTAAGGCTGTTTGTCACCTGTTCACCAGTAGTCAAGAATAATTTAATCTCAATGTACATATCTCGTCATGTCCATTGATTATACAATAATAATAATAATAATAATAATAATAATAATAATAATAATAATAATAATAATAATAATAATAATAATAATAATAATAATTAAAGGACATTCTTAAGCTTATTTTATGATATAAACACCTTGTTAGGTGTGGGTGTGAACCAGGTGTGGGCGCCGGTGTGGGGCCCAGGTGTGGGCGCAGGTGTGGGCGCAGGTGTGGGTGCAGGTGTGGGTGATGGCAGGGCAGGTGTTATATAAGAGAGACAGTGGTGGTCAATACAACCACCTCCACAGTAGTGGTCAATACAGCCACCTCCACTCAAAGGTCACCAACACTACACTAACTCACCCTTCCTACCTTATTATATTCTTTATTGATCTTTCTCACCTCTCCCCTTTCTCACTCCCCTCTCCCCTTTTTCACTCCCTTCTCATCTTTCTCGCTCCTCTCTCTCTTCTTTATCACTTCCCTCTCCCATTTCTCACTCCCCTTTCTCATTCCCTCTCCCCTTTCTCCATATCCTCTTCCCTCTCTCATTATTCTCTCCCCCTTTTCATTCCCCTCTCCCCTTTCTCACGCTCCTCCATTTTCCACTCTCTCCACGCTGCCTCTCTTATTCCCAGATGTTTCTCACTACTGAGTGTTCTTCGTTTCTTTTGTAATAAATTGTGGGATATTTTCCTTTTCGTCAAAATTTCCTTCCAGATTTTGGCTGTTATGCTATGAAGAACTAAACCCATGTGAGTCAGACAGTTTCCTTCTAGAGGGATAGTAAGAGATTTGTATTCTCATTAACACTGATTACAGCTCTGTGTGTCAGTCGAAGGGTATCAGTAACACTGATTACAGAACTGATTTCTCTAGAGAGGATTGGATCACTTTTACGATAGCACTACTGGAGTCTGCCTGAAAATCCACTACCAACAGACGAAAGTATTAAACTCCAAGAGTTCTTTCCTGTTTGTACCCAAGAGTCTGGATGATCAGGTCGTCTGCCGGAAGGCTTGGTCTGGGACCTAGGATAACACCTCCTGGCCTGTAAATGAGCTAAGGTAGGATATCAGCTTCTAGCATGTAAATGAGCTAAGGTAAGATAATAGCTCCTAGCCTGTACATTAGATAAGGTAAGATAACACATTTTGGCTAATCAATTTAAGATTTTGAGAAACTCTTCTCGTCTTCAGAAAGACGAGAATTTACTTGTAAGTCTTCACAGAATGGATGCCAGGTGTTTGATTGAAAAAAAAATATATACCATAATTTTTGCATTTATATCAAATATTAAATATTTTGCTTATATGGATGTCGTAGCTAAAATTTCAAACTAAGTCAGAAAAAGCCTCAACCACTCTGAAAAGGTGAAATTTTTAATACAAATAATAGGAGCCAGGGGGCTGAGAGCCACCACTTGTGTCACCTGTGTGCGTCACCAACAGGTAGTAAGACTCTTACTAAGTTGGTCATGCAGAGAGCCAGGCGCGCATGATAACAGTCATTGATTGGTTGCCTTGGCTACCGTGGAAAACAGTACTTGTCGTGACAAATGCTACCTATGAAAACATCTGCCATTTGATTTTTAATGATATTTTCGTGTTGCAAGTGTAAAACACACGAACGGGGATTTGCAAATATTGTTAGAAGTAGCAGTGTGTGTGCGGATTCTGTAGTGAGTTGAGGTGTGGAAGTGTTGCGGATAGTGAGCAATGGTGTACTGGCAACCGCTGTGACACAGTGGGGGTGCTGGAGAAGGGGCAGAGAAGGGGGTTGAAGGGGGTTGAAGCCCTTCCTTCTGACGTCTGCGTGAAGTACAATCCATCGAAGGAGGAGTGGTGTGTGTGTGTGTGTGTGTGAGTGTGTGTGTGTGTGTGTCACCTGTGTATCGCACTCTGTGTCTTGCCACTATGGCCGCTCCATCCATCCCCAGGCTCTAGCTCTAGGAGCCTCGAACACCCTATACCTGAGACCTGAAGTGCCCCGTACCCTATGGACTATGTTCCCGTCGTGTAGCAACGAGGCAGTAGTGAAGTCTGGAGGGGTCCATGCCTGCCTACTGTAGGAGCAGCAGCTGTTGCGAAGCAGGTACAACACTGCCTCGTGTGCCTACTGTAGGAGCAACAGCTGTTGCAAAGCAGGTACAACACTGCCTCGTGTGCCTACTGTAGGAGCAGCAGCTGTTGCGAAGCAGGTACAACACTGCCTCGTGTGCCTACTGTAGGAGCAGCAGCTGTTGCGAAGCAGGTACAACACTGCCTCGTGTGCCTACTGTAGGAGCAGCAGCTGTTGCGAAGCAGGTACAACACTGCCTTGTCTTCAGAGTATGCAAGGGAGGATTTACCTGACGCAGGATACCTAAGTGCCAAATTCAAACTGTCCTCAGCATCACTACTGCACCTACGTTTGTAAGTAGCTGAGTAAGCGTTACCCTTATCTGTGTAAGTGTGCTAATTTTAGCTTAGTAAGTGCGCTAATTTTACCTTAATCAGTGTGCTAGTTTGACCTTAGTAAGTGTGCTAGTTATAGCTGGGTGAGTGTTCTAGTTTTTGCTTGGTAAGCGTGCTAGTTTTAGCTTAGTCAGTGTGCTAGTTTTAGCTTAGTAAATGTGCTAGTAATCGTTTGGTAAATGTGCTGGTTTTATGTGGGTGAGTGTGCTAGTTTTAGCTTAGTAAATGTGCTAGTTTTAGAATGGATTTACAATAGCTTCCTACATGTTACATAATGTACTACACATAGCCTCAATTAGTGCTACATAATGTGCTACATAGCCTGTGTAGCCCCCATCACTGCTACATAATGTGCTACACAGTCTGTGTAGCCCCCATCACTGCTACATAATGTGCTACATAGCCTGTGTAGCCCCCATCACTGCTACATAATGTGCTACATAGCCTGTGTAGCCCCCATCACTGCTACATAATGTGCTACATAGCCTGTGTAGTCCCCATCATTGCTACATAATGTGCTACATAGTCTGTGTAGCCCCATCACTGCTACATAATGTGCTACACAGCCTGTGTAGCCCCCATCACTGCTACATATTGTGCTACATAGCCTGTGTAGTCCCCATCACTGCTACATAATGTGCTACATAGCCTGCGTAGCCCCCATCACTGCTACATAATGTGCTACACAGCCTGTGTAGCCCCCATCACTGCTACATATTGTGCTACATAGCCTGTGTAGTCCCCATCACTGCTACATAATGTGCTACACAGCCAGTGTAGCCCCCATCACTGCTACATAATGTGCTACACAGCCTGTGTAGCCCCATCACTGCTACATAATGTGCTACATAGCCTGTGTAGCCCCCATCACTGCTACATAATGTGCTACATAGCCTGTGTAGCCCCCATCATTGCTACATAATGTGCTACATAGTCTGTGTAGCCCCATCACTGCTACATAATGTGCTACATAGCCTGTGTAGTCCCCATCACTGCTACATAATGTGCTACATAGCCTGTGTAGCCCCCATCACTGCTACATAATGTGCTACACAGCCAGTGTAGCCCCCATCACTGCTACATAATGTGCTACACAGCCTGTGTAGCCCCCATCACTGCTACATACTGTGCTACATAGCCTGTGTAGCCCCCATCACTGCTAGATAATGTGCTACACAGCCTGTGTAGCCCCCATGACTGCTACATAATGTGCTACACAGCCTGTGTAGCCCCATGACTGCTACATAATGTGCTACACAGCCTGTGTAGCCCCCATCACTGCTACATAATGTGGTACACAGTCTGTGTAGCCCCCATGACTGCTACATAATGTGCTACATAGCCTGTGTAGTCCCCATCACTGCTACATAATGTGCTACATAGCCTGTGTAGCCCCCATCACTGCTACATAATGTGCTATATAGCCTGTGTAGTCCCCATCACTGCTACATAATGTGCTACATAGCCTGTGTAGCCCCCATCACTGCTACATAATGTGCTACATAGCCTGTGTAGCCCCCATCACTGCTACATAATGTGCTACATAGCCTGTGTAGCCCCCATCACTGCTACATAATGTGCTACATAGCCTGTGTAGCCCCATCACTGCTACATAATGTGCTACACAGCCTGTGTAGCCCCCATCACTGCTACATAATGTGCTACACAGCCTGTGTAGCCCCCATCACTGCTACATAATGTGCTACACAGCCTGTGTAGCCCCCATCACTGCTACATAATGTGCTACACAGCCTGTGTAGCCCCCATCACTCCACTTACTACATGCAGAACGTAAACAAGAATACATTTATTATTATATTTCCATGAAGCGTTAAACCCGTGTGAATCCAGCATCGCAAAGCGTGCTGAAGGCTCAAACCTCCGTCACCCTGTTCTACACTAAGGAACAACAGTGTATCACTTGTTTTATATATATATATATATATATATATATATATATATATATATATATATATATATATATATATATATATATACATGTATATATATATATATATATATATATATATATATATATATATATATATATATATATATATATATATATATATATATATATAATATATATATATATATATATATGCAAAATACAATCACAGACAGGCGAACTTAACATTGCAGAGCAAGTCACACTGGCAGGGGTCACGGTCTGGAACCTGAGAGGTGGCAGGGATCAAGGTCTGGGACCTGAGGGGAGGCAGGGATCAAGGTTTGGGACCTGAGAGGTGGCAGGAATCAAGGTTTGGGACCTGAGAGGTGGCAGGGATCAAGGTTTGGGACCTGAGAGGTGGCAGGGATCAAGGTTTGGGACCTGAGAGGTGGCAGGGATCAAGGTTTGGGACCTGAGAGGTGGCAGGGATCAAGGTTTGGGACCTGAGAGGTGGCAGGGATCAAGGTTTGGGACCTGAGAGGTGGCAGGGATCAAGGTTTGGGACCTGAGAGGTGGCAGGGATCAGGGTTTGGGACCTGAGAGGTGACAGGGATCACGGTCTGGGACCTGAGATTTGGCAGGGATCACGGTCTGGAACCTGCGAGGTGGCAGGGATCAAGGTCTGGGACCTGAAAGGTGGCAGGGATCACGGTCTGGGACCCATATCATCTTTCTTGTTTACAGAGGCTCTTGATTCTGGAAATCTGACCTGTTTTCCCCTTCCTTGGATCAACCTTGATTATCTCTCTCCCCCCCTAGGCGTTGTATGATCCCTAAGGGTAAACAGGTCCTTATAGGTAAACAATACGTTTATTACGGCGGCTTCTGTTAACCGTATGTCTGTTACGGCGGCGTTTGTTAGCAGCACGTCTTTTAAGGCGGCTTCTGTTAACAGCACGTCTATTAACAGCGACTTCTGTTAACAAGACTTCTGTTGGGAAGTTGGGGGATTCCTAAGAGGCGAGGAGGAGGAGGAGGTGGAGGAAGAGGAGGAGGAGGAGAAGGAGGAGAAGGTGGAGGAGGAGGAGGAGGAGGAGGAGGAGGAGGAGGAGGAGGAGGAGGAGGAGGAGGAGGTGCTCAACCAGTCCCTGTAATAATGTGTATTGAACGGATGGGAGGGGAGGGGAGGGGAAGGGAGGGGAGGGGAGGGGAGGGGAGGGGGGAGGGGAGGGGAAGGGAGGGGAGGGGGGAGGGGAGGGGAGGGGAGGGGAGGGGAAGTTGTGGTGGTGGAAGGGTAGAAGAGTGGGCGTGGTGGGGAGGGTATTGATATTGGGCATATGTACGACCCTGCTTTTACCCCTCGGCCCACAGTCAGCCCACTCACGCTCACACACGCCCACATACGCCCACTCACGCTCACACACGCCCACACACACCACTACTACCTCCACTCACTCATAAATCCAACCAAACAGGCTGCTGTACTTCAAGAAATGTACAGTGTACGTCAAAACAATACAAGAGTACACAGCACCAGTGTGCAGCCCACATACACCGAAGCAAACTCGAAGAAGTCCAAAGATTCTGAACTAGACTAGTTTC
This sequence comes from Cherax quadricarinatus, assembly GCF_026875155.1. NCBI lineage: Eukaryota > Metazoa > Arthropoda > Malacostraca > Decapoda > Parastacidae > Cherax > Cherax quadricarinatus. The sequence goes on from NC_069488.1 coordinate 10,985,075, forward strand.
AACGTTCAAGAACGCCATCTACGAGGAAAAACTAAAGAAACAACTCACAGAATACAACTGAGTACATTTTAATGAGTACAACCGGCTGAGTACAGCTCCCTGAGTACATATACATGTGTGTGAAGTGTCTCAGGCACCAGGTTATCAAGTCTCAGTCATAGTATTTGAGAAGAAGATATTGTATTTGAACATCTGTATCTCGATGTTTTGGTGGCAGCCAGTTGTAAGTAGAGTTCCAGCTGGGTGATTATTATTATTATTATTATTATTATTATTATTATTATTATTATTATTATTATTATTATTATTATTATTATTATTATTATTATTATTATTGATTATTATTCTTGTTGTTGTTATTATTATTATTATTATTATTATTATTATTATTATTATTATTATTATTATTATTATTGTTATTATTATTATTATTGTTATCCTATTATTGTTGTTGTTGTTAGATGATGTTTCGGTCCACTCTGGCTCACTGTTTCGGTCCACTCTGGATCACTGTTTTGGTCCACTCTGGATCACTGTTTCGGTGCACCCTGGATCACTGTTTCGGTCCACTCTGAATCACTGTTTTGGTCCACTCTGGATCACTGTTTTAGTCCACTCTGGATCACTGTTTCGGTGCCCTCTGGATCACTGTTTCTGTCCCCTCTGGATCACTGTTTCGATCCACTCTGGATCACTGTTATGCTCTAAGATGAACCAAAACGTGGCCAGTACCTTGGTATGTTTCTCTCTACGTCAGAATCACACCCGTCCCTGCTGCGCCTTGCGTCGGTACGTCGTCCCTTGCGTCAGGACATTCCCCTGCCCCTTGCGTCGCCCCTCCATTTACCTGACTCAATTTAATATACCCCCCAGAAAAATCAAGTTATATTATAATTCAGATTTTTATGGTGCCCTTATATTTAAAATAATCGCCTATAACAACTATGCATATAATTCCCGGCCCTCCAAAGATATTTTTATCCGCTCTCTCTCTATCATTAGGTATAATTCCCGAAAATTATAGCCCAAGAGCTATATTTAATAGAATATAATTGCAAATGAAGACAAGAAGAAATTATACACTGGATTATTATATTTTTTTGTGTTTAGAAGTACGTGGGAGGATTTTCATATTACTGGGAGGACAGTGGGAGAAGGTGGGCAGTTTGTGGTCTAAATGGGAGGTTAGGTGGGTGAGGTGTTGTAGTTACACCACTAGTTATAGTGGTGGTGTACCATGTACAGTGCTGTAGTTACAGCTGCTGTTTAACTCCCTACGGTCTTGGCGCTTCTCAACAGTTACCACCAATAATAACCTCACCTCATCTAACTGTGAACCAGTCACTGACGAACCAAAGTAAGAATGAACCAGGGAGACAGGTTCAAGGTTCATATACTCTCTCTGAGTAATCGACACTCCTACCGAACTACAAGAAACTAACTACCATCACGAGGCTAACAACCAGTTAGTTCCTCCAAACAAAATCATCACAATCACATTCACAAAGAATACAATAGAGTGGAAATTAGAGAACTGTAATGCAATTCTTCTATTCTGAGAGATATTGCAAGGGATTCTAACCCTCTTAGGGATATTACAAGGGATTCTAGCTTCTTCTTAGGGATATTACAAGGGATTCTAACAATCTTCTTAGGGATATTACAAGGGATTCTAGCTTCTTTTTAGGGGATATTACAAGGGATTCTAACCCTCTTCTTAGGGATGTTACAAAGGATTCTAACTCCTTCTTAGGGGATATTACAAGGGATTCTAACCCTCTTCTTAGGGATATTACAAAGGATTCTAGCTCCTTCTTAGGGGATATTACAAGGGATTCTAGCTCTCTTCTTAGGGAATATTACAATGGATTCTAACCCTTTTCTTAGGGCACATTAGAAGAGATTGTAACCCTCTCTTTCAAGGGACGTTAACGTGGATTCATACTCTCTTTCCTAGGGTAAATTAGTATGGAGTCTAACCCTCATTGTAGGAGATATCAGAATGGATTCGAATCTTATATCCCGGAGGAATTAAAGAGGATCCTTACATCATGTCCAAAGGAACTAAAAAGGATTCTAATGATCTTTCTCAAAGGAAATTGGTTATAGACAACACTCGGTTGTACAAAACACTTGGTTATACATAACACTTGTACTAGTATTGTACTGGTATTGTACAAGTATTGTACTAGTATTGTACTGGTATTGTACTAATATTATACTAGTGTTGTACTGGTATTGTACTAGTATTGTACTCGTATTGTACTAGTATTGTACTAGTATTGTACTGGTATTGTACTATTATACTAGTGTTGTACTGGTATTGTACTAGTATTGTACTGGTATTGTACTAGTATTGTACTAGTATTGTACTGGTATTGTACTAATATTATACTAGTGTTGTACTGGTATTGTACTAGTATTGTACTCGTATTGAACTAGTATTGTACTAGTATTGTACCGGTATTGTACTAGTATTGTACTAGTATTGTATTGGTATTATACTAGTATTGTACTAGTATTGTACTAGTA
>NC_069488.1:10990106-11010106 GCF_026875155.1 Cherax quadricarinatus
ACTGTACCACCATGGTAGACGACCCCAGTCTGACACTGTACCACCATGGTAGACGACCCCAGTCTGACACTGTACCACCATGGTAGACGACCCCAGTCTGACACTGTACCACCATGGTAGACGACCCCAGTCTGACACTGTACCACCATGGTAGACGACACCAGTCTGACACTGTACCACCATGGTAGACGACCCCAGTCTCACACTGTACCACCATGGTAGACGACCCCAGTCTGACACTGTACCACCATGGTAGACGACCCCAGTCTGACACTGTACCACCATGGTAGACGACCCCAGTCTCACACTGTACCACCATGGTAGACGACCCCAGTCTGACACTGTACCACCATGGTAGACGACCCCAGTCTCACACTGTACCACCATGGTAGACGACCCCAGTCTCACACTGTACCACCATGGTAGACGACCCCAGTCTGACACTGTACCACCATGGTAGACGACCCCACTCTCACACTGTACCACCATGGTAGACGACCCCAGTCTCACATTGTATCACCATGGTAGACGACCCCTGTCTAACACTGCACCACCATGGTAGACGACCCCAGCCTCACACTGTACCACTATGGTAGACGACCCCAGTCTCACACTGTACCACCATGATAGACGACCCCAGTCTCACAATGTATCACCATGGTAGACGACCCCTGTCTAACACTGTACCACCATGGTAGACGACCCCAGTCTCACACTGTACCACCATGGTAGACGACCCCAGCCTCACACTGTACCACCATGGTAGACGACCCCAGTCTTACAGTGTACCACCATGGTAGACGACCCCAGTCTGACACTGTACCACCATGGTAGACGACCCCACTCTCACACTGTATCACCATGGTAGACGACCCCTGTCTCACAGTATACCACCATGGTAGGTGACCCCAGTCTCACAGTATACCACCATGGTAGACGACCCCAGTCTCACAGTGTACCACCATGGTAGGCGACCCCAGTCTCACAGTGTACCACCATGGCAGACGACCCTAGTCTCACAGTATACCACCATGGTAGACGACCCCAGTCTCACAGTGTATCACCATGGTAGACGGCCCCAGTCTGAGACTGTACCACCATGGTAGACGACCCCAGTCTCACAGTATACCACCATGGTAGACGACCCCAGTCTCACAGTGTACCACCATGGTAGACGACCCCAGTCTCACAGTGTATCACCATGGTAGACGACCCCAGTCTCACACTGTACCACCATTGTAGACGCCCCCAGTCTCACACTGTACCACCATGGTAGACGACCCCAGTCTCACACTGTACCACCATGGTAGACGACCCCAGTCTCACACTGTACCACCATGGTAGACGACCCCAGTCTGACACTGTACCACCATGGTAGACGACCCCACTCTCACACTGTATCACCACGGTAGACGACCCCTGTCTCACAGTATACCACCATGGTAGACGACCCCAGTCTCACAGTATACCACCATGGTAGACGACCCCAGTCTCACAGTGTACCACCATGGTAGACAACCCCAGTCTCACAGTGTACCACCATGGTAGACGACCCCAGTCTCACAGTATACCACCATGGTAGACGACCCCAGTCTCACAGTGTATCACCATGGTAGACGACCCCAGTCTGACACTGTACCACCATGGTAGACGACCCCAGTCTCACAGTATACCACCATGGTAGACGACCCCAGTCTCACAGTGTACCACCATGGTAGACGACCCCAGTCTCACAGTGTACCACCATGGTAGACGACCCCAGTCTCACACTGTACCACCATGGCAGACGACCCCAGTCTCACACTGTACCACCATGGCAGACGACCCCAGTCTCACAGTGTACCACCATGGTAGACGACTCCAGTCTCACAGTATACCACCATGGTAGACGACCCCAGTCTCACACTGTATCACCATGGCAGACGACCCCAGTCTCACACTGTACCACCATGGCAGACGACCCCAGTCTCACAGTGTACCACCATGGTAGACGACTCCAGTCTCACGGTATACCACCATGGTAGACGACCCCAGTCTCACAGTGTACCACCATGGTAGACGACCCCAGTCTCACACTGTACCACCATGGCAGACGACCCCAGTCTCACAGTGTACCACCATGGTAGACGACTCCAGTCTCACAGTATACCACCATGGTAGACGACCCCAGTCTCACAGTGTACCACCATGGTAGACGACCCCAGTCTCACACTGTACCACCATGGAAGACGACCCCAGTCTCACAGTGTACCACCATGGTAGACGACTCCAGTCTCACAGTATACCACCATGGTAGACGACCCCAGTCTCACAGTGTACCACCATGGTAGACGACCCCAGTCTCACACTGTACCACCATGGAAGACGACCCCAGTCTCACAGTGTACCACCATGGTAGACGACCCCAGTCTCACAGTGTACCACCATGGTAGACGACCCCAGTCTCACACTGTACCACCATGGCAGACGACCCCAGTCTCACAGTGTACCACCATGGTAGACGACTCCAGTCTCACAGTATACCACCATGGTAGACGACCCCAGTCTCACAGTGTACCACCATGGTAGACGACCCCAGTCTCACACTGTACCACCATGGCAGACGACCCCAGTCTCACAGTGTACCACCATGGTAGACGACTCCAGTCTCACAGTGTACCACCATGGTAGACGACCCCAGTCTCACAGTGTACCACCATGGTAGACGACCCCAGTCTCACACTATACCACCATGGTAGACGACCCCAGTCTCACAGTGTACCACCATGGTAGACAACCCCAGTCTCACAGTATACCACCATGGTAGACGACCCCAGTCTCACAGTGTACCACCATGGTAGACGACCCCAGTCTCACAGTATACCATCATGGTAGACGACCCCAGTCTCACAGTGTACCACCATGGTAGACAACCCCAGTCTCACAGTGTACCACCATGGCAGACGACCCCAGTCTCACAGTGTACCACCATGGTAGACGACCCCAGTCTCACAGTGTACCACCATGGTAGATGACCCCAGTCTCACAGTATACCACCATGGAAGACGACCCCAGTCTCACAGTATACCACCATGGAAGACGACCCCAGTCTCACAGTGTACCACCATGGTAGACAACCCCAGTCTCACAACCACCATGGTAGACGACCCCAGTCTCACACTGTACCACCATGGTAGATGACCCCAGTCTCACAGTATACCACCATGGAAGACGACCCCAGTCTCACAGTATACCACCATGGAAGACGACCCCAGTCTCACAGTGTACCACCATGGTAGACAACCCCAGTCTCACAACCACCATGGTAGACGACCCCAGTCTCACACTGTACCACCATGGTAGATGACCCCAGTCTCACAGTATACCACCATGGAAGACGACCCCAGTCTCACAGTATACCACCATGGAAGACGACCCCAGTCTCACAGTATACCACCATGGAAGACGACCCCAGTCTCACAGTATACCACCATGGTAGACAACCCCAGTCTCACAACCACCATGGTAGACGACCCCAGTCTCACAGTGTACCACCATGGTAGACGACCCCAGTCTCACAGTGTACCACCATGGTAGACGACCCCAGTCTCACAGTGTACCACCATGGTAGACGACCCCAGTCTCACAGTGTACCACCATGGTAGACGACCCCAGTCTGACACTAATGACCCAGTGTGTACATTTCAAGGAACCTGGACCACGGAAGTCATGATCTTTCACATCATTAACAGATAAACAACAGATATATTAACCAGAAAAAATCCTTCAAAACGGCAGCTGTTAAGAACTAATGACCTCAACTGTTAGTCAACAAACAAGAATACACATCCAATGTTCATTAATATACATAAGACAATATATAACAATAGCAGATAATGTCTATCTATCTACAGGTGAAAAGTTTATTAAAAAATGAGTTGGTATAAGTGACGTGTGATGTAAATATGAGTGACGTATGAGTGACGTATGGGAGACGCACGAGTGTCGTAAGGTATGTCCTGGGATGTGTATAAAAGGCCCAGGAAAAGGTTAAGTACACTGGCGAGGGAGACCTTAAATGTCAGGAACTATTGACCCGAGGGAAGCACAGGGCAAGTAGAAAGTGGAGGGGGGGGAAGGGGAGAGGGAGGGGGAAGTGGAAGGGGAGAGGGAGGGGGAAGTGGAAGAAGAGGGGAGGCATCCTCCTTTCCAATTTGCAACCAACCTCTCCCGTATTACACACACACACACACACACACACACACACACACACACACACACACACACACACACACACACACACACACACACACACACACACAACGTCTGTTATTATAATTCTTACATAAGAGTTACCTCTCCAACTTTCCAAAGTTTCAATACTATCTAAACAATGTCAGAAAGTCTGAAATTACAAATTATCTTTAAAATTAATAATTCTGAATAACTCTCGACTTCATTCATTATATATTTGAGTTGTGGTTTTAATTCAGAGAGATTGATGTGAAGCCTGTGTTGTGAAGCCTGTGTTGTCAAGCCTGTGTTGTCAAGCCTGTGTTGTCAAGCCTGTGTTGTCAAGCCTGTGTTGTCAAGCCTGTGTTGTCAAGCTGTGTTTTTTAACCCTGTTTGTCAAGCCTGTTTTGCAAGCCGGGTTTGTCAAGCCTTGTTTGTCAGCCGGGTTTGTAACCCTGGTTGTGAAGCCTGTGTTGTCAACCCTGTGTTGTCAACCGTGTTGTAAAGCCTGGTTGCAACCTGTGTTGTCAACCCTTGTTGTAACCCTGTGTTTAAAAACCTGTGTTGTCAAGCCTGTGTTTTAGCTTGGGGAAAGCCTGTGTTGTAAGCCTGTGTTGTAAGCCTGTGTTGAAACCCTGTTTGTCAAGCTGTGTTGCAACCCGGGTTTTGTAAGCTGGTTGTAAGCTGTGTTGTCAAGCCTGTGTTGCAAGCCGTGTTGTAAAGCCTGTGTTGTAGCCTGTGTTGTCAAGCTTTTTGTAACCCTTGTTGTCAAGCTGTGTTGTCAACCCTGTGTTGTAAAGCTGTGTGCGAAGCCTGTTTTGTAAGCTGTTTGTCAAGCCTGTGTTGTCAACTGTGTTGTAAAGCCTGTGTGCGAAGCCTGTGTTGTCAAGCTGTTTTGTCAACCCTGTTTTTGTAAGCTGTGTTGTAAAACCCTGTTTTGTCAAGCTGTGTTTTAAAACCCTGTGTTTAAAACCCTTTTTTTAATTTTTGTAATTTGTTTGTAACCTTTTGGGAAATTTGTCAATGTTTGCGTTTTTTTGAACCCGTGAACCTGTGTTGAAGGTGTGGGGTGTTTTAATGTTTTCAAGGTGTTTTTCCCTGTTTGCAAGCTTGTGTCCCCTTTTTAAACCCTGGTAAAATTTTTTTTTTAATTAAAAGTTTTGAAAATTTTAAAAAACTTAAAATTTTTTTAAGAAAATGGGGGTAGGCAGGTAAATAGGGAATGGGGTTATAAGCATTTGGGGTTGCCCCCTTTATGGCATTTTTGTGTTTTTAGGAAGGGAAATTTTTGGACCTTTTTTTAAATTTAAGTTTGGAAATAAGACATGTGTAATAAGAACTGTGTAAATAAGCCCCGTGTAAATAAGAACTGTGTAAAAAGGACACTGTGTAAATAAGACACTTGTAAAAAAGCCCTGTGTAAATGGGCACTGTGTAAAAAAGACACTGTGAAATAAGACATGTGAAAAATAAGACACTGTGAAAATAAGCACTGTGTAAATAAGACATGTGTAAATAAAGACATGTGTAAAAGACACTGTGTAAAAAAGCACTGTGAAAATAGACAGTTGTAAAAAAGGGACGTGTAAAAAAGCATGTGAAAATAAGACACTGTGTAAAAAAAAGACACTGTGAAATAAGACACTGTGTAAATAACCTGTGTAAAAAAGACACTGTGTAATAGACATGTGAAAAATAAGACACTGGTAAATAGACATTGTGAAAATAAGACCTGTGTAAAAAGAACTGTGTAAATAAGAAAGTGTAAATAGACACTGTTAAATAAAAACACTGTGAAAATAAGACATGTGTAAAAAAGACATTTGAATAAGAATTGTGAAAAATAAGACACTGTTTAAATAAGAACGTGTAAATAAGCCCCACTGTGTAAATAAGCATGTGTAAATAAGACATTTTAAATAAGGCATGTGTAAAAAAGACCTGTGAAAATAGACCTGTGTAAATAAGACACTGTAAATAAGAATTGAAAATAAGAACTGTGAAAATAAGACACTGTGTAAAAAAGAACTGTGTAAAAAAATTTAAAAAACACTGTAAAAAAAGACACGGGTAATAAGAACTGTGTAAATAAGACACTGTGTAAATAAGCCCACTGTGTAAATAAGAACTTTTTGAAAATAAGACCTGTGTAAATAAGACACGTGTAAATAAGACATGGTAATAAGACACTTGTAAATAAGAACTGTAAATAAGAACTGTGTAAAAAAGACATTTTGTAAAAAAACACTGTGAAAATAAGAACTGTGTAAATTAACACGGTAAAAGACACTGTGTAAATAAGACACTGTGTAAAAAAAAGAACTTAAAAATAGCACTTTTTAAAAAAGACACTGTGTAAAAAAGACCACTGTGTAAAAGAACTGTGAAAATAAGCATGGTAATTTTTAAAAGACATGTGTAAATAAGCCCCACTGTTTCTGTGTAAAAAACACTGTAAATAAGACACTGTGTAAATAAGACACTGTGTAAATAGACAGTGAAAATAAGCCTGTGTAAATGAATGTGAAAATAAGACCTTGTAATAAGAAAGTGTAAAAGAATGTGAAATAAGACAAAAATAAGCATTTTAAATAAGACCGGGTTTAAAGTTTTGGAAAAAGACCGGAAAAAAAGAATAAAAATAAGGGACTACTCACCAGACTCCCGCACTACCAGACAAAACCCCCACTACCAGCACCGCATCCAGCATACAGACTCCAGCCCCAGCACTACCAGAATCCAGCCCTTTACCAGCACTCCAGCCCCAGCACTACCAGCATACGCATCAGCACCAGCACTACCAGCACTCCCAGCACCAGCTTTAAGACTACCGCAATACAGCACCCCCCACTACGAAACCAGCATCCCGCATACCGCACTACCAGCACCGCATACGCACCGCACACCAGACTACCCCCCGCACTACCAGAAACCAGCCTACCCCCCAGCACTACCAAAACCCACACTACCAGCACTACACCCAGCACTACCACCCACACTACCAGCACCCCGCACTCCAGCCCCCAGCACTACCATCCACACTACCCACACCAGACCGCACTACCCCTGCATACCGCACCACACTACAGCCCAGCATACCCCCCTCCGCACTCCAGCCCAGCACTACCAGCACCAGCCTCCCAAACAACCAGCACTCCCAGCATCCCAAACCCAGCACTCCGAGCATACCAGCAACTACCGCACCCTGCACTCCCAGCACCAGACTCCAGCACTACCAGCCTCCCAAAACACCCCCCCACCTACCAGCCACCAGCACTCCCGGCACTACAAAGCATACCACTCCAGCACTACCGCAAATCCCAAAATCCAAAACACTACAACACTACCGCACCCCCCTCCCACTACCAGCATCCCAGCACGCACTACAGCCCCAGCACTACCGTACCAGCCTCCAGCATACCGCACAGCATCCAGCCTACCAGCTCCCAACACTCCCGCATACCACCCTCCCCAACATCCAGCACTACCACACCAGCCTACCAGCACCGCATACCACACCAGCACTCCACACTACCAGCACTCCCAAACATACCGCACCAGCCTCCCGCCCGCACTACCAGCCCCCCAGCACCAGCACTCCCAGCACCAGCACAGACTACCAGCCCCGCACTACAGCCAGACTCCAGCACCCATCCGCACCGCACAGCACTCGCACCAGCACCACCGACTCCCAGCACTACCAGAAATCCAAACTCGCACCAGACAGCACTACCGCACAGCACTACGCACACCTACCGCCCGACTACCACCAGCATACCAGCCCCTACTCCCGCACCAGCACTTAAGCACCAGCATACCAGACCGCATACCAGCCCAGCAAAAGCACCGCACTACCAGCCCCAGCACTCCAGACCAGCATCCAGCCCCGCATACCAGCCAGCCCAGCACCCCCAGCACCAACATCCCGCCCGCCCCGCACTACCGCACCAACTTTGCAGCACCAGCACTACGCACTATCAGCTCCCGCACCAGCATACCAGCATCCGCATACCGCACAGTACCGCCTACCAGCATCCAGCACTCCCAGAATTTCCAGCACTACCCCCAGCCCCAGCCTACCAGCCCCAAAACATTACGGCACCGAAATTACAAGCAATCAGCACTACCGCACCGCATACCAGACTACCAGATTCCAGCCCCAGTACCAGACTACCAGCACTACCCCACTACCAGATCCACATCCCAGCCCCAGCCTCCCCAGCACCAGCACTACCAGCACCGCACTAACCAGCATACCAGCACTCCGCATCCCAACACTCCCAACACTCCATCCCCCAGCACCAGCATCCCAGCACCAACACTACCAGCACACCCATCCCCACCCCCCCGCACTACCGCACCAGCACTACCAGCACAGCATACGCACCAGCCTCCGACCGCCCACAATCGTACCCAGCACTGCACCACAACAAATACCCCCGCACTAACCCAGCACCAGCTCAACCCAGTCCACCACCCTCCCAGCCCCAGACCAAAACAGTACCACCGACTACCAGCACCGCCCAAAATTCACCAGCATACCGCCCCAGCCCCCAAAACCATACCCCGCCCCAAAACCCAGTCCCACCGCACCAAACCATTTCACCAGCACTACCGCACCGAAAAAACAGTACCCCAGCACTCCCAGCCCAGCACCACAACCAGTACCACCAGCATCCCAGCCCGCACCAAAACCAGTCCCCCCAGCATCCAGCCCCCGCACCACAACCAGTATAAGATACCGCCCAGCACAGCACCAAACCCGACCCCCGCACTACCAGCACCAGCACCAAAACCCCATACCCCCAGACTACCAGCACCAGACTACAACCGTACAACCAGCATCCAGACCGACCAAAAACATTCCCCAGCACTCCCGCCCCAGCACCAAAACCCCGTACCCCACCTACCGCCCCAAACCCAAACCAGTACCACCAGCTACCGCGCCAGACAAGAACCGACCCCCAGCACTACCGGCCAGCACAAGAACCGTACTCCCACCCAACACCAGCACCCGCACCCAACCAGTACCACCAGCACTCCAGCACCAGGCCCAAACCAGTCCCACCAGCACTACGCGCCAGCAAAGAACCAGTACCCCCAGCATCCCAGCACAACCCCTACCATCACAACTACCCCAAAAAACTTTCCCAAATCTGGCCTGTCAGCGCCCCAGCCCCAATCCCCGCACTTCCCATCAGCACTACCACCACAACTCACCCCCAATTTTAGCACAACCTTACCGTCTCCCGCCAATACCCCCAATACTCCCAGTACTACTGGCACTACCAGCAAAACAAGCCCCAACCCAGCACTACCCCACCCCCAAACTACCGACTACCCCCACTAATCCCAGCCAAAACCCCCAGTACCAGCATACCACCACCAACTACCAGTACTCCCCCACCAACTACCGCATACCCCAAAAAACTACCAAAACTCCCACAACCCCACCAATTCCCAGCACTCCCACCACCAACTCCGCACTACCCCCCCAATACACCACCACCCCCAATTCCCGCATTACCCCCACCAACTACCAGCACCCCCACTCCCAATCCAGCATACCCCCCCAATTACCAGCACTACCCCCAACTCCCAGCAGTGCCCCCACAACTACCAGACTACTCCCCCCAAAACCTCAGCACACCACCAATTTTTCCAACACAACCCCCCAATACCCCATCAATACCAGCACTACCACCACATAACCCATCACTACCCCCACCTATACCGCATCCCACCCCACCTACCAACACAAACCACCACCAACTCCCACCACACCAATTCCCAGCACTACCACCCCAACTACCGCTAAACCCCCAAATACAGCACACTCCCCACCAACTCCAGCATACCCCCCAATACCCACCACCACCACAACTACCCACCCCCAATACCACATCACAAAACCCCCACCAAAAATACCACCCCCCCACCACACCCCCACCCAACCCCCAAATTACCGCACTACCTCCCCAACTCCAGACTACCCCCAACAACTCCCAGCATACCACACCAATACCAGCATCCCACCCCCAATACCAGCACTCCCACCCCCAACTACCCCCCCACCCCCACCAACTCCACCCACCAATACCACCCCCCACCACTACCACCCCCCCCAAACTACCCCCCCAAACTCCCACCAATTCCCAGCACACCCCCCAAAACTCCCAGCATACCCCCACCAATACCAGCCTCCCACCACCAACTCCCAGCACTACCACCCCCAAATACCAGCACTACCACCACCAATTCCAGCACTACCCCACCAACTACCGCACTCCCACCAATACCAGCATACCACCACCAACTACCGCACTACACCCCCAACTACCAGCACTACACCCCCACTCCACCACCCCCACCCCCAACTACCACGCCCACAAAACTACACCGCCACTAATACCACCACCCCAAATACCCCACCCCCACCACCCCCCACCACCCCCACCACCACCACAATTCCCGCACTACCTCACCAACTACCGCACTACCCCAGAAACTCCGCACTCCCCCCACTAAATTTTCCAGCACTACACCCCCCAACTCCGCACTAAAACACCAACTCCAGCATACCCCACCAATACCGCACTCCACCCCCAATACCAGAAATACCACCACCAACTCCCGCACTACCCCATAACTCCCCAGCATACCACCCCCAATTTCCGCCCCCACCCCAACTCCAGCACTCCCCCCAAAACTACCAGCACTCCCACCACCACTCCAGCATCCCACACCTACAGCACTACCACCCCACTCCCCAGCACTCCCACCACCAAACTACCAGCACTCCACAAACATGCTGGGCGGGTTATCGGTGCTCAAGAGAGTGAATAGTTCCTGTAGATAAATATTTTTTGGCGCCCACAACGGGGTGAGGGAGGGGTGGGGGAGGTAGAGAAGGGGGGGAGGTGGGAAAAAGGGAGGTAGGGAGGTAGAGGGAAGGGTGACAGGAAAAGAGGGAGTGTATTTAAAGAAAACTGCAGGGGTGAACCACATGCTGGCCAGCGCTTGAAAAAGGGCTTGGCCCCGCCAGAGTGTGGGCGACGTGTGGTCGGACTGAGACATAGTGTGACCCCCTAGTGTGACCCCCAGTGTGGCCCCAGTGTGTGAGGCCACTAAATGATGACCCGGGTCCTTACTTCTTCTCATAGTGCAGAGGAGTGTGATGATCCGGGACACAGGTTCCCTTCCCAGTATAATGACACTACACGTACACCTCATCCACAGTCATGACACCAGTAACCCAACATCGCACACCTGACCTACATAGTACACCTGAATCGTCACCTGACACTCACATAGTACACCTACATCAGTACACTGACACTACATGTACACCCGACACTCAGTAACCGACACTCACTTTTTAACCCGACACCACACAGTACACCGACAGTCACACAGTCACCTGACACTCACACAGTACACCCCACACTCACACAGTACACCTGCACTCACCGTACCTGACATCACACAGTACACCTGCATCACCGTAAAAAATGACATTCACACAGTACCCAAAAAAATCAGTAACCTGACACTCAAAAGTACATGCATCAGTACACCCGACACTCACACAGTACATCTGCATCAGTAACCCGACACTCACCAGTAACCTGGCAGTCACACGTACACCTGACCTCCACAGTACAATGACATTAACGTACACCTGACGTACATGACACTCACACAGTACATCTGACACTCGTAACCCGACCTCACACGTCATCTGACACTAAATACACTGCACTCACACAGTACACCTGACACTAGTACACTGACACTCCACGTACATCTGACATCAGTAACCCGAACTTTCCCAGTACACCTGGCAGCACACAGTACACCCGCACTCACACAGTAATGACACTCAGTACACCCGCACTCAAACAGACACCTGACATCAGTACACCTGACACTCACACAGTACACCCCCACATTACAGTCACTGACATACACAGTCACCTGACACTCAACGTACACCAACCTCAGTCACCTGAAAACACACAGTACACCTAACATCAGAACCCGACACTCACAAACACTGAACTCAACGTACACCTAACACCAGTACATGCACTCACACGTACCTGACACTCGTACACCGACACTCCACAGTACACCTGACACTACACAGTACACTAACCTCGTCACCCGACACTACACAGCCCGACACTCATACACCCGACATCACACAGTCACTGACCTCCACAGTACCCTGACCCTACACCTGACATCCACAGTACCCTGAATCAAAGTACACCCGACACCCCACAGTACACCCGACACTCACACAGTCCCAACACTCAGTACACCCGACACTCACACAGTAACCTAACATCAGTCACCTGCACTCACAAGTACACCTGACACTCACACAGTAACCCCAAACATCAGAACCTGACACTCACACGGTACCCTAACTCAGTACATGACACTCACACAGAGTTACCTAACACTCAGTACCTGACTCACACAGTACTCTGAACTAAGTACACTGACCTACAGTAATTGAACTAAGTAACTTGACACTCCACAGTAACCCGACATCAGTAAAACCCAACATCAGCAACCGGCATCAACCCGCACCTGACACCAGTACACCTGACACTCCAAAAAGTACATTGACACTCGTACATGCACTCACACGTACCCTGGCAGTCCACAGTACACCCGACACACACAGTAACCTGACACTCCACATAAACCCGCATCGTACACCCAAACTCGTAACCCGACCTCACCCAGTGCACCTGACATCTAACCCGCACTCACACAGTCACCCGGGCATCAGTACACTGCACCACACAGTACATCTGCATCAGTACACCCGCACTACCAGACACCCGACACTAGTACACCGACATCCACGTACATTACCTCAGCCATGACACTCACACGTACACCCGACACTCCAAAGTCACCCGACACTCACCAGTAAACCCGACACTCGACACCTGCACTCACACGTACATCTGACACTAATACACCCGACATCACCAGTACATTGCATAAGTCACCCGACACTCAACAGTTTCACTGACACTCAGAACCTGACCTACCAAAATATTGAAACCCGTACACCCGACACTACCAGTACACCTGACACTCACACAGTAACCCGGCGTACACAGTACACCTGACATCAGTACCCTGACATCACACAGTCACCTGCACTAGACACCTGACATCAACGTACATCTACATGACACCCGACACTCAACAGTAACCTGGCGTACACAGTACACCTGCACTCACAAGTAACTGACATTACACAGTACACCTACAGTACACCCGAACTCACACAGACATCTGAACTCAGTACACCTGAACTCACACAGACATCTGCACTAAATACACCCGACCCCACAGTAACCCGACATCAGTACACCTGCACCCAAAAAGTAATCTGCACTCAGTAACCTGACACTACAGTACACCCGGCGTCACAATACACCGACACTCAAACCAGTACACTGCACTATAACCCGACACCCACAGTAACTGGGCACTCAGTAACTGCACTCACACAGAACCTGACACTCATACAGTAAAACCCGACCTCACCAGTACACTGCATCACACAGTACACCTAACATCAGTAACCTGCCTCACACGTACACCAACACTCAGACACCTACACTCAACAGTACACCTGACCTCACCAGTACACCCAACACTCAGTACACTGACCTCACACAGTACCCGACTCGTACACCCGACACTCACACAGTACCTGCATCCAAAAAGTACACCTAACACCAGTACACCTGACACTACCAGTCACCTGACATAGTACACCCGACATCCACAGTACACCTGAATCACACGTACACTGACACTCAGTACACCTGACACTCACAAGTAACTGACCTCACACGTACCCTGACACTCCCGTAAACCTGCATCACACAGTAAAAAACTCAGACACCTGACCTCACACGTAAACCCCCAAAAACCCGTACACCGCATCCACAGTACACCTGAACTCACCGTAAACCTAAACTCAGTACACCCGACACTCCACAGAGTACACCTAACACTAGTACACCCGACACTAACCCGAGTACCCTAACATCAGTAAAACCCGACACTCCACAGTACATTGCATAAATACACCTGACACTCAACGTCATCTGACACTAAGTAACTTGACACTCACACAGTAACCTTGACATCGTAACCTAACACCAGCACATGAAATCCACAGTCACCCGACACTCGTACACCTGACACTCCACAGTACATTGACACTCAGTAATGACACTCACACGTACCCTGGCAGTAACAGTACACTGGGCACTCAACAGTACACCCCGACACTCACACGTACACCTACATCAGTAACCTAAACTCGTCACCTGACACTCACACAGTGCACCTGACATCAGTAACCGCACTCACAAGTACACCTGAACTCAGTACACCCGACACTCACAGTACTTGACACTCAGTACCTGACACCAACGTACACCTGACACTCAGTACACCCGACACTCACACAGTCATCTGACATCAGCACACCTGACCTTCACACAGTACACTGACACTCCACGTACACCTGACCTACACAGTACACCCGACACTCAGCACACCTGACATCCCCCCAAATACTCTGACACTAAGTAACCGACACTCACACAAAAATTGACACTAAGTACACCTGACCTCCACAGTACACCTGAACTCGTTTCACTGACACTCCACGTACGTCTGCATCAGAACTGACATACCAGTACACCGACACTCAACAGTACACCGGCAGTCAACCCGTACACCTGACATCAGACACCCGACATCACACAGTACACCTGACACTCAGTACACCCGACCTCACCTTACCCTGACAGTACACCCGACACTCACACAGTAATCTGCCTCGTCACTGACCTCACACCCGTCACCTGACACTCAGTACACCCGAACTCACAGTACATTGACACTCAGCACCCTGCACTCAACAGTACACCCGACATCCCCAGTACACCGACACTCACCAGTACTGACACTCCAAGTAAACCGCCTCAGCACACCCGACACCCCAAAAGTACATCTGACACTCAGTACACCCGAAACCCCACACGTACACCTGACATGTCACCTGACACTCACAAGTACACCTGGAACTCGTACACCCGACACTCACACGTCATCTGACATCGTAACCTGACACTCAACAGTAACCTGACACTCACACAGTAAACATGACATTCACCGTACACCTGCAATATAAGTAACTGCACCACACAGTACACCTGCATACACAGTACACCCGACATCCACGTAATTTTGGGCCCCAAGTACACCTGACCCACACATACACTGACCTCACAAGTACACTGACCTCACCAGTAACCCGCACTACACAGTAATTGACACTAAGTACACCTGCACTCACCAGTAACCCCGACGCTCACACAAAACCGGGGGTAACATCACCTGAACTCAACGTACACCTGACCCACACATTTCATTGGCAGCCACAGTACACGACACTCACAGTACACCCGAACTCACACGTTTCACCTGAACTCTACAGTAACCTGACACCCACCAGTTTCACCCCGACATCATACGTACACCCGCAGTACCCCAAATACACCTGACACTATACGTACACCTGACACTCACCAGTACACCTGACATCACAGTACACCGACACTACACAGTACACCTGACACTACACAATCACTGCATCACACGCACACCTGACCTCACCAGTACACCCGACACTCACACGACACCTGACACTACACAGTACCCCCCTGACACTACCGTACCCTCACTACACGTACCCCGACACTCACACAGTCACCTGACGTCCACAGTCACCCGACCTCAACGTACACCTGACACTCACACGTAACCCGACGTCATTAGTACACCCGACATCACACAGTAACCTGACACTCAACAGTCACCTGACACTCACACAGTAACCCGCACTAACAGTCACCCGCCTCACCAGTACACCTGAAGTCATTAGTACACCGACACTCACACAGTACACCTGACCCTCACACAGTACACCCGAACTCCCCATAAACCCCTGACCTCAAAAAAGTACACCTGACACTTACACAGTAACCTGACCTACACAGTAACCCGACACTCCACAGTAAACCCGCACTCCCAGTACACCTGAAATCAAACAGTCACCGACCTAACAGTACACTGACCTCACACAGTACCTGACATCACACAGTCACCTGCACTCACAAGTCACCTGACCTCAAACGTACACCTGACACTCACACGTACACCCGACACCCAAAAAGTAACCTGACACTAAAAAAGTACACTGACACTCACACAGTACACCCGACACTCACACAGACACCTGACATCACACAGTACACCGACACTACACTTTAACCGACACTACCGTACACCCGACAACACTTTAACTACACTAAACAGTCACCTGACACTCAAACATAACCTGACCTCAACAGACATGACACTCACACAGTACACCCGACACTCAACAGTACACCTGAACTCACAAGTACCCTGACACTCAAAAAGTACCCTGAAATCACAAGTCACCCGGCACTCAAACAGTTTCACCCGGCATCAAACAGTACCCTGCACTCACCGTACACTGACACTCACACGTAACCTGCACTACACAGTACTGACACTCAACCCCTACACCTGACACTCACCATACCTGCCACACAGTACCTGACACTCAAAAAAGTACACCTGCACTCAAAAAGTACCCTGACACTCACACAGTACACCTGACCCACACGTACACCCGACACTACAAGTACCCTGACACCAAAAGTAACTGGGGCATCAAACAGTAACTGACACTCACACATACACCTGACACTACACAGTACCCTGACACTCCACAGTACACCGACATCACACAGTACACCCGACATCACACGTTTACCTGACACTCCCCAGTACCCGACACTCAAACCGACACCTGCACTCACACAGTAACTGGGCACTCCCAGTACACCTGAACTACACAGACACCCGACACTCACACAGTACACCCGACACTCAACAGTAACCCGACACCCCACAGTACACCTGAACTCACACAGTACACTGACATCACCAGTACACTGACACTCAAAACCCCGTACACCTGACCTAAAAAATACCCTGACCTCACACAGTCACCTGACACTCACAGTACACCTGAAATACAAGTACACCGACACTCAAACAGTACAATGCACTCAAACAGTAAACCCGACCTCACCAGTACACCTGACACTCACAAGAAACTGACCTCACACAGTACACTGAACTCCACAGACACCCGCATCACACGTCACTGACTCACACGTACCTGCATAAAAAGTCACCTGAACTCACACGTACACCTGACACTCACCAGTCACCGACCTCACAAGTACACCCGCATAACGTAACCTGACCTACACGTAAACCGACACTCCAAAAAGTACACCTGCATCACACAGTACACCCGCACTCAAAAAGTACACCTGACACTCACACAGTCACCTGCTCCACAGTACACCTGCACTCCCCAGTACACCTGACCTCACACAGTACACCTGACATCACACAGTAACCCGACACTACACAGTACACCCGACACTCAAACCCGAAAACCTGACACTCAACATACACCGACTCACACGTACACCTGCACTCCCCAGTACACCCGCACTCAACATACACTGACATCACAAAGTACACCTGACACTCAACGTACACCTGACATCACACAGTAACCTGCCTCAAAAGTACCTGACACTAAACAGTACCTGACACTAAAAGACACCTGACACTCCCCCAGTAAACCTGCCTCACACAGTACACCTGACACTAAAAAAGTCATGCCTCAAACAGTACACCTGACACTCACACAGTACACCTGACACTCACACAGTACACCTGACACTCACACAGTACACCTGACACTCAAACAGTACACCTGACACTCAAACAGTACACCTGACACTCACACAGTACACCCGAAATCCACAGAACCCGACACTCAACATAACCTGACATCCACAGTACACCCGACACTCACACGTACACCTGACACTACACAGTACCAATGCACTAAAAAAGTACACCCGACCCTCACACGTAAACCCGACACTCACCAGTACACCGACACCACCGTAACCCGACACTCACACAGTACCCTGACCTCAACCCGTACACTGACACTCAACAGTACACTGACCCTCACAAGTACACCTGACACTCAAAAAGTCACCTGACCCTCACACTTTTCACCTGAACCACACAGTACACCTGCACTCAACAGTACCCTGACACTCAAAAAGTCACCTGACACTCACAAGTACATGACATCACACAGTACACCCGACACTCACACAGTACACTGAACCCCAAACAGTACACCTGACCTCACACAGTACACTGAACTCAACCCCGTAACCGCATCACACAGTACACCTGACACTAAACAGTAAACCTGACATCACACAGTACACCCGACACTCAAACAGTACCCTGACACTCAAACATTCACCTGACATCAAACAGTACACCCGACCTCAACAGTACAAAATGAACTCACACAGTACACTGAACTCAAACAGTAAAACCCGACACTCAAACAGTAACCGACATCAAAAATAACCTGACAATCCCAGTACACCCGAAATCAACAGTACATCTGACACTAGTCACCTGACACTCAACAGTACACTGACACTCCACGTACACCCTGACATCAACAGTACACCCGACATCCCAGTACCCTGCACTAACAGTAACCCCGAAAACACACAAACACCTAACATTCACGTACACCCGGGCACTCACACAGTACACCTAACATTACACAGTACCCTGACACTCACACAGTACCCTGACACTACACAGACACCCCAACACTTTCACAGTCACCTGAAATCACAGTACACCCAAAAACCCTTTCCGTACACCCGACATCACACGTACACCGACATACACAGTACACCCAACACTTTCACAGAACCCGACACTCACACAGTACACTAAATTACACAGTACACTGACATCACCAGTACACCTGACATCACAAGTAACCTACATAACGTACACTAACACTTACACAGTACCCTGACACCAACAGTACACCTTGACACTCAACCCGTACACCTGACACTCAAAAAGTACACCCGCCTACACAGTACACAACTCACACAGTCACTGACCTCACAAGTACACCTGACATCACACAGTACACCTGCATACACAGTACACCTGACACTCAACAGTACACCTGAACTCACACAGTTCATGACACTCACAGTACACCGGACCTCACCAGTAACCTGACACTCACCCGTCCCTGAACTCACACAGTTTCACTGACACTACAAGTCATGCATCACACGTAACCCGCACTCACACAGTACCCTGACCTTTACACAGTAAACCGGAACTTACCAGTTCACCTGCACTTACACAGTACATAACACTTAACAGTACCCTGAACTCACATTTTCCGATTATCCTTTGCAAAGTGGAAAGTGTCTTGGAAAGTGCCCTTGGGGAAATGTTTTGGGAAATATTTGGGAAGTGCCTCTTGGGTAAATGTATAAACAACATGGTGGACCACTGAAACCTCCCTGTGACCTTGCAAGTCTGGACCTGACTGTACCTTGCAATGTCTGTGGCTGTCTTTGCTTAAACGTCAGTGAAACCCTTTCAAAGTCTGTGACCTACCCCGTGACCCTTTCAAGTCTGGACCCACCTGTGACCCTTTCAACATCTTGACCCGCCATGTGGCCCTTTAATAACATAAAAAGGGAAAT
>NC_069488.1:11012606-11032606 GCF_026875155.1 Cherax quadricarinatus
CTCCCCTGACCCTCCTGTCCTCCAGTGTCGTCAGGCCGATTTCCCTTAATCTTTCTTCATAGGACATTCCCCTTAGCTCTGGAACTAACCTTGTCGCAAACCTTTGTACTTTTCTCTAGTTTTTGGACGTGCTTTATCAAGTGCGGGTTCCAAACAGGTGCTGCATATCCACAGATATGGGCCCCCCCCCCTTCTCCCACCCCACTGACCTGACATACACGAGATCTTGTTGTACAGTGTCTTGAACGATTCCTTTTCCTTTACTAAGGTTTAATCGGATATGCTGGATGTCTCAGGTTTCCCAGGCCCCGACCATATGCTGCAGTTAGTTTATCTGATTGATGTGTTGTTTGTGCTTCCGGAGAGAAGACTGCTCGGTGTATACTCACCCCAAGATCTTTTCTCCTTGAGTGAGGTTTGCAGTCTTTGGCCGCCCTAGCCTATACTCTCTGTCTTGTGAGTCCTCTGTTGCCCTTCCCTAATCTCATGAACTTTGCTTTGGGCAGGATTAAATTCGAGGAGCCATTTGCTGGACCAAGTGTCAGGTTCTGTCCAGGTCTTCTTTGAAGTCCTGCCTGGTCCTCGTGTGTGTGTGTGTGTGTGTTGGTGTGTGTGTTGTGTGTGTATTTCATTGGCATATATAACCATTGAGAAGGTGGTATATATCTCAGTGTATATAAATGAGGATCGTATGTTGTATTGACCTCCTACTGGTTTGACATGACTATAAGTTTACAACACTTGTCCTTGATCTTGTTTACCCCCTACCCCTGTTTACTCCCTGCCCCTCCCTGTCACCACTCCTTCCACCTGCCACCACCCTTCACCCCTGTCACGACTCCCTCTCTCCTTCAACCCCTGCCACGACCATCTTCTTGCTTCACTACAAGGGAGGCATGGAAGAGGAGAGGAAGAGAGACAGGGGAGAAAGAGGGAATTGGATAAGACAAGAACGAAAAGAGGATATACAGAAAACAGAATAAACGTAAACATAAGAGAAAGAGAAGGAAAATGAAATGTGTTTTTTGGAATTCACCGTACATTTACACGTACGCGTACAGGTGCACGGAACAGTTGAATTAGACTGCTGTAAGACAGAGGTGGTGAGCGGTTACCACCATTGGTATTGTGTGTTAGTTGTGAATTGTTGTGGTGTCATGGGGTATTGTGTGTAGTTGTGAAATTGTTGTTGGTATAGTCATGGTATATTGTGGTGTTTAGTTGTGAATTGTTGATGGTAGTCATGGTATTGTGTGTTGGTGATTGTTTGTGCGTAGTCATGGTATTGTGTTGTTGGTGAATTGTTATGTGTGGTGTCATGGTATCTTGTGTGTTGTGAATTGTTGTGATAGTATGGTATTGTGTGTTGTGAATTGTTGTGGTAGTCATGGATTGTGTGTGTGAATTGTTGTGGTAGTCATGGTATGTGTGTTGTGAATTGTGTTTGTGTGGTAGTCATGGTATTGTGTGTTGTGAATTGTTGTGGTTAGTCATGTTATTATGTGTGTTCGTGTGAATTGTTCCTTGTTGTTAGTCTTGGGTATTGTTGTGTGAGTTGTGAATTGTTATTGTGGGTAGTCATGGTAATTGTGTCGTTAGTTCGTGGAATTGTTATGTGGTAGTCATGGTTATTGTGTGTTGTGAATTGTTGTGGTATAGTAAATGGTATTGTGTGTTGTGAATGTTGTGGTAGTCATAGGTATTGTGTGTTAGTTGATGAATTGTTGTGCGTAGTATGGTATTGTGTGTTAGTTGTGAAATTGTTGGGTAAGTCTTGGTATTGTGTGTTAGTTCGTTGAATTGTTGAGGTAGTTCATGGTTTTGTTTTTTGGGGGTTTCGGGTTTTTTTTAGTTGTGAATGTTGAGGTAGTCATGGTTATTGTGTGTTGTGAATGTGAATTGTTGTGGTATAGTCATGGTATTGGTGTGTTATTTAGTTGTGAATTGTTGTGGTTAGTTTCATGGTTTTGTGTGTTAGTTGTGGAATTGTTGAACTGGGTAGTCATGGTATTGTGTGTTAGTTGTGAATTGTTGTGGTAGTCATGGTATTGTGTGTTAGTTGTGAATTGTTGAGGTAGTCATGGTATTGTGTGTTAGTTGTGAATTGTTGTGGTAGTCATGGTATTGTGTGTTGTGAATTGTTTGTGGTTTTTGTCATGGTATTGTGTGTTAGTTGTGAATTTGTTGAAGGTAATAAGTCATGGTTATTGTGTGTTAGTTTGTGAATTGTTGTGTTAGTCCATGGTATTGGTGTTAGTTGTGAATTGTTGTGGTTGGTTTAGTCATGGTATTGTGTTGTAGTTGTGAATTGTTGTGGTTATAGGTCTATGGGTATTGTGTTGTTAGTTGTGAATTGTTGTGGTAGTTATGGTTGTAAGTTTATGGTGGTAGTTATGGTTTATTGTGTGTTAGTTGTGAATTGTTGTGGTATAGTATGGTATTGTGTGTTAGCTTGTGAATGTTGTGGTACTTAGTCATAGGTCATTGGGTGTTAGTTCGTTGAATTGTTGAGGTAGTCATGGTATTGTGTGTTAGTTGTGAATTGTTGTGGGTGTCTTTGGTTATTGTGTGTTGTGAATTGATGTGGTTATTGGATAGTCCATGGTTATTGTGTGTTGATTAGTTGTGAATTGTTGGAGGTAGTCATGGGATTGTGTGTTAGGTTGTGAATTGTTGTGGTAAAGCATGGTATTGTGTGTTGTGAATTGTGTTGCTTGGTTTAGTCATGAGTAATTGTGTGTTAGTTGTTGAATTGTTGTCGGTAGTCCCATGGTAATTGTGTGTTAGTTGTGAATTGTTGAGGTAGTCCATGGTATTGTGTGGTTAGTTGTGAATTGTTGGAGGGTAGTCATGGTATTGTGTGTTTAGTTGTGAATTGTTGAGGTAGTCATGGTTATTGTGTGTTAGTTGTGAATTGTTGTCGGTAGTCCATGGTTATTGTGTGTTGTGAATTGTTGTTGGTAGTCATTGGTTATTGTGTGTGTGAGTTGTGATTTTGTTGAGGTTATAGTCATGGTTTATTGTGTGTTAGTTGTGAATTGTTGTGGTAGTCATGTAAATGTGTGTTAGTGTGAAAATTGTTGTGGTAGTTCATGGTATTGTGGGTTGTTAGTTGTGATTGTTGTGGGTAGTTATGGTCTTGTGTGTTAGGTTGTGAAAATTTTGTGGTAGTTATGGTATTGTGTGTTAGTTGTGAATTGTTGTGGTATAGTCATGGTATTGTGTGTTAGTTGTGAATTGTTGTGGTAGGTAGTCATGGAATTGTGTGTTAGTTGTGAATTGTTGATTGATGGTAGTCTGGTATTGTGTGTTAGTTGTGAATTGTTGTGGTAGTCATGGTATTGTGTGTTGTGAATTGTTGTGGTAGTCATGGTGTTGTGTGTTAGTTGTGAATTGTTGAGGTAGTCATGGGTATTGTGTGTTACGTTGTGAATTGTTTGTGGTAGTCATGGTATTGTGTGTTAGTGTGATTGTTGTCGGTAGTCATTGGTATTGGTGTTAGTTGTGAATTGTTGTGTGTAGTTATGGTATTGTGTGTTAGTGTGAAGTGTTGTGGTGTTATGGTATTGTGTGTTAGTTGTGAATTGTTCTGTGGTAGTCATGGGTATTGTAGTGTTAGTTGATGAATTGTTGTGGTAGTCATGGTATTGTGTGTTAGTTGTGAATTGTTGAGGTAGTCATGGTATTGTGTGTTAGTTGTGAATTGTTGTGGTAGTCATGGTATTGTGTGTTGTGAATTGTTGTGGTAGTCATGGTATTGTGTGTTAGTTGTGAATTGTTGAGGTAGTCATGGTATTGTGTGTTAGTTGTGAATTGTTGTGGTAGTCATGGTATTGTGTGTTGTGAATTGTTTGTGGTAGTTCATTGGTTTTTGTGTGTTAGTTGTGATTTGTTGTGGTTGTCATGGTATGGTGTGTTAGTTGTGAATTGTTGAGGTAGTAATCGGTATTGTGTGTTTGTTGTGAATTGTGGTGGGTGGCAGGGGCTCCCTGTGTTATGTTAGTTGTGAATGTTGTGGTAGTCATGGTATTGTGTGTTAGTTTGTGAATTGTTGAGGTTAGTCAAGGTATATTGTGTGTTAGTGTGATTGTCTGTGGTAGTCATGGTTATTGTGTGTTGTGAATTGTTGTTGGTTAGTCATGGTATCTGTGTTTTAGTTGTGAATTGTTGAGGGGTAAGTCATGGTATAGTGATGTTAGTTTGTGTATTGTTGTGGTTAGTCATGGTATTGTGTGTTGTTGTGAAATTGGATGTGGTATAAGTCATGGTATTGTGTGTTATTGGGAATTGTTGTCGAGTAGTTATGGTATATCTGTGTTGTTAGTTGTGTTTGTTGTGGTAGTTATTATGGTTTTGTGTGTTAGTTGTGAATTGTTGTGGTATAGTCATGGTATTGTGTGTTAGTTGTGAATTGTGCTGTGAGTTGTCATGGTATTTTGTTTGTGTTAGTTGTTGATTTGTTTGAGGTAGTCATGGTATTGTTGTGTTAGTTGTGAATTGTTGTGGTTAGTCAGGTTATTGTTGTGTTGTGAATTGTTGTGGTAGTCATGGTATTGTGTGTTAGTTGTGAATTGTTGAGGTTGTCATGGTATGGGTGTTAGTGTGAAATTGTTGTTGTGGTAGTCTGGGTATTGTGTGTTGTTAGCTGAATTGTTTTTGGTAGTCATGGTATTGTGTGTTAGTTGTGAATTGTTGTGGTAGTTATGGGATTGTGTGTTAGTTGTGAATTGTTGTGGTAGTTATGGATATTGAACAATGTGTTAGTTGTGAATTGTTGTGGTAGTAATGGTATTGTGTGTTAGTTGTGAATTGTTCCGTGGTAGGCATGTTATTGTGTGTTAGTGGGAATGGTTGTGGTAGTCATTGTTTTGTGTAGTTAGTTGTGTGAATTGTTGAGGTAGTCTGGTTTGTGTGTTAAGTTGTGAATTGTTGTGGTATCATGGTTTTGTCTCCTTGTGTTTTGTTTGGGAATTGTTGTGTGGTAGTCATGGTTTTGTGGGTTAGTTGTGAAGTGGTTGTGGTAGTCTTGGTATTGTGTGTTAGTTGTGGAATTGTTGTGGTTAGTCATGGGATTGTGGGGTTTAGTTGTGCAATTGTTGTGGTAGTCCTTGGTATTGTGTGTTAGTTGTGAATTGTTGTGGGTAGTGCGTAGTAATTGTGTGGTTAGTGATGTGATTGGTTGGTGGGAGTATTGGTTTTGGTGTGGTGTGAATTGTTTGTGGTTAGTAATGGATTGTGTGTTAGTTGTGGAAGTGTTTGTGGTGTCAGTGGTTTTGTGAGTTTGTGGGGATTTGGTGTCGGTTGTATGGGTAGTGTGTTGTGAGGGTGTGGTATGTGTCTGATGCGGACGGTGGGGGTGGGGGTCGCGGGTGGGTTGGTGTGGTGCGTCCTCGACAGCGGAGCGAGACTTAAGGTGGTAAAAGGCCTGGAGGGATGTGGATGGTGGTTAAGTTGTGAGGTGAGAGGGAAATGGTTTTTATTTGTGTTGTTGTCTGTTGTTGTTGTTGTTGCTTGTGTTGTTGTTTGTTGTTGTTGTTGTTGTTGTTGTTGGTATTTTGGTGATGGTAGGTAAGAGAGGAATATATATATATAATGTATATATTATAAATATATATTATATATATATATATATATAAATATATATATATATATTATATATATTAGATATATAATATGTATATATATAATATAATATATATATATATATATCTATATATCTATATCATTTCATAATATGTCTATATATATATATCACCTCTCCACTCACATCTATATATTATATTAAAATTATATATATCTTATATTTAACTATTTGTCTATGTATATATATATATATGTATAATATATAATCATATAAATAATTATACATTATATATATATATATATAATATATGTATATATATATACATGTATATCTATATAAAAGAGTGATAGACAGTAGGGGGGAGGGAAAGACGAGAAGAAAGAAAACGTCGCGTGCTAGCTCGCTAGGAAGATAGAGAGAGAAGAGAGGAGAGAGAGAGAGAGAGAGAGATGAAAGAGAGAGAGAGAGAGAGGAGAGAGAGAGCGAGAGAGAGAGGAGAGAGAGAGAGAAGAGAGAGAGCAAAAGAGCAGGAGAGCAAAGAGAGAGAGAGAAAGAGAAGAGAGAAAGAGAGAGAGAGACAAGAGAGAGAGAGAAAGAGAGAGAGAGAGAGAGAGAGAGAGAGAGAGAGAGACGAGAGAGAGAGAAAAAAAGACGAGAAAGTGAGACAGTGAGAAAAGAGAGAGAAAGAGAGAGAAAGAGAGAGAAAGAGACAAGAGACAGGAGAGAACAAAGAGAGAAAATAGAGAGAAAGAGAGAGAAAGAGAGAAAGATAGAGACAGAGAGAGAGAAGAGAGAGAGAGAGAAAGAGAGAGAGAAGAGAAGGAGAGAGAGAGAAAGAGCAGAGAGGCGAGAGGGAGAGAGCAGAGAGAGAGAGAGAGAGAGAGAGACGAGAGAGAGAGAGAGAGAGAGCGAGAGAGAAAGAGAGAGAGAGAAAAATAAAAAGAGAGAGAGAGAGAGAGAAAGAGAGAAGAGCTCGAGAAAGAGAGAGAAAGCAGAGCGAAAGAGAGAGAAAGGAGAGAGAAAGAGAGAGAAGAGAGAGAAAGAGAGAGAAAGAGAGCGAAAGAGGCGAGAAAAGAAGAGAAAGAGGAGAGAGAGAGAGAAAGGAGAGAGAGAGAGGCGGAGAGAGAGCGAGAGAGAACCCCTCCCCCACAACGCCCCCCCCCCCCCCCCCCCCCACCCCCCCCCCCCACCCCCCCGAGGAGAGAGAGAGCGAGAAAGAGAGCGAGCGAGAGAGAGAGAGAAAGCGGGGAGAGAAGAAGGAGAAAGAGAGGCGAAAGAGAGAAAGCAGAGTAAAGACGAGAAAGGAGAGAGCGAGGAGACGAGAGAGAGAACCGAGGAAGAAGAAAGAGCGAGAGAGAGTAGAAAGAGAAATGAGCAACGAGAGACGGAGAGCGAGAAGCAAGGAGAGACCGCCAGAAAGACGCTCTACATCTCCCTCTCTCTCTCTCTTCTTCCCGCTCTCTCTCCCTCTCATCTCCCCCCTAGCTCGCACCCCTCTCTCTACACTCCGCTCACCATCTATCGCTCCTCCTTGCTGTCTCCCGAGATCTCGCCCCTCACTCTCCCTCTCTCTCTCTCCATCACTCTCCCATCTCTCTTCCCCCTTCTCTCCCTCTCTCTCCCTCTCTCTCTCCCTTCGACTCCTCTCCCTCTCTCTCCCTCTCTCCCTCTCTCTCTCCCTCTCTCACCCTCTCCATCTTCCCCTCCCTCTCTCTCTCCCTCTCTCTCCCCCTCCCTTCCCTCTCCCTCCCCACCCCCCACCTCCCCATCTCTCTCCCCTCTCTATCCCTCTCTCCTATCTCTCCCTCTCTCTCTCCCTCTCTCTATCCCTCTTCTCTCCCTCTCTCTCTCTCTCTCTCTCCCTCTCTCTCTTCCTCCTCTCTCTCCCTCTCTCTCTCCCTCTCCTCCCTCCACTCCATTAAACCCAATCTCTCACCCTCCTCTCTCTCTATAGGATCTCTCTCTCCATCTCTCCATTTCTCACTCTCATAGCCTTTTCCCTCGCCCTCCTTGCTCCCATCTCTTTCTCTCCCTCTCCCTCTCTTTTCCCTCTCTCTACACTTTCCCCCTCACATTTCTCTCTCTCCCTGGTCTTATCCCCTCACCCTATACTCTCTCCTCTCTCTCCTCTTTCTACCCTTTCTCTCTCTCTCTCTCCCTCTTTCTACCCCTTTATCTTCTCTACCCTTTCTTCCCCCCCCAACACCCCCTCCTCTAGCCTTCTGTCTGCGGTAAACAAAAAAAAAAAAAAAAAAAAAAAAAAAAAAAAAAAAAAAAAAAAAAAAAAAAAAAAAAAAAAAAAAAAGATGGGTGGCCTAGAGGATCGGAAACCAGAAGTATCTGGTAGAAGAACCAGGAGAGGAAAGACTGGGAGTTAGAGCTCCAAAAAAGGGAGGAAGAGTGGGGAAAGGAAGATAGATAAGAGCTTGGTAATAAAATGGAGGATCGCGGATAGCTGATGAGTGCAGGAAGTGGGGAAGTACCTGACCTTAGAAGCAGAAGCTAGGATACAGTGCTTTAGAAGGCAACTGCCCAAAGCTGAAACAGTTAGAGAGACAAATGACAATTTCAGACGTGGACATCAGTTGAAATTCAAGTCAGGCGCAGAACAAGGGGATGGTAGCAAAACGAGACATGCCGATACAGAAGGCCCTATCAGACCCGCGTGGGGCCAGGGAAAAGACGGACGAGGCACACTGAGATCAAACGACAGGTCTGAAGACCCAATGATGGAATTTCAGAGTCAGGCGCAGACAAGGGGTTGGTAAGCAACCAACGGAGAATTGACATACACGAAAGGACCTATCAGACCCCGTGGGGCCAGGGAAAAAAGACGATGAGCACACTAAGATCAAGCGACAGGTCCGAAGAAAATGAAGAGGTTTGTTATATGCAGAGGGCTCTAACAGCCAACTGCAGTAGCAAGGACAGCTGGCCAGGAAAGACAGTCCACTAGAATGATGTTTCAGATTATGACGGACTGGAAGTGCAAGAAACATGTCAATGGAAGGAAACAAAATGCCTCAGAGGAAGCAGATGGGAGATCAGTGGGCGGAGGAAGGGCGGAGGTCTGTTTTTGTGTACGGGCTCAAGAAGCCAAGGGGGCCAACTTTGTAGAAATAAAACAGGAGGAGAAAAAAAATGATGAAGGCATCATGAAAAACAATAGGGGAGGGCAATATGACCCAGGTGACAAATTTTCAGAGAATGGGTGGTTTGCGACTCCGTGGAAGGATACGGCCTGTCAGAGTAACTTTCAAGGTAAGAATCAGTTCAATCAGGATTCTGCAGAGAAAGCACAGACTGGAGAGACAAAGAGGGGATACCAAGGGAGTATTCTCGACCGCGACAGAACACAAGAAGGAAAAGGATCTACAATGAAAGAGAGGGTACAGAGACGCAAGAGGAACGAGAAGCATTGAAAATGAAGCAGGACCCAGACACAGGAGGAAGGGCAAACACACCCCAAGGATTCTCCCACCAAAGACCCAACCGCGACATTCCAACGCAACTGAGCCAACTATACTCCAACCCCTCTCACTGTTCCCTCTGCCAACAACCCCCTTATCACAAACCTCACCCCAACAGCTGTCTTAAGGGCTTCTTGACCCCACCCCATCTGCACATACCCCACCTACACACAGCCCAATATGGCCCCCACCAAGGCTCTCCTCCCCCAACCCCAATACACTTGCATGGAAAACCCCCCCCCCCCCCCCCCCCCCCCCCAATGTAGAAAAGAAACTAAAGGTTTGGTACACAAATGCGATGGAATAATGGAATAACATGAGGGAGTGGATGAAAGAATCAGTGGAAAAATCCCAGACATCATAGCAGTCACAGAAACAAAACTCGCTGAGATAATAAAAGACACACTCTCCCAACAGGATATCAGATCCTGAGGAAAGATAGAAGGAGTAGAGGGGGAGGAGGGGTTGCACTGCTCATAAAACACCAATGGGATTTTGAGGTAATGGAAAGGCATGGACCATTGATTGGAGAAAGAGGACTACATTGTAGCTACAATTCAGTCCGGAGAACATAAGTAGTCATTGTGAGTGATGTATAATCCCACCACAGATACTGCAGGAGGCCAAGAGAGGAGTACCGAAGAAAACACAGGGTGATGGTGGACACACTGGCTGAGGTGGCAAGAAGAAGAGCTCATCGAGCAGAGCAAAAGGCTAATGGTAATGGGCGATTATCAACCACAGGGAGATCGGACGGGAAAACTGAGAGCACTTGGGGGTCCCGAAACATGGAGAGCAAAGATGATGGATGTGGTACTTTGAAAAACCTCATGCATCAACATGTTCAGGGGACACACCAGAGAGTAGGGAGAGTTTGGAGCAGCAGACTGGATCGTGTGTTCACCCTGAGCAGTTCAGACATCGAGGACATCACTTACGAGAGGGCCCTTGGAGCTAGCGATTATGTGGTTCTGAGTTTTGACCTATTATAGTAGAGTTACAAGTGGATGAAGTGAACAGGAACTGAAGGGGACAGGCCAAACTCAAAAGGGGGGACTTACACTGGTATGAGAAACTTCCTTTGCAGGTGTCAGTGGCGACAGAGACAATGGGTAGAAAATCAGTAACGAGATTATGGAAATATGTGGCATCAAAGTGCAAGGAGGCAGAGGAAAGTTTTGTTCCCAGGGAAAACAGATATAATAGGAAGACAAAGACGAGTCCTTGGTATACCCGAAGGTGTAGGGAGGCAAAAGTTAAGGTGACAGAGAATGGCAACAAGGTACAGGAGGCATAGGACCCAGGAAAACAGGAGATTAGGTAGAAGAGCCAGGAAACGAGTATGCACAGATAGGAGGGAGGCCCAGAGACAGTATGGAAAAACGACATAGCATCGAAAGTCAAATCTGACGAAACTGCTGTATAGCCACCATTAGGAAGAAGACAACAGTCAAGGACCAGGTGATAAAGGCTGTTCAGGAAAGGAAGGTGGGGAACTCACATAGAAACGATCAAGGGTTATGTTGAGGAGGCTCAACACGAGATTCTTAAAGGAAGTATTACGTAGAGGGACAAGGAGGGACTCTTGGGGGACAGACCAGGATGGGGAACACCAACAAGGATACACAACAAGTGTTGGACGACATAAATACAGATGGAGGAGGGGAGTAAAGAAATGTAAGGGACATCCCGATACCTCAAAGGCAATGGGACAGGACAACAATCTCTCCATGGGTCTTAGAGAGGGGAGCAGGATATGTTGTGTGTACAACTCTACCACAATCTTCAACACATCCCTGGAAAACTAGGAGAGGGCAACTACCTGAGGTATGGGAAGGACAGCCAAATGTAGTTCCCATTTTCAAAAAAGGAGACAGAAAAAAAAAAGAGCACTAAACATAGACCCTTTTGTGTCATTTGACGTGTTATAGTATGCCAAAATTATGGAGAAGATTATCAGGAGGAGAGTGGTGGAGCACCTGGAACGAACAGAGGTATAAATGCAACCAGCCGGTGAGGAAGGCCAACTCTGTGTCACAAAACTTCTGGAGTTTTATGATATAAAATAACAGAAAGTAAGACAAAAGAGAGAGGGGTGTGGGTTGATTGCATCTTCTTGGACTGCAAGAAGGCTTATGACACAGTTCCTCACAAGAGATTAGTGCAGCAAGAAGCTAGAGCATCAGGCGCATTATAAAGGAGGGCACTGCAATGGATCTGAGAATACCTGACAGGGACGGCAACAACGAGTCATGGTAAGAAATGACGTATCACTGGGGGCCACCTGTGAACGAGCGGTGTCCCACAGGGGTCCGGTTCTTAGGACCTGTGCTATTTTTGCGTATATGTGAAAAAACGACTGGACGGAAGGGTTAGATCAGAAGTGTCCCTGTTTGAGATGATGTGAAAGTTACTGAGGAGAATTAAATTCTGATGAGGACCAGGCCAGGACTTCATAAGGAGACCTGACAGACGGGCACCTGGTCCAGCAAATGGGCTTCTCGAATTTAATTCCTGCCAAATGCAAAGTCATGAAGATAGGCGGAAGGGCACAGAGACGCAGACAGAGTATAGGGCTAGGTGGACAAGACTGCAAACCTCGCTCAAGGAGAAGAAAAGAGGAATTCTTGGGGTTTGATTATATACACCGAGCATGTCTCCCGGAAGCACAATCA
Organism: Cherax quadricarinatus; assembly: GCF_026875155.1. NCBI lineage: Eukaryota > Metazoa > Arthropoda > Malacostraca > Decapoda > Parastacidae > Cherax > Cherax quadricarinatus. The sequence goes on from NC_069488.1 coordinate 11,024,336, forward strand.
ATCAGATATCTGCTGCAAGCATATGGCGCGCCTGGCAAACCTGAGAACAGCATTTCCGATACCTTAGCAAGGAATCATTCAGACACTGTACACAGGTATGTCAGGCCCATTACTGGAGTATGCAGCACCTGTTTGGAACCCGCACTTGATAAAGCAAGTCAAGAACTAGAGAAAGTACAATGTGTTGCAACAAGGTTAGTTCCAGGCTAAGGGGAATGTATATGAAGAAAGATTAATGGGAAATGGCCTGACCACACTGGAGGACAGGAGGGCAGGGAGACATGATAACGACATATAAAATACTGCGTGGATATACAAGGTGGACAAGGAACAGGATGTTCCAGGGAGGGGACACAGAGACAAGAGGCCACAATTGGAAGTTGAAGACACAAATGAGTCAGAGAGATAGTAGGAAGTATTTCTTCAGTCATAGAGTTGTAAGGCAGTGGAATAGCCTAGAAAATGACGTAGTGGAGGCAGGAACCATACACAGTTTTAAGACGAGGTTTGATAAAGCTCATGGAGCGGGGAGAGAGAGGGCCTAGTAGCAACCGGTGAAGAGGCGGGGCCAGGAGCTAGGACTCGACCCCTGCAACCACAAATAGGTGAGTACAAATAGGTGAGTACACACACACACACTCTCAAGATAGTTCCTCCATCTTTCTTTGCTTCTAATATCTTCACTTCTCCTTGTCTCCTCTCCCTCTCTTGCCTTCACCTCTCGTAACATCTTTGCAGCTTCCTCTTCTCTCCTTAGTTCCAACCATCTAAGAACTTGTTCTGTTCTTTACAGCAGGTCCTTGTCTTAGTGACAGCTGCTTCCTGGGTGATGGTCAACACACACGAACTGTACGTCCAGGAAGTAAGTGGGAGTGTGTGTGTGTGTGTGTTGTGTGTTGTGTGTGTGTGTGTGTGTGTGTGTGTGTGTGTGTGTGTGTGTGTGTGTGTGTGTTTACTTAATTGTGGTTGCAGGGGTCGATACTTAGCTCCTGGCCCCGCCTCTTCACCGAGTGCTACTAGGTCCTCTCTCTCCCTGCTCCATGAGCTTTATCATACCTCATCTTAAAGCTATGTATGGTTCCTGCCTCCACTACCTCACTTGCTAGGCTATTCCACTTCCTGACTGCTCTATGACTGAAGACATACCTCCTAACATCCCTTTGACTCATTTGGGTCTTCAACTTCCAACTGTGACCCCTTATTTGTGTCCCATCTCTGGAACATCCTGTCTCTGTCCACCTTGTCTATTCCACGCAGTATTTTGTATGTCGTTATCATGTCTCCCCTAACCCTCCTGTCCTCCAGTGTCGTCAGACCGATTTCCAAACAGGTGCTGCATACTCCAGTATGGGCCTGATGTACACGGTGTACAGTGTACAGTGTGTGTGTTAGCATGTGTGTGTGTTAGTGTGTGTGTGTGTGTGTGTGTGTATGTGTGTGTGTATTGTCTTCAATTTATATATATATATATATATAAAATATATATATATATATATATATATATATATATATATATATATATATATATATATATATATATATATAGGGAAGCTGTGATTTCGTGTATAGGACAAGGAGGAATAACATCTTGTAGGAGTGAGGAAGAGCCAGTTGTGAGTGTGGGGGAAGTTCGTGAGGCAGTAGGTAAAATGAAAGGGGTAAGGCAGCCGGGATTGATGGGATAAAGATAGAAATGTTAAAAGCAGGTGGGGATATAGTTTTGGAGTGGTTGGTGCAATTATTTAATAAATGTATGGAAGAGGGTAAGGTACCTAGGGATTGGCAGAGAGCATGCATAGTTCCTTTGTATAAAGGCAAAGGGGATAAAAGAGAGTGCAAAAATTATAGGGGGATAAGTCTGTTGAGTATACCTGGTAAAGTGTATGGTAGAGTTTATTATTGAAAGAATTAAGAGTAAGACAGAGAATAGGATAGCAGATGAACAAGGAGGCTTTAGGAAAGGTAGGGGGTGTGTGGACCAGGTGTTTACAGTGAAACATATAAGTGAACAGTATTTAGATAAGGCTAAAGAGGTCTTTGTGGCATTTATGGATTTGGAAAAGGCGTATGACAGGGTGGATAGGGGGCAATGTGGGAGATGTTGCAAGTGTATGGTGTAGGAGGTAGGTTACTGAAAGCAGTGAAGAGTTTTTACGAGGATAGTGAGGCTCAAGTTAGAGTATGTAGGAAAGAGGGAAATTATTTCCCAGTAAAAGTAGGCCTTAGACAAGGATGTGTGATGTCACCGTGGTTGTTTAATATATTTATAGATGGGGTTGTAAGAGAAGTAAATGCGAGGGTCTTGACAAGAGGCGTGGAGTTAAAAGATAAAGAATCACACACAAAGTGGGAGTTGTCACAGCTGCTCTTTGCTGATGACACTGTGCTCTTGGGAGATTCTGAAGAGAAGTTGCAGAGATTGGTGGATGAATTTGGTAGGGTGTGCAAAAGAAGAAAATTAAAGGTGAATACAGGAAAGAGTAAGGTTATGAGGATAACAAAAAGATTAGTTGATGAAAGATTGAATATCAGATTGGAGGGAGAGTGTATGGAGGAGGTGAATGTATTCAGATATTTGGGAGTGGACGTGTCAGCGGATGGGTCTATGAAAGATGAGGTGAATCATAGAATTGATGAGGGAAAAAGAGTGAGTGGTGCACTTAGGAGTCTGTGGAGACAAAGAACTTTGTCCTTGGAGGCAAAGAGGGAATGTATGAGAGTATAGTTTTACCAACGCTCTTATATGGGTGTGAAGCATGGGTGATGAATGTTGCAGCGAGGAGAAGGCTGGAGGCAGTGGAGATGTCATGTCTGAGGGCAATGTGTGGTGTGAATATAATGCAGAGAATTCGTAGTTTGGAAGTTAGGAGGAGGTGCGGGATTACCAAAACTGTTGTCCAGAGGGCTGAGGAAGGGTTGTTGAGGTGGTTCGGACATGTAGAGAGAATGGAGCGAAACAGAATGACTTCAAGAGTGTATCAGTCTGTAGTGGAAGGAAGGCGGGGTAGGGGTCGGCCTAGGAAAGGTTGGAGAGAGGGGGTAAAGGAGGTTTTGTGTGCGAGGGGCTTGGACTTCCAGCAGGTTTGCGTGAGCGTGTTTGATAGGAGTGAATGGAGACAAATGGTTTTTAATACTTGACGTGCTGTTGGAGTGTGAGCAAAGTAACATTTATGAAGGGGTTCAGGGAAACCGGAAGGCCGGACTTGAGTCCTGGAGATGGGAAGTACAGTGCCTGCACTCTGAAGGAGGGGTGTTAATGTTGCAGTTTAAAAACTGTAGTGTAAAGCACCCTTCTGGCAAGACAGTGATGGAGTGAATGATGGTGAAAGTTTTTCTTTTTCGGGCCACCCTGCCTTGGTGGGAATCGGCCAGTGTGATAATATAATAATAATAATATATATATATATACATTTTAATGAGATCACGAAACAAGTAATTTTAAATCATTTACCAAACTGTGGCAGGCCAGGACTCGACCCTACGAACCTTGTACTGCCTCCAGAGACAGCACAATGCACGCATCACCTTACCACGAAGCCAGCGATCCTACAAGAACCAAGCACACAGCACGTAGCTATGTATTTTCTGTCTTGGTCCGAGGACACTCGTGGCAAAGTTATCTCAAGGATTAATTTCAGCCTCATCCTGTTTGAATACCCGCCTCAACAAGCAGTCTATGTAGAAATGAAATGAAGTCACGAAACAAGTGACGCGTGCATTGTGCTGTCTCTGGAGGCATCAACTACCACTACCATCAACTACCACTACCATCAACTACCACTACCATCAACTACCACACCATCAACTACCACTACCATCAACTATTACTACCATCAACTACCACACCATCAACTGCCACTACCATCAACTACCACTACCATCAACTACCACTACCATCAACTACCACACCATTAACTACCACTACCATCAACTATTACTACCATCAACTACCACACCATCAACTGCCACTACCATCAACTACCACTACCATCAACTACCCCTACCATCAACTACCACACCATCAACTACCACTACCATCAACTATTACTACCATCAACTACCACTACCATCAACTACCACTACCATCAACTACCACTACCATCAACTACCACTACCATCAACTGCCACTACCATCAACTACCACTACCATCAACTACCACTACCATCAACTACCACTACCATCAACTACCACTACCATCAACTACCACTACCATCAACTGCCATACCATCAACTGCCACTAAACCCTCAACTACCACTACCATCAAAATACCACTACCATCAACTGCCACTACCATCAACTGCCACTACCATCAACTACCACTACCATCAACTACCACTACCATCAACTACCACTACCATCAACTGCCACTACCATCAACTGCCACTACCATCAACTACCACTACCATCAACTACCACTACCATCAACTGCCACTACCATCAACTACCACTACCATCAACTACCACTACCATCAACTACCACTACCATCAACTATCACTACCATCAACTACCACTACCATCAACTATCACCACCATCAACTGCCACTACCATCGACTACCACTACCATCAACTACCACTACCATCAACTATCACTACCATCAACTGCCACTACCATCAACTACCACTACCATCAACTATCACTACCACCAACTACCACTACCATCAACTACCACTACCATCAACTACCACCATCAACTACCACTACCATCAACTACCACTACCATCAACTACCACTACCATCAACTACCACTACCATCAACTATCACTACCATCAACTACCACTACCATCAACTATCACTACCATCAACTGCCACTATCCATCGACTACCACTACCATCTACTACCACTACCATCAACTATCACTACCATCAACTACCACTACCATCAACTATCACGACCATCAACTGCCACTACCATCAACTGCCACTACCATCAACTACACTACCATCAACTATCACTACCATCAACTGCCACTACCATCAACTACACTACCATCAACTACCACTACCATCAACTACCTACCATCAACTATTACTACCATCAACTACCACTACCATCAACTACCACTACCATCAACTACCACTGCCATCAACTGCCACTACCATCAACTACCACTACCATCAACTATTACTACCATCAACTACCACTACCATCAACTACCACTACCATCATCTACCACTACCATCAACTACCACTACCATCAACTGCCACTACCATCAACTACCACTACCATCAACTACCACTACCATCAACTACCACTACCATCAACTACCACTACCATCAACTACCACTGTCATCAACTACCACTACCATCAACTACCACTACCCTCAACTACCACTACCATCAACTACCACTGTCATCATCTACCATACCATCAACTACCACTGTCATCAAACTACCACTACCATCAACTACCACCATCAACTACCACTACCATCAACTACCACTACCATCAACTACCACTACCATCAACTACCACTACCATCAACTACCCCTACCATCAACTACCACTGTCATCTACCACTACCATCAACTACCACTACCATCAACTATCACTACCATCAACTACCACTACCATCAACTACCACTACCATCAACTACCACTACCATAAACTACCACTACCATCAACTACCACTACCATCAACTACCACTACCATCAACTACCACTGTCATCTACCATTACCATCAACTACCACTACCATCAACTACCGCTACCATCAACTACCACTACCATCAACTACCACTACCATCAACTACCACTACCATCAATTACCACTGCCATCAACTACCACTACCATTAACTACCACTACCATCAACTACCACAACCATCAACTACCACAGTGGTTCTCCAGTGCTACACAGTGGTTGCAAGTGGTAGTGAGGGGTTTCAAGTGGTAGTGAGGGGTTGCAAGTGGTAGTGAGGGGTTGCAAGTGGTGGTTATTAACACCCAGGTAGTTGTCACACGAGATAAGTGCTTCTATAGACATAACTTGAAACAGAGTTGTCAGACCTGTTGTAACCGTTCAACAGGCTTGTGTGGGTGTGTTAGACAGGAGTGGAGGCAAGTGGTTATCATGGATTGACGTGCTGTTGGAGTATGAGCAAGATAACGTTGATGAAGTTACCCAGAGGGAAGACAGATTTGAGTCCTGGAGGCAGTGAGTACAGTGCCTGCACTCTGAAGGACGAGTGAAGACTTAGCAGCGTCCAGGATCTTCGGAAATGTCATGATATTCAATAAGGGAATGAATATATATATATATATATATATATATATATATATATATATATATATATATATATATATATATATATATATATATATATATATATATATATATATATTATTCTGAAGTGTTAAAATCTGTATCGTGTATGGGTTAATAATTATTATTATTGATTATTATTATTATTATTATTATTATTATTATTATTATTTATTATTATTCGTGCAAAGCGATTAATAATAATTATAATAATAATAATAATAATAATAATATTAATATAATCATAAAATGAGCAATAATAATAATAATAATCTTCATAATCACCACCACCACCATCACAACCATCATCACCACCACCATCATCATCATCATCATCATCATTATCCAGGATTGTTTTTTAAAACAGTTTGTGACAGAGCCAACTAGGGGAAATAACCTGCTTGACTTGGTTCTTGCCAGTAGGGAAACACTAATTAATAATCTTGAGGTTAATGATGAGCTTGGGGAAAGTGATCACAAATCACTCAGTCTTAATATATCATGGAATTCCCCTAATAATGGCAATCAACTCTCTGTCCCTGACTTCCGCTTGGCTGATTTCATAGGACTGAAAAATTACTTAGATGGGCTGAACTGGAATGACCTGACTAAGGGTCAGGTAGGTGGTGATGGTTGCCGATATGACGCTTTCCAGGGCATAGTTCTAGCAGCTCAGTCAAATTATGTTCTAAATAGGGAAATCAGATCGAACAAAAATGATCCTAAATGGATGAACAATAGATTAAAATATCTGATTGGTCAAAAGAGAGGCATATACAGGCAAATCAAAAGAGGAGAGGGGCAATTAAGAAATCGATATATTCAGTTAAAGAGAGAAATAAAAAAGGGAATTAGAAAAGCAAAAAGAGATTATGAGGTTAAAGTTGCAAGAAAATCGAAGACTAACCCAAAAGGATTCTTTCAGGTATACAGAAGTAAGATCAGGGACAAGATAGGCCCACTCAAAAGTTCCTCGGGTCAGCTCACTGACAGTGATAAGGAAGTGTGTAGAATTTTTAACACATACTTCCTCTCAGTTTTTACACAGGAGGATACCAGCGATATTCCAGAAATGATAAATTATGTAGAACAGGACGATAATAAACTGTGCACTATTAGGGTCACAAGTGACATGGTCCTTAGGCAAATAGATAAATTAAAACCTAACAAATCCCCAGGCCCTGATGAACTGTATGCAAGGGTTCTAAAGGAATGTAAAGAGGAGCTTAGCAAACCTTTGGCTAATCTTTTCAACATATCACTATAAACTGGCATGGTGCCAGATAAGTGGAAAATGGCAAATGTGATATCTATTTTCAAAGCAGGTGACAGGTCCTTAGCTTCGAACTATAGACCAATAAGCCTAACCTCCATAGTGGGAAAATTTATGGAATCAATAATTGCCGAGGCAGTTCGTAGCCACCTTGAAAAGCATAAATTAATCAACGAATCTCAGCATGGTTTTACAAAGGGGCGTTCCTGCCTTAAGAATTTATTAACTTTTTTCACTAAGGTATTTGAGGAGGTAGATCATGGTAATGAATATGATATTGTGTATATGGACTTCAGTAAGGCTTTTGACAGGGTCCCACATCAGAGACTATAGAGGAAAATTAAGGCACATGGAATAGGAGGAGAATTTTTTTCCTGGATAGAGGCATGGTTGACAAATAGGCAGCAGAGAGTTTGCATAAATGGGGAGAAATCAGAGTGGGGAAGCGTCACGAGCGGTGTTCCACAGGGGTCAGTGTTGGGCCCCCTGCTGTTCAAAATCTACATAAACGACATTGATGAGGGCATAAAGAGCGACATGAGCAAGTTTGCCGATGACACCAAAATAGGCCGTCGAATTCATTCTGACGAGGACATTCGAGCACTCCAGGAAGATTTGAGTAGACTGATGCAGTGGTCGGAGAAGTGGCAGATGCAGTTTAATATAGACAAATGCAAAGTTCTAGATGTTGGACAGGAAAATAACCATGCCACATATAAACTAAATA
>NC_069488.1:11037606-11087606 GCF_026875155.1 Cherax quadricarinatus
TTACATTTTGTATCGCTTGTTAGCAATTTTTGCGTAACTGGCCCTTGATGTAGTCAATAATAAGTCGTGTTTGGTTGTAAACAGTGATGTAGACAGTGTCCTAAACGACACTTGTTTATATTTCAGGACAGCTATCAAAGGAAACGTTTCTCCACGAGTGGCAGAACGTTTTTTTTGTCATATGTGATGTGATATATATATACACACACACGTGTCCTCACTGAGATGTGTTTTATGTCTTGGGTTCAGGTGATGTGTTGCCCACACTAGTGAAGGAAAAGTGCTACGAAACAAACTCAGACTTCACAAAGGTCTTCACAGAGCGAAACGTTGTTCCAGTAGCTTATTCTCTCATCCGTCTTCACTATTGTATATATATATATATATATATATATATATATATATATATATATATATATATATATATATATATATATATATATATATATATATATACATTAATACTATAATATTGTTAATAATCTTCCGCTCTACTACCTGGCTGTTATCTGTCACATATGTTGATAGTTCTGGGGATCATGGCCCCCGTGGCCCGTTCTTGGACCACTCCTCTTCGTAAAAGGAAGTCAAACACTTCAGGCATAAGAAATATTAAGAAACAAGGGATGAGAAAGATATGTATGCTGAACGGAAGAAGAAATTCATAAGATTTACCAGTCGTTTGAATTACTGGGAAACCCTAAAGGAACAGTGTGTTAACCACAGTGGTGGCCCATGCTAACCTTCCTATGGTGTATAGAAATATACCCAGTTGGATGAATCTTATTAGAGCCAACTGGTCCAGTGGTTAACGCACTGACCTGAAGTTTTACCACTCACTCGCCATGGATTCAACTCCCACCCGTTCTGTGATTTGCTTACAATTGTGTTATTATGGTTTCGTCTTATTGTGGGTTATATGTGAGTTGTTCCAGCCAAGGCATTGTGACTCATTCGTCTTGCGTTCAGTCTTGCGCGGGGAAGACACGCATTGTTGAGTTATCTTACACCTGTTGCTCCTGTTCACTTAGTTTATTGTTGTGGGTGTTGTGTCCCGTGGTCTGGCAGGTGTCCCGTAGTCTGGCAGGTGTCCCGTGGTCTGGCAGGTGTCCCGTAGTCTGGCAGGTGTCCCGTGGTCTGGCAGGTGTCCCGTAGTCTGGCAGGTGTCCCGTAGTCTGGCAGGTGTCCCGTGGTCTGGCAGGTGTCCCGTGGTCTGGCAGGTGTCCCGTAGTCTGGCAGGTGTCCCGTAGTCTGGCAGGTGTCCCGTAGTCTGGCAGGTGCCCCGTGGTCTGGCAGGTGTCCCGTAGTCTGGCAGGTGTCCCGTAGTCTGGCAGGTGTCCCGTAGTCTGGCAGGTGTCCCGTGGTCTGGCAGGTGTCCCGTGGTCTGGTAGGCACAGGTGGAAATATTGGGCGTGTTTCCTAAACTTGCTGTCCCTGTTCACCTAGCAGTAAGTAGGTACCTGGGTGTCAGTCAGCTGAGGTGGGTGGCATCCTGGGAGATAAGACTCAAAGACTCCAATGAAAATAAGACAGTCCTTAATGATGCACTGATTTTCTTGGGTTATCCTGGGTGGCTAACCCAGGATAACCTTTCTGTATCCTGGGGAAGAAGACTAAGGGCCCACAATGGCAATAAAGCACAATGATTGACTTTCTTGGGTTATCCCGGGTTCCTGGGGTATCCCTCCAGGGTTACTAAGCCGAATAAAGTCTTCTACAGGGATCTCGATGGAAATAAGCCATTTTGTCTGACTTTTCTTGGTTATCCTGGTGGGTAATTTACACATATGTTACTATGTGTGATAACTGTAATCACCTCAATTTGTATAACTGTACCGAAATAAACTTAATTCTTTATCTTCTGCTACTAATACTACTGTTACTACTACTACTACTACTACTACTACTACTACTACTACTACTACTACTACTACTACTACTACTACTACTAGTGCTACTTCCACCCAGATTGAAATCTTGGCTGCGCTTCTGACTATTACTACTACTACGACAACTACTGCGTAAAAAAAATAATTCAGTTGGTGGTTAGAGCTACTCGTTTTCTGTAAAGCCATATGTATTAGAGAAAATGGATAAACAGACCAGGTTAATGGGTGGGTTGTCTATCCTTGGGGACGGAGGGTGGGCCCTCCTGTGGGTTGCTGGGTGGGTGTCTGGACCTGTAGTGTGGGTGGGTGGGAGGCAAGTTGGGCCGGTGGGTGGGCCGGTGGGTTTTGTTGGTGGGTTGGAGGCGGCGAGGGACGCTACGGTGGTCAGTCGATGTGTTGATAGTGTGCCTGTGTGAGTGTTGCATCTCCCCGTGTTGAGTGTTGCATCTCTCCATGTGAGAGTTGCAGCTCTCCGTGTGAGTGTTGCATCCCTCCGTGTAAATGTTGCATATCTCCATGTGAGTGCTGCATATCTCCGCGTGAGTGTTGCATCTCTCCGTGCTAGTGTTGCATCTCTCCGTGCTAGTGTTGCATCTCTCCTGCTCCACGACTAGTATGGGCTGCCTTCCCGATGGTTAAACTACCTCGAAGTATGTTCAGCTCGGACACTAACGCCACTCTCAGACCTCACTGGCAAGTTCCTTCTCTAGATTAAGGTCCTATGATGCAACATTGACTTTATTAACCTACCATCTGTTAAATCTACATCAAGTATCACTAGTATATACCCACATCATGTGTCTTCAGATCTATTGGTCAAATTTATACTAGTGAAGAAAGGTTAGGTATATGCTATAGTGGAGAGTGGTGAGACTTATGTTTTCCTCATTGTTTTATTCTGTGACTTACACTGGAACGAGGTATTTTTGTGGCTGATTTTTCAAGTTATTTTCTAATATTGGGTAAATTTTTTTTTGTCATCATCAAATTTACTGTCACACACCGATTGTAGCTACATCAGACAGAACTAATTCCTCATAAATGGCGAGATTTTAGACAATATCAAATTCAGAGATCAGTCACTGAGAAGCTTAAAGGCAAATAGGCCAGATTTTCCAAGGTTCCTCGAACTTCAGCGTAGTAAACAAACTGCAGAGCCAAAACATTGTGGTCCAGCAATTGAAGAATGTAGGAACAGTGCTAGTAAGCTCTGAGAAGAGTTAAAAGTATTTACCCAGAGCCACTTGATAGTGCTAACGTAGTGCTAAATACTGATAACGAATATGCTACAATACTGCAATTTTCAATCTCTGTATGTTAGAAGAGATCAAGATCACAAGACCGAAACGTTTTCTAATAAATATAATCCTAGTGTTTGTTCAGGTGTCTTTGTAAACCATTGATCACTAGGCATGACAGGGAGTCAGAAGCAGCACTTTGTTTCAGTTTATGCTATACAAGTATTGTATCACCATCAGTCAGTAAGGTGCCGGATGCATCAATAATCTCAACATACGTCCAAATGAGTTTAAAATATCTTAGAACAATAATGGCTTCATCTCAAGCAATTGACAGTTGTCAGGTGCTCCTTGTGAATGTGTACAAAATTAATACACAAATAACCCGCACATAGGAAAGGGAAGCTTACGACGACGTTTCGGTCCGACTTAAACCATTTACAAGTCACATTAATAAACATCGTTATAATATAATAATAATATATCTTTATTTCTACAAGTACATGTACAAGGTATACAGACCATAGCTGACATCCATTACATATACTATATAGAAAGCCACTTGTTATGCTGAGCATTTCCCGCAAATTAGGTCAGTTTTGTCCCAGGATGCGACCCACACCAGTCCACTAATACTCGGGTACCTATTTTACACTGGTGGGAGAACATGGACAGCAGGTGTCTTATGGAAACGACGTCCTAATATTTTCCAGTAGTACCGGAGATTCGAACTCCGGACCTCAGTGTGTGAGCTGAGTGCACCAGCGTTATTTGTGTATTGTTCCATTAACGGTATTGTTCCTCTTTATTCTTTACAAAATTGAACAAGATGAACCTAACCCAAAGGACTGGACGTAATGACATGCCAGTTAGATTCCCAGAGGACAGCGCCTCGGAACTGAGATTACACATACCTCATACAGTAAATATGACCAGAGTCATTCCTGATTTCAAGACAAAATAGTAGGTCAGACGTCAGGAACTACAGGTATAGACTGACAATGTACTCAGCAAGTCACCGTGATGTCAGAATCATAGAGCAAGTTGTACAGTACCCAGTAGATAAGTACCTTAATGATAATAACATCCTTTATAGTTATCCATCAGATCTCAGGGAATTTCATTCAACGGATACCTCATTTAACTTGATGGATTGTAAAAGAATCCAAGTGTCAAGAAGGAACTTCAGGGACACTGTCACTTTACACATAGAAGAGGTGTTTGACACACTGAATCACAGTATATTATGTTGAATAAATGCAGTAATTATAATTTATCTTATGAACAACGGGAAATAAATTGGGAAGTTCGGTTATACAGAACTAAACATTTACCCATAAGATGTGAAGTTCCACAAGGAAGTATACTGGGTTTCCTTCTCTTATTGTGCTATGTATGTTAGTAGGTTAAGATACATGTGCAACAGTTGGGCACATTTATTGTTGAATCGTCTTGCCTACGCGATAGGCTTCTTCAGTTAAATACGGAGGAGAATGAACTGTAGGCAGCAGGAGTAGTAGCGAAGTACAGATGATGTAATCAGTCCCTCAACCTTGGAGGAATAGCTTTAAGTGGTCAGTCCCTCAGCCTGGAGAAGAGTTCAGCTCCATGGTCTGGAACAATACGAAGCTGGAACATGAGAACGGAGTCTTAAATACTGTCGAAGGTGAGGTGGAAGATCTCGAAGACGTTGGAGGGGACGGGATCCACTAGTAGAAGCAAGAAAGCAAGATTTGAGGAGCACTGCAACAATCCTTCTGGCCCATGCTAGGCAGGTCCCTCTGGAATCCAACTCTTCTCACTCATAACCAGTAGTTAAACGAAGAGGTTGTGGGAGATGTCGTCTGTACCAGATACCGTTGTGTTGCTGTGTCTGACAGCTATGTTACTGACAGCTATGTTGCTGACAGCTATGTTTCAGACAGCTATGTTGCTGACAGTTATGTTGCTGACAGCTATGTTGCTGACAGCTATGTTGCTGACAGCTATGCTGCTGACAGCTATGCTGAGAATGGTATAAAATATTGCCAAGCTGATGATTAAGACACATGTGCAACAGTTGGGAATCTTTATTAAGGGACTGACCACCTGAAACTATTTCTCCAAATTGGGTGGACTGATTATATTATCTTTACCTGGCCAGTCTCCCTGATGCCTACAACCCATTCTTCTCTGTATTGGACTGAAGAAGTCTACCGTGTAGACGAAACGTTTCAACATTGAAGATATCCAACTGTTGCACACGTGTCTTACTCATCATCTCCATTAATGAACTCAGATTAAGTTACAATAAACAACTGTCAGTGATTAAACAGTAGGATGGACGGAGCCCGAACCGCAACCTGTAAACTGACAGTCTGACTCTCTACCGTCTATACCACCGTCTTCTAACAGAAAGGAATCAGAACTAGGCCTGGTCACAGACCGGGCCGCGGGGGCGTTGACCCCCGGAACTCTCTCCAGGTAAACTCCTGGTAAACTATACTATATTCAGTCAAAGGAATCAACTGTACTCCTTCCTTCAAAGGAATTAAACTCAGTGTTGTAGTCCACACAGTCAATGGCCAAGCCTGGCCTGGCCAGGCCAGGCCAGGCTTGGCCAGGACAGGCCAGCCTATTCTCGTATGAAAATTTTCTTATAAGGTGGATTAGAATTTGTACAATACTTGTATTAAACAATATTATAGGCCTACAGCAGGAATCATTTATTTATTTATTTATTTATCTATTAATTTGAACATGATACAGTGAAATACAAAAGAATACAGTTAAATGCAACATGCCAAAACCCCTTCTATGCAGAGCATTATGGGCAGCTTAAAATTAACTTAAGATTAACTAAGCAGTGATATATTCAGTGGTACAAAAATTATTGTAAAACGGATAACAATTTAGTACAAATGAGTATTACAAAGACAGGTGATGTGGTCATTTACTGTGTTGCTGTGTAATCACTAGAATGGAGTATTATGTTAGGTAATGAAGTTAAATAGTAACAAAGTTTGATTGGGTCACAGGTTGACATTTATGAGATACAATTATTCAGTATTTATTGAGTTGTGGGTGAGTAACTGATTTTTGAGAAGACTTGAATTTATAAACAGGTAGTGTTTCTTTTATATTCACTGATAATGAATTCCAGATTTTAGGGCCTTTTATGTGCATTGAGTTTTTGCATAGTGTGAGATGGACACGAGGAACATCAAAGAGTGATCTGTGCCTTGTGTTATGATCATGTGTTCTGTTGAGGTTGGCAAGGAGATGTTTGAGGGGAGGGTTAATATCAGAGTTAAGTGTTCTATGTATGTAATAGGTGCAGTAATAAGTATGGATGTTTTGTATGGTGAGTAGGTTTAGTGTATTGAATATTGGTGGAGTGTGCTGTCTGTAGTGGGAATTTGTTATCCTGACTGCAGCCTTTTGTTGGGTGATTAGTGGTCTGAGATGGTTAATTGTTGTTGAGCCCCATGCACAAATTCCATAGGTGAGATAGGGGTAAATAAGTGAGTGATATAGGGCCAGGAGGTCTGACTGTGGAACATAGTACCGTATCTTCGATATTATGCCGAATTCAAACTGCACTGTTTAGTTCTAGTAGCGTTTGATTTATAATTAACTTATAGGGAATTATGTGCACTATATATGTATATACAAAGTATATACACTGATATATATATACCCACTGGTGTATATAGGTGTGCAAGAGTGGCTCCACCTTCTTGTATCAGGTGCTACAGTGCCAGGGACACCTGTTGTATGAGGCAGGTGTATGTTAGTGCCACTACACCTGCCCTGGGTAGTGTTATTACATGTGACTCACAGCGCCAAGCGGCGGTGGCGGCCAGGTAGACAAACTGAACCTTGGTTGGTTGAATAAGTTAAATTCTGTCTACTACGCGAGGGTCATTAAGGGTGGATGTCACCTGTACACCACCAGTCAAGAAGCCTTTTAATACCTAACGTAGGGATTAATGTAAACTCCAAGTGTTTTTACACTGAGATATACACCCTCAAATTGTATATATACTCAAATATATACTGAGATATTCTTCCTCCAAGTGTATATATACAGCTGCTCTCGCTGTATATTATATATATATATATATATATATATATATATATATATATATATATATATATATATATATATATATTATGTATATATATATATATATATATATATATATATATATATATATATATATATATATATATATATTTATTTATTTATTATCACACTGGCCGATTCCCACCAAGGCAGGGTGGCCCGAAAAAGAAAAACTTTCACCATCATTCACTCCATCACTGTCTTGCCAGAAGGGTGCTTTACACTACAGTTTTTAAACTGTAACATTAACACCCCTCCTTCAGAGTGCAGGCACTGTACTTCCCATCTCCAGGACTCAAGTCCGGCCTGCCGGTTTCCCTGAACCCCTTCATAAATGTTACTTTGCTCACACTCCAACAGCACGTCAAGTATTAAAAATCATTTGTCTCCATTCACTCCTATCAAACACGCTCACGCATGCCTGCTGGAAGTCCAAGCCCCTCGCACACAAAACCTCCTTTACCCCCTCCCTCCAACCTTTCCTAGGCCGACCCCTACCCCGCCTTCCTTCCACTACAGACTGATACACTCTTGAAGTCATTCTGTTTCGCTCCATTCTCTCTACATGTCCAAACCACCTCAACAACCCTTCCTCAGCCCTCTGGACAACAGTTTTGGTAATCCCGCACCTCCTCCTAACTTCCAAACTACGAATTCTCTGCATTATATTCACACCACACATTGCCCTCAGACATGACATCTCCACTGCCTCCAGCCTTCTCCTCGCTGCAACATTCATCACCCATGCTTCACACCCATATAAGAGCGTTGGTAAAACTATACTCTCATACATTCCCCTCTTTGCCTCCAAGGACAAAGTTCTTTGTCTCCACAGACTCCTAAGTGCACCACTCACCCTTTTCCCCTCATCAATTCTATGACTCACCTCATCTTTCATAGACCCATCCGCTGACACGTCCACTCCCAAATATCTGAATACATTCACCTCCTCCATACTCTCTCCCTCCAATCTGATATCCAATCTTTCATCACCTAATCTTTTTGTTATCCTCATAACCTTACTCTTTCCTGTATTCAGTTTTAATTTTCTTCTTTTGCACACCCTACCAAATTCATCCACCAATCTCTGCAACTTCTCTTCAGAATCTCCCAAGAGCACAGTGTCATCAGCAAAGAGCAGCTGTGACAACTCCCACTTTATGTGTGATTCTTTATCTGTTAACTCCACGCCTCTTGCCAAGACCCTCGCGTTTACTTCTCTTACAACCCCATCTATAAATATATTAAACAACCACGGTGACATCACACATCCTTGTCTAAGGCCTACTTTTATATATATATATATATATATATATATATATATATATATATATATATATATATATATATATATATATATATATATATATACCTTTCAGAATGTATTCAGGGCGATTAAGATAGATATTGCTATGAGCTGTTTATTGGGCTATACCCTTAAAGAGAAAGATGCCGCTGAAGGGCTCTTGATCCAAGGAATTGACCCTGTCCTCGCTTTTCCTGGAGCCAACCTAACTTCCTAAGAACTATGTATATGGTCGACGTACATGAGTACACTGTATAGAGTTCCTCGTAGAATTTACTGCTGGTATTGTTAATAATGCATAGTGTACGCTGAAGGGAAGGTAGTACGGTATAGTGAACCCAGTGGAGGGGTGGTGGAGGGGTAGTGGAGGGGTAGTGGAGGGGTAGTGGAGGGGTGGTGGAGGGGTAGTGGAGGGGTGGTGGAAGGGTAGGGGAGGGGTGGAGGAGGGCAAGACCACATGTGTTTGTGTTTGGGGGTGGAAGTGTAGGGGACTACAACGTGGGTCGCTGTTACTACCTGTGTCTCGCTGTCTCGCAGTCTTGTGT
Source organism: Cherax quadricarinatus (assembly GCF_026875155.1). Taxonomy (NCBI): domain Eukaryota; kingdom Metazoa; phylum Arthropoda; class Malacostraca; order Decapoda; family Parastacidae; genus Cherax; species Cherax quadricarinatus. Next base: position 11,046,693 of record NC_069488.1, read on the forward strand.
GTCAGACGCTACTGGTGGTTGTGGTGATAGTGGTGGTGATGGTGGTGGTGGTGGTGGTGGTGATAGTGGTGATGGTGGTGGTGTGTGGCTATGTGTCAACACACGGTCGTGTGCCTCACACACGTTGAGCTTAAGAATTACAACCAGGAGAGAATGTTGAGAGTCAGAGAGTGAAATGACCTGTTGTCTTGAAACTCTTGTAAATCCACTACCTAGGCTACTTCTCGCTGCGATGTGAAGAACTAGACAAGTGTTGAGGCACTCTAGTGAAGACGCTAGTAAGTCCTAGTTCAAGCACAGGATCCACACTAGCAGTGAACTTGACTGTGTTGGAACTCTAACGAACCATCGTCTCTGTGACGAATCACACTGACGAAAAAATACAGATCGTCTTCGTAAATTATTTCAGAACCTTGTTGTCCCTGCTTCTTCCCTGAAGACTTCAGTAACTAGCCATGAACTCCATCAGCAGCTGGTCAACAGATAGGTGAGGGGACGAGGGCCATGTTGTGTAGTATTAGTATCATCCACATCCTCCACCTGTCACCCTTCGCATTACCGTATTATACCCACTTCGCTGATGATTATTTCAAGCTGGTGTTGCTGGTTTATTAATCAGGATTATAACAGAATAGAAGCCCATGCCAGATAGGCATTTCTCGAACACGATGCTTCTCATATATATGCCAAACCTATGTTCAGAAGCTACGCGAGTTTTTCTTTTTAGCTTCGGTGAGTCCACCTTGCTGATTATTACGCCCATCTACATCTCTACTGCCAAACCAGTACCCCTGATGATCCTCTCATTAGTTCCATGAGAACTGCCTAAAGAATTTATTGTGACATTGCGATTAACTGCGTTCTTGAGAATACACGTTCGCAACAAAGTTGTTCATTGCAGTACGATTTCTTAAAGGATTTTCCTTGAAGACATCCTGCCTGAGGGCTTCCTGCCAGACAATACGAGAGAGACACTTCACCAAAATACAAGAGTTACTGATCACTTTAAGTTTGCATACACTGGCAAAGAGAACTCTGGGGTATAACTAGGTCGTCATAGGTACTAACTGCAACCTTTTTCCGACTCTGATGAGTGAACACAGATCATACACACGACACTAGAGCACAGTATACTAGTGTTTTTACTAAGATGCTATTCCTTGATAATTATTGTGTTGCTGCACATGTCTGTCCCCAGAGCTGGGGTGTACTAGAAGGGAAGATAATAGGTATAGAGAAGGAATATTATGGTGACAGGTGACTGAAGATGCGGGACCAGCAAAGTACTGTGTGGCAGTGGTCGTAGGGATGGATAGTTACGTTTTGGTGGAAGGCCAGATATGTTTGGATGATGATGATGATGATGATGATGACGATGGTGTGTGTACTCACCTAATTGTACTCACCTAATTGTGGTTGCAGGGGTCGAGACTCAGCTCCTGGCCCCGCCTCTTCACTGATCGCTACTGGATCCTCTCTCTCTCTCTGCTTCCTGAGCTTTGTCATACCTCTTCTTAAAACTATGTATGGTTCCTGCCTCCACTACTTCACTTGCTAGGCTATTCCACTTGCTGACAACTCTATGACTGAAGAAATACTTCCTAACGTCCCTGTGACTCGTCTGAGTCTTCAGCTTCCAGTTGTGACCCCTTCTCCCTGTGTCCCCTCTCTGGAACATCCTATCTCTGTCCACCTTGTCTATTCCCCGCAGTATCTTGTATGTCGTTATCATGTCTCCCCTGACCCTTCTGCCTCCACTACTTCACTTGCTAGGCTATTCCACTTGCTGACAACTCTATGACTGAAGAAATACTTCCTAACGTCCCTGTGACTCGTCTGAGTCTTCAGCTTCCAGTTGTGACCCCTTCTCCCTGTGTCCCCTCTCTGGAACATCCTATCTCTGTCCACCTTGTCTATTCCCCGCAGTATCTTGTATGTCGTTATCATGTCTCCCCTGACCCTTCTGTCCTCCAGTGTCGTCAGTCCGATTTCCCTTAACCTTTCCTCGTACGACATTCCCTTGAGCTCTGGGACTAGCCTTGTTGCAAACCTTTGTACTTTCTCTAACTTCTTGACGTGCTTGACCAGGTGTGGGTTCCAGACTGGTGCTGCATACTCTAGTATGGGCCTAACATACACAGTGTACAGTGTCTTGAACGATTCCTTATTAAGGTATCGGAACGCTATTCTCAGGTTTGCCAGGCGCCCGTATGCTGCAGCGGTTATTTGGTTGATGTGTGCCTCCGGTGATGTGCTCGGTGTTATGGTCACCCAAGGTCTTCTCTCCCTGAGTGAGGTCTGTAGTCTTTGTCCACCTAGCCTATACTCTGTCTGCGGTCTTTTTTGCCCCTCCCCAATCTTCATGACTTTGCATTTGGCTGGATTGAATTCGAGAAGCCAGTTACTGGACCACATGTCCAGCCTCTCCAGGTCTCTTTGCAGTCCTGCCTCATCCTCGTCCGATTTAATTCTTCTCATCAACTTCACGTCATCTGCGAACAGGGACACTTCAGAGTCTATTCCTTCCATCATGTCGTTCACATATATCAAAAATAGCACTGGTCCTAGAACTGACCCCTGTGGGACCCCGCTCGTAACAGGCGCCCACTGTGATACCTCTTCACGTACCATGACTCGTTGCTGCCTCCCTGTCAGGTATTCCCTTATCCATTGCAGTGCCCTTCCTTTTACGTGTGCCTGATCCTCCAGCTTCTGCACTAATCTCTTGTGGGGAACTGTGTCAAAGGCCTTCCTGCAGTCTAGGAAAACGCAATCTACCCACCCCTCTCTCTCGTGTCTTACTTCTGTTACCTTGTCATAAAACTCCAGGAGGTTTGTGATACAAGATTTGCCTTCCATGAACCCATGCTGGTTTTCATTTATAATCTTGTTCCTTTCCAGGTGTTCGACCACTCTCCTCCTGATAATCTTCTCCATGACTTTGCACACAATACACGTCAGAGACACAGGTCTGTAGTTTAGCGTCTCGTTTCTGTTTCCTTTCTTAAATATGGGGACTACATTAGCTGTCTTCCATTTCTCAGGTAGTTGCCCAGTTTCAAGGGATGTGTTGAAGATTGTGGTTAGAGGCACGCACAGCATCTCTGCTCCTTCTCTAGGGACCCATGGGGAGATGTTGTCCGGTTGTGTGTGTGTGTGTGTGTGTGTGTGTGTGTGTGTGTGTGTGTGTGTGTGTGTGTGTGTGTTTGTGTGTATTTGTGTTGTGTAGCCATCGCCCTGCAAGACACAAGCACCTCGGGGAAAACAAAAACACACCCCATTATCGATCTCTCAACAGAACCATCACCCACGTCAACAACACAGCCTCACAAGTTCTTAACACAACTCACACAACATCTTGACTAACACAACTCACACACACAACAAACATTCTAAAACTAATTAACCTAACTTACTATTCAATTTCCGAAAAACAAAGAATCATCTTGCCACAAGGAGTGAGTGAAGAAATAAGTACAGTTCTGAGTGGGTGAGTGCAGCTCTGAGTGACATGGTCGTAGGGTTACATATAAGAACGCATGCGTCGTACCTGAGGGCAGTCGTGAAGCTCACCACGAAACGCAAATTACAATGACAGTCACACACACGAAGAGGTGTGTGTGTGTGTGTGTGTGTGTGTGTGTGTGTGTGTGTGTGTGTGTATGAACGTTTTACTTGACTGTATGTATATATGTATGTTTCTTTCACTTGACTGTCTCCCTTTCTCTGACTCTTCGTCGTCTTCTCTTTCAGAGGAATTTGTCAGTTTTCAATCCTTTAAAACATTACAGGATTTAATTAATAGATGACTGCATATACAACGTTAGGAAGTATTTCTTCAGTCATAGAGTTGTCAGGAAGTGGAATAGCCTAGCAAGTGAAGTAGTGGAGGCAGGAACCATACATAGTTTTAAGAAGAGGTATGATACAGCTCAGGAAGCAGAGAGAGAGAGGACCCAGTAGCGATCAGTGAAGAGGCGGGGCCAGGAGCTGAGTATCGACCCCTGCAACCACAATTAGGTGAGTACAAATAGGTGAGTACACACACACACACACAGAGACGCAGATACGATAACACTGGATCATAGAAAAAATATATAGAAAACAGAGGAGAGAACTCAAGAAATCGTAATGACACGATTGCAAATCGTGGAGTTTTGAGACTCTATGACCGCGGGTTCAATCCCGGCCGGGGGTAGGAAACAGAGGAGAGAACATAAGAGAACAGAGATGTAAGCAGAAGAGTTATAAACCAATACAGAGAGCAAGAGAGAAGAGATAACGAGAATATATAGTAAAGTAACAGAGTAAGAGTATAGAGTAACAGAGTAACAGAGATCAAACAGCAATGATGATGGTACGTAGTCTACAGATTTCACGACTGTAAGAAGTCATTCCTAAATTCACGAATTTAATCTTTAAACTGAGAAATCAGGCAGAGATAATGTGAAGTATGTATTGCTGGTTCAAGTTTAAAATATCTGAGCAGAAGACAGAGTGATGATCTAGGAGTGTGGAGGAAGAAGTACGACCAGTGCCTCACTACTACGACCACTACTGTTACTACTACAAGTAAACGACATCCACGACCATGTGGTACCCTGAATACCCTTGTTTGCAGATGATGCATAAAGTGGGGGTAAGAGGATATAAACTTGGAAGAACGAGGACCTTGGGGTAAACATAGCACCGAGAATATCACACGATGTTCTCACAAAGAGAATAATGTTGACAGCACACGTGGTTCCAGCGGCGGACAAGAACATTAATAGTTAGTGTGCGTTATGTATCAGACGTGTGTGTGTGTGTGTGTGTGTGTGTGTGTGTGTGTGTGTGTGTGTGTGTGTGTGTGTGTGTGTGTGTGTGTGTGTGTGTGTGTGTGTGTGTGTGTGCATGTGTTGTGTGTGTGTGTGTGTGTGTGTGTGTGTGTGTGTGTGTGTGTGTGTGTGTGTGTGTGTGTGTGTGTGTGTGTTGTGTTGTGTGTGTGTGTGTGTGTGTGTGTGTGTGTGTGTGTGTGTGTATGTGTGTGTGTGTGTGTGTGTGTGTGTGTGTGTGTGTGTGTGTGTGTTGCCCACAGGTGTGTAAGTGTGTCTCTAGGTGAGGCAGGATGAGGGAGAGATCAATACCAGCTGCTGCCATGATGGTACCATGACCAGAGATCTTACACTCGCCCCCCTCCTCCTCCTGGTGCAGGTGCGTGTCTTACCTGTCACACACATCTCTACTGCCTCCACACACAGACACACACACACACACACACACACACACACACACACACACACACACACACACACACACACACACACACAACAAAAGAACTTAAAATAGCCAAGGAAAAAACAGAACATTTATATTATAAATATTAGACAAAAAAACACAATAGCCCAGGCAAGATACCACCATATAAAACACTGGATTAGAGACTCTGTGTGAACCTACATCAAGGACCTAGAACAACATCCGATCATATTTATAACTATCCAGAGCGAGATAACACTGATATATCTTGCTGCTAAACTAAGGCTGGAAAAAAACAGATGAAAAGAGACTAGAAGAATAACTAGAAGGGGGAAACGAAAGATTCCAACAAAATAGAAATACAGATGGGATTTTTTTTCCCCCTCGCGGTTTTCCTTGGGTTTTGTAACAGAGTGATTGTGGTAAAGTAGGTGACAGGTAGACAGTGATTGTGGTAAAGTAGGTGACAGGTAGACAGTGATTGTGGTAAAGTAGGTGACAGGTAGACAGTGATTGTGGTAAAGTAGGTGACAGGTAGACAGTGATTGTGGTAAAGTAGGTGACAGGTAGACAGTGATTGTGGTAAAGTAGGTGACAGGTAGACAGTGGTTGTGGTAAAGTAGGTGACAGGTAGACAGTGATTGTGGTAAAGTAGGTGACAGGTAGACAGTGATGGTGGTAAAGTAGGTGACAGGTAGACAGTGGTTGTAGTAAAGTAGGTGACAGGTAGACAGTGATTGTGGTAAAGTAGGTGACAGGTAGACAGTGGTTGTGGTAAAGTAGGTGACAGGTAGACAGTGATTGTGGTAAAGTAGGTGACAGGTAGACAGTGATTGTGGTAAAGTAGGTGACAGGTAGACAGTGATTGTGGTAAAGTAGGTGACAGGTAGACAGTGATTGTGGTAAAGTAGGTGACAGGTAGACAGTGATGGTGGTAAAGTAGGTGACAGGTGGACAGTGATTGTGGTAAAGTAGGTGACATGTGGACAGTGATTGTGGTAAAGTAGGTGACAGGTAGACAGTGATTGTGGTAAAGTAGGTGACAGGTAGACAGTGATGGTGGTAAAGTAGGTGACAGGTAGACAGTGATGGTGGTAAGTAGGTGACAGGTAGACAGTGATGGTGGTAAAGTAGGTGACAGGTAGACAGTGATTGTGGTAAAGTAGGTGACAGGTAGACAGTGATTGTGGTAAAGTAGGTGACAGGTAGACAGTGATGGTGGTAAAGTAGGTGACAGGTAGACAGTGATTGTGGTAAAGTAGGTGACAGGTAGACAGTGATGGTGGTAAAATAGATGACAGATAGACAGTGATGGTAGCAAAAGAAGACATGGGTAGACACCATTGTGACACATTTATCAGTAAGTGGAGGCAGCAGGTGGAGGCAGCAGATGGAGGCAGCAGATGGAGGCAGCAGGTGGAGGCAGCAAGTGGAGGCAGCAGGTGGAGGCAGCAGGTGGAGGCAGCAGATGGAGGCAGCAGGTGGAGGCAGCAAGTGGAGGCAGCAGGTGGAGGCAGCAGGTGGAGGCAGCAGATGGAGGCAGCAGGTGGAGGCAGCAAGTGGAGGCAGCAGGTGGAGGCAGCAGGTGGAGGCAGCAGATGGAGGCAGCAGGTGGAGGCAGCAAGTGAAGGCAGCAGGTGGAGGCAGCAGGTGGAGGCAGCAGATGGAGGCAGCAGGTGGAGGCAGCAAGTGGAGGCAGCAGGTGGAGGCAGCAGGTGGAGGCAGCAGATGGAGGCAGCAGGTGGAGGCAGCAGGTGGAGGCAGCAGGTGGAGGCAGCAGATGGAGGCAGCAGGTGGAGGCAGCAAGTGGAGGCAGCAGGTGGAGGCAGCAGGTGGAGGCAGCAAGTGGAGGCAGCAGGTGGAGGCAGCAGGTGGAGGCAGCAAGTGGAGGCAGCAAGTGGAGGCAGCAGGTGGAGGCAGCAGATGGAGGCAGCAAGTGGAGGCAGCAGGTGGAGGCAGAAAGTGGAGGCAGCAGATGGAGGCAGCAGGTGGAGTCAGCAGGTGAAGGCAGCAGGTGAAGGCAGCAGGAGAAGGCAGCAGGCGGTGGCAGCAGGTGGAGGCAGCAGGTAAAGACAGCAGGTGAAGGCAACAGGTGGTGGCAGCAGGTGGAGGCAGCAGGTGGAAGCAGCAGGTGAAGACAGCAGGCGCAGGCAACAGGTGGTGGCAGCAGGTGAAGACAGCAGGTGGAGGCAGCAGGTGGTGGCAACAGGTGGTGGCAGCAGGTGGAGGCAGCAGGTGGTGGCAGCAGGTGGTGACAGCAGGTGGTGGCAGCAGGTGGAGGCAGCAGGTGGTGGCAGCAGGTGGAGGCAGCAGGTGATGGCAACAGGTGGTAGCAGCAGGTGGAGGCAGCAGGTGGAGGCAGCAGGTGGTGGCAGCAGGTGGTGGCAGCAGGTGTGGCAGCAGGTGGTGGCAACAAGTGTGGCAGCAGGTGAAGACAGCAGGTGGAGGCAGCAGGTGGAGGCAGCAGGTGGTGGCAGCAGGTGGAGGCAGCATGTGGTGGCAGCAGGTGGAGGCAGCAGGTGGTGGCAGCAGGTGGAGGCAGCAGGTGGTGGCAGCAGGTGGTGGCAGCAGGTGGTGGTAGCAGGTGGTGGCAACAAGTGGTGGCAGCAGGTGAAGACAGCAGGTGGAGGCATCAGGTGGTGGCAGCATGTGGTGGCAGCAGGTGGTGGCAGCAGGTGGTGGCAGCAGGTGGTGGCAGCAGGTGGTGGCAGCAGGTGGTGGCAGCAGGTGGTGGCAGCAGGTGGTGGCAGCAGGTGGAGGCAGCAGGTGAAGGCAGCAGGTGAAGACAGCAGGTGAAGGCAGCAGGTGGTGGCAGCAGGTGGTGGCAGCAGGTGGAGGCAGCAGGTGGTGGCAGCAGGTGGTGGCAGCAGGTGGTGGCAGCAGGTGGAGGCAGCAGGTGAAGGCAGCAGGTGGTGGCAGCAGGTGAAGACAGCAGGTGAAGGCAGCAGGTGGTGGCAGCAGGTGGTGGCAGCAGGTGGAGGCAGCAGGTGGTGGCAGCAGGTGGTGGCAGCAGGTGGTGGCAGCAGGTGAAGACAGCAGGTGAAGGCAGCAGGTGGTGGCAGCAGGTGAAGACAGCAGGTGGAGGCAGCAGGTGGTGGCAGCAGGTGGTGGCAGCAGGTGAAGGCAGCAGGTGGTGGCAGCAGGTGGTGGCAGCAGGTGGTGGCAGCAGGTGGCGTGCATCTAACTCGCTAGATAACATTGTCCACATCACCATCAGTGTTATCATCGTCAGGAAGAACCTACAACCATTCCATCTATATAGTATAATGACTTACAGCAAGTTGTTCTTAATAAAAGGAGAATCACACACGCACACGTGTGTGTATGTGTGTGTGTGTGTGTGTGTGTGTGTGTGTGTGTGTGTGAGGGGATGGGGTTGCAACCTTCTCAGGATGGACAAATCCTCTGGTCTACCTCTTGTCAATCCCATTCCCATAACTCATCATCTGCTGGGGTTGGATTCCAATAGCCACTTGTTGCACCTCTTCTGTAGTTTCTTCAAGACATGTGTAACGTCTTAAAGGTGTTCCATCCGTACTGTGCTGGTCATCGTTAGTCTTGTGCGTCTGTCTTCGTGTCTGGTGATGCGGTCCAGTGTCCTGTGTCAGGCGAAAATGCTATTAACTTTTTACCTTGTATGATGTGTGTGTGTGTGTGTGTGTGTGTGTGTGAGTGTGTGTGTGTGTGTGTGTGTGTGTGTGTGTGTGTGTGTGTGTGTGTGTGTGATTAAGGACAGTAGTTACAGTGTTATTAACTAGAGTGAACGCTAGCAATTACCATTAAGACTGAACGGACGGACGTACACACACACACACACACACATTTAAGATAAAGCAGGGTGAGTGAACCTAGTAGCTACCAGCGAAGAGGCCGGGCCAGGAGCTGAGTCTCGACCCCTGCAACCACAAATAGGTGAGTACAAAAATGTGCAAGCCTTCAGGAGCAACGAATCGACTCCAGCAACCACAACTAGGTAAGCACATACCAGTAAACACAGACAACACTAACCTAACTGTCGACCTCTAATGTAAAATAGGCATACAGAAATAGGTAATGCCACACATGTAATAGGCAATTATTGACCATGACCTGAATAGTGCCAGGCATGAACCACTGACCCCTAATCTGATGCCATTAAAGGTACATTACCTCCTAGTAGTGAACCTCCTAGTAGTGACATTCCTAGTAATGACCCTCCTAGTAATGACCCTCCTAGTAGTGACCTAGTAGTAATGACCCTACTAGTAATGACCCTCCTAGTAGCGACCCTCCTAGTAGTGACCCGCCTACTAGTGACCCTACTAGTAACGACCCTACTAGTAGCGACACTCCTAATAGTGATCCGCCTACTAGTGACCCTACTAGTAATGACCCTACTAGTAGCGACACTCCTAGTAGTGACCCGCCTTCTAGTGACCCTACTAGTAATGACCCTACTAGTAGCGACACTCCTAGTAGTGACCCTGGGTGCCAAGGTTAAGAGTGCCTAGCGTGTGTAATGTGTAGTAAGGGGAGACCTTGCCTGCACATTCCCTCCTCATACGCAACAGTGTATGCAACACAAGCAGCAACATATGCAACAATAAACGCAAGAACATACGCAACAAATGCAACAACACATGCAACAACATACGCAAGAACATACGTTCAGAGGAAGCGTTTTTGTCCGAGCAAATACATTCACTCAGAACGTATTTGCTCGGATTTAATCCTCTTCTCTATAATATTGCAAGCTCCTGATGATGTGTTGATTGCAACACGAAAGGCCTATAACTATCATTCAACTCCTCCCACGGTTGTTTTGCATTATATATATATATATATATATATATATAATATATATATATATATATATATATATATATATATATATATATATATATATATATATATATATATATATAATATGGTTTGTGTGCGTGTATACAAAGGAGATCAGTGTGTGCGTATACATGTGGTTGCAGGGGTAGAGTCACAGCTCCTGGCCCCACCTCTTCGCTGGTCACTAATAGGTCCACTCTTTGATCCATGTGCCTTATGTACATACATATATATACTGTACACATATGTGTGTGTGTGTGTGTTTGCAGAGATCGAGTCACAGCGCCTGGGCCCTCCTCGTAATTGCTATTGATCAAATTTAAAGATGTCTGATTTCAGAGCGTGATCGTACCTGCTCTTGAAGCTGTGTACAGAGTTTGCCCCGTCAAAATCTTTATTTAGTGTCTTCTTTCTACCTATTATCACCCGTTCTGTCTCCCACAACACCAGTTTTCCCTCCCAAACCACCCGTTTTCTCTCCCACAACACCCATTTTCTCTCCCACAACACCCATTTTCTCTCCCACAACACCCATTTTCTCTCTCCTCTTTAGGTGGAACTATTTTGTTCTCAGAAAAGGCATCGTTATTATGGTGGCAGTGTTTACATGGAAGGAGGGTGCGTGTGTAGGGCCAAGGTTGTCTTTGTTTAACATATGTGAGCATATTTCATGAACAATGTTGCAGGCTCACAACATTCAATAAGGTGCTTACGACGTGCAATATGGTGCTCAGAACTTGCAATAAGGTGCTCAGAAGTGCAGTAAAGCTAAGAACTTGCAATAAGCTCAGAACTTGCAATGAGGTGCTTAGAACGTGCAATAAGGTGCTTAGAGCTTGCAATAAGGTGTTTAGAACTTGCAATAAGGTGCTCAGATTGTGTAATAAGTTGCTCAGAACGTGCAATAAGGCTCCCTTATTTAAGGGTAGCAGGTAACAAAGTGAGGTTCAGCTGTCTACTATGACTTCGGTTGACTAGACTTGTAAGTTGTTGGAATATCTGACAAGGTTTTTGTGATGTGGGTCGAGTACCTGGGATCAACACACACTTATTGGTAGACACTCTCGACTAGTCAACTGGCAGACACTCCACTATTCAGCTGGTAGACACTCTTAACCAGTCAACTGACACACTCTCAACCAGTCAACTGGTAGACACTGTCCAACAGTTAACTGGTAGTCACTCTCCACTAGTCAACCGGCAGTTAGGATGGAGCAGTATTTTGGGGCCCCTACTGTTCTGTCAGGCTGTCCAGTTCAAATCAGTCGACTTGCCACCACTCCCACCAAACTGGCTGACATTAACACTGGTTATAGACCGGGCTGCAGGGGCGTTGACCCCCGAAACACTCTCCAGGTACACACCTCCAGGTACACATCTCCAGGTACACACCCTCCAGGTACACACCCTCCAGGTACACACCCTCCAGGTACACACCCTCCAGGTACACACCCTCCACGTACACACCCTCCACGTACACACCCTCCACGTACACACCCTCCACGTACACACCCTCCTGGTATATCCACTTGTATAACTGGTATAACTGGTATTATAACTGTCTTTCCTGCCTTCCTCGTTATCACTATTTTACTGATTATTCAGCTCTGTAAATACTGTATATACCTCGGTGAAGGGATATACCAGGGGAGGAAAAACTGCCATCTTGTGTCTGCCGTTGATTGCTGGAGTTGGTTCGTATCCTGAGACGTGTTGATTCACTTATGCACTCGTTGATTCACTTATGCACTCGTTGATTCACTTATGCACTCGTTGATTCACTTATGCACTCGTTGATTCACTTATGCACTCGTTGATTCACTTATGCACTCGTTGATTCACTCATACACTCGTTGATTCACTCATACACTCGTTGATTCACTTATGCACTCGTTGATTCACTTATGCACTCGTTGATTCACTCATACACTCGTTGATTCACTTATGCACTCGTTGATTCACTCATACACTCGTTGATTCACTCATACACTCGTTGATTCACTTATGCACTCGTTGATTCACTTATGCACTCGTTGATTCACTTATGCACTCGTTGATTCACTTATGCACTCGTTGATTCACTTATGCACTCGTTGATTCACTTATGCACTCGTTGATTCACTTATGCACTCGTTGATTCACTCATACACTCGTTGATTCACTTATGCACTCGTTGATTCACTTATGCACTCGTTGATTCACTCATACACTCGTTGATTCACTTATGCACTCGTTGATTCACTTATGCACTCGTTGATTCACTTATGCACTCGTTGATTCACTTATGCACTCGTTGATTCACTATGCACTCGTTGATTCACTCATACACTCGTTGATTCACTTATGCACTCGTTGATTCACTTATGCACTCGTTGATTCACTTATGCACTCGTTGATTCACTTATGCACTCGTTGATTCACTTATGCACTCGTTGATTCACTCATACACTCGTTGATTCACTTATGCACTCGTTGATTCACTCATACACTCGTTGATTCACTCATACACTCGTTGATTCACTCATACACTCGTTGATTCACTTATGCACTCGTTGATTCACTTATGCACTCGTTGATTCACTCATACACTCGTTGATTCACTCATACACTCGTTGATTCACTCATACACTCGTTGATTCACTTATGCACTCGTTGATTCACTTATGCACTCGTTGATTCACTTATGCACTCCGTTGATTCACTTATGCACTCGTTGATTCACTTATGCACTCGTTGATTCACTCATACACTCGTTGATTCACTTATGCACTCGTTGATTCACTCATACACTCGTTGATTCACTCATACACTCGTTGATTCACTCATACACTCGTTGATTCACTCATACACTCGTTGATTCACTTATGCACTCGTTGATTCACTTATGCACTCGTTGATTCACTCATACACTCGTTGATTCACTCATACACTCGTTGATTCACTTATGCACTCGTTGATTCACTATGCACTCGTTGATTCACTCATACACTCGTTGATTCACTCATACACTCGTTGATTCACTCATACACTCGTTGATTCACTTATGCACTCGTTGATTCACTTATGCACTCGTTGATTCACTTATGCACTCGTTGATTCACTTATGCACTCGTTGATTCACTTATGCACTCGTTGATTCACTCATACACTCGTTGATTCACTCATACACTCGTTGATTCACTCATACACTCGTTGATTCACTTATGCACTCGTTGATTCACTTATGCACTCGTTGATTCACTTATGCACTCGTTGATTCACTCATACACTCGTTGATTCACTCATACACTCGTTGATTCACTTATGCACTCGTTGATTCACTTATGCACTCGTTGATTCACTCATACACTCGTTGATTCACTCATACACTCGTTGATTCACTTATGCACTCGTTGATTCACTCATACACTCGTTGATTCACTTATGCACTCGTTGATTCACTTATGCACTCGTTGATTCACTTATGCACTCGTTGATTCACTCATACACTCGTTGATTCACTTATGCACTCGTTGATTCACTTATGCACTCGTTGATTCACTCATACACTCGTTGATTCACTTATGCACTCGTTGATTCACTTATGCACTCGTTGATTCACTTATGCACTCGTTGATTCACTTATGCACTCGTTGATTCACTTATGCACTCGTTGATTCACTCATACACTCGTTGATTCACTCATACACTCGTTGATTCACTCATACACTCGTTGATTCACTTATGCACTCGTTGATTCACTTATGCACTCGTTGATTCACTTATGCACTCGTTGATTCACTCATACACTCGTTGATTCACTCATACACTCGTTGATTCACTCATACACTCGTTGATTCACTTATGCACTCGTTGATTCACTTATGCACTCGTTGATTCACTTATGCACTCGTTGATTCACTTATGCACTCGTTGATTCACTTATACACTCGTTGATTCACTCATACACTCGTTGATTCACTCATACACTCGTTGATTCACTCATACACTCGTTGATTCACTTATGCACTCGTTGATTCACTTATACACTCATTAATTAACTCATACACTCATGAAACTACTCACAGACTCACTCCAACATTCAGTAATGCACTCTTCCTTCCATTTATCTACCTTATTTGTCTACCTTATTTATGTATCATATTTGTCTATCTTATTTATCTCTATATAATGTTTATCTATGTTATAAGTTATTTATATCTTATTTAAACGTTGTTGACTGTTACCTGAGTTAGTGTGTGTGTGTAGATAGGGTGGGCTGGGTGAGGGTGGGTTGCTGAGGGTGGGCTGGGTGAGGGTGGGCTGGGTGGGGGTGGGCTGGGTGAGGGTGGGCTGGGTGAATACTTAATTATTTTGTCTAATCGACTTCAGAATACAATAGAAATTATGTTTGAAAGGTCAAAGGAACATCACCACCAGCACTACTACGACTACTAGCAGTACTACTAGTACCACTACTACTACCACCACTACTACTACCACTACCATTACTACTACCACCACTACCATTACTACTACCACTACCACCACTACTACTACTACTACCACTACCACTATCACTACTACCACCACCACCACTACTACTACTACTACTACTACTACCACTACCACTACCACTATCACTACTACCACCACCACCACACTACTACTAACTACTAACTACTACCACTACCACTATCACTACTACCACCACCACCACTACTACTACTACTACTACTACTACCACTACCACTATCACTACTACCACCACCACCACTACTACTACTAACTACCACTACTACCACTACCACAATGTAAATTAATTTTTTATGATCGAGACTAAAATATGGTTAATTAAAAAAATCTGATATCCTAACACCACAAGACTTTGAAATAGCAAGAAACTCCTTTCACGTGCCTTAAGTATTCTCTGGAGAGGGAGCATGGACACGGGTCATCTCACACTCACTAAAAACAACAGACGTAGCCCAACTCTACAAAGGTGGCAGTAAAGCAATTGGCAAGAATCACAGAGCGATGGCACTAACGTCCCACATTATAAAAATCTTTGAAATTGTTCTAAGAAGCAAGATGCCATCGACTTAGATACCCATCAGTTGCACAATCCTGGGCAACATGGGTTCAGAGCAGGTCACTCCTGCCTCTCACAACTACTGGACTACTATGACATGGTCTTGGATGGTCACTCCTGCCTCTCACAACTACTGGACCACTATGACATGGTCTTGGATGGTCACTCCTGCCTCTCACAACTACTGGACCACTATGACATGGTCTTGGATGGTCACTCCTGCCTCTCACAACTACTGGACTACTATGACATGGTCTTGGATGGTCACTCCTGCCTCTCACAACTACTGGACTACTATGACATGGTCTTGGATGGTCACTCCTGCCTCTCACAACTACTGGACCACTATGACATGGTCTTGGATGGTCACTCCTGCCTCTCACAACTACTGGACCACTATGACATGGTCTTGGATGGTCACTCCTGCCTCTCACAACTACTGGACTACTATGACATGGTCTTGGATGGTCACTCCTGCCTCTCACAACTACTGGACCACTATGACATGGTATTGGTTGGTCACTCCTGCCTCTCACAACTACTGGACCACTATGACATGGTCTTGGATGGTCACTCCTGCCTCTCACAACTACTGGACTACTATGACATGGTCTTGGATGGTCACTCCTGCCTCTCACAACTACTGGACTACTATGACATGGTCTTGGATGGTCACTCCTGCCTCTCATAACTACTGGACCACTATGACATGGTCTTGGATGGTCACTCCTGCCTCTCACAACTACTGGACCACTATGACATGGTCTTGGATGGTCACTCCTACCTCTCACAACTACTGGACCACTATGACATGGTCTTGGATGGTCACTCCTGCCTCTCACAACTACTGGACCACTATGACATGGTCTTGGATGGTCACTCCTGCCTCTTACAACTACTGGACCACTATGACATGGTCTTGGATGGTCACTCCTGCCTCTCACAACTACTGGACCACTATGACATGGTCTTGGATGGTCACTCCTGCCTCTTACAACTACTGGACCACTATGACATGGTCTTGGATGCACTGGAGGACAGAGTACAGACGTAGTTTACACACACTTTGTGAAACCCTACGACAACTGCGACCATGGTGTAATAACACACAAAATCCGTGATAAAGGAATAACAGGAAAACTTGGTAGATGGATCTATAACTTCCTAACAAACAGAAAACAGAGTAATAGTAAACAGAGTAAAGTCTGAGGCACCTACAGTGAAAAGTTCTATTCCACCACTACTACCACAACCACCACTACCACTGCATTTGTGGTCACAGTGGTGCCTATGCTAAGACTACTACCACAACCACCACTACCACTACCTTTGATATACCTTTCATGAATTTCGAGAGTTTTTATACTCCCGATTCCCGGCCATGGGTCAAGTTCAGCACCAACAGCCTGGTCAACCATGCTGTTCCTGCTGGTGGCCCACTGACCCACATATTCATCACAGCCTGGTTGATGTGGCACCTGGTGAAGATACTTGTCCAGTTCTTCTTGAAGACTTCTACACTTGTTCCAGCAGTGTTTCTGATATCTTCTGGTGAGATGTTGAATAATCTGGGACCACGGATGTTGATACAGTGTTCCCTTATTGTGCTCACTGCACCCCTGTTCTTTACTGGGCTTATCTTACACGTCCTCCCACTACTATCTCTACCACTACTACCGCCACTACTACCACTACTACTAACACTACCACCACTCCTCCCATCACCACCACCATCTGACAACAATACCAATAACAATTACTGGTACTATTCTACAACTACTACTGTCACAACCGCTACTATTACTACAACTACAAACGCTACTTCACCTACAACAACTCCAGTTACAATAACCACTACTACCACCATCATTGCTTCCTCCACTACAGCTACAGTAACTACCACAACAACAACTACGTCAACAATACTACAACAAAGGCAACAACTATCGCACCATCACAACAACTACCACAACTACCACAACATCCTCACTCTCGTAACCTTGACTGACCTCTCACCTTCACTAAGTGACCTTTGACCTTACAATAATAATCTCCTCCTGACCTGAAGACGATCCACCGGCTAAACGGAAAACGAACGCTCGTTAATTTCAGTCGTTAAATTACGGCTAAAACAGCATAATTACGGACTTCGGATACCGGTAATTTTCCTACGATGGTTATTCTCTCTAATCCGAAATTATCATCGTCCGGTTCTCTCTTATCCGGAATCATTCGTGTTTATGTATTCCGTTTTAAATCCGGATATCGCATGTATTTTTTCCCCTCGTATCCGGAGGATTTATGCGGATTTTGGAGAAAATCTGCATGGGTAATTCAGTAACATATGTTATGCTGTTAGAATTCTTATTGTTAGATTCTAACACAGGTGTTAGGTTCTGTTGTCTGTGTTTATGTGTTTCATAAGCATGTATCCTGGGGATACCTGTATGTATGTATCCTTGTATGTAATCACGTTTCCCCTGGCGTGTGCGTGTGCGTGTGCGTGGCTCGTTCATCATGTACGTGAAATTGTGTGTGTGTTGGGTTAGTTTTGTCCCTAGTAACTCTCTATTGATGTCTCATTTATCTCCCCTCTCCTCTATCCCCTCTCTCCCCTCCTCCCCACTCCCCTCTCTCCCCTCTCCCCTCTCCTTTCTCCCCTCTCCCCTCTCTCCCCTCTCCCCTCTCCTTTCTCCCCTCTCGTCTCTCCCCTCCCTCTTCCCTCTCTTCCCTTCCTGCTCCCTTCTTTTACTCATCCCTTCCCTGTCTGTGCTCTGTTAAGAGTCTTATCAGGGAAATAACTTGACAGAGCTCTACACAGAGTGAAACATAACTTGACAGAGCTCTACACAGAGTGAAACATAACTTGACAGAGCTCTACACAGAGTGAAACATAACTTGATAAAGCTCTACACAGAGTGAAACTTAACTTGATGAAGCTCTACACAGAGTGAAACATAACTTGATAAAGCTCTACACAGAGTGAAACTTAACTTGATGAAGCTCTACACAGAGTGAAACATAACTTGATAGAGCTCTACACAGAGTGAAACATAACTTGACAGAGCTCTACACAGAGTGAAACATAACTTGATAAAGCTCTACACAGAGTGAAACAACTTGATAAAACTCTACACAGAGTGAAACTTAACTTGATGAAGCTCTACACAGAGTGAAACATAACTTGATAGAGCTCTACACAGAGTGAAACATAACTTGACAGAGCTCTACACAGAGTGAAACATAACTTGATAAAGCTCTACACAGAGTGAAACTTAACTTGATGAAGCTCTACACAGAGTGAAACATAACTTGATAAAGCTCTACACAGAGTGAAACTTAACTTGATGAAGCTCTACACAGAGTGAAACATAACTTGATAGAGCTCTACACAGAGTGAAACATAACTTGACAGAGCTCTACACAGAGTGAAACATAACTTGATAAAGCTCTACACAGAGTGAAACAACTTGATAAAACTCTACACAGAGTGAAACTTAACTTGATGAAGCTCTACACAGAGTGAAACATAACTTGATAAAGCTCTACACAGAGTGAAACTTAACTTGATGAAGCTCTACACAGAGTGAAACATAACTTGATAAAGCTCTACACAGAGTGAAACTTAACTTGATAAAACTCTACACAGAGTGAAACATAACTTGATAAAGCTCTACACAGAGTGAAACTTAACTTGATAAAACTCTACACAGAGTGAAACTTAACTTGATAAAACTCTACACAGAGTGAAACTTAACTTGATAAAACTCTACACAGAGTGAAACTTAACTTGATAAAACTCTACACAGAGTGAAACTTAACTTGATAAAACTCTACACAGAGTGAAACTTAACTTGATAAAACTCTACACAGAGTGAAACTTAACTTGATAAAACTCTACACTTGCCCTGATCCACAACAACAGACAAGTAAGAAACAGGTCCTGTGATGGAAATAATGAAGACAGAGACAGAGAGAGAGAGAGAGAGAGAGAGAGAGAGACAGAGAGACAGAGAGACAGAGACAGAGACTGAGAGAGCCAGAGAGAGACAGAGAGAGACAGAGAGAGACAGAGAGAGATAGAGAGAGACAGAGAGAGATAGAGAGAGATAGAGAGAGATAGAGAGAGATAGAGAGACAGAGAGAGACAGAGAGAGAGAGAGAGACAGAGAGACAGAGACAGAGACTGAGAGAGACAGAGAGAGACAGAGAGAGACAGAGAGACAGAGACAGAGACAGAGACTGAGAGAGACAGAGAGAGACAGAGAGAGACAGAGAGAGATAGAGAGAGACAGAGAGAGATAGAGAGAGATAGAGAGACAAGAGAGAGACAGAGAGAGAGAGAGAGACACGAGAGAGAGAGAGAGAGAGAGAGAGAGAGAGAGAGAGAGAGAGAGAGAGAGAGAGAGAGAGAGAGAGAGAGAGAGAGAGAGAAGAGAGGAAGAGAGACAGAGAGAGAGACAGAGAGAGAAGAGAGAGATAGAGAGAGACAGAGAGAGAGAGAGAGACAGAGAGACATAGAGAGACAGAGAGAGACAGAGAGAGACAGAGGGGAGAGAGAGAGACAGAGAGAGACAGAGAGAGACAGAGAGAGAGAGAGAGACAGAGAGAGACAGAGAGAGAGAGAGAGAGAGATCAAAATTACAGATTTATACCTGTGAAATATTTACAATGCAGGATAGTAAATAAGAGGATAATAATAATGTATACAGAACTCCAGGATGGATGAATGACGTGAATAGAATAAGTCAAAATCCTATCTACTGAACGTCACTCAGCAAGGCTGCTATTATCAACCCTCTTACAGCGGCTGGTAGGCCTAGGGGTTAGTAGGCCTAGCGGCTAGTAGGCATAGGGGCTGGTAGGCCTAGTATTTTTATGTATAGGGTCAGTGTTGTCATTAATAGACAGGAAAGTGGTGGTTAGATATTATGTTGACTCTGTCCCCTTCATACTGCTGGGACAGTGGACCATACTGGTCCAGGAGCTACCAGTGGATCCTTGGGACCATAGCGGTTCAGGAGTCACCAGTGGGTCCTTGGAACAGTGGACCATAGTGGTTCAGGAGCTATCAGTAGGTCCTTGGGACATTGGATTCTAGTGGTCCAGGAACCACCATTGGGTCCTTGGAACAGTGGACCATAGTGGTTCAGGAGCTACCAGTGGGTCCTTGGGACAGTGGATTCTAGTGGTCCAGGAGCCACCAGTGGGTCCTTGGGACAGAGGATTCTTGTGGTCCAGGAGCCACCAGTGGGTCCTTGGGACAGAGGATTCTAGTGGTCCAGGAGCCACCAGTGGGTCCTTGGGACAGAGGATTCTAGTGGTCCAGGAGCCACCAGTGGGTCCTTGGGACAGAGGATTCTTGTGGTCCAGGAGCCACCAGTGGGTCCTTGGGACAGTGGACTATAGTGATCCAGGAGCCACCAGTGGGTCCTTGGAACAGTGGACCATAGTGGTCCAGAAGCCACCAGTGGGTCCTTGGAAAAGTGGACCATAGTGGTCCAGGAGCCAGCAGTGGGTCCTTGGGACAGTGGACCATCAGGTCGATACTCACATAACGGAGAGAATTATTCTCCACATGAACCTTGACTGTGTTGCTGTGCTGTGCTAAATACACCTGTCTTAGCCACTGCTGTTACTGCTGTTGTTGCCGCTGCTGTTGCTCCTGTTGCTGCTGCTGTTGTTGCTGTTGTTGTTGTTGCTGCTGTTACTGTTGCTGCTGTTGCTGCCGCTGTTGTTGCAGACAATGACGCTCCCTTCTCATCCCATCACGAAAACTGACTTTAAATCTTCCACTTGTGGTCAACATTGACTTCTACGATTCTAATCACAATTATCCTCTATAAATCGGCCTATCGTAGAAGGCAAATATAAATCCAGGAGCTGAGTACGTCTATAATAATGATAATGATAATAATAATAATAATAATAATAATAATAATAATAATAATAATAATAATAATTGTTATTTTTACAAGTACATGATACAACTTATACAGACCATAGCTGACATCAAGGACATACTACTATATAGAAAGCACCTTGTTATGCAGAGCATTTCCCGGAAATTAGGTGGATTATGTCCCAGGATGCGACCCACACCAGTCTACTTACACCCAGGTAACTATTTAATTGATGGGTGAACATGGACGGCAGGTGTCTGACGGAAACACGTCCTAATGTTTTCAGCCGTACCGGGGATCGAACCCCAGACCTCACTGTGTGAGCTGAGTGCACCACTAAGTGAACGAGATAAAAAATGCCATGTTGCAGCCCAGTACCTAGTCCAGTGCCCAGTCCAGTACCCAGTTCAGTGCCCAGTCCAGTACCCAGTCAAGTACCCAGTCCAGTACCCATTCCAGTACCCAGTCCAGTACCCAGTCCAGTACCCAGTCCAGTACCCAGTCCAGTACCCAGTCCAGTACCCAGTCCAGTTCCCAGTCCAGTGTCCAGTTCAGTAGCCAGTACAGTACCCAGTCCAGTACCCAGTCCAGTACCCAGTCCAGTACCCAGTCCAGTACCCAGTCCAGTACCCAGTCTAGTACCCAGTCCAGTACCTAGTTCATTGCCCAGTCCAGTACCCAGTACAGTACCCAGTCCAGTACCCAGTCCAGTACCCAGTCCAGTACCCAGTCCGGTACTCAGTCCAGTACCCAGTCCAGTACCTAGTCTAGTGCCCAGTCCAGGACCCAGTCCAGTACCCAGTCCAGTACCCAGTCTAGTACCCAGTCCAGTACCCAGTCCAGTACTCAGTCCAGTACCCAGTCCAGTACCCAGTCCAGTACCTAGTCCAGTGCCCAGTCCAGTACCCAGTCCAGTACCCAGACCAGTACCCAGTACAGTACCCAGTCAAGTACCCAGTCCAGTACCCAGTCCAGTACCTAGTCCAGTGCCCAGTTCAGTACCCAGTCAAGTACCCAGTTCAGTACCCAGTCCAGTACCCAGTCCAGTACCCAGTCCAGTACCCAGTCCAGTACCCAGTACATTACCCAGTCCAGTACCTAGTCCAGTGCCCAGTTCAGTACCCAGTCCAGTACCCAGTTCAGTACCCAGTCCAGTACCTAGTCCAGTACTCAGTCCAGTACCCAGGCCAGTACCTAGTCCGGTGCCCAGTCCAGTACCCAGTACAGTACCCAGTCCAGTACCCAGTCCAGTACCCAGTCCAGTACCCAGTCCAGTACCCAGTCCAGTACCCAGTCCAGTGTCCAGTTCAGTAGCCAGTACAGTACCCAGTCCAGTACCCAGTCCAGTACCCAGTCCAGTACCCAGTCCAGTACCCAGTCTAGTACCCAGTCCAGTACCTAGTTCATTGCCCAGTCCAGTACCCAGTACAGTACCCAGTCCAGTACCTAGTCCAGTACCCAGTCCAGTACCCAGTCCAGTACTCAGTCCAGTACCCAGTCCAGTACCTAGTCTAGTGCCCAGTCCAGGACCCAGTCCAGTACCCAGTCCAGTACCCAGTCTAGTACCCAGTCTAGTACCCAGTCCAGTACCCAGTCCAGTACTCAGTCCAGTACCCAGTCCAGTACCCAGTCCAGTACCTAGTCCAGTGCCCAGTCCAGTACCCAGTCCAGTACCCAGACCAGTACCCAGTACAGTACCCAGTCAAGTACCCAGTCCAGTACCCAGTCCAGTACCTAGTCCAGTGCCCAGTTCAGTACCCAGTCAAGTACCCAGTTCAGTACCCAGTCCAGTACCCAGTCCAGTACCCAGTCCAGTACCTAGTCCAGTGCAGAGTCCAGTACCCAGTACATTACCCAGTCCAGTACCTAGTCCAGTGCCCAGTTCAGTACCCAGTCCAGTACCCAGTTCAGTACCCAGTCCAGTACCTAGTCCAGTACTCAGTCCAGTACCCAGTCCAGTACCTAGTCCGGTGCCCAGTTCAGTACCCAGTCCAGTACCCAGTCCAGTACCCAGTCCAGTACCCAGTCCAGTACCCAGTCCAGTACCTAGTCCAGTGCGGAGTCCAGTACCCAGTACAGTACCCAGTCCAGTACCTAGTCCAGTGCCCAGTTCAGTACCCAGTCCAGTACCCAGTCCAGTACCCAGTCCAGTACCTAGTCCAGTGCCCAGTCCAGTACCCAGTACAGTACCCAGTCCAGTACCCATTTCAGTACCCAGTCCAGTACCCAGTCCAGTGCCCAGTCCAGTACCCAGTCCAGTACCCAGTCCAGTACCTAGTCCAGTGCCCAGTTCAGTACCCAGTCCAGTACCCAGTCCAGTACTCAGTCCAGTACCCATTCCAGTACCTAGTCCAGTGCCCAGTCCAGTACCCAGTCCAGTACCCAGTCCAGTACCCAGTCCAGTACCCAGTCCAGTACCCAGTCCAGTACCTAGTCCAGTGCCCAGTCCAGTACCCAGTTCAGTACCCAGTCCAGTACCCAGTCTAGTACCCAGTCCAGTACCTAGTCCAGTGCCCAGTCCAGTACCCAGTACAGTACCCAGTCCAGTACCCAGTCCAGTAACCAGTCCAGTAACCAGTCTAGTACCCAGTCCAGTACCTAGTCCAGTGCCCAGTCCAGTACCCAGTCCAGTACCCAGTCCTGTACCCAGTCCAGTGTACGAGCCAGCCGGGCTGTGGCTCGTACATCGATCTACGTGTGGCCAGCAGTAACAACCTGGTTGATAAGGCCCTGATCCACCGCCAGACCTGGTCACGGACCGGGCCTCGGGGGCGTTGACCCCTGAAACCGCCCCCCCCAAGTAACGGCAGGACACTGAAGTGAGACATAAGTCAGTGTTACCTGGAAACCGCCAAGAAGCTATTTAATACATAATAATATACTTAATTATGTAAATTATCGTAATGTAGAGATTCTCAGCCTATCGTAGTTTATTATTGTCTTAGTGTAGTAAATAGTCTATTATCTATCGTAGTTTATTACTGTCTTAGTGAAGTAAATAGTCTATTATCTATCGTAGTTTATTGTCTTATTGTAGTAAATAGTCTATTATCTATCGTAGTTTATTGTCTTATTGTAGTAAATAGTCTATTATCTATCGTAGTTTATTGTCTTAGTGTAGTAAATAGTATATTATCTATCGAAGTTTATTATTGTCTTAGTGTAGTAAATAGTCTATTATCTATCGTAGTTTATTATTGTCTTAGTGTAGTAAATAGTCTATTATCTATCGTAGTTTATTACTGTCTTTGGGTAGTAAATAGTCTATTATCTATCGTAGTTTATTACTGTCTTAGTGTAGTAAATAGTCTATTATCTATCGTAGTTTATTATTGTCTTAGTGTAGTAAATAGTCTATTATCTATCGAAGTTTATTATTGTCTTAGTGTAGTAAATAGTCTATTATCTATCGTAGTTTATTATTGTCTTAGTGAAGTAAATAGTATATTATCTATCGTAGTTTAACACTGTCTTAGTGTAGTAAATAGTCTATTATCTATCGTAGTTTATTACTGTCTTAGTGAAGTAAATAGTCTATTATCTATCGTAGTTTATTACTGTCTTAGGATAGTAAATAGTCTACTGTCTATCGTAGTTTATTACTGTCTTAGTGTAGTAAATAGTCTATTGTCTATCGTAGTTTATTACTGTCTTAGGATAGTAAATAGTCTACTGTCTATCGTAGTTTATTACTGTCTTAGGGTAGTAAATAGTCTATTATCTATCGTACTTTATTACTGTCTTAGGATAGTAAATAGTCCATTATCTATCGTAGTTTATTACTGTCTTAGGATAGTAAATAGTCTACTGTCTATCGTAGTTTATTACTGTCTTAGTGTAGTAAATAGTCTATTGTCTATCGTAGTTTATTACTGTCTTAGGATAGTAAATAGTCTACTGTCTATCGTAGTTTATTACTGTCTTAGGGTAGTAAATAGTCTATTATCTATCGTACTTTATTACTGTCTTAGTGTAGTAAATAGTCTATTATCTATCGTAGTTTATTACTGTCTTAGTGTAGTAAATAGTCTATTATCTATCGTAGTTTATTACTGTCTTAGTTTGATACCGTCTTAATGTAATTGATAGTTTAAAGTCTATTGTATATTGCTGCTATAACAGGGTAATTAAGTTGCCATTAATAAGATCTTAGACTTGACATAAAAATATATGAATATAGATCTTGGCCAAGTTAGCCAGGAACAGACACATGATCTTGGCCAAGTTAGCCAGGAACAGACACATGATCTTGGCCAAGTTAGCCAGGAACAGACACATGATCTTGGCCAAGTTAGCCAGGAACAGACACATGATCTTGGCCAAGTTAGCCAGGTACAGACACATGAACTTGACCAAGTTAGCCAGGTACAGACACATGAACTTGGCCAAGTTAGTCAGGTACAGACACATGAAGTTGACCAAGTTAGTCAGGTACAGACACATGAACTTGACCAAGTTAGTTCAGGTACAGACACATGAACTTGACCAAGTTAGCCAGGTACAGACACATGAACTTGACCAAGTTAGTCAGGTACAGACACATGAACTTGACCAAGTTAGCCAGGTACAGACACATGAACTTGACCAAGTTAGCCAGGTACAGACACATGAACTTGACCAAGTTAGTCAGGTACAGACACATGAACTTGACCAAGTTAGCCAGGTACAGACACATGAACTTGACCAAGTTAGTCAGGTACAGACACATGAACTTGGCCAAGTTAGCAAGGTACAGACACATGAACTTGACCAAGTTAGCAAGGTACAGACACATGAACTTGGCCAAGTTAGCCAGGTACAGACACATGAACTTGGCCAAGTTAGCAAGGTACAGACACATGAACTTGGCCAAGTTAGCCAGGTACAGACACATGAACTTGACCAAGTTAGCAAGGTACAGACACATGAACTTGACCAAGTTAGCCAGGTACAGACACATGAACTTGACCAAGTTAGTCAGGTACAGACACATGAACTTGGCCAAGTTAGCAAGGTACAGACACATGAACTTGGTCAAGTTAGCCAGGTACAGACACATGAACTTGACCAAGTTAGCCAGGTACAGACACATGAACTTGACCAAGTTAGCAAGGTACAGACACATGAACTTGGTCAAGTTAGCCAGGTAAATACACATGAACTTGGACAAGTTAGCCAGGTACAGACACATGAACTTGGCCAAGTTAGCCAGGTACAGACACATGAACTTGACCAAGTTAGTCAGGTACAGACACACGAACTTGACCAAGTTAGCAAGGTACAGACACATGAACTTGGCCAAGTTAGCAAGGTACAGACACATGAACTTGACCAAGTTAGTCAGGTACAGACACATGAACTTGACCAAGTTAGTCAGGTACAGACACATGAACTTGACCAAGTTAGCCAGGTACAGACACATGAACTTGACCAAGTTAGCCAGGTACAGACACATGAACTTGACCAAGTTAGCAAGGTACAGACACATGAACTTGACCAAGTTAGCAAGGTACAGACACATGAACTTGACCAAGTTAGCAAGGTACAGACACATGAACTTGACCAAGTTAGCAAGGTACAGACACATGAACTTGACCAAGTTAGCAAGGTACAGACACATGAACTTGACCAAGTTAGCAAGGTACAGACACATGAACTTGACCAAGTTAGCCAGGTACAGACACATGAACTTGACCAAGTTAGCCAGGTACAGACACATGAACTTGACCAAGTTAGTCAGGTACAGACACATGAACTTGACCAAGTTAGCCAGGTACAGACACATGAACTTGACCAAGTTAGCCAGGTACAGACACATGAACTTGACCAAGTTAGCCAGGTACAGACACATGAACTTGACCAAGTTAGCAAGGTACAGACACATGAACTTGACCAAGTTAGCAAGGTACAGACACATGAACTTGACCAAGTTAGCCAGGTACAGACACATGAACTTGACCAAGTTAGCCAGGTACAGACACATGAACTTGACCAAGTTAGTCAGGTACAGACACATGAACTTGACCAAGTTAGCAAGGTACAGACACATGAACTTGACCAAGTTAGTCAGGTACAGACACATGAACTTGACCAAATTAGCCAGGTACAGACACATGAACTTGACCAAGTTAGTCAGGTACAGACACATGAACTTGACCAAGTTAGCCAGGTACAGACACATGAACTTGACCAAGTTAGTCAGGTACAGACACATGAACTTGACCAAGTTAGCAAGGTACAGACACATGATCTTGACCAAGTTAGCCAGGTACAGACACACGTAGCACAGATCCTCAAGTGTCTGTGGGCCAGAATAATGTATTTATTCCATTATATTGGTAACTAAAGTTTATTCTTCTCTTACGAAATATTTCGTAAATCCGCCGGATTACATTTTACGTGCAAATCTTAAAGTTTTAATGTGGAGTAAGTTCAATGAAATACGTTAATCAGTTTATTAACATTGAACACTTGTTGATTGGCGGCTGGAACACAGGTGTACATTCAACTGGCAGCATCTCTTGTGTCTGCTGATGAGGACCTCAACTGGAGGTCGAAATATACAGCAAATTGTCTTCACACACACACACACACACACACATATGCGTGAGCGTGTTTGATAGGAGTGAATGGAGACAAATGGTTTTTAATACTTGACGTGCTGTTGGAGTGTGAGCAAAGTAACATTTATGAAGGGGTTCAGGGAAACCGGCAGGCCGGACTTGAGTCCTGGAGATGGGAAGTACAGTGCCTGCACTCTGAAGGAGGGGTGTTAATGTTGCAGTTTAAAAACTGTAGTGTAAAGCACCCTTCTGGCAAGACAGTGATGGAGTGAATGATGGTGAAAGTTTTTCTTTTTCGGGCCACCCTGCCTTGGTGGGAATCGGCCAGTGTGATAATAATAATAATAATAATAATATATATATATATATATATATATAATATATATATATATATATATATATATATATATATATATATATATATATATATATATAACATTATGTACTCGAGCCTGACGTAAGTACTCTGTATTTCAGGAGAACACGGTTGTCCTCGCGACTAATGGAGAAGTACGAGAAGTTAAGTAAGATCGGCGAGGGTTCCTACGGAGTCGTCTACAAGTGTCGTAACCGTGAGACCGGAAGTCTGGTGGCCATTAAGAAGTTCGTCGAGTCTGAAGATGATCCACTTATCAAGAAGATTGCTCTGAGGGAAATACGGATGTTGAAGGTGAGTACACACACACACACACACACACACACACACACACACACACACACACGGAATAGACAAGGTGGACAGAGACAGGATGTACCAGAGATGGGACACAGAAACAAGGGGTCATAATTGGAAACTGAAGACTCAGATGAGTCAAAGAGATGTTTGGAAATATTTCTTCAGTCATAGAGTTGTTAGGAAGTGGAATAGTCTGGCAAGCGATGTAGTGGAGGAAGGAACTATACATAGTTTTAAGACGAGGTATGATAAAGCTCATGGAGCAGAGGGAGAGAGGACCTAGTAGCGGTCGGTGAAGAGGCGAGACCAGGAGCTGAGTCTCGACCCCTGCAACCACAATTAGGTGAGTACACACACACACACACACACACACACACACACACGCATAGATGAGATGGGAGAAAGAGACTACATAGTAGGTACACTTCAGTCTGGGGAACAGAAGGTGGTCATTGCAGTGATGTATAATCCACCACAGAACTGCAGGAGGCCAAGAGAGGAATATGAAGAGAGCAACAGAGCAATGGTGGACACACTTGCTGAGGTGGCAAGAAGAGCTCACTCCAGCAGAGCAAAGTTGCTGGTTATGGGGGGTTTCAACCACAGTTAGATTGACCTGGAGCCACATGGGGGTCCCGAAACATGGAGAGCCAAGATGATGGACGTGGTGCTGGAAAACCTCATGCACCAACATGTTAAGGACACTACCAGAGTGAGAGGGGAGGATGAACCAGCAAGATTGGACCTTTTGTTCACCCTGGGCAGTTCACACATTGAGGACATCATGTATGAGAGTCCCCTAGGAGCTAGCGACCACGTGGGTCTGTGCTTTGAATATATAGTAGAGCTGCAAGTGGAGAGAGTAACAGGAGTTGAATGGGAAAAGCCTGGCTATAAAAGAGGGGACTACATAGGGTTGAGGAACTTCCTGCAGGAGGTCCCATGGGACAGAGAACTGGCAGGAAAGCCAGTAAATGAAATTATGGAATATGTAACAACAAAATGCAAGGAGGCAGTGGAAAGGTTTATTCCCAAGGGCAACAGAAACAACGGGAAGACCAGAACGAGCCCCTGGTTTATCCGACGGTGTAAGGAGGCAAAAACAAAGTGCAATAGAGAATGGAAAAAGTACAGAATGCAGAGAACACGCGAAAATAGGGAGATCAGTCGCAGAGCCAGGAACGAGTATGCACAGGTAAGGAGGGAGGCCCAGCGACGGTATGAAAATGACATATCATCTAAAATCAAGACTGACCCGAAACTGTTGTATAGCCACATCAGGAGGGAGACAACAGTCAAAGACCAGGTGATCAGATTAAGGGCAGAAGGGGGAGAACTCACAAGAAATGACCAGGAGGTATGTGAGGAGCTAAACAGGAGATTTAAGGAAGTTTTTACAGTAGAGACATGAAGGGCTGTGGGAAGTCAGTACAGAATGGAACATCAAGAGGGAATATACCACCAAGTGATGGATGACATACGAACAACCGAGGAGGAGGTGAAGAAGCTGCTAAGTGACCTTGATACCTCAAAGGCGATGGGACCGGACAGCATCTCCCCATGGGTCCTTAGAGAAGGAGCAGAGATGCTGTGCGTGCCTCTAACCACAATCTTCAACACATCCCTTGAAACTGGGCAACTACCTGAGAAATGGAAGACAGCAAATGTAGTCCCCATATTTAAGAAAGGAAACAGAAACGAGGCGCTAAACTACAGACCTGTGTCTCTGACATGTATTGTGTGCAAAGTCATGGAGAAGATTATCAGGAGGAGAGTGGTCGAACACCTGGAACGGAACAAGATTATATATGAAAACAAGCATGGATTCATGGAAGGCAAATCTTGTATCACAAACCTCCTGGAGTTTTATGACAAGGTAACAGAAGTAAGACACGAGAGAGAGAGGGGTGGGTTGATTGCGTTTTCCTAGACTGCAGGAAGGCCTTTGACACAGTTCCCCACAAGAGATTAGTGCAGAAGCTGGAGGATCAGGCGCATGTAACAGGAAGGGCACTGCAGTGGATCAGGGAATACCTGACAGGGAGGCAGCAACGAGTCATGGTACGTGAAGATGTATCACAGCGGGCGCCTGTGAAGAGCGGGGTCCCACAGGGGTCAGTTCTAGGGCCAGTGCTATTTTTGATATATGCGAACGACATGATGGAAGGAATAGACTCTGAAGTGTCCCTATTCGCAGATGATGTGAAGTTGATGAGAAGAATTAAATCGGATGAGGATGAGGCAGGACTGCAAAGAGACCTGGACAGGCTGGACATGTGGTCCAGAAACTGGCTTCTCGAATTCAATCCTGCCAAATGCAAAGTCATGAAGATTGGGGAGGGGCAAAGAAGACCGCAGACAGAGTATAGGCTAGGTGGACATAGACTACAGACCTCACTCAGGGAGAAAGACCTCGGGGTGACCATAACACCGAGCACGTCACCGGAGGCACACATCAACCAAATAACTGCTGCAGCATACGGGCGCCTGGCAAACCTGAGAATAGCGTTCCGATACCTAAATAAGGAATCGTTCAAGACACTGTACACTGTGTATGTTAGGCCCATACTGGAGTATGCAGCACCAGTCTGGAACCCACACCTGGTCAAGCACGTCAAGAAGTTAGAGAAAGTACAGAGGTTTGCAACAAGGCTAGTCCCAGAGCTCAGGGGAATGTCGTACGAGGAAAGGTTGAGGGAAATCTGACTGACGACACTGGAGGACAGAAGGGTCAGGGGAGACATGATAACGACATACAAGATACTGAGGGGAATAGGCAAGGTGGACAGAGATAGGATGTTCCAGAGAGGGGACACAGAAACAAGGGGTCACAACTGGAAGCTGAAGACTCAGACGAGTCACAGGGACGTTAGGAAGCATTTCTTCAGTCATAGAGTCGTCAGGAAGTGGAATAGCCTAGCAAGTGAAGTAGTGGAGGCAGGAACCATACATAGTTTTAAGAAGAGGTATGACAAAGCTCAGGAAGCAGAGAGAGAGAGGACCCAGTAGCGATCAGTGAAGAGGCGGGGCCAGGAGCTGAGTCTCGACCCCTGCAACCACAATTAGGTGAGTACAATTAGGTGAATACACACACACATACACACACACACACACACACACACACACACACACACACACACACACACACACACACACACACACACACACACACAAAATCTCAAGAAAACAAGAGAGTTGAAAGTCAAAAAACAGATTCTTTACACTGTATTTCACGAAGCTGTAAACCCAGGAGGGCCGTCCATAGCAAGAAGTGGTGAAGACTCGATTCTCCGTCCTCTAATCACTAAGCAATCAGGCTGCTGGTGATCGCCCTGAAATGGGACCAAGACAATCATAAATTCCGGGAAGACAGAGACTAACTGTTCAGGACGATAAATCTGGCTTAACCTTACGTAATGAGGGTATTTTCTGGCTTCAGGGAAGGTGCAATCATGCCCCGGGGGGCAGGAGGGACAGGGTATGTGGCATGCAACCTCAACCACATCAAAGAGATGCCAAGAAAGAGAAAATATTGAAAGATTTGTGGTATGGGAGAGTTACCCTCTCAAAGGCTATCTCTCTCTCTGTCTCTCTCTCTGTCTCTCTCTCTCTCTTTAATATATATATATATATATATATATATATATATATATATATATATATATATATATATATATACGGGTGGAGAATTTGAATGATAGTTCTAGGCCTTTCATGTTGCATTATCAGGAGCTTGCAGAAAAGACGGGCAAGTCCAAGCAAATTCGTGCAGGTAAACTATTCACCATTCAATGATGAATTATACAGTTGTATATACTGGTTTCAATAATCATATAATAATTATAGTCACATACACTGGTTGTAAATTACAGAGATATAACTCACTATAATTCAACTCAAACACATTCCCACTTAGGTAATTTAGTGTTGAAATATGTTAGTTGTCTGAGAGTTGCAGATAACTGTCTTGCCAGGAGTGTTGAGTCATCTTCCTTACCTTTGCAAGCACCTATCAACGTGCGAGAATAATGCATTTCGACACGGAGATGAGAGAGGGATAAATCTGTATATTTCGACCTTTACTGAGGTCCTCTCCAGCAGATAGAACTCGTAATTTGAACTGTACAGATTTTTCTCTTCTCTGTGCTCCTGTCTACGTGATTTTTTTTTTTTTACCCGTGCTGTTATATTCACGGACTGTCTCTTGGTTTCAGCAATTGCATCACCCAAACCTGATCAACTTGATAGAGGTCTTCAGAAGGAAACGGAAGCTGCATCTGGTGTTTGAGTTCTGTGATCGTACTGTTCTTAATGAGCTGGAGAGTAATCCAAAGGGGTGAGTGACGATGCTTTAACTGAAGAATGAGACTCTTGTCTGTTTTCTAAATCATTTTACATCTCGATAAAGAATTAGACACATGTGCAACATCTGGGTTTCTTTATTTGTTGACGTTTCGCCATCCAGTGGCTTTATCAATACAATACAAGGACATCAGGTTATCAACTGAGGTTGAAAGCTGAGGTTATCAGTCCCTCAGCTGAGGGACTGATAACCTCAGTTGTGGGTATGATCTCTTGTTAAGGTACTGCTGTTGCTGCCACCAGTCCAGCTCACCATCACGGGGAGTAACTGTCGTCTTGAAAACCTGTAAACTCATCTCTCAAATTATAGAACACTGAGAGACAGGTCACACATCAGCCAGACTCTCGAGAGCAAACTCTACATGATATTTCGGTCCCTACTGGACCATTATCAAGTCCCAACTGACTATCCTTGAGTAATTAAGAAACAATATTGTAATGTTGGTAGGCCAGCAGGCCTACAGTAATAGATAAGACACATTCAACATTACAGTACCTTTATGTGACACTTGTGTCTTATTCATGTATGATTTGGAAAATAAGCAAATTGATGAGTGAGACAAGTGGAATACTCGACTGTAATGCATATTTTTAATAGGCCTACTGCAATCTGTATCCCCCCCCAGGCTGCCAGACGAGAAGGTGAAGAAGATAATCTACCAGCTGGTCCAAGCTATCGGCTACTGTCACAAGCATAATTGTATTCACAGAGACGTCAAGCCAGAGAACATCTTACTTACTAAGTCTGGCGTTGTTAAGCTCTGTGATTTCGGCTTCGCCAGGATGCTGAGTAAGTCATAGTGAAGCTTCAGAGGTGTGGAGAAGCTGACGCAACAATTTGTGTAGAAGACTGAGTTACTTGTGCTACGTGTGGGAATCTTTGATGAGGAAAACGTCGCCCGCCAGTGGCTTCTTCAGTCAAATACAGAGAAGAACGGTGGAAAATGAGGAGGAGTTTGAGGTAATCAATCCCTCAGTCTGGAATCGATAGTGTTTAGTCTTGATGGAGTGAACACATCGACTCCAGGCTCAGGGATTCATTACCTCGAACTCCTCCTCCTTTTCCACCGTTCTTCTCTGTATTGGACTGAAGAAGTCACTGGCGGGCGAAACGTTTCCTCAATAAAGCTTCCCAAATGTTGCACAAATGACTCAGTCTTCAACTTGTCGTTTTTCTAAACCATTTATCACACCACTTACGTAGCTTCATCTCGAGACGTTTAGCCCACACAACAAGTTTGATCCACCTTAATAACAGAGACCTTAGACGGAAAGTAAGACAGTTGAAGAAACGTTTTTCTGACCAACAAATGCACGTTTTTCACACAATGCTGCGTTACCTATTGAGTTTATATATGAGGGCCCCGCTTACACAGCAGGTTAGGTTCCAGGCTACTGCTGTACAGGAGGGCCCCGCTTATACAGCAGGTTAGGTTCCAGGCTACTGCTGTGCAGGAGGGCCCCTCTTATACAGCAGGTTAGGTTCCAGGCTACTGCTGTGCAGGAGGGCCCCTCTTATACAGCAGGTTAGGTTCCAGGCTACTTTAGGTTCAAGCCACTTTAGTCCACAATACATAAAAATTATGGGCCTACTGTAAGAGAAGGGGTTGCGAAGGGGCCCTCCCCCCCATAACACTTCAAGCTTCAGGGCCCCCAGAAATGCAAGTCCGCCACTGTGTCTTCGACAGGTCCAGGAGACAACTTGACAGACTACGTGGCCACAAGATGGTACCGTGCCCCTGAGTTGCTGGTGGGAGATACCCAGTACGGTGCCCCGGTGGATGTGTGGGCCATTGGTTGCGTTTTGGCCGAGCTGGCCAAGGGTGAGGCTCTCTGGCCCGGCAAGTCTGATGTAGATCAACTCTACCTAATCAGAAAATCTCTAGGTAACTGTAATTTACATATACGTTACTACGCAAAACAACTACGGGGGGAGTTGAATGATATCTCTAGGCCTTTCGTGTTGCAATCAACACATCAGGAGCTTGCAATGTTGCTTGGACATCCTCGTCTTTTCTGCAGCATTGCAAGCTCCTGATGATGTGATGATTGTAACACGAGAGGCCTAGAGCTATCATTCAACTCCCCCAGTGGCTGTTTTACATATTATATCGCTTTTTTATGCATATGTTACTGTGTATGATACTTTGTGTAACTATGTGTAAGTGTACCTAAATACACTTATTCACGTTTCGCCCACACTGGGTTTTATCAAGTCACAGACAGATCTGTTTGATAAATAAAGTTGGTAGAATTACCGACAATATGTAAAGTAAAAGGACACAAGAGCAACTAATGTGACATTTAATTGTGGCAACGTTTCGCTCTCCAGGAGCTTTATCAAGCCATTACAAACAATACATGGACACAGAGGGTATATAAAGGCTCAGAGTGAAGTGCGATACTAGTGGTAGTAGTAGTAGTAGTAGTAGTAGTAGTAGTGGTAGTAGTAGTGGTAGTAGTAGTGGTAGTGGTAGTAGTAGTAGTAGTGGTAGTGGTAGTAGTAGTAGTAGTGGTAGTAGTAGTAGTAGTAGTAGTGGTGGTGGTAGTGGTAGTAGTAGTAGTAGTAGTGGTAGTAGTAGTAGTAGTAGTAGTAGTAGTGGTGGTAGTGGTAGTAGTAGTAGTAGTAGTAGTAGTGGTGGTAGTGGTAGTAGTAGTAGTAGTAGTAGTAGTAGTAGTAGTAGTAGTGACAAAAGTAATACAATATGGAAGAGCAATTAATTCGTACATGAGTAAATGGATATAAAAGCTATTGCTCTACCATATTGAATTACTTTTGTCACTACTACCACTACTACTACCACTACCACTACTACTACCACTACTACTACTACCACTACTACTACTACTACTACCACTACTATTACCACTACCACTACTACTACCACTACTACCACTACCACTACTACTACCACTACTACTACTACCACTACTACTACTACCACTACTACTACTACTACTACCACTACTACCACTACCACTACTACTACTACCACTACCACTACTACCACTACTACTACTACCACTACTACCACTACTACTACTACTACTACTACCACCACTACTACTACCACTACTACTACTACTACCACTACTACCACTATTACTACTACTACTACTACTACTACTACCACCATTACTACTACTACTACTACTACTACTACTACTACTACCACTAGTATCGCACTTCACTCTGAGCCTTTATATACCCTCTGTGTCCATGTATTGTTTGTAATGGCTTGATAAAGCTCCTGGAGAGCGAAACGTTGCCACAATTAAATGTCACATTAGTTGCACTTGTGTCCTTTTACTTTACACTGTTTGATAAAGTTCACTGTGTGGGCGAAACGTTGTCAATAAAGAGTCACATTGTTCAGCATTTGTGTCCATTTTTTTCCATCATGTTGGTATTTTATACCATTAATGTTCATCGGGTAAATGTTGTATGATGAATAATTGTCATGTTGATGAATAATGATGAGTGAAAGTTATTAACCAGCACTTTGTTGATGAATTTTGTAAGATGTTTCGGTCCATCCTGAACCATCGTTAAGATGGACCGTCTGCTCCATGCAAGGCTAATTCTCTCTCTCTCTCTCTCACACATTTTCGCTCATAACATGAAAATAGTGGATAGCTGGTATAGGCCTACTGGCCCATGCTAGGCAGGTCGTACTCACAGACATTCCTACTAACATGAAGAGTTACCACAGTGAAGGAAATGGAAGTATATCAACCAGGCTGTTACTGCTGGCCGCACGCAAGCTGACGTACGAACCACAGCCTGGTTGGTCAGGTACTGACTTTGTGTTTATATATTTAAGCTCAGCAATTATATTGGTGTTTCCCGCCAGTAATATGTCTGATGGAAGATTGTGTCAACAGGTGACCTCCTGCCTGACCACATGCGCATATTTAAGGACAATGAATTTTTCCGCGGCTTGAACATACCAGAACCTGACACTGTGGAGTCTATAGAGAGCAAGATGCCCAAATCTTTCCCTCGAGAAGGACTTGACTTTCTTAAGGTAATGTTGTTGTTGTCTCAGGTTAATCTCATGACTTTCTGTACGTTATTATCATTGGTTTTCAAGTATTTATTTCTAGGTAAGACATGTTAATACAAGATTCCTTTACTAGGCCTACTGGCCTATGCTAGGCAGGTCCTGAATTTGTTAGAGATGGGAAGAAGGTTTGGTTCTGTCAGGAGTTTTATGAAGAATAACGATTCTCTAGTTATACATGGTCATAATCGTGAAGAAATTACAAGTGGTAAGTCATTCACACGTCCGGGTGTGGACCTGTGAACGACTCGTTACTTTGTACTTTGTTAATGATTATGTATAGACGTGTAGATGGTTCATTACCTTCGTAACTTTGTAATTGTGACCAGATCTACCTGGTATTCATTACCTTTGTAACTTGGTCATAATTGTGACCAGATCTACCTGGTATTCATTACCTTTGTAACTTGGTCATAATTGTGACCAGATCTACCTGGAATTCATTACCTTTGTAACTTGGTCATAATTGTGACCAGATCTACTTGGAATTCATTACCTTTGTAACTTGGTCATAATTGTGACCAGATCTACCTGGAATTCATTACCTTCGTAACTTGGTCATAATTGTGACCAGATCTACCTGGAATTCATTACCTTTGTAACTTGGTCATAATTGTGACCAGATCTACCTGGTATTCATTACCTTTGTAACCTGTTCACCTCTCAAAAGTTTGTGGCCCAGTCCCTGACACTGTAGAAAGAGTTTTATTTATGCTATACACATTCTAGACATCCTAATCACACTTCCTTTTAAGTATACCTAAAGTGTACAGGTGAATTGTGTCCTTATTAACCCACGTGCACTCTACAGTACTTAAATATAACAAATTCACAAAAATAATATAAATGTTAATATCTGTTAAGGGACACAGTGAGTGTCAGAGATGTGATTGTTTCAGAAATGTGTCGATCGCGACCCAGCCAAGAGATGGACGTGTGACCAGCTGCTGGGGCATGATTACTTCAAGGGGTTCACCTATAAGATACCAGAGGAAGACCAGCTGGAACACGACAGATTGAAGGTTGTTTCAGTGATTTAAACCGTGTTTTAATATTAAGCACTTGATTTTTTTTTATCGATCAAACGAAAAATAATTTCAATAAAATGTTAGACAACTCCAGCCTTGCTGGAGATGATTTTGAGAGGCTGGATGACCAATGTAAACATTGTACGTGGTGCTGACAGCGCCACCTGTACGTGATGCTGACAGCGTCACCTCATTAATACTTCTCCAGTACCTGCATTTAAATTTGTTGACGTGTGATGGTGATGTTACTGAATGTTGACTAATATTGCTAATGACTTGGTGATGTTGTGAGTTATGTTGTCATCAGGGAAAATGATGAGTTGGGATTGATTTTTGTTCATATTGCGCCGAGTACATGGAACTCTTCTCTCTCACTCCGAGGAAATGTAAAATAATTTATTACTGCCATGGAACGCCTTCCACCAGACCAAAAGAATGAAAAAAAATAATGAATAACTTGGGGAGGAATAAGATAATTTTCTGAAGATTTTAATTAAAATAAAATAAAATTGGCCGCTGTGGTTCCAGTATGATGTTGAGACAGGAGTATTTTATGTCCAGGATGGTCTTCTGTGATGTTTTTAAAAGAAAAAAGAAAAACTTATCCTGGGTGGCGGTGTTCGTCTGACGTTCTGGAAATCCTGTCAGTACCTGGTGGCAGTACCACACTTCAGATATCAAAGATGAGGATAAGATAAAATAAGATAAGATAAGATTTTGTTCGGATTTTTAACCCCGGAGGGTTAGCCACCCAGGATAACCCAAGAAAGTCAGTGCGTCATCGAGGACTGTCTAACTTATTTCCATTGGGGTCCTTAATCTTGTCCCCCAGGATGCGACCCACACCAGTCGACTAACACCCAGGTACCTATTTGCTGCTAGGTGAACAGGACAACAGGTGTAAGGAAACGTGTCGAAATGTTTCCACTCGCCGGGAATCGAACCCGGGCCCTCCGTGTGTGAACCGGGAGCTTTAGCCACCAGGCCACCAGGCCTGGTGGCCTGGTGTCCCTTGACAGGGATCTTGCTCCAATAACTAGCCTCTACCCTGGTTGACCAGGCCAGCAGCAGAGCTGATAATACAGAATTAAAACTGGTTACGTGAGGGTTAGCAAGTATAACATTGAACAAAGACAAAGGGTGGTATTCGACTTCAGTATCATTACTGGTAACCAGGAAATCAGTAACACAATAGAAATACTCCTGGTAGATCACA
This sequence comes from Cherax quadricarinatus, assembly GCF_026875155.1. Lineage (NCBI taxonomy): Eukaryota > Metazoa > Arthropoda > Malacostraca > Decapoda > Parastacidae > Cherax > Cherax quadricarinatus. Next base: position 11,085,614 of record NC_069488.1, read on the forward strand.
TTACCTGATCAGAGGACTGGAGGTGAAGTAATTCTCCAGACTTCAACCCACACCAGGTAAGGTTAATACTACCAGGAGTAGAAATTAAAGCAAATCAGACCCGAGGAACTGAAGTTTAACCTCAGCCCGCTAGATGGTAGTGCTGGCGGTAACACGCTAATGGTTCCCGGGCGTCTGAACAACTATAACCCCCACTTTTTAAGGGCTTTTCCCCTCACAATCACTGAGATGAGTTAGGAATATTATATAATTCTCATATTTGTCAGTAGTTCAGGGATGATTGCCCCAGCAACCCGGTCTAAGACCCGGCTTCCTAGATTGTTGACCTAAGGTATCACGTGGATAAAAAAAGACACATGTACAATACTTCAGTATATTTGTTGCCGAAACGTTATGCCAACACAACAGACTTCTTCACTCCACTACAGGAGAATGTATCACTAGAGGCAGTAGAAGTCATCAGTCCATTATCCTTGACCACATTTTATTAAGGCTGAGGGACTGATCACCCTCTATTAAGGCTAAAGGACTGATCACCCTCTATTAAGGCTAAAGGACTGATCACCCTTTATTAAGGCTAAAGGTCTGATCATCCTCTATTAAGGCTGAGGGACTGGACTCTTATTAAATTTGAGGGACTGATCAGCTCAGAATTAAGTCTTCATTTCCACTGTCTCCAGTGATATAGTCTCCTTTATTCGACTGAAGATGCCTGTCATGCAGGCGAAACGTTTCGACAATAACAATACCTAAGTGTATCTAAAGTGTCTTATTCACCAACTTATCAGTATTGGATACCATTAATAAGATAAGAACATAAGAACATAAGAAAGAAAGAACACTGCAACAGGCCTACTGACCCATGCGGAGCAGGTCCATGTCCCCCCTGGATTAGACCCATGACCCCCCCACCCGGATTAGCCCAATGACCCACCCAGTCTGATCATCTCCACTCAAGGATGGAGCACTGCACCAGACCCAGCAGCACAAGCTAGTCAGGTCCAACTCACACCCACCCACACCCACTCATGTATTTATCCAACCTATTTTTAAAACTACACTGTACTCGGGAGTTGTTCCACTCATCCACAACTCTATTACCAAACCAGTGATTTCCTATATCCTTTTTGAATCTGAATTTTTCCAACTTGAAACCATTGCTGCGAGTCCTGTCTTGGATGGAATTTTTCAGCACGCTATTTACATCCCCTTTATTTATTCCTGTTTTCCATTTATACACCTCGATCATATCCCCCCCCTAATTCTACGCCTTTCGAGAGAGTGCAGATTCAGGGCCCTCAGTCTATCCTCATAGGGAAGATTTCTGATACATGGGATCATCTTTGTCATCCTCCTCTGTACGTTTTCCAGAGCATTTATATCCATTCTGTAATACGGTGACCAGAACTGAGCAGCATAGTCTAAATGTTTCTTCTCTTCCAGAACCCAAGTGTCTCCGGTTCCATGTTACTTCCTCAACTGGCCAGCACTCCAGTGGGTGGAGGTTCAGTGTCCACCTCCTCCTCACCTGAAATCCGACAGCCAGTTCACCGTGGATCCCGCAACTTTGACCACCTGCCCACCATCTGACAAAACGGCCTTGGGATACACCGGCCACCTACCGTGTTACCACCTAACATGGTGCCCTCACCTACTCTGCCCCAAGGCCAAACTTCTAAAGTTTCTAATGGGCTTCGAGGTGCCTCTAAATCAAATGCCAGTCCAGCTGCTGGCAGTCGCCAGCCTCCGCCTGTTCTGGACAGAGCTAATCTCTATTCCATTTTGTATCGGAAATATAATTCCTCATAGCTTTTACCTTCAATTTCCATCTGGATCAAACCTGGTTACCTTCCCTTTCCCAGGTGCCACACGACCCCTATGGATTTAACGCTTCCCAGTAATAATAATACTATTAACACAATTCCTACGAAAGAGATGAATTATTAACGAAGATAAATACGAGATATTGAAAAAAATCAGAATCTCTAAGAGG
>NC_069488.1:11092606-11134086 GCF_026875155.1 Cherax quadricarinatus
ATCGCTGGATACACACAGAGAGACACACTTATCGGTGTATATATACCACATATATACCACATATACACCACATATACACCACATATACACCACATATATACCACATATACACCACATATACACCACATATACACCACATATATACCACATATATACCACATATACACCACATATACACCACATAGACACAACATATACACCACATATACACCACATAATAACACATATACACCACATATACAACCACATATACACCACATAATACTCCACATAATACAACATATACACCACATATACACCAACATATACAGCCACATAATACCATACATAACACCACATATACACACATATACACCACATAAACAACCACATATAACCACATATACAACCACATATACACCACATAACACCAAATCATATACCACATATACACCACATATATCACCCACATATACAACCACATATTACCACATATACACCACAATATACCACCCACAATACACCACATATACACCACTAAACACAACAAATATACACATATACACCACATATACACCAATATACACACATATATACCTACATATACCCCACATATACACCACATATACACCACATATACACCACATAACACCACTTATATACCACATATACACACATATACACCACCTATACATCACATATGCACCACATTACACCACATATATAGCCACAATATACACCACATATACACCACATATACACATATATACCACATATACACCCATAAACACCACTAAACACCACATTCTACACCACATAATACACCACATATATACCACATAATTAATCCCACATATACACCATTAAACATATATACCACATATTACACCACAAATACACGCACATATATACCACATATACACCACATATATACCACATATACAGGCACCACTTATATACGCACTCCACAATATGTACCTACATAAATACAACATATACACCACATATACACAACATTTACACCACATAATAAACCAACTTATACACCACATATACACCACTTATACACCACATATAAACCACATATATACCCCATAACACCACATATACACCACATATACACCACATATAACAGCGCACATATATACCACATATACACCACATATACACCACATATACACCACATAAACACCACATATATACCACATATACACCACATATACACCACAATATACACACATATATACCAACATATACACCCCAATACACCACATATACACACATTAAACACCACAAATCTCCCACATTACACCACATATACAACACATTTACACCACATATATAACCACTATATACCACTATACACCACAATACACCAGCATATATACCCATATACACCACTTATACACCACATATACACCACATAAACACCACATATACACCACATATATTACCCACATATACACCACAAATACACACACATATACACCACATATAACACACAAATACACCACATATACACCACATAATACACCACATATACACCACATATACACCACATATATAGCCACCGATATACACCACATATACACCACATAAACTATCACATATGCCACCACATTACACCAAATATATACCACATATACAGCCACATATACACCACATATATACCGACATATATACCACATATACACCACATATACACACATATACACCACATATATCACCATCATTATACACCACATCCACATATACACCACATATAACGACCACATATACGCCATCATATACACCACATATACACACATTACATCACATATACACCACATATAACACCACAATATATAACCACATATATAGCCAAAAAGTCAACACATATACAACACATATGCACCACATAACACCACATAGTATACCACATATACACCACATATACACCACATATATACCACATATATACCACATATACACCACATAACACCACAAAATATACACCACAATATACACCCCATATACACCACATATAAACCACATATACACCAACATAATACGCACACATATACACCACATATATCACGCACATTACACCACATATACACCACATATACACCACATATACACCACATATCCACCACATACTACACTCACATAACACCACATATATACCACATATATACCACATATACAAACCACATATATACCACATATACACCTATACACCATAATATATACAACATATACACCACATATATACCACATAAACACCACATAATACACACATATGTACTACCCATATATACCACATATACACCACATATACACCACAATATACACCAACAACACACCACATATACACCACATATGCACCGCATATGCCAACACACATATACACCACATATACAACCACATATACACCACTATATACCATCGCGAGAAATGATACCACATATAAAAAAAAAAAACACCACATACACACCACAATTGCCCACCACATATACACCACATAATATACCACAATAGACACCACAATATACCACATATTTAATCACCACGATAGAGACGCGCCACATATATACCACATAAACACCACATATACACCACATAACCCACATCTACACCACATCTACACCACATATATACCACTATATACCACATATACACCACATAATATACCACATATACACACATATACACCACATATATACCACATATACACCACATATATACCACATATACACCATCATAGACACCACATATATACCACATATATACCAACATATACACCACATATACACCACGCATATACACCACATCTACACCACATATCAACCACATATGCACCGCAATATGCACCACATATACACCACATATACACCACAATACACCACATATACACCACAATTACACCACATATATACCACATATACACCACATACACACACATATCACACATATACACCACATAGATACCACATTAAACACCACATATACACCAAATATAAACACATATTTACCACATATACAATACACCACATATACACCACTATACATCTCACAATATACACCACATATATACCACATATATGACCACATATATACCACATATACACCACATATACACCACATATACACCATCATATACACCACATATACACAACATATACACCACATCTTCTACAACCACATATACACACATATACAACACATATACACCACATATACACCACATAATTACACAAATACACCACATAACACCAATAGACACCACATATAACCACAGTATCCACCACATATACACCACATATATACCAACAAATACGACCACAATACACCACATCTACCACCACAATAAACCACATATACACCACATATACACCCACATATACACCACATATACAGCAACATATCACCATCATATAAACCACATATATACCACATATACACCACATATACACCACGATAACACCACATATACAACCCACATATATACCACATATACACCTCATATACACCACATATACACCACATATAGTACCCACATATACACCACAATAATACACCAAACATATACACCCACATATATACCACATATTTACCACATATGCACCACATAATACACCAATATATACCACATAATACCACATATACACCACAAATACACCACATATACACCACATATACACAACATATACACCACAAATACACCACATATACACCACATCATACACCACATATACACCACATATACACCAAACTACACCACAAATACACCACATAAAAAAAAAATAAATTAACACCACATATACACCACATATCACCACATATACACCAAACATATACACCACAATATACACCACATATACACCACATATATACCACATATACACCACAGTAACAACCACATAACCAAAAAAAAAACCACACTGAGCGTACACCACATATACACCACATATACACCACATATACACCACATATACAACCACATATACACCACATATACGCCACATTATATACCACACATACACCACATATACAACCACATATACACCACATAATTACACCACCTATACTCACATATACCCACCACATATACACCACATGTACATACACCACATATACACACATATACACCACATATACACCACATTTTTTTTTATACACCACATATACACTCACATAAACACCACATATATACCAAATATACACCACAGATACACCACATAAACACGCACCTATACACCACATATACGCCACATATACACCACATATACACCCACATGTACACACACATATACACCACATATATCACATATAATACCACATAATACCACATATGCACCACTTATGCACCACATAAAAACCCCTATATACCACATATATACCACATCACACCACAAATACACCAATTTACACCACTTAAACACAACAATATACACCACAAAAACCCCACAAATACACATCTAATAAAAGAAAACTAACTGTTCTTTTATATTCTAGAGAAATTTGATGTATCAAAGGTCATGTAAATATATTTACCAATAAACAACATACGCTCTTCGTACTAAGTATGTATTTAATACAACCAACAACATTCCACAACTGAGAGCCCACCTAAGGAAATTATATATTTATAAATTATATATTATTATAATTTATTATTTATTAGTCACATGGCCGATTCCCCACCAAGGCAGGGTGGCCCGAAAAGAAAAAAACTTTCAACCATCATTCACTCCATCACTGTCTTGCCAATACAGGGTGCTTTACACTACAGTTTTTAAAACTGCAACATTAAACACCCCTCCTTCAGAGTGCAGGCACTGTACATAACCCATCACCAGGACTCAAGTCCGGCCTGCCGGTTTCCGCTAATCCCTCAAAAATGTACTTTGCTCACACTCCAACAGCACGTTCCAGTATTAAAAACATTTGTCTCATTCACACCTATCAAACACGCTCAAGCATGCCTGCTGGAATACCAAGGAGCCCAATACGCACACAAACCACCTTTACCCCCACCCGCTCAACCCTTCCTAGGCCGACCCTAACCCCGCCTTTCCTCCAACTACAGACTGATCGACTCCTTTAGAAGTCATTCTGTTTCAGCTCCATTCCTCTCTACAAATGTCCGAACCACCTCACAACCGCTTCCTCAGCCACTGGACAAACAGTTTGGTAATCCGCACCTCCTCCTAACCCTTTATTTCCCCCCCACCCAAACTACGAATTCCTCTGCATTATATCACACCACACATGCCCTCAGCATGACAACTCCACTGCCTCCAGCCTTCTCTTCTGCAACATTCATCACCCCACGCTTCACAACCCATAATAAGAGCGTTAGTAAAACTCAACTCTCATTAACATTCCCCTCATTTGCCTTCCAAGGACAAAGTTCTTGTCTCCACAGACTCCTAAGTGCACCACTCACTCTTTTTTCCCTCATCAAGTGTTTTCTATGATTCACCTCATCTTTCATAGACCCATCCGCGACACGTCCACTCCCAAATATCTGAATACGTACACTCCGTCCATACTCTCTCCCTCCAATCTAGATATTCACTCTTTCATTCACCTAATCTTTTGTTATCCTCATAACCTTACTCTTTCCTGTATTCCAACCTTTAATTTCTTTCTTTTGCACACCCTAACCAAATTCAATCCACCAATCTTCTCTGGCAGTTTACCCTTCAGAATCTCCCAAGAGCAACAGTGGTCATCAGCAAAGATCAGCTGTGACCAAACTCCCACTTTGTGTGTGATTTTCTTTATCTTTTAAACTTTCCACGCTCTTGCCAAGACCCTCGCATTTACTTCACTTACAAACCCCTTCTAGATAATTATATTAAACCAACCACGGTGACATCACACATCCCATGTCTAAGCCTACTACTTTTACTGGGAAATAAATTTCCCTCTTTCCTACAATCTCTAACTTGAGCCTCTCTATCCTCGTAAAAACACTTCCTGCTTTCAGTAACCTACCTCTACAAACACCGTACACTTGCAACATCCGCCACATTGGCCCCCCCTATCCACCTGTCAACGCCTTCGTCCAAATCCTATAAATTGCACAAATACCTCTTTTAGCCTTATCTAAATACTGTTTCACTTATTATGTTTCACTGTAAACACCTGGGTCCACACACCCACCTACCTTTCCTAAAGCCTCCTTGTTTCCATCTGCTATCCTATTCTCCGTCTTACACTTAATTCTTTCATTATAAACCTAAACCATACACTTACCCAGTACACTCAACACTTATCCCCCTATAGATTTTTGCACTCTCTTTTTATACCCCTTTGCCTTTATACAAAGGAACTAATGCATGCTCTACTGCCAACCCCTAGGTACCTTACCTTCTTCCATACATTTTATTGAAATAAGTTGCACACAACCACTCCAAAACTATATCCCCACCTCTTTTATTAACATTTCTATCTTTATATCCCATCAATCCCGCTGCCCTTTACCCCTTTCATTTTACCTACTGCCTCACGAACGTCCCCCACACTCCACAACTGCTCTTCTCACATTCCTACATGATGTTTATTCCTCTTCCTTGCCCTATTACACGAAATCACAGCTTCCTAATCGTCATCAACATTTAACAATTCCTCAAAATATTCCCTCCCCATCTTCCAATACCTCTAACTCTCCATTTAATAATCTCTCCTCTCCTATTTTTTAACTGACAAATCCATTTGTTGCCTAGGCTTTATTAACTGTTAATCTCACTCCAAAACTTTTTCTTATTTTCAAAAAAATTTGTTGAAACATCTCACCCACTCTTTTTTGCTTCTTTTACTTTGCTTAAACCACTTTTAAAACCTCTCCTTTTTCCCAATCTTTTCCCCATATACTCTATATATAATAATATTAATATATATATATATATATATATATAATATTATATTTATAAATTATTATTATATATATATTATATTAATTATATAATACAACCTGGCCCAACTAGTTTCAGAGAGGGCCTGAAGAGGTGGGGCCAGGACATGATTGGCCCCTAAACCACAATTAGTGGGGTAAAATACCCTTTAAACACGGAGGGAAAGACTGAACCTTAGGCCTTTGGGTGGTGGTCCCATCACACACCGGGTGTGGACCATCACACCCCTGGGGGGGACCTCACACACCTGGTGTGGTACCACCCAAACCCCTGGTGGGTCCTCCCACCGGTGGGAAATACCACCTGGTGTGTACCACAACCCCGGTGGGGCCCCCCCGGGGGGCATCCACCCTGGGGGGGGCCCATCCACACCGGGGGGGGCCCTCACCCGGTTTTGCCCCATCACAACCTGTGTGGCCCCCATCACACCGGGTGTGGTCCCTCAAAACCCTGGTGGGTCCATCACACATGTGTGGTCCCATCACACCCCCTGGTGGGTCCCTTCACCACCTGGTGTGGTCCCATCCACCCTGGTGTGGCCCATCACACACCTGGTGTGGTCCCATCAAAACCCCTGGTGTGGTCCACACCACCCCTGGTGGGCCCCAAAAACCCCCGGGTGGGGCCCCATCCACACCTGGTGTGGTCCCACACACCCGTGGGGGTCCCATCACACACCTGGTGTGGTCCTCACCACCTGGTTGGTCCCATCACACCGGGGTTTGGGGCCCATACACCCCGGTGGTGGCCCCATCCCCACTGGTGGTGGCCCCATCACACACCTGGTGTGGCCATCCCCGCCTGGTTTTGTCCCTCACACCTGGTGGGGTCCATGCCACCTACGGGGTACCATCACACCCCTGGTGTGGTCATACACCTACTTGGTCCCATCAACACCTGGTTGGTGAAAAAACAATGTGAAACTCTTGGGTTTTTATTGGGAAACTTTTCGCCACACAGGGGCTTCTCAGTCCTACAAGGAAATTTTGAAAAAAAGGGGGAAATGAGGTAATCGCCCCTAACCTTGGTCGATGTGGTCAGCCCATCAATTTAATAAATACGGCAACGTGTGAAAAAGGGTTATAAACCTTTTGGCAGGAGAGGTGCGCATAAGGTTTTGAAACATTTTGTTAATGTGAAGGGGTTCCCCAAGAATTGGGGAAAGCAAAGAATTCCAAGGTTTAAGTCCAAGAAGTTGCGTGTCGACGGGTTTGTAGTAAAAGGTTCAAGAACCATCAAGATTGAGGACTGCCACTCGATAAAGGTTGGGGATGTTTTTCCCCATTCTCCCCGTTCTCAAGATTCTCCTTTTTATGATGAGAAACCCCTGTTGGCGAAACGTTTCCTCAATAAAATACCCCAAAAGTTGCAAGTGTTAATTTTTCACATGTCGGTTTCTGAACCCTTTTTACAAAAACCCGGTGTGGGCCATCAACACCTGGTGGTACCATCCCCCTGGGGTGGTCCCTACACACCCGGGGTGGACCCTACACCCCGGTGTGGTACCATCACACAAACCCGGTGTGGTATCACACACACTGGGTGGGCCACACACCTGGTGTGGTACCCTCACACACCTGGTGGGCATCACACACCTGGGGGGTACCAAACACACTGGGGTGGTACCATCAACACCCTGGTGTGGTCCCTGAACCCCCTGGTGTGGTACCTAAATACTGCTGTGGTCCCATCACAACCGGTGGGTCCTCACACCATCTGTGGTACCATCACACCCCTGGTGTGGACCTCACACACCCGCTCGGGGCCTCAACACCTTTTGTGGTACATCACCACCTGGTTTTTACCCTCATACACCTGCTGTGGTTCCCTCAACACCAGTGTGGTCCATCCACAGCTGGGGTACCACACACACCCGCTGTGGTACCATCACAAACCTGGTGGGACCTACCACCTGGGGTGGTACCTAAAACCTGCTTGGTTCCACACACAAGGTGTGGTACCTGACCACTGTGTGGTCCATCACACCCTGGTGTGGTAATCCCCAATGTTGTGGGACCATACACACGTTGGGTAAATCACACCATGTTGTGGTTTCCCCCACACAATATTTTGGTATCAACAACTGTTGTGGTCCTCAACCCGGTGTGTCCTGACACCGTGTGGTCCCCAAACCACATGGTGTGGGGCCATCAACCTGTTGTGGTACCATAAAACATGTTGTGGTACCATCACACAATGTTTTTGGTACCTCCACCATGTTGGGTACCCTCACAACAGTTTGTGGTACCCTCCCAAAACCTGGGTGGTACCCCTCACACACCTGGTGGGTACCCTCACACAGGTGTGGTACCATCACACCCTGTCTGGTTCCCCTCACACCCTGGGTGGCCAACACACACTGGTGTGGTACATGACACCCTGGTTGGGGACCATAACACACCTGCTGTGGTCCCCTCCCACCTGGTGTGGTACCACACCACCGCTGTGGTTTACCTCACAACCCGGTGTGGGACCATACACACCGCTCTGGTCCCCTCAACCCCCTTGTGGACCATCACACACCTGCTGTGGTCCTCATACACCGCTGTGGTTTTATCACCCAAAAAGGTGTGGTACCATCACCACCCGCTGTGGTACCACCACCCGGGGGGTACCACACACACCTGGTGTGGACCCTCCACACCCCCGTGGGGTACCATCACACCCTGGTGTGGTACCACAACACCTGCTGTGGTACCCCACACACCTCGTGTGGTACACCAACGGTGTGGTACCTCACCCCTGCGTGGTACCCTCACACACCTGGTTGGTACCATGACACCCTGCTGTGGTCCATCACACACCTGGTGTGGTACCACACCACTGTTGTGGTACCTCACAACATGTTGTGGGACCTCCCCACATGGTGGTACCCTCACCAATTTTTTGGTATATCAACACATTTTTGGTACCCTCACACACCTGGTGTGGTACCCTCAACCCTGGTGTGGACCCCTCACCACCCGGTGGGTACCATCACACACCTAGTGTGGACCATACACACCTGGGGTGGTACCATCACAACAGTTGTGGTACCTCACACAAGTTGTGGTACCCCACCCAACCCGGAGGGTACCCTTCCAAATGTTGTGGCCCTAGAAACCCCTGTTGTGGGACCATCACACACCGGGTGGTACCATCAAAACACTGTTTGGGACCATCCCCCCGGTTTGGTACCACAACACCCGGGTGGGGCCCTCACAACTGGTGTGGGACCTCCAAAACTTTGTGGTACACCACACCCGGTGTGGGACCATCACACACTGTTGTTGTACCATACAACCTTGTGTGGGACCATCACAACATGTTTTGGGGACCATCAACGTTGTGGTACCATCAAACCCCTTTGGGGGGTACCATCCACACAGTTTTGGTACCACAACACCTAGTGTGGTACCATCACACACCTTTTTTTTGGGACCTTCAAAACGTTGTGGTCCCTAACATGTTTGGTCCTCCCCTTGGTGTGGTACCTCACACACAGTTGTGGTCCATCACACACCCAGTGTGGGGACCCCAAACACCCTGGTGTGGTACATACACAGGTGTGGTACAATCCACACCTGGGGTGGACAAACACAACCCGGTGTGGTACCATCAACCACCTGTTGTTCCATCCAAAACCTGGTGTGGGCCCCCACACACATGGTGTGGTACCATCACACACCTGGTGCGGTCCCATCACACACCTGGCTGGCTAACCCAGGATTATGCTGGGTGACTAACCCAGGATAATGCTGGGTGACTAACCGAGGATTATGCTGGGTGACTAACCCAGGATAATGCTGGGTGACTAACCCAGGATAATGCTGGGTGACTAACCCAGGATTATGCTGGGTGACTAACCCAAGATAATGCTGGGTGACTAACCCAGGATAATGCTAGGTGGTTAACCCAGGATAATGTTGGGTGACTAACCCAGGATAATGTTGGGTGACTAACCCAGGATAATGTTGGGAGGCTATCCCAGGGTAATGCTGGGTGACTAACCAAGGATAATACTGGATGGTTAACCAAGGATAATGTTGGGTGACTAACCCAGGATAATGTTGGGTGGCTAACCCAGGATAATGTTTGGTGGCTAACCCAGGATAATGCTGGGTGACTAACCCAGGATAATGCTGGGTGACTAACCCAGGATAATGCTGGGTGACTAACCCAGGATAATGCTGGATGACTAACCCAGGATAATGCTGGGTGACTAACCCAGGATAATGCTGGGTGACTAACCCAGGATAATGCTGGGTGACTAACCCAGGATAATGCTGGATGACTAACCCAGGATAATGCTGGGTGGTTAACCCAGGATAATGCTGGGTGACTAACTCAGGATAATGCTGGGTGACTAACCCAGGATAATGCTGGGTGACTATCCCAGGATAATGCTGGGTGACTAGCTCAGGATACTGCTGGGTGACTAACCCAGGATAATGCTGGGTGACTAACTCAGGATAATGCTGGGTGACTAACCCAGGATAATGCTGGGCGACTAACCCAGGATAATGCTGGGTGACTAACCCAGGATAATGCTGGGTGAATAATCCAGGATAATGCTGGGTGACTAACCTAGGATAATGCTGGGTGACTAACCCAGGATAATGCTGGATGACTAACCCAGGATAATGCTGGATGGTTACCTCAGGATAATGCTGGGTGACTAACTCAGGATAATGCTGGGTGACTAACCCAGGATAATACTATGTGACTAACTCAGGATAATGCTGGGTGACTAACTCAGGATAATGCTTTGGTGACTAACCCAGGATAATGCTGGGTGACTAACTCAGGATAATGCTGGGTGACTAACCCAGGATAATACTGGATGACTAACTCAGGATAATGCTGGGTGACTAACCCAGGATAATGATGGGTGACTAACTCAGGATAATGCTGGGTGACTAACCCAGGATAATGCTGGGTGACTAACTCAGGATAATGTTGGGTGACTAAGGATAATGCTGGGTGACTAACTCAGGATAATGCTGGGTGTCTATCCCAGGATAATACTGGATGACTAACTCAGGATAATGCTGGGTGACTAACCCAGGATAATGCTGGGTGACTAACTCAGGATAATGCTGGATGACTAACCCAGGATAATGCTGGGTGACTAACTCAGGATAATGTTGGGTGACTAAGGATAATGCTGGGTGACTAACTCAGGATAATGCTGGGTGTCTAACCCAGGATAATGCTGGGTGACTAACCCAAGATAGAGAAAAAATTCTCTTTGTGCAGTACTGCGGCCTGGTGACAAAAGCTCTCGCTTCACATGGTGAGGGTCCAGATTCAATTCTCGGCGAGGGTAGAAACATTGGGCGCGTTTCCCCTACATTGGTTGTCTATGTTCACCCATTAGTAAAATGGGTACTTGGGTGTTAGTGGACTGGTGTGGGTCGCATCCTGGGATAAAACTCACCTAATTCGCGGGAAATGCTCAGCATAACAAGCGGCTTTCTATATAGTAGTGTGTCACTGATGTCAGCTATGGTCTGTATACCTTGTACATGTACTGGTAGAAATAAAGATTTATTATTATTATTATTATTATTATTATTATTATTATTATTACGATTATTATTATTATTATTTATTATTATTATTATTATGCAGTTACTAGTAAATATATTTGAGTTAGCCATTATTTATTCATAGAAAACTGCACAGTTTTCAATTAAAGAAAATGATAAAGTCTTTAGAACAGGTTAACTATTTTATTTTGCAATAGGGGGAAGTGGAAGAGGAAGATTAGGAGGATGAGGAAGAGGAGGAGGAGGAAGAGGAGGAGAAGGAGGAGAAAGAGGAAGATGAGAAGGCACTGTCATCAGTTTGGCTTATTTCCATTAGGGTTTGTGATTTTCTTCCCCAGGATGCGACTCAGACCAGTCGACTAACACCCAGGTACCTACTTAATCCTAGGTGAAGAGGGACAGCAGGTGTAAGGAAGTATTGCCAACGTTTCCACCCGTGCCGGGGATCGATCCCAGGTTCTACAGTTGTGAGCTGAGGCCGTTGAATATAAATGCTGCTCAAAATGGTGCTCGTGGCTCAACTGATCCACGAGCTCCATTTTGAGCAGCATTTATATTCAATATATATTAGAGCCCTTTTGGTCTTTATTACAGCTTTAGAAAAAGGTATATATACACTGAGATGCACACCTCACAATGTATATACACTGAGATGCACACCTCACAATGTATATACACTGAGATGCACACCTCACAATGTATATACACTGAGATGCACACCTATGGTTTGAAGTGCTGCTTCCCAAGACCAAACCCATCTTAGTAGGAACTAGTTACCGCCCTCCTACCCAGGACCAGTTCTTAGAAGACTTTTCCAGAGTCTTGTCTGGAGTTGAAAGCAATTGCGAAACAATAATACTGGGCGACTTCAATATCTGTTTTCAGCAACAGAATAACGGGCTATGCAAAAGGTATAAGCAAATTCTAGGATTAAATAGCTACACCCAACTAATTAATAAACCAACCCGGATCACACAGTTCTCAGCCACCCTAATTGACCACATACTTTGCAACCGCGCTGAGAACATTAGTCAGTCAGGCGTATTACCACAGGTCTTAGTGATCATTTCATCATTTACTGCACCAGGAAAATCACTAGGATAGGATAGGCCTACACAGGAGAATAAAAATGAGGTCAACTAGAAACTACAGTAAAGAAACACTGGTAAATAGGCACACAATTGTGACTGGACAGAGATGACAAGTTGCACGGACGTAAACGATGCCTGGGAAAAATTCAAAACAATGTTCACTACCATTTCTTAATAATATTGCACCAGTTAAAGAGGTTAGGATTAAACGAAGAACTGAACCCTGGATGACTACTGAGATATTGATAATATGAAATTCAGAGACCAGCTGCTAAAAAGATTTAAAGCAAACAGACAGGATATTGCAGCACTAAATGAATTCCAAAGGGTGAGGAACAGAGTACAGAGGCTTATAAAAGGAGCAAAGGCAAAGCACTATTGCTCAAAAATTGAAGAATATAAGCATAACCCCAGAAAGCTCTGGCAACAACCTAAAACGTTGGGGTATAGCCATAAGCCAGTAGATAGGTCTAACATAGTACTCACTATCGATAATGAGGTATGCCACGAAACATCTAAGGTGGCAAATTGCTTTAATTCCTACTACACATCTGTTGCATCAACACTAGTAAGTAAACTACCAGCTGCATCAAATACCTTTAACACAGACTCTGATAAGTTTCAAACATACTATACCAATAAAGGGGTAACCCCAAACAGTTTGTCAACTAGTAAGTGTATCTCATGACTTCATTCAAAAAGAACTAAGCAGGTTAAACCCAACTAAGAGCACAGGCCCTGATAACATCCCGTCTAAGTTCCTAAAAGATGGTGCTTCTGAACTGTCAATCCCTATTGCTCACATAATAAATCTATCAATCACCACTAATACCGTACCGGAGGGGTTCAAGGAGGCCAGAGTTACTCCTATCTTCAAGAAAAATAATAGGTCTGATGTAAGCAACTATAGACCTGTTAGTATACTCAGTATAATATCTAAATTCTGGAGAGGGCGGTGTATTCTCAAGTAGTTAAGTACCTTAATGACAACAGCATTCTCCATAGCTATCAATCGGGCTTTAGGAAGATCCTACTCAAACCGATACCTCCCTTATTAATCTGATGGATTACCTGAGAACTGAAATGTCAAAAGGGAACTCATAGGTATGGTAACCTTAGACTGCAAAAGGCCTTCGATACTGTCAACCACAATATATTATGTAAGAAACTTCAAGCTATCGGTATAGGTTCTGTAGACTGGTTTAAGTCCTACCTTAGCAACAGGAGACAAATAGTCAAAATCAACAAAACGGAATCAGAACCCCTGCGATAACATGTGGAGTTCCCCAAGGTAGTATTCTGGGTCCCTTACTATTCTTATGTTATGTCAATGATATGCCTATCAGTGTCAAGTGCAAACTCCTACTGTATGCAGAGACAGTGCTCTGTTGTGACAGGTAAAGACCCACAAGATATTGCTAAATGTTTTAACACTGGAACTGGAGTCCTGCAGCAAATGGTTAGTAGACAACAAACTATCATTACACCTAGGGAAAACTGAAGCCATTCTCTTTGGAACGAAACATAAACCGAGAAGGGTAAATAATTTTAATGTTCAGTGTAATGGGGAGTCCATCACTTTGGTTTCATCAGTTAAATATCTGGGAATCCCTTTGACCCATGCATGTCAGGAGAATTGATAGGAACAGTGTAGTAAAGAAAGCGAATGCAGACTGAAGTTCCTGTATAGACAAGCACAGTGTCTACCTACTGAGGCTCACAGGGGCCTATGTCTAGCCCTTATACAATGCCATATGGAATACGCTTGCTCTTCTTGGTACTCTGCCTTGACAAAAAAACTGAAAGATAGACTGCAAATCACCCCGAACAAAATCGTAAGATTCATCCTGGGGGGTGGGACCAAGAGAACATGTAGGCCAGGATGAATTACAGCAGTTGGATATGCTGAATGTTTAAGGGCAGAGTAAAACAAATGAAGCTAA
This sequence comes from Cherax quadricarinatus, assembly GCF_026875155.1. Taxonomy (NCBI): domain Eukaryota; kingdom Metazoa; phylum Arthropoda; class Malacostraca; order Decapoda; family Parastacidae; genus Cherax; species Cherax quadricarinatus. The sequence goes on from NC_069488.1 coordinate 11,108,056, forward strand.
ATCATGTTTTTAAAATTGCTCACGAACAATGTCCAGAATATCTTGCTGTCAATTTTGTCAAGGTTGGGAACCAAAGCAATCATAGTACTAGGGGGAGAGAGCACAAAATTTGTAGTACCCACAGTCAGTGGCCAGGCTTCAAACCACCTTTTATTGTACAGCAATAAAAAGGGAAAGGGAACAGACTACCACAAATGTCAAGGCCAGTCATAGCTTGAACCAGTTTAAGAAGACTGCCAAAAAGTGTCTGATGAATGAAGCAACAGAAAGGGAGGGGAATGATTTTCTATTTTTTTTGCTAAAATACGTGTAAATTTTACCTTATCCCTATAATGACCCTCGTATTGTAGATGTCTTAATGACCTCGTATTGTAGATAGTCTTAATGACCCTCGTGTAGTAGATAATCTTTTTAGTATGATAATAAGACGTTATCTTCATTATAGAATAATAAGAAAATATTATAACCTTTATATTATAATAATAAGGTAAAAGGACCCCAATGGAAATAAGTCACTCTGTCTGACTTTTTTGGGTTATCCCAGGTTCTCTACACATATGTGCTGCTATGTATGATAATTCTATGTAACTGTATTTGTGTATACCTGAATAAACTTACTTACTTACTTACATACACTGAGATGCACACCTCACAGTGTATATACACTGAGATGCACACCTCACAGTGTATATACACTGAGATGCACACTTCACAGTGTATATACACTGAGATGCACACCTCACAGTGTATTATACCTAAGATGCACACCTCACATGTATAAACACTAAGCGTCAGGACACTTCACAGTGTATAATACGCTAAGAAGCACACCTCACAGTGTATTTACACTGAGATGCACACTTCACAGTGTATATACACTAAGATGCACACCGCATAAGTGTATAACACTGAGTATGCCACCTCAGTGTATGTACACTAAGTCACACCTCACAGTGTATATACACTGAGATGCACACCTCACAGGTATAGACACTAAGATGCACACTTCACAGTGTATAAACTCTGAGATGCACACCTCACAGTGTATATACACTGAGATGCACACCTCACAGTGTTAATATACACTGAGAATGCACACCTCACAGTGTATATAACAACTGAGATGCACCCTCACAGTGTATATACACTAAGATGCACACTTCCACAAGTGTATATACACTGTGATGCACACCTCACCAGTGTATAACACTAAGATGCACAACTCACAGTGTATATACACTAATATGCACACTTCACAGTGTATAATACACTGAGATGCACACCTCACAGTGAATATACACTAAGATGCCCACTTCACAATGTAAATATACACTGAGATGCACACCTCACAGGTAATATACACTAAGATGCACACTTCACAGTGTATATACACTAAGATGCACACCTCACAGTGTATATACACTGAGATGCACACCTCACAGTGTATATACACTAAGATGCACACCTCACAGTGTATATACACTAAGATGCACACTTCACAGTGTATATACTGAAAAATATTCACATATGGATATATATACAGACGCCCCTGAGTGTATATATACCCCAGCAGAGTGTATATATCCCAGCAGAGTATATATATATATCCCAGCAGAATGTATATATCCCAGCAGAGGGTATATATCCCAGCAGAGTATATATATATCCCAGCAGAATGTATATATCCCAGCAAAAAGGATATATCCCAGCAGAGGGAATATATCCCAGCAGAGGTGTAAGTATCCCAGCAGATCTATATATATATATATATATATATATATATATATAAAAAATATATATATATATATATATATCTATATATAGTATAATATATATATATAAATATATATATTATATATATCCAGCAGAACTGTATATTATCCCAGCAGAGTATATATATATCCCAGCAGAGTGTAAAAAATCCAAGCAGGGTATATATATATATATATATATATATATATATATATATATATAAATATATATATATATATATATCATAATATATAATATATAATAATATTATATATATATAATATATACCACATAGTGTATATATCCCAGGAGAGGGTAAATATCCCAGTAGAGGGTATATAATCCCAGCAGAGGGTATATCTCCCAGCAGAGGGTAGTATATCCACCCAGCAGAGGGTAATATATCCCAGCAGAGGTATATATCCCACAGAGTATAGTATCCCAGCAGCGAGTAAATATCCAAGCAGAGGGTAATATATATCCCTAGCAAGGGTATAAATCCCGCAGAGTGGTTATATATCCCAGCAAAAGGTATAAGCCCAGCAGAGGGTATATATCCCAGCAGAGGGTATATACCTAGCATGAGGGTAATAATATCCAAGCAGAGAGTATATTCCCAGCAGAGGTATATATCCCAGCAGAGGGTATATATTCCCAGAGAGAGTATATCGGGGGGTTTTTTTTAAAATCCCCCCGGGGGGGGTTAAAAAAAGGAAAATTTTTAAAAAAATTTTTCCCCCTTTTTAAAAAAAGGGAAAATTTTAAAAAAAGGGGGGGGTTTTCCCCAAAAAAAATTAAAAATTTTTCCCCCCGGGGCCCCCTTTTTAAAAAAAAAAATTAAAAAAATTTTTAACCCCAAGGGTTTTTCCCCGGGGGTTTAAAAAAAAAACCCCCGGGGGTTATCCCCCCAAAAATTTTTTTAAAAAAAACCCCGGGGGGAAAACCCCAAAAAATTTCCCCCCCAAAAAAATTTTTTTAAAAAAACCCCCCCAAAAAAAAAAAATTTTTTTTTTAACCAGAAAATATTTTAAAAAAAAAAACCCCCCGGGGAAAAATTTAAAAAAAAACCCCAAAAAAAAAAATTTTATATATTTTTTTTTAAAATTTTATTTTTAAAAAATTTAAAAAAAAAAAAAAACCCCCGGGGTATTTTTCCCAAAGCAGGGGGTTATTTTTTCCCCCGGGGGGAAAAACCCAAACCGGGGGGAAAAAAAAAATTTATTTTTAAAAAAAAAAAAAAAAAAAATTTTAAAAAAAATAAAAAAATTTAATTTTAACCCAAGGGTATATACCCCAAAAGGGGGGAAAACCCCGAGGGGGTTTTTTAAATCCCAGAAGGGGGCCCCAAGCAGGGGGTTTTCCCCCCGGGGGTTTTTTCCCCCCCGGGGCCCCCCCAAAGGGAAAAAACCCAAAAAGGGGGAATTTTTCCCCGGGGGGTTTTTTCCCCGGGGGTTTTTTCCCCTTTTTTCCCCCGGGGGGGTTTTTTCCCCGGGGGGTTATTTTGGGGAAAAATTACCCCAAGCAGAGGGTATTTTTCCCCGGGGGGCCCCCCCGGGGGGTTTTTCCCAAATTTTTTTGGGGGGGGGGGGGTTTTTTCCCACCCGGGTAAAAAAGGGAAGGGTTTTTCCCAACCTTTTTTTTTTTAAAAAAAGGGGGAAAAAAAAAAAGGGGTTTAAAAAAGGGGGGCCCCGGGGTTTTCCCAAGGGGGGGTTTAAAAAGGGGGGGCCCCAAAGGGGAAACCCCAAAAAAAAACCCCCAAAAAAAGGGGTTTTCCCCCGGGGAAAAAACCCCCCAAAAAAAAAAAAAGGGGAAAAAAAAAAAAACCCCCCCGGGGGGGAAAACCCCCCCCCGGGGGGGTTTTTCCCCCAAAAAATAAAAAACCCGGGGAATTTTTTGGGGGGGAAAATTTCCCAGGGGGTTTTTTAAAAAAAAAAAAAAGGGGGGGTTTATCCCCCCCGGGGGGGCCCCGGGTAAAAAAACCCCCCGGGAATTTTTTTTCCCCGGGGGGTTTTTTCCCCAGGGGTTTTTTTGGGGGGGGGTTTAAAAGGGGGGGAAAAAAGGGGGTTTCCCAGGGGGGGGAAAAAAAAAAGGGGAAAAAAAAGGGGGGGAAAAAAAAAAAAAAAAAAAAAAAAATTTTTGGGGGGGGGGGGGGGGGGGGAAAAAATTTTTTTTTTGGGGGGGGGTTTTTTTTTTGGGGGGGGGTTTTTTTTTTTTTTTGGGGGGGGGGGGGGGGGGGGGGGGGGGTTTTTTTTTAAAAAAAAATTGGGTTAAAAGGGGGGGAAAAAAGGGGGTTTTTTTTTGGGGGGGTTTTTTTTAAAAGGGGGGTATTTAAAAATTTTTTTTAAAAAGGGGGGTTTTTTTTAAAAAAAAAAAAAAGGGGGGTTTTAAACCCCGGGGTTTTTTCCCCCCGGGGGAAAAAAACCCAAAAAAAAAAGGGGGTTTTAAACCCCCAAGGGGTTTTTTCCCCCCGGGGAAAAACCCGGGGGGTTTTTTAAAGGGGAAAAAAAAAGGGGAATTTTTTTTTTTTTTAAAAGGGGGGTTTTTTTCCCCCAAAAGGGGGCCCCGGGGGGGGTTTTTTCCCCCAAAAAAAAGGGGAAAAAAAAAAAAAAAAAAAAAAAAAGGGGGGGGAAAATTTAAAAAAAAAGGGGGGGCCCCCCCCGGGGGAAAAAAAGGGGGGTTTTTCCCCCCGGGGGTTTTTTTCCCCGGGGGTTTTTTTTGGGGGGTTTTTAAAACCCGGGGGGGTTTATCCCCCCCGGGGGAAAAACCCAAAAATTTTTCCCCCCGGGGTTTTTTTTGGGGAAAAAAAGGGGGTTTTTAAAAAAAAAAAAAAGGGGGGGGGGGGAAAAAAAAAAAAAGGGGGGGTTTTAAAACCCCAAAAAAGGGAAAAAATTTTTTTTTTTTCCCCCAAAAAAAGGAATTTTTTTTGGGGGGTTTTTTCCCCCCGGGGGAAAAAAACCCCCGGGCCAAAACCCCGGGGGGGGGAAAACCCTTGGGGAAATTCCAGTTAAAAAAAAAGGGGGTTTTTTTAAAAAAAAAAAGGGGGGGGTTTTTAAAAAAATTTTTTGGGGGAAACCCCCAGGGGGGCCCCCGGGGGAATCCCCCCCGGGGAAAAACCCCCCGGGGAAATTTTTTCCCCAAAAAAAAACCCCGGGGGGCCCCCCGGGGGGTTTCCCCCCAAGGGGGGGGGGGGTTTTTAAAAAAAAAAAAAAAATTTTTTTGGGGGGTTAATAAAAAAAAAAAGGGGGAAAAACCCCGGGGGCCCCCGGGGGTTTTAAAAAAAACCCCCCCCTTTTTTTTTTTTAAAAAAAAATTTTTAAAAAGGAAAAAAAAAAGGGGGGGTTTTCCCCCAAAAAAATTTTTTAAAATTTCCCCCAAAAAAACCCCCCCCCCCCAAAAAAAAAACCCCCCAAAAAAAAACCCCAAAAATTTCCCCAAAAAAAACCCCCCCAAAAAACCCAAAAAAATTTTAAAAAAAAACCCAAAAAAAAAAAAAAATTTTTTCCCAAAGGGGCCCAAAGGGGGTTTTTTGGGGGGGGGGGCCCCCCAAAAAAAAAAAGGGGGGGAAATGGGGGGAAAACCCAAAAAATTTTTGGGGGGGGGTTTAAAAAAGGTTTTTTTTCCCCCAAAAAAAAAAGGGGGAAAAACCCAAAAAAAAGGGGGGTTTTTTCCAAAAAAAAATTTAAAAAATTTTTGGGGGGGTTTTTTTAAAACCAAAAATTTTAAAACCAAAAAAAAAAACCCGGGGGGGAAACCCCCCAAAAAAAGGGGGGGGTTTTGGGGGGGGAAAACCCTAAAAGGGGAAATTTAAAAGGGGAAAAAGGGGAAAATTCCCCAAAATTAAAAAAAATTTTTTTCCCTTTATAAAAAAAAATTTTTTTAAAAAAAAAAAAAAAGGGTTTTCCAAAAAAATTTTTTTTGGGGGGGGAAAAAAAGGGGGAAATTTTTAAAGGGGGGGGAAAACAAAACCCAAAAAAAAAAAAGGGGAAACCCCAAAGGTTTTCCCCCCCAAAAAAAAGGGGGTTTTTTGGGGGGGGGTTTAAAACCCGGGGGGGGGGGGTTTCCCCCAAGGGGGATTTTTGGGGGCCCCAAAAGGGTAAAACCCCCGGGGGTTTTGGGGGGGGGGGAAAAAAAGGGAAAAAGGGGGAAATTTTGGGGGGTTTTTAAAAAAGGTTTTCCCGCAAAAATTCCCCCGGGGGAAAAACCCAAAAAAAAAAAGGGGGGGCCCCGGGGTTTTTCCCCAAAAATTTTTAAAAGGGGTTTTCCCAAAAAATTTTAAAAAATTTTTTAAAATGGGGGTAAAAAAAAAAAGGGGGTTTTTAAAAAAATTTTGAAAAATTTTCCCCCCAAAGGGGGGAAAAAAAAATTTTTGGGTTTTAAACCCAAAATTTTTGGAACCCCCCCCCTTTTTTTCCCCCCTTTTTTTTGGGGAAAGGTTTTGGGAAAATTTTGGGCCAACCCCCCGGGGCCCCCCCCCCCCAAAAACCAAAAAAACCCCCCCCCAAAAAAACCCCAAAAAAACCCCAAAAAAAAAAAACCAAAACCAAAAAAAACCCAAAAACCCCCCCCAAAAAACCCCCCGGGGGGAAAAAAAACCCCAAAAAATTGAAAAGAAAAGGTTTTTAAAAGCCCCCAAAAATTTTTTTGGGGGGGGTTTTTGGGAAATCCCCCGGGCCCGGAAAAAGGGGAAAGGGGGCATTTTTAAAAAAAAAAAAAAAAGGGGGGGGAAAAACCGGATTTTAAAATTAACCCCGGGGGGGAAAAAAAGGGGGGGAAAAAAAAGGGGGGGTTTTTTTTTTCCCCAAAAGGGGGGAAAAAAAGGGGAAAGGATTTTGGGGGGGTTTTTTAAAATTTTAAAAAAATTTTAAAAGGCCCGGGGGGGGAAAAAAAATTTTTGGGTTAAAAAGGGGGCCCGGACCGGGGCCCCCCCCCCCTTAAAAAAAAACCCCGGGGGTTTTTTGGGGGTTCCCCAAAAAAGGCCAAAAAAAAAAAAAAAAAAAAAACCCCCAAAAAAAAAAAAAAGGGGGGGGTTTAAATTAAAAATTTTTGGGGTTAAAAAAAATTTTTTTTAAAAAAAACCCGCCCCCTTTTTGGGGAAAAAATTTTTTAAAAAAACCCCCCCCTTTTTTGGTTTTTCCCCTTTTTTTTGGGGGTTTTAATTTTTTTTTTTTTGGGGTTTCCCTTTTTACCCTTTTTTTTTTTTTTTAAAAAAAAAAAGGGGGGTTTTTTTTGGGTTTTTTTTTTTAAAAGGGAAAAAGGGGGGTTTTTTTAAAAAAATTTTTTTTCCCCGGGTTTAAAATTTCCTTAAAAAAAAACCCCGGGGGGGTTTTAAAGGGAAAAACCCCCGGGGCCAAAAAAAAAAAAAAAGGGGGGGGGGGGGGGGAAAAAACCCCCGGCCCAAAAAAAAGGGGGGAAAAGAAACCCCCTTTTAAGGGGGGGGAAAATTGGGGGGGGAAAGGAAAAGGGGCAAAAAAAAACCCCCCGGGGTTTTTTTTTTCCCCCAAAAAAAAAAAAAAAAAGGGGTTTAAAAAACCCAAAAAAAATTTTTTTTTTTTAAAAAAAAAAAAAAATTTTAATTTTTTTAAAATAAAAGGGCCAAAAAAATTTTTTTTTGGCTGGGGGGGTTGGTTTTTTTTGGGGGGGGGAGGGGGGGGGGGGGGGGGGGGAAGGGGGGGGGGGGTTTTTTTAAAGGTTTTTTTGTTTGGGGGTAGGGTTTTTTTTGGGGGGGATTTTATTTTTGGGGGGGGTTTTTTGGGGGGGGGGGTTTTTTTTAAGGGGGTTTTGGGGGGGTTTTGGGGGGGGGGTTTTTTTTTTTGGGGTTTTGGTTTTGGGGGGTTTTTTTTTTTTTTTGGGGGGGAAAGGGGGGGGGGGGGGGGGAAAAAAGGGGGTTTGGGGGGTTTATGGGGGAAAGGGGGGGGGGAAAAATTTTGGGGGGGGGGTTGGGGGGGGAGGGGGTTTTGGGGGGGGGGGTTTGGGGATTTTAAAGGGGGGGGGGGAAACCTTGGAGGGGGTTTGGGGAAGGGGAGGGGGGGGGGGTTGGGGGGGGGGGGGAAAAAGGGGGTTTTGGGGGGGGGGAAAAGGGGGGGTTGGGGAAAAAAAGGGGGGGGGGGGGGGGGGATGGGGGAAGGGGGGGGGGGGGGGGGGGGGGGGTTTTTTGGGGGGGGGGGGTTTTTGGGAAAGGGGGGAGGGGGGGGGGGGGGGGGAAAAGGGGGGGGGGGGGGGGGAATCGGGGGGGGGGGGGGGGAAAAAGGGGGGGGAAAAAGGGGGGGGGAAGGGGGGGGGGGGGGGGGTTTTTTTTTGGTTTTTTTTTTTTGGGGGGGGGGGGGGGGGGGGGGGGGGGGGTTTTTTGGGGGGTTTTTTGGGGGGGGGGGGGGGGGGGGGGGGGGGGGGCCTGTGGGGGGGGGGGGGGGGTTTTTGGGGGGGGGGGGGGGGGGGGGGGGGGGGGGGGGGGGGGGGGGGCCGGGGGGGGGAAAAGGGGGGGGGCCCCGGGGGGGGGGGGGGGGGGGGGGGGGGGAAAAAAAGGGGGGGGCGGGGGGGGGGGAGGGGGGGGGGGGGGGGGGGGGGGGGGGGGGGTTTTTTTGGGGGGGGGGGGGGGGGGGGGGTTTTTTTTAAAAAAATTTTTGGGGGGGGGGGGGTTTTTTGGGGGGGGGGGGGGAAGGGGGGGGGGGGGGTTTGGGGGGGGGGGAAGGGGGGTTTGGGGGAAAAAAGGGGGGGGGGGGGGAAAAGGGGGGGGGGTTGGGGTTTTTTTTTAAAGGGGGGGGGGGGGGGGGCCCAAGGGGGGGGGGGGGGGGGGGGGGGGGGGGTTTTTTTTTCCCGGGGGGGGGGGTTTTTGGGGTTGGGGGGGGGGGGGGGGGGGGAAGGGGGGGGGGGGTTTGGGGGGGGTTTTTTGGGGGGGGTTTTCGGGGAATTTTGGGGCCGGGGGGGGGGGGCGGGTTTTTTTGGGGGGGGGTTTTGGTTTGGGGGGGGGTTTTGGGGGGGGGGGAGGGGGGGGGGAAAAGGGGGGGGAGGGGGGGGGGGGGGGGGGGAAAAATTTTGGGGGGGGGGGGGGGGGGGTTTTGGGGGGGGGGGTTTTTTTGGGGGGGGGGTTTTGGAGGGGGGGAAAAGGGGGGGGGAAAATTTGGGGGGGGTTTGGGGGGGGGGGGGGGGGGGGTTTTGGGGGGGGGGCGGGGGGGGGGGGGGTTTTCCGGGGGGGGGGGGCCGGGGGGGGGGGGGGGTTGGGGGGGGGGGTTTGGGGGGGGGGGGGCGGGGGGGTTTGGGGGTTAAATTTTTGGGGGGGGTTTTTTGGGGGTTTTTTTTGGTTTTTTTTAAAAACCTTTTTTGGGGTTTTTTTTGGTTAAATTTTAAATTTTTTTGGGGGGTTTTGTTTTTTTTTTTAAAAATTTTTGGTTGGGGGGAAAATTTAGTTTTTTGGGGGGGTTTTTTTTTAAAAAAAAAGTTTTTTTGGGAAATTTTTGGTTTGGTTAGTAATGGTTTTTTTTTTTTTTTGGGGGGTTTTTTTTTTTAAGGGTTTTTTTTTGGGGTTTTTTTTTTTTTTTTTTTGGGGGGTTTTAAATTTTGGGTTGGGTTTTTAGTTTTGGGGTTTTTTGGTTTTTTTTTTTTTTTTGGGGTATCGGTTTTTTTTTTTTCAATTTTTAAAATTTGGGGTTTAAAAAAAAAGGGGGGGGTTTTTAAACCCCTTTTAGAATTTTTTAAAAAAAAAATTTTTTTTTTTAAAATTTTTAAAATTTTTTAAAAAAATTTTTAAAATTTTTTTTTTTAAAAAAAAAACCCCCCTTGGGGAAAAGGTTTTTTTTAAGGGGGGTTTTTTTCCCCAAAAAAAAAAAAATTTTTTAAAAATTTTTTAAAAAAAAAAAAAAAAAAAAAATTTTAATTTTAAAAAAACCCCCCCCCTTTTTTTTAAAACCCCAAAATTTAAAAAAGGGGGGTTTTAAAAGGAGGGGGGGTTTTTGGGTTTTTTTTTCCCCGGAAAAAAAATTTTGGGGGGAAAAAATTTTAAAAACAAAAAAACAAAAAACACCCCCCCCCCCCCCAACCCCCCAAAAAAAAAAAACCCCCCCGGGCCCCAAAAGGGGGGGGTTAAGGGGGGGGGAAAAACCAAAAAAAAAAAAAAACCCCAAAACCCAAAAAAAAAAAAAAAAACCCCCCCCCCCGGGCCCCCCCCCCCAAAAAAAAATTTTTAAAATTTTTTTAAAAATAAAATTTTTCCCTTTTCCCTTTTTTTCCCGGGGGGGTTTGGGTTTTTTTTTTGGGCTTTTTTGGGGCCCCCCCTTTTTTAGTTTTTTTTTCCTTTTAAAAATTTTTTTTTGCTATTTTTTTTTTTTCCCCCCCGGGGGGGCCTTTTTGGGTTTTTTTGGGGGGGAAAAAATTTTTTTTTAAAAAAAAAAGGGGAAAAAAAAAATTTTTTTGGGCCCCCTTTTTGGGGGAAAAAAAGGGGTTTAAACCAAAGGGCAAAAAAAAAAATTTGGAAAAAAAAAAAACCCCCAAAAAAGGGGAAAATTTTTTTTTTTTTGGGGGGTTAAAAAAAAAAAGGGGGGGGGGGAAAAAAAAAATTTTTTAAAAAGGGTTTTGGGAAAAAAAAAAAAAAAAAATATGGGGGAAAAAAAGGGGGAAAAACCCTTGGGGGGGGTTTTTGGGGGGGCCCCCGGGAAATAAAAAAAAAAAAAAAAAAAACCCCAAACCCCCCCCCCCAAAAAAAAAACCCCCCAAAAAAAAACCCCCCCCCCCAAAACCCCCCAAAAAAAAAAAAAACTTTTTTTTTTTCCCCCCTTAAAATTTCCCGGTTTTTTCCCAAAAAATTTTTAAAAAAATTTTTTTTTGGGGGAACCTTTTGGGGTTTTGGGGGGAAATTTTTTCCAAAAAAAAAAAAAAGGGGAAAGGGGGTTTGGGGGGCCCCCTTTTTTTTCCCCTAAAAAAACCCCCCCAAAAAAAAAAACCCCCCTTTTTTTTTTTTCCCCAAAAACCCGGGGGTTTTTAAAGAAAAAAAAAAAGGGGGGGGGGGGGGAAAATTGGGGGGGGGCCCCCCAAATTTTTTTAAAAAGGGGGGGGGGAAAAAAATTTAAAAAAAAAGGAAAAAAACCCAAAAAGGGGTTTTAAAAAAAAAAAACCCCCCCCCTTTAAAAACCCCCCCCAAAAAAGGGGCAGGCCCAATTCCCTGGGGGCCCCCCCCCCCCCGGGGGCCCCGGTTTTAAAAACCCCCCAAACCCCCCTTTTTAAACCCTTTTTTTAAAAAAAAACCCCCCCCCTTTTTGGTTTTTAAATTTTTTAAACCCCCAAATTTTCCCCCAAAATTTTTTTTTTTTCCCCCAAACCAATTTTTTTAAAAAAAAACCCCCCCCCCCCCAAAATTTTAAAATTTTTCCCCCCTTTTAACCCTTTTTTTTTTTCCCAATTTTTTTAACCCCCTTTTTTTTTTTCCCCCCTTTTAAAATAAATTTCCCCAAAATTTAAATTTTTAAGGGTTTTTTGGGCCCTTTTGTCCCCCGGGGAAATTTTTCCGAAAAAACCCTTTTTTTCCTTTGCCCCGGAAAACCCCTTTTTGGGAAAAAAGGGAAAAAGGGGAAAAAAAAAGGGTTTTTTTTTTAAAAAAAAAGGGTTTTTTTTTTTTTAAAAAACCCAAGGTTTTTTTTTTAAAAAAAAAAAAAATTTTTTTTTTTTTTGGAAGAAAGAATTCCTTTTTTTTTTTAATTTTTTTTTTTATTTAATTTTTGGGGGGTTTTTTTTTAAAAGAACCCCCCCTTTTTTTTAAAAATTTTTTTTTTTTTAAAAACCCCCCTTTTCCCCCCAATTTTTTTTTAAAAAACCCCTTTTTTTTCCTCCCCCCCCTTTTTTTTTTTGGTTTTTTTTAAAGGGGGGAAAAAGGGGCCCCCCCTTTAAAAATTTTTTTTTCCCCCCTTTTTCCCCCTTTTTTTTTTTCCATTTTCAACCGGGTTTTTTTTTTCCCCCCCCCCCCTTTTTTTTTTTCCCTTGTTTCCTCAAAAGGGGGGGCCCCCTTTTTTAAACCCAAAACCCATATTCTTTTCCCCCCCTAAAAATTTTTTTAAAAAATTTTTTTTTTTGGGGGAAGGCCCTTTTTAAAAAAATTTTTTTTTTTTTTTTTTTTTTGGGGCCCCCCCTTTTTGGTTTTTTAAAAAATTTTTTTAAGGGGGGGTTTTGGTTTTTTTTTTAAAAGGGGGTTTTTTTAAATTTTTTTTTAAAAAATTTTTTTTTTTTCCCCCAAAGGGGGTTTTTTGGGGGGGTTGGGGGGGGGGGAAAAATTTTTAAATTCCCTTTAAATTCCTTTAGAACCCTTGCATACATTTTAACAGGGGGGGGGGGAATTTTTTTAGGTTTTAAATTTAAACTATTTGCCCCAAGGACCTTTTCCCTTGGACCCTAATAGTGCACGTTTATTAAACGTCCTGTTCTACATTTAAATTTTTCATTACTGGAATATCACGGGTTTTTCCCCCTGTGTAAAAAACTGAAGGGAAAATTTGTTTTTAAATTTTACCAAAATTTTCCCTTTTCACTGTCAGTGAGGGTTTACCCCCAGAACTTTTGAGTGGGCCTATCTTGTCCCTGATTTTCTTCTGTATACCTTTAAAAAAATCCTTTTTGGGGGGTTTCGAAATTTCTTGCAACTTTAACCTCATAATCTTTTTTTGCCCTTTTTTTAAAATTTCCCTTTTTTTTTTTTCTCTTTTTTAACTGGGGAAAATATCGATTTTTTTAAATTTTCCCCCCTTTCCCCTTTTGATTTGCCTTTTATAGCTCTCATTTTTTTCCAATCGTTTTTTTTAAACCCATTGTTTTATCCATTTAGGATCAATTTTTTTTTGATCTGATTTCCCCTTTTTTGGAACATAATTTTACTGGCAGCTAGAACCTTTTGCCCTTGGAAAACTTTTATATCGGCAACCCTCACCACCTACCTGACCCCCAGGGCAGGTCAAATTTCCCGTTCAAACCCAAAAAAAGTAAAATTTTTTAAATCCTATTTAAATCCCCAAAACGGGAAAATCAGGGCGGAGACTTGATTGCCTTAAAATTTGGGGAATTCCAAAGATATGTTTTAAAAATGGTTTATTTGTGAAACACTTTCCCCAAACTCATCATTAACCTAAAATTATTAATTTGTGTTTTTCCCCACGGCAAGAAAAAAAGTCAAGGAGGTTATTTCCCCTAGTTGGCCCCTGTCCCCAAAAATTTTTAAAAAACAATCCCGGATCGTTTAAAAACAAGAAAAATTTACCCCCCACTCTAAAAATTTTCCCGTTTTAAAATTGGGTTCCCCCGGGGGGGCAATCTGGTTTTATATTGAAATTTTCCCTTTTTTACAAACATTTTCGTATGTAGATGCCTTACGAAAATTTGTCCCCCTAAAGTTTACTGCAAATCCCCTTTTAAGATTTGGGGGCCCTGAAATCACACCCCCAAAATTAGTTTTTTTCGGCCCTCGAGAAGCTGTAAAACCCAAAAAGAATTTAGTGGGGTGACGTTCAATTTAAATTTTTTTTACTAACCAACAATTTAAATTTTCTTGGGCATACATCGCTTTCTCCACCCCTTTCCCCGTTGACCCTTTTCAGTGTGGAATAATTTATAGCCTTGTAGTGACAAACCCAAAGGCATCTCTCCCATTTTCAGATTTTAGCCAGGTCTCTTTATAGCCCAAAAAAATTCCCCATGTTTTTCCCGCACTTTCAATTTAAACTTAGCTTTATTATCTTATTTCTAAAAAACTCCTGCATTAGTATATTTAAAACCTTTAAAGGGGGCCCGTCCCTTGCTTTCCCTCCCGCTTTTCCCCCTTTGTTTTTTTGGGCCTGTTTTTTTTGTCTTTTTTTTATAACCCTTTATGCTGAATGCCTTTTATCATTTTTCTGTTTCCCAACCCTTTGTGTTTCAACCTGCTTTTTCCCACCCCACAAACCCCAAACCCCTATTTCCATCGTTTTTTAAAAACATAGGCAAATTTTACCAATGGCCTTCTCAAACGGTCCCGGGAAGGGTACCACCCCTGCCCCAAGAGATGAACCCCCCTCCCTTTTCCAAAATATCATGTTTGCCCTAAAAGTTGTTCCCCTTGTTTAATGGAAAAGGGATTGCAAATTTTCCCTTTCAGTAAACTGTCCCCAGCCCCAATTTTTCCCCCCAATTTGGGCCCCCGGGCAAACCCTTCATTTCCTACTCCCCTTCTAAAACAAGATGAAAATATGATTGGAATCCCCCCCCTTAGACTTAAAAAGAAATCTTAGCTGCCTGTACTTATCTAGGCCCCTTCCTTCCCTACCCTTTTCCCCCTATCATTTCCACCAAAACCCCCTCGAACAGGGTAATGGGCCCTTTTTCCATTACCTGACCTGATTTTTATCCCGGGTTTTTGACAAGTCCCCAACACCAGCTCCAGGGGAAGGGACAAATCTATCTCTCTCTTCTTATTCCATTACAAAAAAACACGGGCAACATATCTTTCCCGAGAGTCACCAAACCCCAAGGGAAAGCGCCTTTTTTCCCTTAGCAGGGGGAGAGTACCCCTTTTCCTTTTACTGGCCATGAAGTACATTCTTTCCCGGGGAACGGGAAGCGTTTTTCCCACCCTTTAGATCTTCACTCTAAATTTCCTTACTTGTTTCGCCTTCCCCCTTAATGTGAAAAACTCGCCCAAATTTTAGCAGGTGCTGGGCTGTGGGGTTAAAGAAGGAGGTAGTGAGTGTCTTAGAGATTGTTCCTTTTAGAACACTGGGAGTGTAGTAATTTTGGCAAATCAGGTTCATTTCATTATAATTTTATAAAAATTTAAAAATTTTTATATATATATATAAATTTAATAATATATATATATATATTTATATATATATAATATATATATTTATTTTATATATTTTTTAAAATATATAAATATATATATTATATTATATATATTAATTATATATATATATATTTTTATTTTAATAATATTTATATAAAATTTTTATAGTAAACCATTTCTATTTTGGAGGGTTTTCCTGTGTGTGCACGGGAAAGGGTTTAAGATGAGAGGGAGTGAACATGGGGCCCCCGGGACACAGAAAAGGGCGTTTTTATGGTTTTTGGGAAAAAAGCACAGAATTTTTTTGACCTAACTTCCCTTCCACAGACGTCGTCAGGGGGCATTTGTTTCCCGCTTCCCGACAGTTTCTGGGCGTTTTCCTTGGGGGAACCTAATGATATAGACAAAAACTTTCCCCGCCACTACCCCACACTTCAGTGAGATGGGCCCTGCTGGGCAGATCTCACTTCTACATTACTCATGGCCGAAATTTGTTAAAAATGTTTCCCAGGTTTATTGCATTGTTTTCTGCCCTTAATGGTCAATTATCACCTGTTTATCCGGGTATAGTGCCCCTTTTTTTAATTAAAAACAACTTAAACATTTTAGTAAAAAATTAAAAAATTTTTTTGAATGAAATCCCTGTTGATTTAAATTAAATTTTTTTCCTTCCATTTGAGTTAAAATTACGTTGACCCCTTTTGGTGCGATAGGGTTTACTTGTCTCCCCTTTTTCAATGTTTGGGAGGATGTACAGTGTCCAGACGTTTCGGGGCCCCCGGGTTTTAATTTTTAAATTGTTTAAATACCACCATTTTAGGGGGGGCAAAATATGTGGGTTTTTTTAAGTGTTAATGGGCTATCGGGTTACTGGAGGGTTCCCTTAAGTCACTTTTTCAAACCCGTAACCACCCACCAAGGACACTTTATTACTTGATAATTTCGTCTACCCACATATTCAAATGCAAATCCCCCAGTGTAAAGTACCTTTTTCATATGCCCATTTATGAGCAAAACTAGCCCCACTGCTATTTCCCCCATTGTTTACTTTTTAATTTCGGGGGCTTTTAAAGGGGAAAAAAAATTGGGAAACCGGGAATTTTTAAGTCCCTGTTTAAGAAAGGGAAATTTTTATCTTTGATTGTTTAATAATTTCTGCCATTAACTTTTAAGTGTTGTCGGTATTAACTTGGGTTTAAAATTTTCACCGGTTTTTAAAAGGTTTTTAAATTTTTATATCCTAAATTTTGAAAGGGGGGGAAAGGGAATTTAAACCGGTTTGGAAAGGGCCCCGGGTCAGGGGGGCGACCAAAAGTCCGGAGGGGGGGTCATTTAGTTGACTAAAAAACCCGCGGGCAGGGGAAAAAAATTGTCCCGTTTTCCCCACGAATCTTACCTAACCTAAGTTCCCTTTGGCTTAGTGTTTTATTCACCCGCCCGTAGGGTTTTAGGTGGGCAGCAGTTTCCCGTAGCTGAAACGCAGTAGGGTTGGGGAGCTACACAGCAGTAGCTGTTTGCTGACAAAAGGGAGTAGCTGTAGCCCGGGCCAGCAGTTGCGTAGCTTTACAAGCAGTAGCTGTAGCTGACCAGTATAGTTGTTGTTGCAAAAGCGTAGCTGTATTGACACAGCAGTTGGGTGTAGCTGACACAGCAGTAAACTGGAGCTGACACAGCATAAACTGTACTGGAAAACAGCTTTGCTCTAAACTGACACAGCAGGGCTGTATTTTGACCCAGCTTTGCTTAGCGGGCACGCAGTTTGCTGGAAACTGAAAACAGGGAGTAGCTGTAGCGACCCCAAAAAAAGTAGGCCCGTAGCTGACCAGCAAATAGCTGTAGCTGACACAGAGTAGCTGTAAGCTGACAAAAGCAGTAACTCTACTGGCACAAGGCAAATAACTGTTTTTCTGACACAGCAGTTGCTGTTGCTGAAATAGGGATACTCTTACGCTACGGCACGTTACGAAATATTCTTAATTTTCAAATTGGGTTTTTGGGGGGTTTTTGGAGAAATTTACTGACGGAGGTGGCAGTGTTTGGGGTTGAAAATAACTGAGGGTTTGGGAGTGTTGGGGATAAGGTGACAGTGGTGGTTTGGGGGTTGGGGGGATTTTGGTTTACATTAAGGGGCCTTTCCCTGGACCCTGGGGGGCGTCGTGCCCTCATCAGGTCCACCGTTCCTCGGGTTTCAACCCAAAAAAAAAAAACCTCCCAAGTTTAAAACCCACAAAAAGTGGGGGAAAACCCCGGCCCGTCATTTTTCTCTGGCCGCCAAATTTTACAGCGGTTTACGCGCGCCCCAAACGTGGTCTTGGCCCGTCCCTCTGTCCCCCTTGGGCGGTTTTATTTACTCCCCCCATTCATTTCCCCCCCGTCTTCCTCAACGGGGGGAAAAAAAGGGAAAAGAAAAGGCAGATTTAACAAGAAGATCAGAAACAGGGGAGGCCGGGGGAAAAAATTTGGTTTTGGGGGAAAAGGAGGGTGGAGTGTGGCCGCAAACCTCGGGGTAATTTTTTTTTTCATCCCGGCCGCCCCTCTTGTTTACTTTGTTAAAAAAATCTCCGCCATTTATTTCTTCGTTTTGTGAAGGAATTTCCCCCAATTTTTGCCTAAGTAATTTAATAAAATCGCGTGAATTTTATTTTAAAAGGGCTCGATATTGTTTAAAAAAAAAAAATTGGGTTTTTTTTTTATTGAAATAAATAAAAAAATCAAAAAAAAAGAAAAAAGAACTCAAAAAAAAAGTATTTTTAAAAACAGATTTTTTTTTAAATTCAAGAAGAATTTTTTTTTAAATCAAAATATAATTTTTATTTTTTTTGTGAATGAAAAAAAAAAAAAAGGGGTTTAAAAAAAATTAGGGGAAAAATTTAAAAATGAAAATTTTTGAAAAATTTTTTTATCAAGAAAATTCGAAAAAAAATCATCTCACTTAAAAAGAAATAGTGAACAGTGCAGGCATCCCCCCCTCACTATATAAAAGTAGTGAACCCGTGCCAGGCACTCCCCCCCTTTACTATATAGAAGTAGGGGAAAAATGCCCGGAAAAACCCCCCCCCCACATATAAAAATAGTGGGGCAGTTTCCGGCAACCCCCCCTCTCCCCCTATATAGAAGTTGTTGGGGGCAGTGTCAGGCACCCCCCCTCCCCTATAAGAAATAGTAACGTGCCAGGCCCCTCCCCTCCCCAATTTATAGAAGTTTGTGGCAGTGTCAGGCACACCCCTCCCATATATTGAAATAGTGAACAGTGCCCGGGACTCCCCTCCAAATATATAGAAGTAGTGGCATGACCCCCCGGGGAAATCCCCTCTCAATATTAGAAAAGTGGAAAAGTTCAGGGGACTCCCCCCTCACTAAATAGAAGTTGTGGACAGTGCCGGGCCCCCCCTCTCACTTTTATAGAAGTAGGGGGACCGTGCCAGGGACTCCCCCCCTCACTATATAAAAATAGTGGGGCCCCGTGCCAGGCACTCCCCTCCCCATTATAGAAATAGTGGAAAAGTGGGAGGGACTCCCCCCTCACATATTAAAAAGGTGGACGTGTCAGGGGACTCCCCTCTCAATTTAAGAAAAAAGTGAACAGTTTCCCCGGGGATCCCCTTCCCCCTATATAGAAAAATAGGTGGAAGTGGCCCCGGGATCCCCTCTCACTTTTTTTGGAAAAAGTGAAAAAGTTTCCAGGCCTCCCCCCCTAAAAAATTTTAGAAGTAGTGGACGTGCCAGGCCTCCCCTCTCAATATATAGAAAAAAGTGGGGCGTGCCCGGCACTCCCCTCTACTATATAGAAGTAGTGGGCGTGTTAAAGGGTTTCCCCCCTTTACTTTATAGAAGTATGAACAGTCCGGCCCCTCCCCCCCCTCACTAATAAAGTATTGGGGAAAATGTCAGGGACTCCCCCTACTAATAGAAAAAGTGGAAAAAAGTGGGCCCGGGAAATCCCCTCTCACTAAAATAGAAGTAAATGGACTTTTCCAGACACTCCCCCCTCACTTATTTGAAATGAAGTGAACAGTGCCAACAATTCCCCCCTCCTATATTTGAAATAGTAGACGTGCCCCGGGACCCCCTTCTACTATAAGGGAAATAGTTGACAGTACCAGGCACCCCTTTTCACTTATAGAATTTGTGGAAAAGTGCCAGGCAACCCCCCCCTTCTTTTAAAAGAAGTAGTGGACAGTGTCAGGGGACTCCCTTTAATATAAAAAGTATGGGGGTGCCCGGGAACCCTTCCTATGTAGAAGGGAGTTTTACAGGTGCCCGGCAAATCCCCTTTTACTATATTTGAAGTTGTGGGACAGGCCAGGACTCCCTTTTCACTATTTAAAAAAAGTTTTGTTTTGGGGGAGTGCCAGGCAACTCCCCTTCCCCATATAGAATAAAATGGGGGCAGAGTAGGGGAAAAACCCCCCTCCCTATTAGAAAGTAATGGACATGCCAGGGCCCCCCTCTCACTATATAGAAATAGTGGAAAAGTTTCCAGGCACTCCCCCCTCCACTATATTGAAGTAGTGGACAGTGCCAGGCAATCCCTCTCCCCTATGAATAAAATGGACAGTGCCCGGGCCCCCCTCTTCCCCTTTTATGAAATTGTGGACAGTGTCAGGCCCTCCCTTCCACTATAAAAAAAATAGTGGCCCGTGCCAGGCACTCCAAACTCACTTATAGAGGTAGTGAAAAAGTGCCAGGCCCCTCACTCTCACTATACCCAAAGGTTTGTGGGGCAGTGCCAGGCACTCCCCTCACTATACAGAAATAGTGGACAGTGCCCCCCAAATTTTTCCCCACAAAATAGAGGGGAAAGGACAGTTTCCAGGCCTCCCCTTCCCAAAACAGAGGTGGCGGGCATGCCAGGGGACTCTCTCCACTGTATAGGGAAATGCGGGCGTGCCCCGGCCCCCCCCATACTATTTTAAAAGTGGGGCGGGGGAGTGGGCCCGGCACTCCCCCCCCCACTATATAAAAGTGACGGGGAGTGCCCAGGCATCCCTCTCACTATTTTGGAAAATAACGGGCAGTGGGCCCCGGCACTCCCTTCAAATTATAGAAGTGACAGGCATGCCTAGGCACTCCCCCCTCACTAACAGAAGTGACGGGCATTTTCCAGGCACTCCCTCTAAAATTTTAAAAAGAATTTAAGGGCAGTGCCCCAAACACTCCCTCTCAATATATAGAATGCGGGCAGTGTTTAAAGGGACTCCCTCACATTAAAAAATTTACGGGCGTGCCCAGGCACTCCCTCTTTCTAAAAAAAGAAAGGGGACGGGCAGTGCCCGGCAAAATCCCTCTCACTAATAGAAGTGACGGGGAGTGCCCAGGCACTCCCCTCACTAAATAGGGGGAGGGCAGTGCCCAGGCAAATCCCCCCACTAATTTTAAAAGTGACGGGGAGTGCCCCGACACCCCTCTCACTATTAAAAAGTGGGCGGGGGAGTTTTCCCCGGAACCCTCTCACTTTTATAAAAAGTGACGGGCGTGGCCCCCGGCACTCCCTCCATATAAAAGGGAAATTTACGGGCGTGCCCAGGGGACCCCTTTCACATTAGAAGTGACGGGAAAGTGCCCATGCAATCCCTCTAATTTATAGAAGTGACGGGCAGTTCCCCCGGCTATCCCCCCTCACTATATAAAGGGACGGGCAGTGCCCCCGGGGTAAACCCTCTCACTTATAGAAGTGACGGGGAGTGCCCGGCCCCTCCCTCTCCATATAGGGAAATGGGCGGGGGAGTGCCCCGGCACTCCCTTTTCACTATATAGAAGTGGGCGGGCAGGCCCAGGCCTCCCCTCTCAATATATAGAATTGACGGGGAGTTCCCAGGAAATCCTTTTTCCCAATAGAATGACGGGGGATGCCCAGGCACTCCCTCTAAATATAAGAAGTGACGGGCAGTGCCCCAGGCTCTCCCTCTCACTATAAGAATTGACGGGCAGTGCCCAGGCACTCCCCTTTTACTATAAAAAGAATGACGGGCAGTTTCCCAGGGACTCCCCCCTCACTAATAGAAGTGAGGGCAGTGCCCCGGCTTTTCCCCCTCACTTATTAAAAAGGGGACGGGCAGTGGGCCCCGGCTATCCCTCTCACTTTTTTATAGAAGTGACGGGCAGCCCCGGCACTCCCTCTCAATATATAGAAGTGACGGGGCCCGGGGCCCAGGGGAAATCCCTTTTCATTTATAGAAAATGGGCGGGGGGAGTGCCCCCGGCAATCCCCCTTTACTTTAAAAAAAAGTGCGGGGAGTGCCCGGGGAACTCCCTCTCACTAAAAAATAAAAGTGGGCGGGCAGTGCCCAGGCCCCCCCCCTCACTACCATAAAAGTGGGGCGGGCAGTGCCCAGGGCACTCCCCCCTCACTAAAATAACAGTGACGGGGAGTGCCCAGGGACTCCTCTCCTAAATAAAGTGGACGGGGAGTGCCCAGGCATCCCCCTCACTACATAAAAGTACGGGCCCAAAAATGGGGCCCCCCGGGACCCCCCTCCCACTAAATAAAAAGTGGGCGGGCAGTTTGGGCCCGCACTCCCTCTTCCTTTCATAAAAGTGGGCGGGGAGTGCCCAGGCACCCCCCCTTCACTACATAACGTGACGGGCGGGGCCAGGCCTCCCTCTCACTACCATAACAGTGGGGCGGGCAGTGCCCAGACACTAAACCCCTCACAATAAAAGTGACCCGGGGAGTGCCCAGGCCTCCCCCTTAATACATAAAAGTGACGGGGCAGTGCCCCCGCACTCCCTCTCCTACTTTAAAAGTGCGGGCAGTGCCCCGGGGACTTTCCCCCTCACTACATAACAGGGGAAAGGGCAAGGGCCCCGGCACTCCCTCTCACTACCCAAAAAAGTGACGGGCATGGCCCGGGGGAAATCCCTCTCACTAAAATAAAAGTGCGGGCCCCGTGCCCAGGGCCCCCCCCCTCACTTCAAAAAGTGAGGGCAGTGGCCAGACACTCCCTCTAATAATAACAGTGACGGGCAGTTTCCCCGGCACTCCCTTCCCCAAAAATAAAAGTGACGGGGGAAATGCCCAGGCACCCCCCCACTACATAACAGTGACGGGCAGTGCCCAGGCACCCCTCTACTACATAAAAAGTACGGGCAGTGCCCAGGCAACCACCCTTTTCCCCTAAAACGTGACCCGGGGAGCGCCCACCACTCCCTCTCACTACCCTAAAAATGAAAGGGGAGTGCCCAGGGGGGACTCCTCTCACTAATAACAGTGACGGGGGAGTGGGCCCGGCACTCCCCCTCACTACCCTAAAAGTGACGGGCAGGCCCCGGGCACTCCCCCTCACTACATAACAGTGACGGGCAGTGCCCAGGAAAATCCTCTCCCCTACATTTAAAAATGCGGGGAGTTTCCCGGCCCCTTCCCCCCTTTTCCCACATAAAGTGACGGGGAGTGCCCCGGCATCCCTCTCACTACATAACCGTGGGCGGGCAGTGCCCCGGCACTCCCTTCAAAAAAAATAACAGTGGGCGGGCAGTGCCCAGGCACTCCCTCTCACTACATAAAAAATTTACGGGGGATGCCCAGGCATCCCCCTTTACTACCTAAAAAATGACGGGCAATGCCCCGGCACTCCCCTTTACTACCCTAACATGACGGGCAGTGCCCCGGCACCCCCCTCTCACTACATAAAAGTGGGCGGGGAGTGCCCAGGCACTCCCTCTCCCCTACATAAAAGTGACGGGCAAATGCCCAGGCACTCCCCTCTCCCCTACATAAAAAATGACGGGCAGTGGGCCCCGGCCTCCCTCTCTTAATAAAAAAGTGACGGGCAGTGGCCCCGACACCCCCCTTACTACATAAAAGGACGGGGATTTCCCAGGCACTCCCTCTCACTACATAAAAAATGACGGCAGTGGAGGGCACTCCCTCTCACACATAACAGTGACGGGCCCTGCCCAGGCAAATCCCTCTCACTACATAAAAAAGTGGGCGGGCAGTGCCCAGGCACTCCCCCTCACTACATAACATGACGGGCAGGGGCCCAGGCACTCCTCTCACTACATAACATGACGGGGAGGGGCCCCGGCCCTTCCCCCCTCACTAAAATAACAGTGACGGGCAAACGCCCAGGCAAATCCCTCTCATACATAAAAAATGAGGGCAGTGCCCAAAGGGACTCCCTCCCTAAAATAAAAGTGACGGGGGAGTGGGGCCCGGCACTCCCTCTCACTACATTAAAAAAGTGGGCGGGGAGTTTCCCAGGGCACTCCCTCTCACTTAAAACAAATGACGGGGGAGTGCCCAGGGACTCCCTCCCCACTACATAAAAAATGGGCGGGCAGGCCCCGGGGACTCCCTCTCACTACATTTAAAATGCGGGGGGTGCCCAGGCACTCCCCCCTCCCCAAAATTTAAAAGTGACGGGGGGTGGGCC
The DNA here is from genome assembly GCF_026875155.1 of Cherax quadricarinatus. NCBI lineage: Eukaryota > Metazoa > Arthropoda > Malacostraca > Decapoda > Parastacidae > Cherax > Cherax quadricarinatus. Next base: position 11,130,973 of record NC_069488.1, read on the forward strand.
CCGGGACTCCCCCTCAAATACTAACAGGGACGGGCAGTGCCCAGGCACTCCCTCTCACTAAAACAGTGAGGGGAGTGCCCAGGCCCCTCCCTCTCAAATACATAAAAGTGACGGGCAGTGCCCAAACACTCCCCCCTCACTACATTAAAAAGTGACGGGGCAGTGCCCAGGCACTCCCCTCACTAATAACAAATTTACGGGCAGTGGCCCCGGCAATCCTCTCATACATAACAGGTGACGGGCCCGTGGCCCCGGCACCCCTTTTCCCCCTACTTTTTCCCTAAAGGGCAGGCCCCGGCACTCCCCCCTCTTTAATTTTAATTTAAGGGCCCCCTGCCCAAAACTTTCCCCCTCCTTTCATAAAAGTGCGGGCAGTGCCAGGCACCCCTCCCCCTACATAAAAATGAAGGGGAAATGCCCAGGCACCCCTTTTCACTACAAACAGTGAGGGCAGTGGGCCCCGGCACTCCCCCCTCACTTTAAAAAACGGGGGAATCAGCCCTTTTGGAATTTTTCTCATTAATTGCCATAAAACCAATTTGTAAAGATTATTTTTCCCTCGGCCTCACTCTACCTCTTTTGGGGGGAAAAATTTCTTCCCTTTTTTGCCTTTAAAAAAAAAAAAAAAAAAAAAAAATTAAAAAAAAAAAAAAAAAAAAAAAAAGAAAAAAAAACTCCGGGCCCCCCAACCAAACCCCCCAAGCCGGCCCCGGGACCCCCCCCCCCCTTCCCCCCAAAACCCCCAAACCCCCCCCCCCCTGTCGTTCCCCCGTCCCTGGCCCCGGGGCCCCCCCCGCCCACCCCGGCCCCCGCCCCCCCCAAACAGCCTGTTTCCCCGTCGCCCCCCCCCGAAAAAACCCCCAAAAACCCGACCGCCCCCCCCCCCACCCCCCAAAGCCCGTACAAACCCCCCCGGCACGGCGGCCCCCCCCGCCCCCCCCAACCCCCTTTCCCGGAAACCGGACCTGCCACCCTTACCCCCCCCCCGCTGTCCCCCCCGGGGGGGCCCCCCCCCTTCCACCGTCCCGTCCCCCCCCTTGCCCTTTTACCCCCCTTCCCGGACTTTACCCCTTACCCCCTTCCCCGCCCTTCCCCCCTTCGGCCGGTTTACCCCACCCCGCCCCCCCTTCCCCCCCAGGCCGGCCCCCCTGACCCCCGCCCCCCGCCCGAAATTTTCCCTAAAGGGTAAAATTTTCCCCCCCCCTTTAAATTTGTAGCAATTTCACCCGGTACCCCCGGGCCTTCCCCCCCCCTTTGGAAAGGAAAACCCCCAAAAGGCCCCCCTTTTCCCCCCCCGCCCCCCCCCCCCCCCTGGCCCCCCGGAAAATAACCCTCCCCCGGGGGGTTAACCCCCAGGGAGGTCCCCCCCCCCCTTCCCCAAAAATCCCCCCCCCCCCGGCCCCCCCCCGGCCCCGGGCCCCCCCAAAACCCCCCCCCCCCCCCTCCCTGTTGTAAAGAACCCCCCCCCCCCCGGCCCCCTTTCCCCCCCCCCCCCGGGAAAACCCCCCCCCCCGGCCGGTGTTCCCCTCCCCCGCCCGGGCCTGCCCCCCCGGAAACCCTACCCCCCTTAAAAAATTTCCCCCCCCTGGCCCCCTCTCCCCCCCCTTCCCCCCCCAACCCCCCATGGTGGGCCCCCCCCCCCCCCACCGGCAAAACCCCCCGGCCCCCCCCCCCCCCGGCCCCCCCCCCCCCTGGGGGGCCCCCCTTCAACCCCCCCCCCCCGGGCCCCCCCCCCATCCCCCCCCCCCCGGCCAAACCCCCCCGCCCCGGGAAACTCCCCCCGGCCCCGGCCCTCCCGGGGGAAACAAAACCCCCCTTTGCCCCCCCCCCCTTCCTCCCCCCCCAAACGGAGCCCCCCCCCTTAAAAACCCCAAACCCCCCCCGGGGGAAACCCCCCCCCCCGGCCCCCAAACCCCCTTTTTTCGGCCCCGGGGAAAAAAACCCCCCAGGAAAAATCCCCCCCCCCGGCCCCCCCGGAAAAAACCCCCCCCCGGGGGGCAACCCCCCCCCGGGGGTTTCCCCCCCCCCCTTGGGCCCAAAACCCCCCCCCCCCCCTGGCCCCCCCCCAAAACCCCCCCCCCCCGGCGGGAAAAAAACCCCCGGGCCGGAAAAATTCCCCCCCCCCCCCGGCCCCCCCCCCGGGGCCCCCCCCCCTCAAAAAATCCCCCCTGGCCCTAAAAGTTAAACCCCCCACCCACCGGCCCAAACCCCCCCGGCCCCCACGTAAAAAAACCCCCCCCCTTAAAAAATATCCCGGAGCAACCCCCCGGCCTTTCCCAAACCCCGGGGGTTTTTTCCCCTTCCCCCCCCGTTTTCCCCCCCCCGGGGCAAACCCCCCCCCCCCCCCCCGGCCCCCAAAAATCCCCCCTCCCCAACCCCCCCCCCCCCCAGGGAAAAAGGGGCCCCCCCCCCCCCGGTGTTCCCCCCCCCAGGGCCCCCCGGGCCCTTCCCCCCCCTTCCCCCCCCCCCCTTGGCCGGGCCCCGGCCCTCCCGTTTGGAAGCCCCCCCTCCTAACAAAAAAACCCCCCTCCCCCCCCCGGGCCCCCTCCCCCCTGGGGTGCAAACCCCCCCCCCCCCCGGCGGGGCATCCCCCCCTGGGTGGCCCTCCCCCCCTCCGGGGCCCCCCCGGGGGCCCCCCCCCAGGCCCCCCCCCCCCGGGGGAAAAAAATACCCCCCGGGGGAAAAATTTCCCCCCCCCCAGGTTTTAAAAAACCCCCCCCCCCCCCAAAGGAAAAAAAAATCCCCCCCCCTAAAGGTTAAAAAACCCCCCCCCCAAGGTTCCCCTACCCTCCCTGGCCCGGCCCCCCGGAACCCCCCCCCCTTTGGGAAAAAATCCCCCCCCCTGGCCCCGGGGCCCCCGGCCCCCGGTTCCCCCCTCCGCCCCCAAACCCTCCCGGGCCCCCGGCCCCCCCCTGGCCCCCGAAAAAATCCCCCCCCCTTGGGACCCGTCCCCCCCCGGCCCCCCCCCCGGGCCCCCCCCCCAATTTTTCCCCCCCCCCAAGGCCCCCCTCCCCCTGGAAACCCCCCAAACCCCTGGCCGGAAATCCCCCTTCCCTCCCCGGAGGGGTTCCCCCTCCCTGGGCCCCCCCCCAAAATCCCCCCCCCCGGGGGTAA